>JARDYJ010000009.1:22574168-23211668 GCA_029215755.1 Spea hammondii | reverse complement strand
CGTCCCGAGGTCCGTGGAGCCCCGGGCGGGACCCTCGGAGGTCTACCGGACGGTGGGGTTCCCGGGGCCGGGGCCGGGACCGGGACCTGGCCGGCACCCGGGCTGGGCTTCCCGAGGTCGTTGGGAGCCGGCTCTCTGGAACTCGCAGCAGCATCCCTATATATCCGGCGGAGGGTGCCTGACGTCCCTGGCGAACCGGGACGGGGTTCCACGTCACCACCGGGAAAACCCGGCAAGGCATGCCGACTTCGATGGAGCGAGGGTCGGATTTTTTTTTCTAATTCTTGCTACTTTTTACTAAATTTCTAATTCTAAATTTTCAGCTAATCATCCAACTATGGTATCAAAAGAAAGCTCTATCTCTCCTTGAAAAAACAATATATAGTTTATATGGGTACACTATTCACAGTAAAAGAGAATCATCGCTGAACCGACATAGCGCAAAAATTGCAAAATTTCTCCGGGATTGAAGGGGTTAAGTTGTTTATGTTTAAGGGGTACTGTTCTTTCCGTATATTGTTTATATTGTTTATATACTCAAGCTAATAAAATTAAGCAAATCATTAACAAACACTGGCATATACTAAAAAACGACGAAATTCTGGGCACAGTTTTGCCAGAAAAACCACAAATAATCTTTAAGAAGACAGGATCATTAAAAACATTACTGGCCCCAAGCGTCCTACCCAAACAAGTAATAGTACAGAACCCCAATGTGTTTGTAGGTAAGAAACCAAAAGGGTTCCATAAATGTGGCCATTGTAAAATGTGCGCACCACTCCCTAAAAAAACGAACCAATTTATCGGCACATCAACAGGTCAAGTATACACCATTAAACACTTCATAAATTGCCTGACGAAAAACATAGTATATTTATTGGAATGTGGGTGCGGGCTCCAATATGTAGGGCGAACAATAAGACCCATGAAAGAACGGGTACTAGAGCACCTCGGGAACATTAGAAATAAGAACACTAAACACAGTGTCCCTCGACACTGTAATATGTGCCCAAAATTCTCAATAGAAACCCTAAAGATTATAGGGATAGATTGGGTCCCCCCCAATTGGAGAGGGGGTAGCACCGTGGACAATTTATCAAGACGAGAGACGGAATGGATTTTTAAATTAAAAACTTTTAAGAAAGGAGGTCTGAATATGGAGTCAGATATTCTCACATACATGTAGAATTCTTAAATCAGGCCACTCCCAATATAACTAAAATTGAGGAAATAACTACACGAATCATTTTTTTGTTCCCATTTCATTATTATTATTATTTTTTATTCCTTTATATATATACTATTTTTTCTCATACAATTTTTTCTCATTCAGTTTTTATTTTACACTTGGCACTATATAAATACATACACATGTCGTTTAGGTCTCTAATTACACAGCATCAGGGGTCTGTGTAAATCCAAGGAGGCACCTACATGGAGAAATAAGAAAAGATATACTGCATTAAAACATTGAACTATAATAGATACAGCCAAACACATAATTTATACATCTATACATTACACATTGCACGTTATGATTCTTTCTTTATTGGTGTGTCCCCCCCCGATATGACCCTCCTTTTTTGTTCTTCCTTCGACCCTTTGGAAACCATTCTTTAAATAGATTATACACCCCACAAGGCTAAGTATCATATTGCTAGCCATGTCTAACAGCCCCTATGCATCTATATGTCGTGCTTTAGTGTGCATTGTATGAGCGGAACTCGTCACCCTCACCTCTTCCATTTCTTCAGTTTGAAGTTCCCGATATCCACTTTTTATTTTATTATATTATTTTATTATATTAACCCCCCGCATCCGAGAAACGGCATACACCAATTATATAAATATCATCCCCCGTTACGTCTCATGGTCCCGATACGTCCCACCCCTAGCACAATACTATTTTCATTCAAATGCTGCTGGACAGCATAATAAAGAGGCGGAGACACGTCCGGGGAAAAGTAATTAACAAAGTTTTTTCTACTTACCACGGCATCTATACGGCACGCACGGAGGGTCAGAGGACAAATGGACCGTCGACGATGCACGGAATGACGTCAGACGCCGGCAGATCACGATGGCGCCCTGTACTTTTAAAAGGAAACACACATCAAACGAAGAAGATACTCCTGAGGAAGCCGACCAGGCGAAACGCGTTGAGGATTTTCACAGAGCTCTTTTTATTTGGACTTTAATTTATAGATTTTAACATCCCTGAGTGGATATTTGTTAAACTTTTTTATTTTTTTGGCTTATAGCCTAATAAATAATTTTATACTGGAATACAGTGTGGACCTACCTCTATTCCGACTTAAAGCACCAGTTAATTTCCATGGAATACTGAGAAACATCCAGTACGAAGGAAGAAGACAAGGAATATACATCTGATGGGTGTCATACCCTCGTAGTAAGTGTAAGTGTTTCTCTACATTTGCGGGTTACACTGTGGTTAGATACAACACCATTGTGGTTTCCACTTGTCTTCTATTTCGTTACATATTCGTACAATATACTGACCTGGAGGACGGGATGCTTTATGATGCTTGAAAGCCTAGACAGATTGTGAGTGCATTATATATACGTATAGCGTTTTTTGATTTGCACAAAATACTACACAATCATTTGTCTTTTGCTTTATTTTTATCTTTTATTCCCTAACCGGTATACACGAGCGCCCCCTAGCGTCTTTTTCTTCGTATATTGTTTATGTCCAGGACTGGCAGGGGTTAAATTTTAGACATTTGAATGGCACTCTGAGTATAATTGTGTGCCAGTCCCGGTTTTATCTTCATTATTTGTGTGTCACAGTCTGTCTAAATGAATAAAGTGCTGTGGCCTTTTCACATTCCAAAGCTTAATGTCTTTGCGTGTTTATTGGGTATATCATCAGTAGCCATATTCACAGTGCCTATGTCATGACTTTTCATCTCCTCTAGCAAGCCACCGTAATTTAAAGAGATTACCTTTGAAGGATTTTTGCAGAGTTTAATACCCGAGTATTCCACTGTGTTCTAGGTTTTAATCGCATTATTTCCCATTATAAGGGATTGTTGCTGTATTTCACCATTTTACCATTATTGCTTGTGTTTTAGCTAAAAAAAAAAATTATAATTAGAAAGACATGAAAATTTGTTTATCGCTTCTAAGAGTGAAGTATACGAGGATTCAGGATAAGATAACGATAACAATACCTCCAGAGAGCCTATTTTTATACCGTGTATCTCCTGTGAATTCCTGATGGCCACCGCTAAAGGTTCGATAGATAACGCATAGATCAATGGTGCCAGGGGACATACCCGGCAGGTACTATTTTTAATATTAAAGGGCTTTGAGTCGATTGCTAATTCTTTTTGTTTTTGCTGTGGGAATGGAATATAATGTCTGCTTGGCTTTTGCAGTTGCATTTAGCTTGGACACACAAGCGAATCCTGAGCTGGGGCGAATCTCCTAAGTGACATCTCTAAGTGAGGAGTTACAAGCAAAGAAGGAGTTAAAAAGCAAAAAGGAGTTAAAAAGCAAGAAGGAGGTTGCATTTAGCTTGGACACACAAGCGAATCCTGAGCTGGGGCGAATCTCCTAAGTGACATCTCTAAGTGAGGAGTTACAAGCAAAGAAGGAGAGTATATTCATTACTATTGCAAGGGGGAGCACTGTGTTTGTTTGTGTTGTGTTCAGTGTAAAGTTTTGTTGAAAAAAGCAAAAAAAAAAAAGGGTAAGGGCTATTTCAGGTGTGTTGCTAATTAAGTAACCTTCTCTGTGAGTTCTGCTTGGCTTTTGCAGTTGCATTTAGCTTGGACACACAAGCGAATCCTGAGCTGGGGCGAATCTCCTAAGTGACATCTCTAAGTGAGGAGTTACAAGCAAAGAAGGAGAGTATATTCATTACTATTGCAAGGGGGAGCACTGTGTTTGTTTGTGTTGTGTTCAGTGTAAAGTTTTGTTGAAAAAAGCAAAAAAAAAAAAAGGGTAAGGGCTATTTCAGGTGTGTTGCTAATTAAGTAACCTTCTCTGTGAGTTCTGCTTGGCTTTTGCAGTTGCATTTAGCTTGGACACACAAGCGAATCCTGAGCTGGGGCGAATCTCCTAAGTGACATCTCTAAGTGAGGAGTTACAAGCAAAGAAGGAGAGTATATTCATTACTATTGCAAGGGGGAGCACTGTGTTTGTTTGTGTTGTGTTCTGTGTAAAGTTTTGTTGAAAAAAGCAAAAAAAAAAAGGGTAAGGGCTATTTCAGGTGTGTTGCTAATTAAGTAACCTTCTCTGTGAGTTCTGCTTGGCTTTTGCAGTTGCATTTAGCTTGGACACACAAGCGAATCCTGAGCTGGGGCGAATCTCCTAAGTGACATCTCTAAGTGAGGAGTTACAAGCAAAGAAGGAGTTAAAAAGCAAAAAGGAGTTAAAAAGCAAGAAGGAGGGTAAAGTATAAATCCTTGTGATTGCATATAATATATTTATATATATTTTGCGCCTTACTGTCTGTTTTTGCCAGTTATTTGAGCTATCCCCATTGCCAAGATGTCCTCCATGTTTGACAATGCGGTCAGGTGTACATCTTGCTCAATGTATGCAATCCTTGAGCAGCGCTTCGAGGGTGCATATTGCTGTGCGAGATGTGTGCGGGTTGCTCATTTGGAAGCACAAATCCTGAGTCTAGAGGAGCAACTGGCAACACTGAGATCTATTGACAACTTGGAGAGGAGTCTGCTGCTCACTGAGCAAGCTCTCTCGCAGGTAGAGGTGGGGGAGGATAGTGGGATGGAGGTACAGGACAGTCAGGCAGCTAGCTGGGTTACAGTTAGAAGGCGGGGTAGGGGGAAAAGCGCCAGGGAGGCTAGTCCTGATCTAGCACACCCCAACAAGTTTGCCCGTTTGGCAGATGAGGGGGATGTTAGTTCAGAGTTAGCAGTACTGCAGCAAGTCACTGCCTCTGACCACCAGAGGGGTGTCTGCTCCAGTAAGGAGGGAAGGAGGAGCGCAGGGCAGGCCAGACAGGTGCTGGTAGTGGGGGACTCAATTATTAGGGGGACAGACAGGGCGATCTGTCACAAAGACCGGGATCGCCGAACAGTGTGTTGTCTGCCTGGCGCTCGAGTTCGGCACATCGCGGATCGGGTTGACAGATTACTGGGAGGGGCTGGAGAAGACCCAGCAGTCATGGTGCACATTGGCACCAATGACAAAGTGAGAGGGAGGCGGAGTGTCCTTAAAAATGATTTCAGGGACTTAGGTAGCAAGCTTAAGGCAAGGACCTCCAAGGTAGTATTTTCTGAAATATTACCTGTACCACGTGCCACACCAGAGAGGCAGCGGGAGATTAGGGAGCTAAACAAGTGGCTCAGAAGCTGGTGTAGGAAGGAGGGGTTTGGGTTCATGGAGAACTGGGCCGACTTCTCTGTCGGATACAGGCTCTACGGTAGGGACGGGCTGCACCTCAATGGGGAGGGTGCAGCTGTGCTTGGGGAGAAGATGGTCAGAAGGGTGGAGGAGTGTTTAAACTAGGGAAAGGGGGGGAGGGAAACTACAATATAGAAGGGGAAGATAGTGTAGATAGAGATCTGGGGCTTACAAATGTACCTGGGGGTGGAGCGGAGGGAGGGGTTAGAATAGTTAATAGGGATAGGCTTCATAGGGAAAAAAACCATACACCTCTAAATTGTATGCTTACTAATGCCAGAAGTCTGACCAATAAAACTGACGAACTGGAGTTAATAATGTCTGAAGAAAATTATGACATAGTGGGTATAACAGAGACATGGTTGGATGATAGCTATGACTGGGCGGTTAACATACAGGGGTATAGTCTATTCAGGAAGGATCGGAAAAAACGAAAAGGGGGAGGAGTTTGCCTTTATGTAAAGTCCAGCCTAAAGGCCACACTGCGGGAGAATATATGTGAGGGAAATGATAATGTGGAGTCATTATGGGTAGAAATATATGGAAAGAAAAATAATAAAATACTGATCGGGGTTTGCTATAAGCCACCAAATATAATGGAAGCAGCAGAAGATCAATTATTAAAGCAAATAAACAAGGCAGCTAATCACAATGAGGTGGTTATTATGGGGGACTTTAACTATCCCGACATAAACTGGGAAAGCGAGACCTGTGAATCTCATAAAGGAAACCGGTTTCTGACTATAAGTAAGGATAATTATCTGTCCCAAATGGTACAGGACCCGACCAGAGGGGGCGCCCTACTGGACTTAATATTAACCAACAGACCTGACAGAGTAACTAATGTGCAGGTCAGGGGACATCTAGGAAATAGTGATCACAATATGATGCATTATAACTTGTCCTTCAATAAGGGAACTCTTAGAGGAGCCACAAGAACTATGAACTTTAGGAGGGCAAAGTTTGATCAACTAAGAGAAGCCCTTAACACTGTAAATTGGGAAAATGTCCTCAAAAACAAGAGTACAGACACTCAATGGGAGATTTTGAGAATATCTTAAATTCTCACTGTGAAAGGTACATACCGTATGGGAATAAAAGAGTCAGGAACAAGAGAAAACCAATGTGGATAAATAAAAATGTAAAGGGGGCAATAAATGGCAAAAAAAGGCATTTAAGCTACTAAAACAGGAAGGCAGTGAGGAAGCACTAAAAAGCTATCGGGAAAAAAATAAAATATGTAAAAATCAGATAAAAGCAGCAAAATTGGAGACAGAAAGACTCATTGCCAAAGAGAGTAAAACAAACCCCAAAATGTTCTTTAACTATATAAATAGTAAAAAGGTTAAAAATGAAAGCGTTGGCCCCTTAAAAAGTAATGAGGGAGAAGTTATAGATGGGGATCAGGAAAAAGCTAATCTATTAAATATATTCTTCTCTGCTGTATTCACAGAGGAAAATGAAATGCCAGGTAATATACAGCAGGATGAGATAAATGCCTCAGTACATGTCGCCTGTCTAACGCAGGAAGAAGTGCAGTGCCGCCTAAAAAAAATCAAAATAGACAAATCACCAGGTCCAGATGGCATTCACCCCCGCGTTCTAAGGGAGTTAAGTAATGTAATAGACAGACCCCTATTTCTAATATTCAAGGACTCTATAGTGACAGGGTCTGTTCCCCAGGACTGGCGCATAGCAAATGTTGTGCCAATATTCAAAAAGGGGACAAAAAGTGACCCGGGGAATTATAGGCCTGTTAGTTTAACTTCTGTTGTGTGTAAACTGTTTGAGGGTTTCCTAAGAGATGCTATTTTGGAGTATCTCAATGAAAATAAGTGTATGACTCCATATCAGCATGGGTTTACAAGGGATCGGTCCTGTCAAACTAACCTGATCAGCTTTTATGAGGAGGTGAGCTCAAGACTGGATCGGGGTGAATCGCTGGATGTCGTATATCTTGATTTTTCCAAAGCATTTGATACGGTGCCACATAAAAGGCTGGTACATAAAATGAGAATGCTTGGGCTGGGGGAGAATGTGTGTATGTGGGTAAGTAACTGGCTCAGTGATAGGAAACAGAGGGTGGTTATTAATGGTACATACTCTGAGTGGGTGACTGTTGCTAGTGGGGTACCACAGGGGTCAGTTTTGGGTCCTATTCTTTTTAATATATTTATTAATGACCTTGTAGAGGGATTGCATAGTAAAGTATCAATCTTTGCAGACGATACTAAGCTCTGTAACGTGGTTAACACAATAGAGGACAGCGCACGATTACAAATGGATCTGCATAGGTTGGAGGCTTGGGCTGGGATGTGGCAGATGAGGTTCAACACAGATAAATGTAAGGTTATGCACATGGGGAAGAAAAATCCAGGCTGGGAATATGTATTAAATGGGAAAACACTGGGGACGACTGACATGGAAAAGGACTTAGGAGTTTTAGTTAACAGTAAATTTACCTGTAGCGACCAGTGTCAGGCAGCTGCTGCTAAGGCAAATAAAATCATGGGGTGCATCAAAAGGGGCATAGATGCCCACGACAAGGAAATAATTCTACCACTGTACAAGTCACTAGTCAGACCACACATGGAATACTGTGTACAGTACTGGGCACCAGTGTACAAGAAAGATATAGTGGAGCTGGAGAGGGTTCAAAGACGGGCAACCAGAGTAATAAGGGGAATGGGAGGACTACAGTACCCAGAAAGATTATCAGAATTGGGGTTATTTAGTTTGGAAAAAAGACGGCTTAGGGGGGACTTAATAACTATGTATAAATATATAAGGGGGCAGTACAGAGATCACTCCCAGGACCTATTTATACCCAGGACTGTATCTATAACAAGGGGACATCCTCTACGGCTGGAGGAAAGAAGGTTTCTACACCAGCACAGACGGGGGTTCTTTACAGTAAGAGCGGTGAGGTTATGGAACTCTCTGCCAGAGGAAGTGGTGATGGTAAACTCAATAAAAGAGTTCAAACGGAGCCTGGACGTGTTTCTTGAAAGCAATAATATTACAAGTTATGGATATTAGATTAATAGGGACAGAACGTTGATCCAGGGATTTATTCTGATTGCCATATTTGGAGTCGGGAAGGAATTTTCCCCCTGGTATGGGGCAATTGGCATCTGCTTCATAAGGGTTTTTTGCCTTCCTCTGGATCAACACAGTAGGGACACAATATGTATATAGGTTGAACTTGATGGACTTTTTCAACCTTATGAACTATGTTACTATAATAAGCCTTATAAAACTTCACTAAAACCAAAAGCATGAAGAGTCGCTTTCATAAATTTCCAATTTACTCTATCAAAGGCCTTTTCTTCATCTAATGCAAGTAAGGCTGAAGGAGTTTTCTTACAATTAATTTCTTCTAATATATTCTCCTCCCCTGATCTGCCTGAGATAAAGCCTGTTTGGTCTGAATGTAAAGGATCTGGGATAATGTTTTTGAGCCTTTGAGCTAATATCTTAGAAAAAAATTTGACCTCTATATTTATAAGATAAATTGGCCTATAATTAGTGACTATTGTTGAGTCTTTGCCTAATTTCAGTATTGGAGTTATAGAAGATTTCAACTTGATTTTCCCAGATTTCAACTGGGAAAGTTCCAAGTTCCCCTACTTCATCATATAATTGGTGTTATTATGGAATTCAGATAGAGAAGGTAGACGGATAATCTTAGTCTGCAAAATAAATGATATTCTTTATACATTTATGGCGCTATATGCTCCTTCCGATTCAGTATTTACATTTATTAATAACTCAATGAAAGCCGTAGAAAAAACTGCAAAAGGTCTTGTTATTTTAGGGGGAGATCTAAATTGTATTCAATATTTTAATCTAGATCGGAAATCCTTAAAGAAATTAGAACCTTATGATAATAGATTCAAGAAAAGAGCTGAAAACTTTGCAATATCCTTATCTAAACCTAATTTATATGACATCTGGCAAACCCTCCACCCAGGAGAGTCAGACTATACTTTCTACTCAGCTCCTCATGATAGGTGGTATTACCTGGTCAGATCACGCACCAGTCTTTATTCTGATTTTAGATAATCCAAATTATTTTACGCATTAAGCGTTTTAATTGGCGTCTAGATGAACAAATACTGAAATCAGTTGAGGATAAGGAAGAGTTATGTAATTTAGCGAAACAATTCTTAGAGATTAACGATACAGGAGAGGACTTCTCAGAAGTATAATGTCTGGCAGTATTTTTATAGCACAATCATATGATCTATGAGGAGGAAGTACTTCAACTACTTTTTCTTTTATCAAAGACGTCATGGTATTCTCTGTAAGCCCAGAACACAGGAGAAGCAGAGACAGAAGAGACAGAGGTATTCTTCATCAATAAACAGTTCCTACTACAGTCCCCATACTGCCTAAAATATAGGACATCTAGGAGACGAGATGACCCCATGGACTCCTGGGGAATCCCACACAGAGAAGCAATGGCGTAGATTGCTGGGTGATACAAGAAGGATGCAACAGGTGACTATTGATGGCCAAGAAGGCAATAGGTGGAAACACATTGAAGAGAGGAATCTTGTGCTGGAGGGTAAATGGTCGATGAAGGAACCTGCAGCTTCCAAATCCAACATGGCAGAGGTGGAAACTTTCACCCTATTCCATTGTATGGAAATGGGAATCAAGAAACAGTCTTTGTTAATAAAAGAAGCTCAACAAAGCGTACATGCTCACGATGCAATGCATACAAAGCCAGTACATGTACGCGGTGCTGTTAAATATCGGCATCGCCACGATCGCCAGTTTTGTCACATCCACAGAAGCCTCGCGAGTGAGGCTGGCCGTGGATCATGGCGGTCAGCTAAAACAGAGCTTCGGAAATGATCAGTAATTGCTTCCTAAGCATAACTGCTGTTACTGACATGCCTTGACATCGAGGCATTCAGCAACACAACCCCCCTACCCCAATCGCCTTGTGCGTTCTCCGAAGAGCAACCTCAAGCGCCAGGTACTGCATTCAACCATGCAAGTCAATGGAGCCCAGATCACTAATCACAATGTGATTAGTAACATTTTAAAAAATAATTGTAAAAATTTTAAGTATTTAGTCAGCCACCAATTGTGCAAGTTCTTCCACTTAAAATGATGAGAGAGGCCTGTAATTTTCACCATAGGTACACTTCAACTATGAGAGACAGAATGGTGGTAAAGAATACAGGAAATCACATTGTAGGATTTCTAATGAATTCATTGGTAAATTCCTCGGTAAAATTTGTATTTGTATTTGTATTTGGTCACCTACAAACAAGCAAGATATCTGGCTCTCACAGACCTGTAACATCTTCTTTAAGAGTCTCCTCTGTCTTCCACTCGTTACCACAACTGCCCCTAAATTAACCCTAAACACCCCATTAACCATAGCTGCCCCTAAATTAACCCTAAATACCCCATTAACCATAGCTGCCCCTAATTTAACCCTAAACACCCCATTAACCACAACTGCCCCTAAATGAACCCCCACCTCCCATAACTTTCAGCAGCCCAAAATTTTTTTTATTTTTTTTTTAACATAAAATTTTTATTGAGATTTGCATGGTCAAGGAAATATCACAATGCGAGAAGGTAAACACACGTGAAAAACAATCAGAGAGTCCACAGAATATTGTGACCAATATGCGCCGAATACAGGCAGAGGTGGAGTGACATAAATTTGAAAGCCGCAGCTAAGCCAGAGAAACCTCAGGATTTTCTAAAAATTTTCAGCATATGTGACAGGGCCAGGCTAGCTGGCTCATGTGTCATATGAAGTTTAGCCGGGTCACGGAGCACTTTTGTGTCCGGTTCTGTATACCGTGACCCGGTAATATATTATATTGTGTTTATTGTGAAACCGGCCCAGAGACTGATGTGGATTCAGCCCCAGCCTTCAAAGAGACGATCCTATAATCTGGCTGGGGCTCTTAATCAGCCAGCACAGCCCTGTCTGCCCAGACGGCACCCGCACTACAGGGGGGATAACACAGGTGGGGGAACCCATTGTATTCTGTAATCCCCTCACCTGATACATCCCCTGTATACTGATGGGATTTGTGATGGGATGTGGCTGATGAGATTGGGGGTTGGGTTCGGTACACATTTCTTGAGATTGTATATAAATTCTGTGTGTTTGTAATAAAGAGAGTTCTTCTTGGTTTACTACGAATGGTGGTCTGGATGATCCGTGGATAGCTGAGTGCTATCCGTATGAGGGACTGACTGGTGATTCCTCAGCCCTCAAACAGGGGTACCCAGCCTTGGGTACGGTGACCCTGTAACATTGGTGGCAGCGGTGGGAAGAATCCCACGACTTGGGTGAAATCCAAACCACCAACTGGGATTGCAGACGAGAGACACCGAGAGAGCTCCTGGAGGTTTGTAGCAAAGGAAAGGCTACTCTGATTGCGGACTGCAGAGAGATGGACCAGCACCAGGATGCCCCAGAGGAGAGCCTCGGACTGAGTGCTCTACAAAAGAACATTCTATGGCACTTATCCCTGTACCCAGGAGGGGCTACATCGGAGCAAGTGATGACGGTGATTGAAATGTGTCACCGGGAACTGAGCCAGAGTGGGTCTGTATCTCCCAGACTAGGGGAACAGAACACCAAAATATTGCACCAGAATATCCAATCCTTCCGAGAACCAGAGGGTGAGACAGACCGGGTTACAGCCGAGGTGTGTGAGCTGGAACACCAGCAGAGGCAGTCAGAATCTTCGCCTGCAGACTGGAGGGATGATTTCTCCCATCCCCACTTTGAAACGTACTGGGCACAATACTGGACAATGTGGGATATACGAGTTCCACTCCTGGGGGAGAACCCGTTGCCGGAGTGGGAAGACGAATTGAGAGGTCTCATATATGCAGAGCTCGACCTCCAGAGCCGCTACCAGGGATTCTCCCAGCAGTTAGCAGGTGAAGACCACAGTGACCCTCTGATGCTGTATAGCCCCGTCGACCCAGGACTGATATATGATGCCTTCCAATTTGACTCGTCCTTCGGAAGCCCCTGCCAGTACCGCAGGGATACAATCTGAGACAACCGTGCAGAAGTCCTGGTTTATGCTATTCCCCCCGAGCTGGAGGCTGTTATGGATTGCCTGGTCCAAGAGGAATGGCAGCTCGAGAGGGACTATAAAGAATTGCTGCAGAGAGTGGAGCTTCAGGAGTTACAAGGAGACTGGGAGCATGGTACTACAACTTGCAGGAGTGGGACCGAGGTCCTCTTCACCTACTCCGCGGCCCCTGCCCTGGCGAGAAGAACCGAGGTCCTCGCTAGCAAGAAGAAGCAGAGGAGGAAGCCAAAAGCTCCGACCCAAGTCCTCACCAACAACCCTGGCTGCTCTACCCCGGCAGAAGAGATGACTGTCCCCACCTCCCGAGTAAGTGGCACAATCCCCCTCACCAAACCCCTAGCTACGCCCGTAGAAGCCAGTGCCCCAGATTGTCCCCCTGATTTCCTGAGTGTCCTGGAAGAAGCCCGGATCACTGCCCCAGAGGTTCCCTATGAAGTCCCCGGTGACCCAGTAGAGGCACCGTTCCCTAACCTAGCGAGGACGCCAGAGGTGCTGCCGAGTTCCCTGGGTCCTCTCAGTAGCCTGGCGCAGGCCCTGGTTCCTATCCCTGTGTTCTCCGAAGTGATCCCTGGTTCCCCAAGTGTCCTGGTAGAAGCCCAGGTCACTGTCCCAGAGTGTTCCTCTGACTCTCCCCGTGCCCAGGCAGAGGCACCTGTCCCAGAGAGGAAGATCGAGGGTCTGCTTAACCCTCCCGGTGGTCCAGTATTGGCACCTGTCCCTGCCCCGGAGTATTCCCCTGGGTCCCCTGAGTACCCCGCAGAGCTGCTTAGCTCACCCAATAACCCTGTAAGGGCACCTGTTCCTGTCCCAGAGTGTCCCCTAGGTCACTTCAGTGTCCCGGTAGAGGCCTCTCTTACTACCTCTACGTGTTTCCCTGGTTCCCCGAGTGCCCCCGGCCCGATCAGCAGGGTTTTCCTTCCATGCAACCACCCTGGCCTGGCAGCTGCCCCAGACTCAGTTCCCAAGACTAGGGAGCAAGAGTCCCCACGTGCCCCTGTTACCCCGGTGAGGGGGATAGCCATGTGCCCCCGGCTGAGCTGGGACCGTCCTCCAATTCACAGAGGACTACTGACTATCCTTTTGGGCAACCAGGGCCCTGGCCCACCTTCAATGGATGATTCTGACAAAGGGGGCCATGAACTAAGGCCTGCACCTTTGAACTTTGTCCACTCGGACAGCCTGCAGCAGACCCGTGTGGATCTGCCTGGTCTGCCGGACCGTTGGTCAAGGGGGAGATCTGTGACAGGGCCAGGCTAGCTGGCTCATGTGTCATATGAAGTTTAGCCGGGTCACGGAGCACTTTTGTGTCCGGTTCTGTATACTGTGACCCGGTAATATATTATATTGTGTTTATTGTGAAACCGGCCCAGAGACTGATGTGGATTCAGCCCCAGCCTTCAAAGAGACGATCCTATAATCTGGCTGGGGCTCTTAATCAGCCAGCACAGCCCTGTCTGCCCAGACGGCACCCGCACTACAGGGGGGATAACACAGGTGGGGGAACCCATTGTATTCTGTAATCCCCTCACCTGATACATCCCCTGTATACTGATGGGATTTGTGATGGGATGTGGCTGATGAGATTGGGGGTTGGGTTCGGTACACATTTTATTGAGATTGTATATAAATTCTGTGTGTTTTGTAACAAAGTGCGGGGTGTTGTCGTGGAAGGGGTATACATTCCCCCTCGATTTTGCAGGGTTTTATACGACATATAGGGCAGGCTGGTGCTCCACCCCGCAGTTTACATGCACCTGGACTGACACGGGTTCCAGGCCGGGAGTTTAAGCTGACTCCAATGCACTGGTCAGCTGCAGGTAATTAGCTGCACTGACTGCAATATAACCTGACCTGTTGGACAGAGGGAGAGAGAAGAGTTTTTGTTTGGAAGCAGCAGAGCTTGCTATGCCCAAAAGAGACCATCAAAGAGGTTGGTGGGATAATGTTTTGTGTTAGTTTAGACCCTTAGTAGTGAGGGAGTTATATGTTAGTAAGCGCTCAGACGAGCTAGGCTTTTGTTTGTAGCGAATTTGTGTTCTATGTAATCCTGTAAATATCTTCATACGTGGACTACAAATAAATCATTGGTGATTACCTAACTGAGATGTGGCGTTAATACCCAAGAGGACCGTGCTGTTTGGTACCCTGTGTGGGTGCAGGATCACAGTTTGTAATAAAGAGAGTTCTTCTTGGTTTACTACGAATGGTGGTCTGGATGATCCGTGGATAGCTGAGTGCTATCCGTATGAGGGACTGACTGGTGATTCCTCAGCCCTCAAACAGGGGTACCCAGCCTTGGGTACGGTGACCCTGTAACAGCATATGACAACCAAAAGAAAACACACTATCTAAGAAGAATACAGAGGTAGAAAAGAAAGAGGGAGAAAAGGAGAAAGAGAGGGAAGAGACAAAAAAAAAGGGGGGGAGAAAGGAGGAATATACACAAGAACTCATCCATCACGAGTCAGTGACTGCTTTCGTGTACCAGGGAGTGCGCATATTCTCTAGAATGAAACCCCCAGGCGCAGGGGTGAACGTGTGCATATAATAATCGTCCCAATTCTCCCAGGTAGAATGAAAGAGATGCAATGTGTTAGAGGCCGTATGTGCCATTTGTTCGTATATACGTGTTGTGGTGAGGGAGTATAGAACCTCACGGATCGTGGGAGGGGAGGAATCCTTCCATTTACGAGCGATGCAGATCTTAGCTGCAAGTAAAACATGCGCCAGAAGTTTCCTACATGGTGCTTCTAGTGAAGGTGGGAACATGTCTAGTAGAGCCGCTTCTACCTCCTCATCTATGGGAATGTGTAGCAATCGAGTAATGAGATGGAAAACATGTTTCCAAAATGACCGAATGACAGGACATGCCCACCATATATGTAACATAGTGCCCACCTCACTGCATTGCCTCCAACATAGCGGCGACGTAGATGGATACATTTTAGCCAGCATAGCAGGTACATAGTACCAGCGAAACAAAACTTTGCGATTGGTTTCAAAATGAGTGGCATTCCGGGAGACTCCCTGAAAGTTTGCAAGGGCGTCATACCACATCCTAACATCATAGGTGCGACCAAGCTCTTTTTCCCATTGTAGCATATACATAAGTTTGGCCTCAGACCCATGACCCAACAGAGCCGCATAACAGAAGGAGATAGCCTTCGGAACATCGGGCGCCCTCTGGCAAAGTGTGAGAATTGGCGAGGTGGTAGAGGGAAGGGCAGAGTGACTCAGATGCGTAAGGAGAGCGTTGCGGAGCTGTAGATATTTGAAGAAGTCCTGGCGAGGCAGCGAATAGAGAGACTGTAATGATTGGAAAGTCTGCATCCGACCTCGTGAGAGGAGGTGGGAAATAGAGGTGATACCCCTGCGAATCCAATCCTCCAAAGAAACGTGCGGCAGCAGGGGCTTCAGAGACAACAAAGGGGCCGAGCTATGGAGCCCAGTGGGAAAGCACAGCTGAAGACGGTGTGCATCCCACACACGCAGAGACAGCAAGGTAGTGTCTAATAGGTCCGGCAACGGAGGCCTGAGGTCCCTGGGGAGCCATAGGACGTCACTTAGCAGAAACGGAGAGGCATATAGAGACTCCTGATCCACCCATGCCACCTGATTGCGAGGCGAAAAGAGCAGAAGAGACTGAGCTAGGTTGGCGGCTAAGTGATATTTCTTGATGTCAGGGACCCCAAGACCTCCCAGTAACTTAGAGCGTTGGACAACCCCGAGCTGGAGTCTGGGGCGCTTGTTGAGCCAGATGAACTTGGATAGTCGCGATTGGATGTGCCTAATAAAGGCCACAGGTATCATGATGGGGATCGTGCGGAAGAGATACAGTAACTTCGGAAGCTAATTCATTTTAAAGGAGACGATGCGACCCAGCCACGAAATTTCCATCTTAGACCACCTGTTAAAATCATCGCTGATCCTATTCCACAAGGGCAGGAAGTTGGCACGGAACAGAGTAGCAGGAGATTTGGTAAGTCGAATCCCCAGGTATGTAATATAGTCAGATCTCCAGGAATAATTAAAGGACAAAGACAGGTCCGCAATCATAGACTCCTGATAACCGATGCTGAGGGCTTGTGTTTTAGACCAGTTAATCTTGTAGTAGGAGAGACATCAAAAGGTTTCCAAATTCGGTAATGTAATCAGAGGCTCCGTAAGGGTCAGAAGGACATCATCCGCGTATAAGCAGATTTTCAATTCAACAGATCGCAAAGTGAATCCATGAATGTTGGGATCAGCCCGAATCGCGATTGCCAACGGTTCCATAGCCAGAGAGAAAAGGAGAAGGGAGAGTGGGCACCCTTGTCTGGTGCCATTGTAAATGTTGAACGGTTTGGAGAGGAACCTGGGTGTGTAAACTCGTGCTGTAGGTCGGTGGTATAGTATATCAACAGCCGCAACAAAGGCCTCCGGTAAACCAAAAGCGCGTAACACAGACAGCAGGTAGCCCCAGTGTAAGCGGTTGAACGATTTCTCAGCGTCGAGAGAGAGTAGGAGGCATGGAGAGTTCTTTTTCTGGGAGACCGAGGTAATGTTAACCAATCTCCTCGTATTATCAGACGGTTGTCGTCCCAGAATGAAGCCAACCTGGTCGTTTTTGATCAGAACTGGGAGCAGGGCATTCAAGCGATTAGCCAAAAGTTTTGAGTATAGTTCAGTGTCCGTATTCAGTAAGGAGATAGGCCTGTAATTTGCACATTCAGCGGTGGATTTCCCAGGTTTAGGGATTGTAACCACATAGGCTTCGGACATTTCTTGAGGTAGGGGACCCGCTGTCATGAAAACAAACAGAGAAGAGAGTACAAAGCCGCGGGGCAAGTATGTGTTTGAATTTTCGGTAGTATACGTTGGACAAGCCATCACGGAGCCTTGTGTGATTTGAGACCGGCAATAGTCCTCTCCACTTCTTCTGTAGAAGGTGGTAGACTAAGGGTGTCCCAGTGCTGTCTGGGGAGCTTCGGTATCGTTAACGTGCTGAGAAACTCTGCAATATCCCCAGATCGTGGTTGTGGTAGGTCTTTCTGGTCTCGGAGGTTATATAAAGTCCCGTAAAAGTCAGCAAATTTATCTGCAATCTCCCTGGGGTTGAACATTTTGCCACCCTGAGGGGTCTGAAGATAGTGAGTGGAAGCATGGGCTTCCTGAAGGCGAAGCCGCCGTGCCAGGAGGGAATCAGTCTTGTTGCCTTTCGAGTAGTAAGCCAGGTGTAGTCGTCGTAGTGCGAACTCAGTGCGTTGGAGTTGCAGCTTGTGTAATTCCGTCCTGATCTCCTTGAGTTCCTCATGGGTGGTAGTGGACCACGAGGCTTTATCTGAATGTTCCAGAATCCCCAGAGGGGTGGTCAGATCAGTCAGCAGCTGTAGTCTCTGCCTTTTTTGTCTAGCAGCAATCTTAAGGAAATGTCCCCGTATGACCGCCTTGTGGGCTAGCCAAAGTGTGGAAGATGAGACATTGGGGGTGTCGTTAGTGTGAAAGTAACGTGTAAGGGCGTCCTCTATTTCCACGCATGTGGAAGATTGTTGAAGGAGGCTTTCATTCAGTCGCCATCTAGATGTTGACGCGAGTTGCGGGCCGTCCTGTATAGTTATCCACACCGGAGCGTGATCGGACCATGAGATGTGTCCTATTTCCGCACGCTTCGCAAGTCACAAGTATCAAGTCAATCCGAGGACAACAAAGGAGGGGAAAAAAAAAAAAAAAAAGAGGGAGGGAGGGAGGGTTAGAAAAAGAAAAGAGTATGAAAGGAAAAGATACAAAGAAACAACAGAGAGTGTGTTGAAAGCACGTCCCCGTCAGACTCTATGTCACGGAGCTGCAGGGAAGACACAACACCAAGCGACTGACGGGAGAAAAATATGTTTAGTACGAGTAGTAGAAAGAGAGGAAACAAGGGCAATTCCATGGAATTGCTGCCACACCAGCAATCACGGATATAAACTTGATCTACCGATACAAGGCATAAACTGTATACATAACAGGAGTAAACAAGTACAATATAAAAAAAAGAGGTAACAGTAATCAATAGAAGACCCTGAGGCACGTATAGTTAGAGCCTACACGTCTGCTACGAGAGAACTTGTGTATGTGTGAAAAAAAACAAAAACAATGTATATATAGGTGTATGTATGTGCCTCCTGAGGAAGGGATGGAGACTCCAAACCCGTGCGGCCACTGAGAGTGGCGGAGGCAGTCTGCGTGGAAAGAGGGTGCTTCTGCCTGAGGAGTGATACACACGTAGAAACCAACAGGCAAAGTAATGGCACATGAGGTGGGAATATGTGAGGAACAGCCCTCACAAAAGTGTATGGAGAAATGGAGTCGAAAAAATGTGGTGAAGGGAACAACACACCGTCCCCCGAACATGTGAGGCCAAAAAGAAATACCGAAATAAATAAAAATAATAAAAATAATAAAATAAGGCTATCGTGTAAATGCAGAGTGATGAGTAGAGGTGAGTGTACTATGTGTTGTGGGTCAGCAAGAAGGCAGCTCAGTGTATCTGAAATATACAGGTAATTTAAACGAAAAACAGAATAATAATAATAATAAAATAAAAACATGTAAACCGACATTCTAATAAGTGAGCAATAACATCAGATGGTGCATAGTAGACTTCAAATCAGTCAAATCGGTACAGTTTGAAGCGGAGCCGACCAGACTCGTCCCTGGGGCTGCACATCGGTTGAACGAAGGTGACTCACATCGGTCGGGTCGACGCAGGGGACAGGGCCGGAGGAGACGCTGCCGCGGATACCATCGCTGCGTCGGAGCCATACTTGTTGTGTCGCTGCGATGGAAGTCGCCGTTCGGATCTCAACGGTGGTTGTGTATTAGCAATATCTCGCGGGGCAGGTCGATCAGCTGGATCCTCAGTAGTAGTCCCATCGTCGCGTACCAACTCCCACTGTTGCAGGAGGGAGAGACCTTCTGCCGGTTGGCGGATGATGTGTAGAACCTCATTTCTGGTGATCAATAGCTTGGTAGGGAAGCCCCAACGATAGGGAACATGGTTTTTCCGCAACACCAGTGTGTAGTAGAGAAATAATGGAATCGAAGGACCACATCCCTCGGAATTGACACCGGCAGTGAGCGTGGCTTGGGCACCCTGTGGACTCGGTCAACTCTAAGCTCCGATTCGGAGACTTCAGGTAATAATGTGTGAAAAAAGTCATGTACATATGACCTGAGGGTATCATTAGGCACGTCCTCCGGGACTCCTCGTATGCGGAGGTTGTTACGCCTGGAGCGGTCCTCCATATCAGCCATCTTCAGAAGAAGCTGATCATACTTGTCTTCCAATGAGTTGTGTCGGTCCACCAGGTCGTTAAAAGTCGAGGCGAAATCGTCAAACTTATGTTCCATGTGGTCAGTGCGGGCTCCAAGTTGCACCATATCATGCTTGAGGTCCAACAGCATCCCCTTGATCGCCTCTGTCATGGATGTCTGCATGGAATCTAGCATATTGCGTAGAATCTCTGATGTTACCGGTGTCGTTGGGTCTATGTCTTGATCTTCCCCATCTGTGTCTGGTTGTGAGAGCGGGAAAGGTAAGTCGCCGCCATCTTGAGGCCCACTGCCCGGCCGGGCACGCTTGGAAAAATAATGAGGAAGCTTGTGCGGGGTCTTTTTAGACTGCTTCGTCGACATCACCGCCGTGATAGAGGGTCAGAATACATACGTATCCGCAAAATTATTTGGTAAATCAACCGGTATAGCCGCTTATTTGCTCATGTGGTGGCAGAGCTCTTCACTCACACGTCCATCGAGCTCCGTCGCCAGGCCATGCCTCCCAAATATTAATTTTATACAGTTAGATGAGTGTCAGCCATGTAAAAATCGATTCAACTAATCGATAATGAAATTCGTTGGCAACGATTTTCATTATCGATTATTATTGATTTTATCGATTAGTTGTTGCAGCCCTACTTGACAGGTTCTCAAAACAAGCCCATTTCATCGCACTACCCCGTCTTCCTACTGCATCCCAATTGGCGGATATCTTCATTAGAGACGTAGTCCGCCTCCATGGACTACCTCTCCACATGGTTTCCGACAGAGACCCCCAGTTTATATCCAAATACTGGAGAACCCTCTGCCACAAACTGGGGATCCCTCGTCCCGTAGTGTCAGGATACCGGCAGTGGAGGAACAGGTCTCAAGCCTATTAAGCCGCATTGGAGGTCTCTGAGAGCCTGCCTGTCTAAGGTTTAAGCTCGCAGTAAAGCCGCCGCAGACAAAACCTGGTCAGTTCCGCCTGTGTAATAGGTTGGCGATTACGTTTGGTTGTCGACACGGAATATTTCGCTTTGTCAGCCGTCTCGGTCTTTAGGTCCTTGTTTTATCTGTCCCTTCCATATCCTGAAGAAGGTCAACAATGTTGCCTTGTCCCTCGCCCTTCCCTCTTCCATGCGAATCCCCAACACGTTCCACGTATGTCTCCTGAAACCCTGCGTGTCCAACTGTTTCTCCGTGCCCCTCTGTCCTCCTGCTCCGGTGCTTGTCTGCGGTCGTGAGAAATACATAGTTTGCCGTATCCTCGACTCCCTCTGGCACCGTGGCTCCCTCCAGTATTTGATTGACTGGAGGGGGTATGGTCCTGAGGAACAATCCTGGCTCCCTGCTCGCGCTGTCCATGCTCTTCTTTGTGTGTCCCGGTTCCATTCACACTTCCCACGGTTCAGTGCCCATTCAAAGAGTCACATAGTGATTTGCTCTGAGTTTGTTTGCTTGCGATTCTATTTTACCTGTGTCTATCGTGTACCGAACCTTGGCTAGCTTTTGACCTTGATCCTATGCTGCCTGGCCGACCTCGGATAATACCTCGTTTCACATCTGTGCCATCTGCCCCGACCTTGGACTTTCCCTGCTGTTTTGGATTTCTCTATAAGTATGTCTGCCTTGTGGCTACTCTGTCTCTGCAACGTGGGTTCAGCAACTTGTGCTACCCCGGGCCTTGCATAACAAGGTATAGATAAAACCCCCTAAATTACAGGCATAGATCACAGATTGCACACTCCAAAGCCTGCCCTGGCATCCACACTGCCCACATAGAACCTGACAGCACCCAGATAACACACATAGGACTTGCCATCTTTCTTCCCAAACAGCCCTGCCTGAGTCAACTTTGTCACCAAACAGCCTGGTCTGTGCCATCTTTGTCCCATAAACACCCTTCTTGTGCCATCTTTGCCTTTCCACAAATCAATTAATCATTCTTTCATCTTCTTACTCATTCACACAATTCATCCACACATTCATTCACTCTCAATCATTCTCACTCTTTATTTTAATATTCTTACTCCCTCTTTTCTCACTATCTGTCCTCTCCTCCCTTTCACTATCTACCCCCTCTCTCCTCCCTTTTCACCATCTACCCCCTCTCCCCCTTCGACAAACTGTAACAAAGGCCAGCATTTGAAATTCCCAGGGGTGTGTATTTTATAAAAATATTTGATGGGGTAAATTGAATTGGCCGGGTTCAAAGATATGCCAAATAGGATATGTGGGCAGAATTTTAAAAAATTCCAATTTGAAACATGCACACCTCCCAAATGTGGCCTTTTAGTCCTTGAACAACCCAACAAAAACATGCATTTGTTGCTGAACACATATTGGTGTTGTTTGACAGTGACATATACCAGGAGCAGTAATTTCATACCTGAAATACAACGTATGTGAAAAAAAAATAAGTACCATAAAGTTTGACAAAGGCTGGTGGTAGAATTAGTGCATGGAAAGGGTTAAAATATGTTGTGGTGTCTAGTTTTCAAAAACATATAATTTTTGATTTGGTAAATTGCATTGGCTGGCTTCAAAAATGTCCCAAATACCACATGAGGCAGAATGACCAGATTTGGGAAAAAATGGTTTTCAAACGCTACTTGTAATTTTAAGGCAAGACAGGAGCCTTCCTATTTTCATATCTTCCTTTACTCTTGCCATTAGCAGCAAAGAAAGAGTTAACCTAAATTTGAAAAACAAGAACCAGAGACATATAAGCCCTCGGACATCCCCCTTTCTTCCTCTTTCTTTCCTGCTCACTGTAGCTGCAGGTCAGATCATTTTCATTCTCTGATATTTGACTGATTGTTATTCTTATATACATTTTATATATATATATATATATATATATATATATATATATATATATATATGTTCATATTTACAACAGGAGGATACATCTGGGTGATCCCTGGGAGTTACTACACCTCTCTTGGTGAACCCGTTACAAATATCACAAGGTACTATAGAAGGGTCATTATGAGGCCATAACAAGGTAAATGTCTCTTCTGAAATCAAAGAATATGCGCACCCAGAATCTACTTCCATTTTGCAAGGAACATCTTGGAGTACAATTGCAGTGTAAATCTTCAGTCCTGATGGCAAATTTTCCACTTTGTTTGAGTAAACACCTGTAGTCATTTCACTATTCGAAATAGCATGTGGAGTATTAACTGAGGTTGGTATTGCTGAGGTTGGTATTGTACTTGCATTCTTATTTTGGGTTTGCGTATCCCTTGCTTTTCTTTGGCAAACTGTCTGTATGTGACCTGTACTTTTACATATGTGGCAAACTTCTTTTTGAAAACAACATGTTACGTCTATGTTTTCCGCCGCAACTATAACAAGTTCCTAAAAGGGCATGTGACATCAGTGAGTGGTGAAAAGTCCTTTGATTTAACATCCATCTTCCCTTGCTGGATGCGTCCAAGACTGCTTGCTGACGTCAGTGGGACACCCCCCATTTAAGCAGGGATTGGGTATGGAGGATCCCGCTCACGTGACCTGGAGAAGCTGTGATTTTCTCTGAGTCTCAAGGCGAAACCAGGAGTGTTCCCAGTTATGCCCATTAACCCTACTAGCCAAACTTCTAATTTGTGAACAACACAAAATATTTTGTATTATCTTTCTATTTTATCATTCTTATATCTTTCTTATTCTTCATCTTCATTGATATATTAGTGACAAAACTAGGCCTTGTGCAAAGTTGTTCCCCCCCTCTTTTTATCATATTTTAAAGGGAATCAACATGATAAAGGAAGAGAGTTTATTTAAAAGAAGAAATACTACCACAACAAGAGGACATAGTCTTAAGCTAGAGGCAGGGACAAATGTTTAAACATAAGAAATATTACTTTACTAAAATGTAATGGATGCATGGAATAGCCTTCCAGCAGAAGTGGTACAGATGAATACAGGGAAGGCATTTAAGCAAGGCATAAGGTTAAGAGCTAGATATAAGATAAGGCCAGATACTGAGGAAAGTATTGGGAAAGATTAGGCAGACTAGATGGGCCAAATGCTTGTTATCTGCGGTCACTTTCTATGGTTCTATATATTATTTTTCATTGATAAATAAATACATTGGTGACAAAACCAGGCATTATAATAATATTTGGGGAAATTTTAGTCCTGCTCCAAGGGGCTGCTTGTGCCATCATCATACACTACTACTGCTGTTCCTCTTTCACCATCATTACTCTAGGGGAACCTTTTCCCCCCCTCAAAAAACATATATAAATAAATAATGTTTTAATACTGGGGAAATTCAGTCCTGCCCCAAGGGTCCGTGTGCCTGCCTGTCCAGGCCCCATGCCCTGCTACTACTGCTTTGTTTCACTGTCCTTATTCTGGATGATCAATTATTTTAATATTGGGGGAATTCAGTCTTGCTCCAAGGGCCTGCATGTGTCAACTGCCAGTGTCTGCCTGCCTAGGCCCAGTTACCCTACTACTGCTGCTGCTGCTGCTCCTCTCTCACCTGCCTTACTCTTGAGGAGTACTTTAGGTGTGAATTTACAGCTCCTGATATGTCACTACCAAACAACACCCCAATATGTGTTCAGCAACATTTTTGGACCTTATTTAAATTTTGTTGGAACTGGATGGTTCATGGTGACATCACTAGATAATGTTTTTTAAACAATTTTTCTTTTTTAAAAATATTTTAATTAGTTTAAATATATTTTACTAACCACATAGTGATTACAAAGCTGGGCTCCATTAACTGACATGGTTGAATTCAGTACCTCTATTCAACCTGCAGGTGTTGCTCAGAGTTCTCAGGGGGTTCTGGACAGACCCTCTGGGAACTCACTTGGGGTTGCTGAATGCCGCGATATAGGACTAGCCCAGCACTCAGATTACATACACAGGACTTGCTTGGGTGCATCCTTTATTCATTCTATACCCTTTAGGCTTCAAAACAGTAACAGTATTGGATAGACTGTCAAAATACACACATACCCTTACAAATGCCTGCCCATGAATACAAACGCCTGCCCATACACACATACATGATCCTTGCCTATGTGCCAGGAGGTCACCTTTTCTTTACCCATACCCTTTATAATGACACAGGACACAAGTAGGATTGGATTTTCAAAAGGCCTAGACATTTATATATCAAATGCTACAACATCTTTATTTCTTTTCACAGTCTGTTGATTTTTTGGACAGAACCATCTCAGTAGTGGGTAATAAGTTGGTAATGGACCTCTTTATAAAGTCCACAGATAGAAATAACCTTCACTGATTTGACTCTGCGCATAGTTACATAGTTACATAGTTAGTTACATAGGCTGAAAAAAGACATGCGTCCATCAAGTTCAGCCTTTCCTATATCTGTTAATTTGTTGCTGTTGATCCAAAAGAAGGCAAAAAGAACCCCGGTTTTGCTCTTTCCAATTTTGCACTAACCAGGGAAAAAAATTCCTTCTTGACCCCAAAATGGCAGTCAGATTTCTCCTTGGATCAATAAGCTAATTAAAAATTATATCCCTGAATATTATGTTTCTCCAGGTATCCATCCAGTTGCAGTTTAAACGTCTGTACAGACTCCGATAAAACTACCTCTGCAGGCAGAGAATTCCACATCCTTATTGTCCTTACTGTAAAAAACCCTTTCCTCTGCTTTAGTCTAAATCTCCTTTCTTCCAGTCTGAACGCATGACCACGTGTCCTATTCATAGTCCTGTTTATGAACAGATTTCCACACAATGGTTTGTATTGGCCCCGAATATATTTATATAATGTTATCATATCCCCTCTGAGGCGACGTTTTTCTAAACTAAACAGATTTAAATTATTTAACCTTTCTTCATAACTATAGTGCTCCATTCCTTTTATTAATTTTGTAGCCCGCCTCTGCACCCTTTCTAGTGCTATGATATCCTTCTTTAGACTAGGTGCCCAAAATTGAACAGCATACTCCAAATTTAATTAAATCTCTTCCAAAGAGCCAACTAGTTAGGGTGAAGAGAATAGTCCCCAATGGGGTGATCAAAAATAAAAGACTCATGGACATACCTGGGAACTCTCCGGGTTTGACCCGGAGATTGCCGGGTGAGTGCTGCTCCACCGGTTCAAGACCCGAATCCTTCCTTTAAATGGGGGTGCTTCCTGCTCCCATCAGCGGGAACGCCGCCGACGTCAGCGAGACCGCCCACCAACGCCTGTGTGTGTGCAGTCCTGGCCGCATCCCGCAAGGGATGTACAAATCTAGTACAAATCTATGTGACCCATTGGGTCATGCATAACTTCTGAATAGGATAGCTCCACAACAGTTCTTGTGTACAAAAAGATTGGGTCATTCTCTCTGTTTAAATTGTGTATAATGTAGCAGTATCCTAAAGGGTGAGAAGTTCAAGTATCGAACTAAGGATAAATGGTATTCAAGCCGCTCCTTTTGCACATGTAAAACTACATATGTTGTCTATGTGTTAAAATGCCCTTTGATTTACTTTACATTGTGGAAACACAGAAGGTCAAAACTAGACACTCAAAACATAGATCAACCATCACCACAAAAAAACTGGATCCCCCAATTCCTGCCCAGTTTCATGAATTTAATCACAAAGCATCAGATCTTAAATTTAAGTTCTTAGATTCCTAAGCCCCGTCAAAGAGGCAACAGAGAGAAACAGAAAAAGGAATTATGGAGGATCCATTAATTAAATACTCTATCCCCATATGATTTTTAAAAAATAATTTAAATTATTTCCCTTCTTGTGAAATAGAATGTAATATAAGACATGAACTGGTATATCTTGTTTCTCTCTGTTACAGATTTACATGTATCCAATTTGGTTGATGATATTTACCACTGCAGCTGGCCCCATATATGTATATAGCGTATTTGCCCGAATATAGGCCGCAAAAAGTGCTGCCTATATTCGGGCAAATATGGTATTTACATATATGGGGCCAGCTGCAGTGGTAAATATCAATATCCTATTGGATACATGTGCGGCCTATAATCAGGGTTAAGCATAGGAATGGTTAAGCGGGTGGTTTTTTTCTTCTCATGTAGCCCTGCTGCGGGCAAGCAGCAGGGTTTGGATCCAGATCCCCCACAGCACTGCAGGGAACCGGGATCTTCCTCTCCGGCAGCCAGTAGACGTCTGCGCAATGCGCGTAGACAACCTCCGCTGCCGGCACTTCCGCCGGGCTTCTATGGTGGAGCACCAGCGTGACATAAACTTCTGGTGCTCCACCATAGAGGCACCGGCGGAAGTACAATCTGATATATATTAAGAAGTTAGCTTTTTGTGTAATAAGTTTAATCAGATAATTGTCTAATTACCCTCTTATAATTTCACTGCTTAGGTGTGCGACCCTTTCTCCTTTTCTCTATCAAAAATATGTTATTTTAATTTTATTTTATCTTGTATGTGTCACGTACAAGTAGTTTGGAGACACCGTGGTCAGGTAGGACTCCAGGACAGAACAGTTCAGACAAGCCGAGGTAGGGATTCCGGAGAACAGGATAGCCGATAAACGTAGCCGAGGTCAGGATTGAGGAGGTCAGGATAAACGATAACAAGCCGAGGTCAGGATACAGGATACAACGTAGTCAGGCGAGCCGAGGTCAAACACAGCAATCAAGAAGGTAAACGCTATCTGGGTGCTAGCACAAGGCATAGACGACCATCAGAAGGCAAGGTGTAACTGGTCTGAGGGGTTTAAATGGAGAACCGCGGAGGAAGTCTGAATCTCCCATCAGCCCCCTCATGACATCACTTCCGGTGTCCTGGAATCGCGGCCATCTTGATGGTGGCGTAATCTACCTTCATAAAGTCCCGCAGTAGGTGAGTTCGCCACTAGAGGGCGCACGAGCACTGAAGCTGGACGCCGTGTACCAGGAGGTCTGCCTCTCCTGCGCGGCACTTCGGAGGACGGCAGCGGAAGTGATCGTGCGGTGGAGGGGGGTCTCCCTGTCCTTCGTGGTGGCTGCTGCGGAGGTGACCGTGCGTTGGAGGGGGGTCTCCCTCTCCTGCGCGGCACTTCGGAGGACGGCAGCGGAAGTGATCGTGCGGTGGAGGGGGGTCTCCCTCTCCTTCGTGGCAGCTGCTGCGGAGGTGGCCGTGCGGTGGAGGGGGGTCTCCCTCTCCTTCGCGGCAGCTGCTGCTGCAACGTGGGACCCGGGGACAGGTGAGTAACAGTATGTTACTATATTATTTACCTTACTAATTATTTTTGGTTGAGGTTTGGGGTGTCCCTCGCTACCCTCGTTTCTCCTTTTCTAATATACCTACCAGTTAGTGTATTCCTTTCGTTTTTCCCGAGTCCCCGTTGCTGCTCTGTCGCCATTGTTTTGGAAAGAAATCCTCTTGGGGGCGTTCATATAAGACAAAAGGAAAGAAGAAAGACCATAATAGTGTAGACAATTTCAACCAATAGTTCAGTGTTAAAGTCAATTGTTGCACTCACAAAAATATTTCTTGTATTCCCAAGCAGAGACTAGAAAAGAGAACCAGAAACCAAATAGCGCAGTATGTCAATCTGATAAATATAAATAATATGCCAATTGCACTCACATGGAGTATTGTACACCCGACCATGTGCAACCAGATTTGATCATCTCCCAATGGTTTCTTGAATATATTCTTCCTTTCCTCCATAGATTTCAATAAAGTGCCAGTGTATAAATAATATATTTATCCCGGGACTAGCCCAACTTCAATAAATAAATAAAATAGATCCGATAAAAATATATGTATAGAAAACAATAAAAGTCAATACGGTGACCTTATGAAGATCCTCAACGCGTTTTGCCACCAAGGCTTCCTCAGAAGGTATTCGTAGTATGTTCTTTTCTTCTAGGTGTTCTTCATTCTATGCAGTTCCGTCCCGCTTCCATATTTCCGTATACGTAATCACGTGGGCGGCGTGATATGCGTAGTTGCGTGCATGTAAGGGAAGTCCTAATGTCTTTGACGGACAGCATCCACCGAAGGAGGTGTCTCACCATGGAGACGCATGTAGTCTGAAAACGGCATCCGCATTCGTTCTTATTATGGACGACGTTGTCCTTCAAGGTAAGTAATATACAACTCCAAAAATAAAGAAAAGGAAAAAGAGGCTTGTGGAGAGGTATCCGAATGTTTAGTTAGAGCCGGACAGGCTTAGAGTTTGTTTTATTTTCAAGGTGCTCTGTGCCTACATCATCTAAATAAACACGCTTGACTTTTGAAACCTGTGTGAATACTGTCATTGCCGCCCCATGTGTGAGCCGTCCCCTACAATATATATATATGTATTTGAATAAAAGATAATGTATCCATATCCATGTTTATATGCATGTATGTATGTATGTATGTATTTAAATAAAAATAATGTATCCATATCTGTGTTGGTATGTATGCCTGTATTTAAATAAAGGATAATATTTCCATATCTGTGTTCAAGTCTCCATTCTGGTATGTTTTTAATTTGAAAATCCACTCCGTCTCTTTTCTAGAAATA
This sequence comes from Spea hammondii, assembly GCA_029215755.1. Lineage (NCBI taxonomy): Eukaryota > Metazoa > Chordata > Amphibia > Anura > Pelobatidae > Spea > Spea hammondii. The sequence goes on along the minus strand of JARDYJ010000009.1, from coordinate 23,182,425 downwards.
TTCTCTATAAAGTTCCCACCTCTCCAACTTGGTGATACTACATCAATCCCCATGATCTTAAAAGTTTGTACTGAAAATTTTGGGCATGAATTGCAATGTCTCGGTATACTGTGTTTTAAATTTTAGTTTTTAATGTTGCCTCACTTTAAAGGCCATTGTTTTGGAGTCAGCTTTCCTCTCTCAGTAATTTTCGCGCATGAGCGTTTGCCTTCTCCTGCCTGCCTGTCTGCCTCACAGAGTTCGTGCGAACAGGAGAAGCAGTCAGCTCCCGTCTAGCTGTGTTAGGATTAGATTCTGCGGTACTCTCTCACCACCTTGAGGAGGTTTTTCAGTTTACAACCTAACTTTACCTCATATTTCACTTACTACATATTATAAGGTTACCTTATTCTATTTAATTAAAATGTTCTGATACCTTTTAGGTTACCCCTTTAAGTTTACTTCAAATTTAGCCCTCATTCATATTTTGCATAATCTAATACTAAATATGACATCTAAAGAGTCTTTCCACTCCTCTAATGAGGAACTAGCTGATGCTGTGGTACAAATCAAGGCAATTTTGGACCATTCGGTTGATCAAGCAGTATCTTCTGCTATGGCTAACATGCATCAGACTTTAACAAAGTCTTTTTCTGAAGCTTTAATTCAGGCTAAGTCGGCTGAATATGCCACAAGTCACCCTGTCTCCCCTTCTGACAGATATCACTCTTTTGTGGAGTCTGGAACTGTCACTGTCATCCCCCATAAATGCACAGAGAAAAGGAAGCATCTAAATGACGGTCCTTCTACCGATAAGAAATCCGATAAAAGGACCAGGCCATTGCTGGTGTTAAAAATCTGCTGATCCCGTGCAGAAATGTAAAGCGTGCTAAGTTATCACACAGTGAACCCTCGAAGTGGATTGGTCGGAATCTGATTTACTTGATTCACAGGGTAACCTCTTTTTTGACCCTACTAAGATTAAGCATCCTCGCTTAGCAGAATGGGTACTAGAGGACTGCATTGGGAGGCAGGACCCGCCAAAAAACTTGCGGGCGCGGGCGGTCTTTCTGGGTAATCCCGCGCAGTCCCGCAAGGCCGCCTTCTCGCTGCTCCATTACAGTGTCTCCTATCTTGCTCCGCCCATGAACAAGGCGGAGTCACGTGATGTGACGTCACTTCCTGTGACTCCGCCTTGTTCCTGGGCGGAACAAGAGGGAACAGCTGTGAGGGAACAACTCGAGGGCAGCCTTGCGGGACTGCGTGGGAAATCAGGTAAGGAGGCGGGCGTGATTGGCCACAAATGCGGCGGGAGCGGGCGGGATTGGCCACAAATGTGACGGGAGCGGGCGGGAGCGGAACACCCACATTGCGGGAGCGGGATTCAAAACAGCGGGAGCGGGATTCAAAACAGCGGGAGCGGGATTAAAAAGGCAGTCCCGCGCAGGGCTCTAATGGGTACCACTCCCTCATGTTGCCAGATTTATATGCTATTACTTACATAAGCCGCTAGATAGAATATCTAGAAACAAGCTTAGGGCTGAATGCCCTCGCCCTTCTTTAGATAAGAAGGCTTGTGAGACCCCAGACTTAGATCCAATATTTTAAAAAGTCTGGGAAGGACCCCAAAAAACGAATGGACCACTAATTTCGGAGATGCCAGGATCGACTATTAGACCTAGTCGGCCATTTAGCCAAAATGTTTATATATTATAAAGACGATAAAGATACTGATATCCATGTCTTAAGAGGCTGGATGCAAAGAATCTTTTGCATTTCTGGAAATGCTAATGTGGCGGCCTCTTCCGAGACCAATTGGAATTTGCGGTACAGCACAATAATATAGCCGGTATAGATTACATGTAAATATAATATTTGTACTTAATAGAGTGACAAGTTTTCTCAATATACATTTAATCGGAGGAAAGTAATAGAATTGGTGGTTTTAGAAAAAAAAAAAAACGCTGTTTCATAACAGCACTATGCATTATGGGTAATGTAGTTCCAGTCCCCAAGCGGTGGAAAAAGCTTTATGCAATCAATACAAATATCATAAAAAATATTTTTTGTCCGTAACATACTATAATACATACCCTATATGGATAGGGTTAATCGAAACTAGTTAACCCCTTCAGTCCCCTATGGGCGTAGCTGTACGTCCAAAAAACACATCCCAAGAATCCCCTATGGATGTACAGGCACATTCTGCCCTTCTTGCAGTGGTAGGGACACAGCCAGGACTTCCCCCTGACAGCAGAAGCCAGCATCGCCGGCTTTCTGCTGTCCGATCTGATGAAACAGCTTCCGGCACGAAAGCTGGAAAACTGTTACATTTTTAAATGCCGATCGGGCATTCCCGTCCGGGTTGCATCACTGCTGACCTCACCCAGAAGGTCATCAGAGGAAAGAATATCCCCTGCAGGGATATCCAGTTGCTCCGATGAGGCACAGACACCGTGATATCTAAACAAGTCTGTGGAGACTTGCATAGAGGTCACAGTGTGATCGGTGCATGGGGATCGCGGGGAGGAGAGTGAGATACCATGTCTCTCACCCTCCTCCCATGCTGAAAAACTAAACGGAGAAAATAAAAATAATACAATAAATAATAATTAAGAAAAAAACAATAAAGTGACCTAAGTGATGTCATTGTGACATCACTGGCATTAATAACATGTTCAAGAGGTCCCTAAGAGGATCTCTAACCATTTTTTAAAAAAATATATAAAAAATAAAATATAAAAAAATATATATATATAAAAAAAAAATAATATATATATATATATATATATATAAAAAAAATAATAATAAAAAAAAACCTTACATCCTATTGCCCGAACACAACATCTATGCCCCCTTTCACAACCCCCACACCCATTAAGCCATAAGCATAACAATTATACAAATAATATACACCATACAGTATGTTCCCTATAAGTGCTGGGAAAGTATGGAAAATCTATATAACTTAGGTATTTCTGAAATCAGGAAACCTGAATTGATAAACTTGGAGGGGATTTTCCATCACTTTACCTAATTAGGTGTTTTTTTTCTAATTTTTGCTAGCTTTTACTAAATTTTCAGCTAATCATCCAACTATGGTATCAAAAGAAAGCTCTATCTCTCCTTGAAAAAACAATATATAGTTTACATGGGTACACTATTCACAGGAAAGGAGAATAATCGCTGAACCGACATAGCGCAAAAAAGGCAAAATTGCTCTGGGAATTGAGGTAGCAAAAACCCCTGGGATTGAAGGGGTTAAAGCTATGTATATGTAAATGTGAATGCATAAGCAATGTCACATGACCACACCCCCTTTCCATGATGTCATTTTGGCACCAAAATTCAAATGTGTAAGCTATTATAAATTGTAAAAGGTCTCCAGGAGCTCCTTTTAACACTTTGAAAAAGCCTTTGTAAAGGTGAAACGTGTAGTGTGCTATTTTATATTATTTTATACTTTTTATTCTGTAAAGTATAAATAAATAACCTTTTTACATTGCTCCTGGGATAATTTTCTTTTTTATCATGAAGGACACTTGCACCAATATCCTTGGCGGGGATCATACCACCTACGCCTGTAGGAAAGAGCAACCTTTAAATTGCTGAGTACCACACCCTTGCTTCTATTTTATACTTAGCTCCAAAAAAGTACCACATTTTTATATATATAGCTGGAGTGTAAACATACTACACCATTGTGTTTTCTTTTTTCTATTTTTTATTGTTGATGCCCAACCACTACCCCCTTTGTGAATTTCTACATGTTTCGCCAACAACATTTTCCTGGCGACCAAGAAAGAAGGAGGTTATCGTCCGGTGATAAATCTCAAACATCTCAACCAATATATTCCATACCAACATTTGAAAATGGAAGGCATTCATTTCCTCAGAGATCTTCTCAGACCCCACGACTGGATGGTCAAATTGGACCTTCAGGCGTCACGCTCTACCCAGGCTGCGGAGCTGCATGTCTTTTGTTTCCCTGTCTTGCTGTGGTCCATTTCCGGATTTCTGTATGTTCTGTCCTGAACCTCTGATTCCTTGATTCCAATCTTTCTCTTTGCTTCAGCTCTATTTCCTTTATAAGGTGTGCCCCACCCGTGCGTTCTGTTTGTCTCAGTCTGCAGTCTACAGGTATGTCTCTCTTATATGTGTATAGATTCAATGTTCAGTTTATTTCGTTCCTCTGTAAGCCAGCTTTAGCGTGAGGACCCACCGTCATTGGAGTACTTTGGCGTAGTGGTGGGATACGCATACTATGGCCATAAGATGTGACGGAATCTCCAATTGTTATCTTGTAGTCCTAGGCTAGTCATGTTTGGTCCTGTGGTTTCTGTATATTCTTGTCATGTGTTGCCTGGTCAGTCTTGTCAGCTCTGTGCCTTGTTGTCCTGTCCTGTCTTGTAACCCCCGGTAGAGGGGTGTCCTGTCTTGTAACCCCGGTAGAGGGGTGTCCTGTCTTGTAACCCCGGTAGAGGAGTGTCCTGTCCTGCAACCCCGGTAGAGGGGTGTCCTGTCCTGTTCATGTCGGATGTTGAGTATTCCTTGTCTTGTTCCCTGTTGTGCCCTGTATTATGTATATCTTGTCTGGTTATGCTCTTGCTCGGTTACCCTTGCTTGCCATGTTTCTCCTGTACTCTGCTTAGCTTCCATACTCTCAGCCTGCAGCATCCTGCACATGAGTCTTGTGCTATGTCTCATGCCTGTTCCAGGGTGCTTGCAGGATTTAACTTCGTTCTGGACTACATCCGCTGCTATATTAGGGCACTGGTATGTGGCTGCACAATCCTAGATGCTCAACACCCGGGAGAGTGCAGTCGCCCCTGCATCAGGCCCTGTCCTGAGACTCCGCTACTGCATGCCGAGCTCCTCAACTCCATCTTTGGGCGCGATGGGTCATTACAGTCGCCTGTATGGACCCGGTTCCTGACATCAGGATGCTTACCTGACAGTTCCGATTCATTCAGATTACCAGTCATTCCTTCAATTCCTATGGAACAGTCAGAAGTGGCAGTTCACATGTCTCCCTTTTGGACTCTCATCAGCTCCTTGGTGTTTTACCAAGCTACTAAAGCCAATCGTGGGTAATTTACGCAGCAGAGGTGTTAGTCTCATTATTTACCTAGATGACATTCTGATTTTATCTCAGGATCTCAATTCCATCCACCTTCACACGACTTGAACAATTACCTTACTTCAGAGTATAGGATTCTTAATCAACTGGAAGAAATCCATTCTGCTCCAATCACAAACCATGGAGTTCCTGGGTTTCCTCATCGATTCCAAGCTACAAATACTCAGTCTAGCCTCAAGGAAATTGAAAATAATTTGTCAGGAAATCAAATCAGTGTTAAAAAAGAAATTAACATCTCTTCGTCTTTAAGCTTGAATAGTGGGACTATTATCTGCTTCCATTCAAGCAATTTTCTCGGCCCCTCTCCATTACCGAGCTCTTCAATGGCTGAAAGCCCAATATCTCCGTCGAGGATTGACGTATTCCGAAAAGATCCCTTTGTCAGAGGAAGCTAGACAAGAATTAATCTGGTGTCATATGGAGGCTTGGAACGGCAGGTCGATTTTCCCTTCGGCTGTAGGAAGAAGGCTGGCACTCAGGCCTCTCCAGGAGTCCATGGCACAGAGGCTTCCGTGACACCATCTTTGTCCCCAAACAGCCCAGCATGAGTCAACTTTGTCCCATAAACACCCTGCTTGTGCCATCTTTGTCTATACATCTATGATACACACAAATGCTTTTACAGTAACTCACTAATTCACACTTTCATTCACACAATTAGGGCTGCAACAACTAATCGATACAATTCATAATCATCGATAATGAAAATCATTGCCAACGAATTTCATTATCGATTAGTTGAATCGATTTTTATCGATTATAAAATCGATTCAACTAATTTATAATCCGATTCATTCAGTGTGACTCACAGCAGTTACTACTTACAGCCTCTCCCTGCAGTCACTCTGATGATTGCACCACCCCTTTTTTCTCCCAGTCCCTCCCTGCAGTGACACTGACCATTGGTCCCATCCATTTCCTATAGCGTCCACATGGTTCAGCAATTCATCTAACTGTGAGTATAAATGTCACGGACCGGGTGAGCAGGTCTAATAGGAGCCCAGGTGCAGGGGATACGAGGGGCTCTCTCTGTACCCCACGATGCATGATGGCTTGGGGTTGTTACAGACAGGCGCAGGAAATAAACCACAGACAGAAGATGCTAATAAGAGTTGTATTGCAAGTGATGGTAAAACAACATAAGCCCTCTGGATGGGGCACACACAGGGCAGGAAGCCCTCTGGATGGGGCACACACAGGGCAGGAAGCCCTCTGGATGGGGCACACACAGGGCAGGAAGCCCTCTGGATGGGGCACACACAGGGCAGGAAGCCCTCTGGATGGGGCACACACAGGGCAGGAAGCCCTCTGGATGGGGCACACACAGGGCAGGAAGCCCTCTGGATGGGGCACACACAGGGCAGGAAGCCCTCTGGATGGGGCACACACACGGCAGGAAGCCCACTAGCAGGGTACTCAGCTTGGGAGTCCACTTGTGGGTGAGGGCCGCAACGCAGGAACAGATCAGGAACCAAAGCAGGAACAGATCAGGAACCAAAGCAGGAACAGATCAGGAACCAAAGCAGGAACAGATCAGGAACCAAACAGGCAGTCCTATAATGTCAATGTCAAGGACCAGACTGAAGGGCTGGGCAGGTTTATAAAGGCTGGCTAAATCAGTTAATAAGGTGCAGCTGGACCTGATAATCAGTCTGAGTGGTTCAGAGTGACAAGGGTGGCCACTAGTGGTTGGAAACGGAAAAGAGCAACACAAAGTTTGAACAAGTCCAGCCAGCGAAGGGTGAAACGTTACAATAAAATGAATATTTGGGTTGCTGAAAGTTAGGGGAGGTGGGGGTTAATTTAGGGGCAGTTATGATTAATGGGGTGTTTAGGGTTAATTTAGGGACTGTTATGGTTGATGGGGTGTTAAGGGTTAATTTAGGGGCAGTTATGGTTGATGGGGTGTTTAGGGTTAATTTAGGGACCGTTATGGTTGATGGGGTGTTAAGGGTTAATTTAGAGGCAGTTATGGTTAATGGGGTCTTCAGGGTTAATTTAGGGGAAGTTATGGTTGATGGGGTCGTTAGGGTTCATTTAGGGGCAGTTATGGTTATTTTACACATGGTACTTATTTATAAAAGTATTGTGTCAGTGTGCTGCAAACTAGTTTGTGAATCTATGAGGGCACTATGGGATATCTGGGGGGTATAAGCCATATCTGGGGAGGACGGAGTGATATATCGGGGGTATAAGGCATACTGGGGTATAAGGCATATCAGGGGGCACAGTGGCATATCAGGGTATATAAGGCATATGTGGGGAGGGCAGAGTGGTATATCTGGGAGGCAGTGTGGCATTTGTGGGAGGCAGTGTACCATATCTGTTGGTATGTGACATCTGGGAGGTAGTGTGACAAGCCTGGGTTCAGATGCGCATATCGTGGGGGGCAGGTTGGGAAAAAAAAACAAGAAATGCATTTTTTATCAAAGTTTTTTTTATTCTGCCGTTTGTTTTTAACATCCAGTTATTTTAAATAAATGAAAAATGTACATTTATTTTTTTATCTGATTAATCGATTAATCGAAAAAATAATCGGCAAACTAATCGATTCTGAAAATAATCGTTAGTTGCAGCCCTACACACAATTCATCCACACATTAATTCATTCATTCTCTCACTCGTTGTCAGGAACCACTTTTTCATTGCCTGTACCATGGCTTTTTTATACCTGTGGCGTTTAAGTCTGCTACCACTAGTGGCCACCCTCCGCCCTCTGGAGCACTCAGAACTCAGGTGTGCCTTGTTACCTGGGTTGAGCCCTAGCCAAGCTGGGCCTTGTTACCTTGGATTACCCTGCCTTTATGAACCTGCCCTGCCCTTCAGTCAGGGCCTTTGTATTGAAGTCTATGGACCTACCTGCACCTGCACCTGCACCTGCACCTGCACCTGCACCTGCACCTGCACCTGCACCTGCACCTGCACCTGCACCTGCACCTGCACCTGCACCTGCACCTGCACCTGCACCTGCACCTGCACCTGCACCCCTGCTTTGTGTCCTGATCAAGTGGATTCCCTGCTTTGTGTCCTTCCAAGCGGGCTCCCTGCCAAAAGACTTATTACCGGTATTTTATTTTGCCATATGTCCGGTTTCTTGCTTAGACTGTATTACCCTTATTTGCTGGTCCTGTTATATACATAAAATACACTGCATTACCTGGATTTCTGCTTGTGGTGTCTTTGTTTGCATAATAATGCACTGTGGTTTCCTGTCAGGGTCCATCCAGGCTGCGGAGCTGCATATCTCTGTTTTTCCCTGCCTTGCCTCAGTTCCCATGTTTTGCTGTGGTCCACTCCTGGATTTCCGTATGCTGTCCTGAACCTCTGATTCCTTGATTCCAGTCTGCTCTTAGCTTCTGCTCTATTTCCTTTATAAGGTGTGTCCCACCCGTCTGTTCTGTTTGTCTCAGTCTGCAGTCTAAAGGTATGTCCTTCTCGGTTCTGTGTTTGGATTCAATGTTTAGTTTCAGTACTTTCGTATGCAGGGCTTAGCGTTAGGACCCACCGTCATTGGAGTACTTTGGTGTAGTGGTGGGCTAAGCATACTATGGCCATAAGATGTGACGGAATCTCCAATTGTTATCACATAGTCCTAGGCTAGTTCCTGTATCCATGTTTGTCTGTCTCTTATGTACCTTTGCCCTTCTTCCCTGTATCATCTGAGGATTCTGGTTCCTCTCTCCTCTCCCCATGTCCCAGTTAAGTAGTCCTATCCTTGCTTAAAGGAGAAGCGTCCGAGGATTCTGGCTCCTCACTCCTTCTCCTGTGTTCCTTGCCTTGTTCCCCGTCCTTTGTTGTGCCCTGTATCATGTATGTCTTGTCTGGTTATGTTCCTTGCTCTGTCCTTGCTTGCTATGTTTCTGTTCATACTCTGTTTAGCTTCCGTACTCCCAGCCTGCAGCACCCTGTCATGAGTCTAGTGCTATGTCTCATGCCTGCTCCAGGGTGCCTGCAGGATATGTCCAAGTTTAGTTTGGATTTCCACATCCAGTCCAGTTTGGTTCTGCCTTGTTCTGGACATCATCAGCTGCTATGTCAGGGTGCTGGTATGTGGCTGCTCATCCCTAGATGCCCACCTGGGAGCGTGCAGTCGCCCTGCACCAGGCCCTGTCCTGAGACTCCGCTCCTGCACTTAACGATCTACCCCCTCCTCACGATCTACCCCCTCTCCCCCAACTTCTCACTATCTACCCGCTCTCCCCCCTTCTCACTATCTACCCTCTCCCTCCTTTGAAGTTCACTTACCTTGCAGAAGTCCTGCGGTGAAAGGGCGAGGCCTCTGTCTCGCTGCTCTTTCGCGGTGGGCAATCCGAGACATGTGGTCACCCTAATATATATATATATATATATATATATAATTAGACCCTGTTGACGATATATATATTATTATCACCTGCTGCCGGTATATATTTATATTAGAACCTGCAGCCAATATATACAAATATTAGATCCTGCTGTAAATATATATAAATATCAGACCCTGCTGCCAATACATTTTAGATTGGACCCTACGCAAGCATTTCCTTGGGCCCCGCTCCCTAGAATGCAATCACTCCCTCGGCTCCCGCAACACCACCTTCCCTGGCAGTGAATTCCTTACCTTTATTGTCCTTACTGTACAGAATCCCTTTCTTTGTCGTCTATGAAATTTCCGCTCTTCCAGTCTCAGAGGGTGAGACTTCTTTGTACATTTCTGTTAATGAACAGGTCACTGAAGAGCTCTTTATATTGGCCCTGCATATATTTATATAATGTTATCATATCCCCTCTTAGACACCGTTGTTCCAGTGTATATAATTTTAACTTTTTAGTCTCTCTTTATAACTAGTATCTCCCAATCCCCTTATTAATTTCATAGCCCTCCTTTGCACTTTTTCTAATTCCATAATGTCCTTTTTAAGGACCGGTGCCCAGAATTGTACCGCATATTTAAGGTGAGGTCTTACCAATGACCTGTAAAGAGGCAAGATAATATCCTCCTCCCTTGAATCAATACCTCTTTTTATGCATGCCAAAACCTTATTGGCCCTCGCTGCTTGCTGGTAGTTTCCCCCAAGGATTTTCCATTTAAAGAATAGGTTACATTTTTATTATTTTTACCATAATGCATAACTTTGCATTTCTCTATATTGAACCTCATCTGCCACTTGCACGCCCAGTCACCAACTCTGTCTAAATCTTCCTGCAAAGAAGAAACATCAAGATTAGTCTGAATTACCCGGCCTAATTTTGTGTCATCAGCAAAAACTGTGACATGGCTCTCAATGCAGCTTGAGAGATCATTTTTAAATAAATTAAAAAGAAGAGGACCGAGGACAGACCCCTGAGGCACTCCACTTAATACCTGCGTACAGGCTGAGAAACATCTATTCACAACAACCCTCTGCATTCTATAGTTTAGCCAATTTCTGATCCACATACAGACATTTGCCCCTAAGCCTATTTCTGTTAATTTATAGAGTAGCCTTTTATGCGAAACTGTATGAAATGCATTAGCAAAGTCCAGATAAATCACATCTACAGCCACACCCAGGTCTATATTTTTACTAACTTCTTCATAAAATGCTAATAGGTTGGTTTGACAAGACCGGTCTTTTACAAATCCATGTTGACTTCTACTATTTGGATTATGGATCAAGATATGATCTTGAATGTATACCTTTAGCAAACCTTTAAATAATTTCCCCACTACCTATGTTAAGCTTACTGGCCTGTAATTGCCTGGTTGAGATTTTTATTCCATTTTAAATATGGGCACAACATCTGCCTTGCGCCAATCTAATGGAACTATGCCTGAGCTGAAAGAATCCCTAAAGATTAGTAATAATGGTTGGGCCAGAATTAGGCTTAACTCCTTCAGTTCCCTTGGGTGTATACCATCCAGTCCAGGGGCCTTGTCTGCCTTAACAGTATTTAATTGCTTGAGCACTTTTTCTTGTGTCAGCCAATCCCCTGTTTGCTGCAACGGTTCCTTAAAATTAGCCAGCAGGGGCTCCGTCATTGGTTCTTCCTTGGTATAAACAGGAGCAGAAAAGGCATTTAAGATGTTGGCTTTCTCTCTGTCCTCACTAGCCAAATTTCCAGTTTCAGATAATAATGTAGCCATTTTAAGCTTCTTTTTTGCAGGCTTTGTTGGCATCTTTGTATGTCATAAATGATACTACTGACCCCTCGCTTTTATAATGCTTAAATGCCAATTGTTTATTCCTTATTTCATGTTTTACTTTCCCGGTAAGCCACATTGGTTTTGATTTGTTTCTTTTTTATTTGTTTCCCATAGGTATATATTGGGATGTGTAACTTTGCAATGTGCTTAAAGGTATTCCATTTGTCCTCTGTGTTTATCCCAGATATACATTCCATGGTTGACCTTAGCCTGTCAAAGTTTGCCCTTCTGAAATTAAGTGTTTTGGTAGAGCAGTTGCCCATTTGCTTTTTGGAATTAATCTCAAATGAAACCATGTTATGGTCACTATTTCTCAAGTGTTCTCTTACTTTAATGTTTGAGATAAATTCCTCATTGTTAGTTATTACCAGATCTAGACAGGCATCCATTCTGGTTCGGGTCTCTACTAATTGCGACATAAATTGGTCATTAAGCAGGTTCAGAAACTTGCTGCCCTTAGTGGAACAAGTTCCACTATTCAAATCTATATCTGGGTAATTAAAATCTCCCATGATTAAAACTTCATTCCTATTTGCAGCCTTTTCAATTTGAAATAGCAGCTGATCTTCCCCCTCATTACTAATGTTGGGTGGCTTGTACCATACACCCACAAGTAGTGTGTGACTCTTTCTACTATCTAGGTTAATCTCCACCAACAGCGTCTCCACATTACCAATGTCATCATGCACAGCTTCCTTAATACCGGGCTTAAGTTTAGGGTTTGCATAGAAACAAATCCCTCCCCCTTTTCTATTTACTCTGTCCCTTCTAAAAAGTGAATATCCTTGTAAGTTTACTGACCAGTCATGCGTATCATCCCACCACATTTCCGTGATACCGATCAAGTCATATTGTTCATTACTGCCCAATATTTCCAGCTCCCCCATTTTGTTTACCAAGCTTCTCGCATTTGCTAAAAGACATTTAAGGTTACTACCCATTTCTGGTGTAATAGTTGACAAATAATTCTTGACAGCAGGCTTTGTACTATGCAACACCATATTGTCTGTGCTAACCCCACCAGTGCTCTCACCCCCTTTTCCCATAGCTAGACCCCCTTCCCAGTCTACTCTAGCTAGCACTTCATTTCTATCTTTATCCTCCCACCCAGAACCTAGTTTAAAAGATCCTCAATTCCCCTAGCCACCCTCTCCCCCAGAACTGCAGCCACCTCCTCATTGAGGTGCAGTCCATTCCTGCTGTAAAGTCTGTAGCCGACTGCAAAGTCTGCCCAGTTCTCTAAAAACCCAAATCCCTCTTTCTTACACCACGCTCTTAGCCACGCATTGATCTCCCTAAGCTCCCGCTGGTACTGATAATATTCCAGAGAACATTACCTTGGAGGTCCTTTGCCTAAGTTTCTGACCTAGTGCCCTAAAATCATTTTTAAGGTCCCCCCACTTGCCATTAACTATGTCATTTGTACCACCATGTACCATGACCGCTGGAACATCTCCAGCCCCTCCCAACAATCTGTCTACCCGGTCCACAATATGTCGAACCCAAGCACCCGGGAGACAACATACTGTTCGGCATTCGGGGTCCTGGTGACGGATTACCCTATCAACCTTCCTTATAATTGAATCCCCTACCACCAGCACCTGTCTAGCCTTCCTAACCTTCTGGCTCCCCACTATGCTGGAGAGGCTACTCTCCTGGCTGCTAGGAGAGCCAGAAATGCTTCCTCTGAGCTGGTCTCCCCAGCATCTTTGTACAAACTGGCAAACATGTTGGGGTGATCCAGTCCAGAACAAACCTCCCTAGCTCTCCGACCCCTGCTGCCCCTTACACAACTAACCCAGCTCTCTGCCCTCGAGACCTCTTCTTCCCCATCTCCACGCCCCATAGCACTGGCCCCAGCCAATGCCTGCTCTGTTAGCAGTAAGCTCCTCTCCATGTTGTCTATGTCCTTCAGTGTTGCCAGTTGCCTCTATAGATCTAGTACCGTACATCAGGTAAAAAAGTTAGGAGCCAGGATTTTTTTTTTAAACTAACAGTTGGTTAGGAGTGATCTGATCATCATCAGTCCACTTACTAAACTCACAGCATTTGACCTGGAAGCACCCTGGACTTTCAGGTCAGTGCTGGGGGGGGGGGGGGTTTATAATTTTGATTGATGTTCCATTGGAGCACAGCATTGACTGATATTTAGTCCCCACAAGCTTGTGGGGACAAATGTTAACCCCTGCAATGCCACGAATGTGTCATACACAATTGTGGCATTGAAGGGGTAAACGCTACGCTGTCGCTCTCGGGGAGCGATCAGGCAGCAGCGGAGGGTTGGGGCTGCTCTCCACACTCATGTGGAGACCAAAGAACCCTCTCCCCTGTCCCTGAAGCTGCCTCTGGGACACAATTACTGGTCTATAGACCAGCCATTGCAGGGGGGAGTCTCTGATGACTGCTGTAGGCTTCCATGCCTACAGGAATCATCAAAGGGCTTGTGGGGGCTCGTTTTTGCTGTTGCTGGTCTGCCTGGGCTTCCAGGCAGACCACCAGCAGCAGAGCCCCGTACAAAACGGGAATTAACCCCTAAATGCCGCAATCGCGGCATTGAAGGGGTTAACGCTGCACTGTCGCTCTCATGGAGCGATCAGGCAGCAGGGGGGTGTTGGGTCAGGTCCACTTGTGTGGGGACCCAATCAACACACAACCCCCTTCCCTGAAGCTGCCTGTGGCAGCTGAAAACACGATTGCTGGTTTTGCAGCAACCGCGTTTTCAGCCTACAGGATCACTCCGTGGGAGTGATCTCAGGCTCGGGGGCGGGCTCTGAGTGGCTGTGCTGTCTGCCCAGACTCCTGGGCAGACAGCAGCAGCAGCGCCCCCGTGTGGTGACTCAGCCTCTTACATCCACAATTTTTTCTGGATGTAAGAGGCTGACAAAACCTAGACGCCAGGACAAAATTCTGGCGACCTGGCGCCCGGGATTTGTCGAGCCCTGCCGTACATTTCAAAGAAGCTACCTGCTCACACTTGCAACAGTGGTATGGCCCCTAGGGAGCTCGCTCCAAGAGCACATACATTTTCCAAGACATGCACTGAGTGGCATTATGCCTACTAACGTAAGACGCAAAATATATATAAATATATTATTAATCAATTAATGGAATTACAAGGATTTATACTTTACCCTTCTTGTCTTTTAACTCCTTCTTTGCTTGTAACTCCTCACTTAGAGATGTCACTTAGGAGATGGCAGTAAGATTCGCCCCAGCTCAGGATTCGCTAAAGCTAAATGCAAAAGCCAAGCAGAACTCAGAGTATTGCCCTGGATTGTTTAAGCGTTTATGCTGCTCCTCTGTAATCCCTGACCATGGAATGTTAACCGTTTATGCTGCTTCTCTGGACTTCCTTACCGTGAAGTGTTTACCATTTACCTTGTTTATCTGGTATCCCTGACCAGGACTGTTTAACTATTTCCTGCCTTGCTACTACCGCTGTTTTCTACTCCCTGTGCCAATATATTTGGGAATTGCTCACCTGCACAGTGGGTTCCTGTTTGTCCCTTGTCACCTGCATAGTGGGTTCCTGTTTTGTTCCCTAACAGGTGGGTTGGTTGGTCGTCTGGTAGTCTTTTAAGTTATAAGATTTGGAATAGCAAATGCCTCTTCCATGTCAGTAGGGTTTTTGAGTGTCTGTCCATTTTGATTTTTGATGCACAAGGGTCTTTGGCATCAAGCAGTCATATGGCGAAGTTTGTGGACGGGCAGGGAATCTACCTTCTTACCTTTGGCATAGAACTTTTGTTTGAGTTTAATTAATGTGTTCGCTGTGTGCTTCAAATTAAGGTCTGCTAAATGTAGTTGTGACCTTCTGAGGGCACATGAGCTGTCCTCACTTGGATTTTGTTTGTTGTGCTGGTCTAATTCGTGTAGTTTGATCAGCAAAGATTGTTTAGTATTGTTGTTTTGCTTTTTAGGTATGATGTGAGACTAATAAACCTGCCCCTGATTACTGCCTTGTGAGCATTTCAGAGGATAAAGATGGGAGTGTCTAGTATTAAGTTGTCGGCAAAGTAATTTTCAAGATGTTTTTGAATTTGTAATCTATGGTCTTCCTTAGATAATAGGGAGTCATTGAGACTCCATGTGCCTTTGCCTAAGGGATGGAGTACTTTTAAAGATAGAACTAATAGGGCATGGTCTGACCATGCACTAGTGACTAATTCACAGATTTTTACTTATTGCACTGTGTCTTTGTCTAGAAAAATATAGTCTACCCTAGATTAGGATTGGTGTCGGGAAGAAAGAATAGTCGCTTTCTGCGAGATGTATCAAATGGTGTAAGTGAAGCAGTTTTGTTAAGGTGTGGATACCCCTGTGCCCTGCTCCTCCCGACTGGGACCTAGTTGCTCAAATCATGGAACTGAACAGCGACTAGGACCCGCAGTGACACCCGCCGACAATTGAGACTGTGTCGCTGCGGACGCTAGTTGTCCTACCACATCGCTCTTTTGAGGTTATACTGTGTTTGTGCTGGGCAACAATCGGAGGTTACGGAGAGGGAACTCATTTGGAAACCTCGGTTTTATCACTAATCTTTACCCAGCTGCGGCTATGAAACTCTGACCCGGCTACTGCGCAGACTATTCCTGGGGAGGTTCCCTGACGCTGTCCCTTAGGGTCCTGATGTTGTATCACGTCGCTCTTTGGAACATAACATCCTCAGCTGAGCTGTTGGTACTCCAGCATTGATGCTGCTTCCTCTGGATCACCCGGAAATAGTAACTCTTTGTCGAGTTGGTATTGTTGATCATAGAAAAACATGGAGGTGTTGGGCTGGGCAGGGTAACTGTTCTTGTTGTCAGCTCAACATTAGTGCTGTCTGATACTTGGGGTGGGCTACTATGATAAATTATTGTGCTTTTTAGGACAATAGCAACACTGTGTAGCTCAGCTTCGGCTAGCCACAGTGTCAGCACGGCTCCATTGGATCTACACCGAGTAAAAAGGCTTGTTGGAATTGTAAAGACAGGTGTGGAGTGTGCATATATATTTTATAACGGTTGTAAGAAGAAAGAGGAAAAAACTTGACGTCTGCAATTGAGTCATGATAGCTTCATACACAAATCCAAGCATAAGGACTGGCATAAATACATAAAATTAGGTTATGATAAGTTTATGTGCATTTTTGTGTGTGAGGTGTAAGTGTTATAAGGATCCGGCATGAGGTTGGACTCTGGCTTCAAGCATAAATGTGTGCGTAAAGAAAAGGTTAACCAAGTGAATGGCTTATCTTGGAGGGTTTAAGTGTTTAGGTGGTGCTTTTGCACATACAGAGAAATGATTATTAAAACAGGAATGACTTCCGGGAGGCGGGCCCTTGAGATGGCCGCTTTTTAGATGAGCTCCGTGAGGGCTAGCGCAATCGATATCCATCCATGCATGCAACTTATTTTTTCCTGTCATCCAGTGGCAGTACAAGTGGGTAGTAATCTTACTCGGGACAAGTAGAACCTAAAAGTGAATAAACAGTTAAAATATCCGAAGCCCCTCCTCCTTACCCATAAAAACCGGCACCTCTCCAAAGATGGCAGTTTTTTTTCTTGTCCCTTTCAGGGACGGACGGTAGAATCTTCAGTTCCGGACGGACTTGCTGGTGAGGTGCACGGGTTGCTGCCTGGGGGTTCCTCTTCCTCCAATTGCTCCCCGGGTGGTGAGCAGAGAGAGGCTTTTCCTTCCGTAGCGGTTCGCGTTACGGAAGATGACTGTTATGCATCCTTTTGTATTTGTGATGCGGGAGCATGCGCATTACGGTGGAACGCACGCCCGGGTGTCGTTGCGTTCCACTGAAGATCCGATCGCGCTACTGAGCATGCGCGAATCGGATCTTCCGGAGGGCGGCATTTTTGAATGCTATAAAAGGCGCTTTTTCCTGTCTGACTGCAGGAGCATTGCCAGTACAGGATTACCGTGTCACCAGCCCCCCCACATGGTTCAGAGGAGTTTAGGGTAAGATTTTATTTATCTTGGCTCTATACTTTCTCTGCCCTCATATATAAAAAAAAAAAAAAAAAAAAATTTTTTTTTTTAACCTCTGTTTTCTTTTATCAGATGTCTAGTCCGGTTCCTATAGAAATTCCAGAGAAAGATAAAAGGCCACCGGCTCCCAGAAAAGCTACTTCTAAATCCAAGCATGTGGCTTGTTCAGAGTGTGCTACTCCTCTCCCGGATGGTTGTCGTAAGAAAATGTGTAATTCATGCTCGGCGGAACAACTTGCTACTGAAAAGCAAAAAGATTTGCATTCCTTCCTGGGTTGGTTCCAGGAGAATTTGGCCCAGACCTTTGAAGCTTTTCAACTTTCTGCTGCTCATTCCCAGGAGAAAAGGAAGGAAAGTTCGCATAAACGCAAGAGGTCCAGATCATCATCTAGATCAGACCTTTCCTCCGGTGAAATCTCTCACTCATCTCTTTCTACTTCAAGTAATAGTTCAGAAGATGAGGTTTTTTTCCCTCCTCAGGAGCTTCGTAAGCTTTTTAAGGAGGTTTCGCGTCTGTTACTAGAGGAGGATTCAGAGAAGGTTAAAGGTTTTCCGGTTCTTCCGAAATTAACAGAACTTATGGAAAGAGAATGGAAGCACCCAGGTAAAAGAGCCTTTATTTCAAAACAGTTCAGACAACTGTTTAAACTTCAAGGGGAAGACACATGGGATGATCCCCCTAAAGTGGACTTCCAAATTGCACAACTTTCCAAAAAGACGACCATTCCAATTGGAGGGGTGTCAGGTCTTAAAGACCCCATGGATAGAAGGGCAGAAACTTCGTGCAGGCGCATATTTCAGGCTGCAGGTTCGCAGTGTAAGGCAACGGTGGCCAGCGCAGCGGTGGCTAGAGCCCAGAATATTTGGATTCACGCCTTGGGAGAATGTCTCTCCGATGACTCAGATTCTGAGATTTCCAGACTCCTTAACAGGTTAAAGCTCTCCAATAGTTTTTTGTTGGATTCATCTCATGAATCTCTTAAATTATCGGCCAGAACTATGGGATTGTCCTCAGTGGCACGAAGAGCCCTGTGGTTACGATCCTGGACAGCGGATTCGGCATCCAAGGCCTCTTTATGTGATTTACCTTTTGAGAGGAAAAAGCTGTTTGGAGCTCCGCTAGAAGACCTGATCAGACAGATGTCGGATACCAAACGAGCTCTCCCTCAAGATAGAAGGATCAAGTGGAATCGTAAATACCCTTATCGGAATGCCAGACCTTTCCAGTCTTCCCGCTCTCAGAATGTTCGTCGTCCCTACGGAGATAGGAAATTCCAAGAACGTCCTGGTAAGCAAGAAAAGAGGAAGTTCTGACAAAGTAGGAGGAAGATTGCTATGGTTCAGAGACGCCTGGGAGCAGACCACTCAAAATATTTGGATTCGGAAGATCATTGCGGAGGGATACAAAATCAAGTTTTTTCGACCTCCTTTGAGCCGCTTTCTCATCTCCTCATATCCTGCGGAAAGCAAAAATGTAGCCCTGTTTTCAGCATGCCTCACGCTGCTACAGAAAGGAGTCATAGAGAGGGTCCCAGTTCGTCACAGATTCCAGGTTGTCTACTCTCGTCTCTTTCTGGTTCCAAAGCCGGACGGTTCATTCCGTCCAGTTTTGGATCTAAAGAGGGTCAACAGTTGTGTACGCTATCAACATTTCCGTATGGAGAACCTCCAATCTGTCACTCAGATTCTGCAAAGAGGAGATTTTATGGTTACACTGGATTTAAAAGACGCCTATCTTCATGTGCCTATGGCCGACGCGTCCAGAAAGTTCCTCAGGTTCTCGGTTCGAGTAAACAAGAGAATTTATCACTTTCAATTCACAGCCCTCCCATTCGGTCTTTCGTCGGCTCCAAGAGTTTTTACCAAGATCCTGTGCCCATTGACGGCAAGCCTAAGACTTGTCGCTATCATATCATACTTGGACGACTGGCTCATCAAGGCCAACTCTACAAAAAAACTTCTGGCAGACTTGGACACCACAGTTCATTTTCTAGAACAACATGGCTGGATCATCAACAAGGAGAAATCCAATCTCCTTCCCTCCACCAGGATCCAGTTCCTGGGGTTGATGGTGGACTCAGTTTCCTAGTGCATCTTCCTCCCGCAATCAAAGATCAGGAAGATAAGACAGGAAATTTCCTTTCTTCAAAGGAATCCTACCTGCTCTGTCAGAAGGGCTATGAGTGTCCTGGGTGTTCTTACAGCGTCCATCCCTGCGGTCCGTTGGGCAAAGTCTCAGCTGCGTCCCTTACAGTGGCAGATCCTTTCCAACTGGTCAAGAAGGGAAGAAGACTTAGACGCAATCTTCACAATATCACGGCAAGTCCTATCTCAGCTGAACTGGTGGAAGAAATCAACCCATCTTTCCGGGGGTCTCTCGTTCCAACCCCGACATTGGATAACTCTAACCACGGATGCCTCCAGAATCGGCTGGGGGGCGCATTTAGGTTGCCTCTTCAGGCAGGGAATTTGGTCTCCGGAAGATTCTCATCAGTCTTCAAATTACAGGGAATTAAAGGCAGTCCTTCTGGCCCTCATGGCTTTCAGGCCCCATGTAGAGGGTCGTTTTCTAAGAATCCAGTCGGACAACGCTACGACAGTGGCTTACATAAACAAGCAAGGAGGAACGCGAACACGAAAGCTTCAGATTCTGTGCTCTGTTTTAATGAAGTGGTCCCAACAACATCTGCAGGACATCTCGGCAACCCACATCAGAGGCTGCTACAATCTTATTGCGGACGACCTCAGCCGGGCAAAGTGGTCTCAGGCGGAGTGGTCCCTGACCGCGCAGACCTTCTCCATCTTGGTGGCAAGATTCGGCCTCCCGGAGATAGACTTGATGGCTACCAGAAAAAACAGGAAAGTGCCGGTTTTTGCGTCCCTCAACAGGCTGGATTCTCCTCAGGTTCTGGACGGCCTTTCAATTCAATGGAATTTCCGTTTGGCCTACATATTTCCTCTGGTAGCCTTGATCCCGAGAATTCTCCAAAAGATTTGCTCAGACAGGGCCAGGGTCTTGGCCATCGTACCTTACTGGCCAAGTCGAAGTTGGTTTGCCCTTCTCAGACAACTTACCTTGGCATCCTGGGAACTTCCGACGTCAGAGCCTTTGTTGGACAACAGGGAGCTTCGTCCAGACCTCCTTCGGATGTTTCGGTTGACGGCCTGGCTTTTGCAAGGATGATTCTGCGGAACCAAGGTGTTGACGGTGACCTTTCTGATCTTCTGTTGAATTCTGTGAGACGCTCTACATCCAGGATATATTTTCGTATTTGGAAAAAATTTCTTCTGTGGTGCTCTGCTCGAGGTTTGACTGTCTTCCCTCAGAATATCAGCTCTATTCTGCAGTTCTTGCAAGATAGTTTGGATTCAGGTCTCAGTGTTTCTACCTTAAAGGGTCAGGTCTCGGCACTTAATCATTTTTTTCTTTCAGACTTGGCCTCTCACCTTCTAGTAAGATGTTTCTTTAAAGCTGCGACCATTCGGCGTCCCCCGTCAAGGTCTCCTTTTCCTACCTGGGACCTTACTCTCGTCCTGCAGGCTCTTTGTTCGGCTCCTTTCGAACCATTGGAGGAAGTTTCATTGAAGATCCTTTCCCTCAAGACGATTTTTTTGGTGGCGATTACTTCAGCCAAGAGAGTGGGGAAACTTCAAGCCCTCTCGTCTTCGGCGGATTTCACTGTTTTCCATCAGGACAAGGTCGTGTTGCATTTGAAACCCTCGTTTCTTCCAAAGGTCATCTCCAGGGCGAGTATCAATCAACCATTGGTTCTTCCCTCGTTTTTTCCGTCTCCTTCCTCCCCGGAAGAATGTAAATGGCACTCCTTGGATGTTAAAAGGGCTTTGGACATATATCTCAAGCGTACTTCATCCTTCCGCACCACCGACCACCTTTTTGTCAATTTTTTTGGTCATTCTGCTGGTAAGGCGGCTTCAAAGGCTACCATTTCTCGATGGCTTGTTGACACCATTCGTATGGCCTACCAGGCCAAGGGCGAGTTGCTTCAATGTCCCGTTAGGGCTCACTCCACTAGAGCCATGTCTGTTTCTTGGGCTGAAAAGGCTTCGGCTTCTCCTGAAGAGATCTGCAAGGCGGCTTCCTGGTCCTCGTTCAATACGTTTATACAACATTACCGGCTAGACGTCTTTTCCTCCTCTGCGGCGGATTTCGGGCGCAAGGTGCTTCGAGCTGTTGTCTCCTAGGCATTTCCCCCCCTTCTCCGGGATCTTGTTACATCCCACTTGTACTGCCACTGGATGACAGGAAAAACGGAAATTTTTTACTTACCGTAAATTCCTTTTTCCTTAGTCCAGTGGCAGTACAGATTTCCCTCCCTTCGTTGAGAATAAACTTTACTTTGCATCCATTTCTGTGTGTCTTGTTACTAACTGCCATCTTTGGAGAGGTGCCGGTTTTTATGGGTAAGGAGGAGGGGCTTCGGATATTTTAACTGTTTATTCACTTTTAGGTTCTACTTGTCCCGAGTAAGATTACTACCCATTTGTACTGCCACTGGACTAAGGAAAAAGGAATTTACGGTAAGTAAAAAAATTTCCGTTTTTTTTTTACCTGCGTCATTACCGCTGCTGTGGACACACTACCCAGCATTGGCTAGTGGGTCTATTGGATCTGCTGCCCTCTTTCCTTCACTCCCCGGGAGCCGTGTGCGGACCGCACGTGTTAGGCCTGGAGTGAGGTGCTACCTCCACTCTGCTGTTCTGTCTCCGGCTGCATAGCTGGGCTGTCACACTATTTACCGGCCTTCGGCCGTCTACTTCTCCTACCCTGCGGACAATCCGGGATCGTGAGCTTTGGCCTACGGTTCAGCCTGCTTTCCGGAGCTGCGGTACTTACCGTGGACGCGTTGTGCCGGCGGGTTCTCCAGTGGCTGTCTCCTTGCTCCACGTGCGCTTGGTGAGGGCCTCTGCTGTCCCGTGGACTCTTCTGCGTCTCCTCGGCTGATCTGCACCAACGACCGCGCTGCATCTGCGGCTGTGCTTCTCTGTGTTCGCGATCCCGTCTGCTGCTGTTCGACGGCTCAGTTCTACGCTGATTTACACCACACGTATTCTATCCTGCGGCTGATCTCATTGCACGGTCAGGTAGGCCCTGGCAGCATCCCTGCGGGGCTGATTTCCTTTTGTTATTTTACTTTCTGATCTTTATTTTCATTGCCCATTAGCTAGTAAGGGTTACGGGAGGGAGTTAGGTTGGGAAGGGTTACCGAAGGGTTAATAAAGGGTTTTTTTTGTTTTTTTTGTCTATTCCTCATTAGTTAGGTAAGGGTTCTGGGTGGGCTCTAGTTAGGTTGGGAGGTTTGGGCACGGTTTTTGGGGGGTGTGCGTCACAAGAGTCTCAGGACTTTGCTAACTCTCAGGCCTCAGTGGCTTCATACAGCTGGACTACTCCTGATTCGCTTTACGGATATTCTCCTCACTTATTTAGACGGGGATTGGTTGGGCTCTAGTCAGGTGGGGTGGAGGGGTAGGGGGTTTTTTTGTTTTTTTTTTCTTTCATTTTTCATTACCCATGAAGGCCGCACCTACTTTTTTCACACCCCTACGGCAGCCAAGGACTTTCTTCGTACTGGATCCAGATCTTCTCCCTCTCCAGATGTTGGTTCCGCGGCGCCCGAGGCCTCCCCCCCTCCTCCTTCTCGCTCTCGCCCTGCTTCTTTGCCTGGCTCCTCTCCGCCTGGGGCTTGAGAACTCAGATAGCCGTTGGTGCCTGGCTCAATATCTTTTGAGTCATCATTTTCTGTCATGCACTGTTATGTTGGCTCTTGTTTACTGTTATTGTTTTTTGTTTCTTTTGTTGTGTTTCTAGGCACAAAATTCTATGTGCCGTGTTTTGGTTTATGCAAAAAAACAAAAAATGGGAGAAGCATAGCTCTTTTCAATTGGTGATGTACGATTCCATTTTATGTCTCGTCTGTAGGGTGGTTGGGGGGGCTGGCTGGGACCTCCCTAGCCCGACCTGTTCCGGCTTATTCTCTGCTTTGTCTCTTCCTCCGCGGGGTATGGGGTAATAACCCGGCTCCGTTGCCGTAATTGCCATGATGCTATCTGATAATAGGTGTGATGCGCCTTCTTCCTTGCGTATTGTTTCGTGGAATGTTGAAGGTTTAAACACCCCTGTTAAGCGTAAAAAGGTTCTCACCCATCTTAAGCGTCTGCGTCCGGATGTTATTTACCTCCAAGAAACCCACTGGTGTGACCCTGACAGAAACACGCTAAAGGCGCCGTGGCTGCGCGCTTGTTGTTCTGCTATGTACACCAAGAAATCTAGGGGTGCCGCTATCCTACTTTCCAAAAGGTTACCTTTCGTAGTCAAATCAGAGATTGCTGACCCGGACGGGAGGTACATTATTCTTACAGTCAAGTTGTTTAATGAAACCTTTACTTTTGTTAATATATACGCTCCAAATTCTGCCCAGTCCATTTTTTTGGCCAAAGTTTATTCGATGTTGCTGGAGCTGTCGGCCCCTAACGTAATTTTCGGAGGTGATTTTAACTTGGTGGCTAATGTTTCCTTAGACGTCTCTGGAGCTTCCTCCCGCCCTCTGGGACTATAATCCCTTCCCATGCTGGATCACCTCCGTCTGCGGGATGCTTGGAGGTTTCTTAATCCCACCGATAAGCAATATACGTTCTACTCTCATCCCCATGATTCGTTTTCCAGGCTGGACTACCTGTTCCTGCCTGAATTATTCCTACATAGGTTAAAGGCTGCCCACATAGGCCAAATAGTGATCTCTGACCATGCTCCTATCTGGATTGAGGTGTTTCTCGCTTCCCCATATCAGATGTCCCGTAATTGGAGGTTTCCTAGCTACCTTTATTCTTCGGAAGCGTTTAAGCAATTCCTGATTGTCAAATGGAATGACTACGCTGATGATAACCAGATTCATCTGGACGACCCTGATTTATTCTGGGGTGCTTCCAAACCAGTTCTAAGGGGCCACATTATTGCATATGTTGTGGGACGCAGAAGAGAGGCCGAGGCTAAACTTGTCCGACTTACGGAAGATCTCTCTGCGGCGTACCCCCCGAAGGAATTGTTTTCATAAAGCCTCGGGATTTCTAATCAATAAACTCAAAACCGAGGCGCTTCCCATTTTCCCTCAGGCTAAATGTGGCTGGGGAGGGACGTTCCCCTTTAACTGGACCCAACATCCCTTTTTGAAGTATTTGGGTCTCATTATCCCAACAAATTTGGCGCACCTTTATAAGCTGAACTTTTCCCCTCTGTTGCGTCAAATGGAGGATTCTTTCAAAACCTGGTCCAAATTTAATTGCACTTCCAGCATGGGAGGGAGGATGTCTTTCGACGCCTGGCCCGGGAAGGGGGTCGTGCCGTTGGCGATTTTCTGGACCCACGGGAGGGTAAATTGTTGTCTTTTTTGCGGCTCCAATCTAAATTCCCTACTGTTAACGTTCACCCCATTCACTACCTTCAACTCCGTAATTATATTAACACATTGCTTCCTTATCTTTCTGGGGTTAATTCTAACAATCCCTTAGACCAGGTAACGGTCTTGTCCCCCGTTATAATGCTCAGGATGTCCACAATTTATAATTTGATCAGGCCTGCCGTTGATTGGGAGTCCCCCAATGGAGGGCTGATTTTCCGAATTTAACGTCAAACCGGATTCTTCAGGCGTTTCTGTTTAATTCTAAAGTCCTGGTTTCTAGGGACTATAGTGAAATGTTCCTCAAGATTGTGCATAGAGCGTATGTCACCCCTAAACTTCGGTTTTTGATGGGTTTAGCGGATCACTCCCGATGCTTAAAATGTCAGTTACTCGAGGCGGACCTCCTGCATGGCTTGTGGTCTTGTAGCTCTATTGTCCCATTTTGGAAAGCTCTACAATCCTACATCAATGACACTCTGGGCATTCGTTTTGTGTTATCTGTTGAATGGGCTATTTTTGGTATATTCCCTGACCACATTTCCCCACCTGTAGCGAGGGCTAAATTTATCCTGCTCATTCTTTCTGCAGTGGCAAAGAAGTCAATACTATCTCAATGGATTGCTCCACAGCCTCCACTGCTTCCTATGGTCCTGTCGCGTCTGCATTTCTTGTTTCAGATGGACTGGCTCGAAGCTGTCCTCCATAAGGAGAGCAAGGTCAAATATCTTTTCAATCGCTGGTCCCCATTTATTGCAACATTAGATAGCACTACTTCATGTAATAAAGAAGTTATAAAAAACAGGAATTTTTAGCTTGACCATTTTAAGCTAGTGAAGGCATATAGCCTCTGGTGATATGGGCAATAACAAATTATAAGCATAGACTAGAGAATCAAAAATTATCTGTATCAACATTTGGTTTGTATGTAGAAGACGGGACATGTTCTAAAGTAAAGTTCAGGATTTTGTCTTTGTTTTCTGTGTCCATTCTCTGCTGAGTTTCTTTGGAGGTGATATTAAACGGTCTGGTATAGTGGGCTACACTACAATGTCTGTCGGTGTAGAATTGAGGCCTGAGAAAGTAATGGCAGTCAAGCCTTCTTTTGGTGATGAGATGGTAACAGTGGTCCCTTTTCTTTGTACCAGCAGGTGAACAGGGTAGCCCCAGCGCTATGGGATGTTATGGCAGAGCAGGATGGCTGTGGCTGGAGCGAAGTAAGTTGGGAAAAGTCAATTAACAGAAGGACTTGTTGGAATTGAGTAGGCAAAGGTGGTTTGGATCATGCGCGTTGCATAATTGCCTGATGCAAAAAAAATTTATACGAGTCAGGATGTCTCGAGGTAGGTTTGCTTTTGTGCCTTTTGGTTTTGAGACCCCGTAAATGCGATCTAGACTCGCCTCTGTTGCAGGGTCTTCACCCAAAAGAGCTCTAAAGAGGGCTTGTACATACTGGGATGTTATTCCTGCGAGATCCATGATTTTGGTATAGAGAAATTAGATAAGGAATTCAATGCCAAGGGAGATAGTATTATCAGATACATTAGATGCCTTCAAAAGGGGTCTGGATATTTTATTAAAAAGGCATGACATACAAGGCTATAAATAGAATAGCATATAATTAATATTTTAGAGCTCCTTGATCCAAGGAAAAACCTGATTGCCTTTTGTAGTGAAGATGGAATTTTCCCCCTGATGGCAGAATTCGAAGAAGCAAATTAGGGTCTTTTGCCTTCTTTTGGATCAAGAGTGGGAAGGATAGGTAGAAGGGTTGAACTTAATAGACTTAGGGCTTTTCTCAACCTTATGTGCTATGTAACTATGTTAAGATCAGTTAGAAGGGAGTCAGGCACATAGCTGGGTAACAGTAAGAGTCGGTTTGGGTACAGTACAATTTGGCAAAAGTAAAGTAACTCGCGTAGGTGTGATTTATAGGCCCCCAGGACAAGTAGAAGAACTAGATAATCTACTAGTGGAGGAAATAGCTAAAATGACAGTGAAGGGGGATGTTATAATTATGGGTGACTTTAATCTCCCTGATGTGAACTGGAAAACGAAAGTAGCAGGTTGTACCCAGAGTGTGGATATTCTAAACTCCCTACCGGGATTATCTTTAAAACATGATGAATATGTGTAGAGGAGTCATTATCAGACTGGGGCAATTTAAATGGAGTCCAGGAGAAATGGGATTTTTTAAAAGTTGTATTATTGAAGATAACAGCTAAATTGTATTAGGCTGGTCAGTAAGAGTAAAAAATTTAAGAAACCACTGTGGTACTCTGCAGAAGTGGCCAAAATCATAAAAGACAAGAAGTTAGCGTTTAGTAGATACAAAAATACCCAAAGTGAGGAAGATAGACAGATCTATAAAATTAGGCAGAAAGAAGCAAAGAAAATTATAAGAGGTGCCAAATCACATGCAGAAGAGTGAATTGCCTTGTCAGTAAATAATGGATATACAGGTCTAGCTAACTGCCTCAATGAATATTTCTGTTCAGTTTTTACAAATGAAAATGAGGGAATGGGACCTCATTTAGGAAAAAAGACTGAGTAATTTGAAATATGTGAGTTTATCGAGGCGGAGGTTCTACTTCAGCTGTCTAAGGTAAAGACAAATAAGTTGATGGGGCCTGATGGGATACACCTCAAGTTATTAAAAGAGCTTGGGGGAATACTAGCAAAACCATTAACTGATTTATCTAACAAATCATTGGTAATGGGAGTCGTCCCAGGGGATTGGAAAGTAGCAAATGTTGTGCCCATTCACAAAAAAGGCAGTAGGGAGGAGTTGGGCAACTACAGGCCAGTTAGTCTTACATCTGTAGTGGGGAAATTAATGGAAACAATGTTAAAGGAAAGGATTGTTGAACATCTGAAGTCACTTGGGTTTCAAGATCAAAAACATGGGTTTACCTCGGGAAGATCATGCCAAACTAATCTTATAGATTTTTTTGATTGGGTGACTAAAGTAATTGATCAAGGTGGTGCAGTAGACATTGCGTATCTGGACTTCAGTAAGGCCTTTGACACTGTCCCACATAGAAGACTTATAATAATAAACTACAATCTCCCAATGTTTAGATCCCAATGTTGTTGAATGGATTAGGGAGTGGCTGAGTGACAGACAACAGAGGGTTGTAGTCAACAGCGTATATTCAGAGCAAGGTCTTGTAACCAGTGGGATACCTCAGGGATCTGTACTTGGACCCATTCTCTTTAATATTTTTATTAGTGATATTGCAGATGGTCTTTATGGAAAGGTATGTTTATTTGCTGACGGCACAAAAATTTGCAACAGGGTTGATGTTCCTGGAGGAAGAAGCCAAATGGCAAATGATTTAGGTAAACTGGAAAAATGGTCAGAGCTGTGGCAACTGGCATTTAATGAGTTGCTTCTGCATTGAGATAGGCTATTTTAAGTAGGAGTTAAAAAGAAACAGGAGTTGAAAGAGAAAAAGGGGTTCCACAAGGTACTGTATTTATACTGCTATATATTTATTGGACTGTTTTTGTTGAACAATAGTTCTGTACTTTTAACTGTTTATTTTTTACGGGTGTTCTTGTTTAACTGTTATTTTGTAGAATTCTCATTTATTTATTTTTTCTTATACTTGATTGTGAGTATGGTTATGGGAGTTGGCAAGACTGATGATCTGACTCAATGCACATCTTGCTTCATGTATGCATGCCTGGATGAATCCGTCCAGGGTCTATACCTCTGCAGCAGGTGTGAGCAAGTGGTTTCTCTGGAAGCTCATATTAGAGATCTGGAGAAGCAACTTGCAATTTTGAGAGAGATAGGCAATCTTGAAAGGAGTCTGCTGCTCACTGAGCAGAGTTTAGTGGGTGCAGGTAGTGAAGAGGGAGGAGATAAGTCAGCTGGGGAACAGGCATGTAGCTGGGTAACAGTTACACGTGGTGGTAGAGGGGGAGGAAAGAGGAAAGGTTTAGCTAGTCCTGACCTTGTGCAGCCTAACAGATTTGCCCGCTTGAGTGAAGATGTTGGGTGCATCAGCTCAGGAGTAGCTATACTGGAGGAAGCTGTTCCTTCTAACAGCCGAGGGAACAGCCCCTCTAGTATGAGTGGGGTTGAGAGCGTAAGAAAGGCTAGACAGGTTGTGGTGGTAGGGGACTCTATTATTAAGAGAGTAGATAGGGTCCGGCATGTTGCTGACAGTGGATGGATTATTGGGAGGGGCTGGGGAAGACCCGGCTGTCATGATCCATATTGGTACCAATGACAAAGTCAGTGGAAAATGGAAGGTCCTAAAGAATGATTTCAGGGAATTAGGAGATAAACTGAAGAAAAGGACCTCCAAGGTAGTATTTTCAGAAATATTACCTGTGCCACGTGCAACAGTAGAAAGGCAGCGGGAGATCAGGGAGGTAAATGCATGGCTAAAGTCCATGGTGTAGGAAGGAGGGTTTTGGCTTTCTAGAGCACTGGGCTGATTTTGCGCTTGGGTACAATCTTTATAGTGGTGATGGATTGCACCTAAACGGAAGAGGGTCTGCTGTGCTAGGGGAGAGGATGGCTAGAAAACTGGAGGGGTTTTTAAACTAGTGATAGGGGGGGAGGGACACAGAGATCTTGAAAATGGCGCAGAAAGGAGAGAGGCTTAAGATCAGAACAAGGGGGGTGGAGATGGGGGGAGGGGCAAGATCAGAACAGAGGAGGTATGTATTAATAAAAATTCTCATAAAATTCAAGAGACTCAGGGTAATATTAAATGTATGCTTGCTAATGCAAGGAGCCTAAATAACAAAATGGGAGAACTAGAGGCAATAGCATACACTAAGCAGTATGATATAATAGGCATAACTGAAACATGGTGGGATGAGACCCATGACTGGGCAGTTAACTTAAAAGGTTATACGTTATATAGGAAGGACAGAAAAAGCAGGAAGGGAGGAGGAGTAGGCTTGTATGTTAACAACGAGCTAAAGTCAAATATTAAGCATCTTGAAGGCGACGAGGGATTTGTGGAAGCTTTATGGGTAGATATCAACTTGGGGCAAAAAAAAGGAAAAGAACTACTGTTTGGGATATGTTATAAACCACCTAATGTTAATAATGATGAGGAAGAGCAGCTGTTAGAGCAAATTGAGAAAGCTGCACATCTGGGTAACACGTTAATTATTGGAGATTTTAATTACCTGGACATAAATTGGGATAGAGGGACTAGCAGTTCTGCAAGGGGATTCAGGTTTTTGAACCTGTGACATGAATGTGTCATTTAACAACTGGTACAATCACCAACTAGAAAGGATACTTGTTTGGATCTGGTGATAACAAACAATGTTGATCTTGTGTCTAACATTCAAGTGGGGGAGCACTTGGGTAATAGTGATCACAATATGGTCTCTTTTGAAATAAACTCAAAAAAGAAATTGCCCATGGGGAATACTAAAACGTATAATTTTAAGAAGGCCAATTTCAATAAGATAAGGGCAGCTTTACAGTTTATTGACTGGCAAAAACTCGTCAGGGATAAAAATACTGAGGAAAAATTTTGTATTTTCAAACAAATATTAGCAGGGTACACTAATCAGTATGTACCACTAGGAAACAAATATAAAAGAAACAAATTGAAACCGATGTGGCTTAGTGGGGGCATTAATAATAAGAAAATGGCTTTTACAGCATTTAAATCAGACGAATCAGAGGCATCCTATATAAGGAAGCCAATAAAGCATGCAAAAAGGTGATTAGATGGGCTAAACTAGAAAATGAGAGGGTGATTGCCAAAGAGAGCAAAACTAACCCCAAAAAATTCCTTAAGTACATAAATTCTAAAAAAACAAAAAAAGAAAACGTAGGTTCATTAAAAACAGAGAGGGGAGTGTTGGTTAAGGAGGACCAGGAAAAAACAGAAACTTTAAATGACTATTTTTCCTCAGTATATATTAAGGAGGAACCTATGGCAATGGATATACATAGGACCACTGAGAAAATTTTTCAGTCAAACTGTGAGTGGATGGCTCAGGACAAGGTGCTGCAGCAACTAAAGAAAATTAATGTTAACAAAGCTCCGGGGCCCATGGGTGTAGGAACCCCTAAAAATCTGGGGGGGGACAGCATTTTCCCCTTCAGATCCCCACTTTCTCACACTATCTACCCACTCTCACTTTCTTACTATCTACCCCCCCTTCTCACTAGCTACCCTCTCCCTACCCCCCCCTTGTCACTGTCTACCCCAGGGGTGTCCAAGTTTTTTTCTGCAGTGGGCCACTTCATCAGAATTGTATACATGCACGGGCCGCACTCATTTTTCACTGTGAGAAAATATGGCCTTTAATAAAATATGCAGATTAAAATAAAGTAAATGACACAAAACGTTTACTTTTCCTCTCACTGATTTCTGGGACTAGAAAGTTTTGTGACTACAAATTCAGGACTCAGGATAATTAAAAATGAAATAGTTCTATTTATTCTAGGGATGCACCAAAATGAAAATTCTGGACCAAAACATTCATGGTTCAAAACCGATAATGACCCCCCACCTTTAAAAATAATAATAAAAACTCACATTTTTAATAAAAGTAGGTAACACACCACAATTGGACAAAAACAATTAGCAATATGACTTGGCATGATAGGAGTGTGATTGCTAACAGCAATCAGTCCCATCATGCCTAGGTTCCAGCACTTACACATCCAACCAGTAAATGCTGTAACCTAGGCATGATGGGACTGTGATTGCTGTTAGCAATCACACTCCTATCATGCTAAGTCAGCCAGTACATGCTGGTACAGGGTGGCTGTAAGTGATGTTCAGACCCCATACTGCTGGCAGCATCAATACACAAGGGGGGCAGCTAGCCATGTTTCAGCATGTACTGGCTGACTTGGCATGATAGCAGTGTGATTGCTAACATCAATCACAGTCCCATCATGCCTAGGTTCCAGCACTTACACATCCATGCTATCACACACACACTCATTCATTCATATACTCATTCATTCCCTCAATCACGCATACTCATTCAAACACCCTCCCCACCCCCTTACCTGCACTGCAGCTCCTCGATGCCGCTCACAGGCTTCAGCAGAGGGCGCGGCCTCCCTCTGCGTTCTCTGGTACTGCACAGAGAAACAGGATGTGATGTAATGTCACGTGAACTCTGCTGGGTTCCAGTTCCTCTGTGCAGCACAGAAGACCCTCCCACAGGTAAGTAGCAGGGCTCGAGGTGCGGACCGCGTAAGATCGGTTGCCCTGGCTGCCGAGACCTTGGTTGCCCTGGCTGCACGAGACCTCGAGGTGCGGCCCGCGTAAGATCGGCATCTTACGCGGGACGCACCTCGAGGTCTCGTGGGCCGCATTTGCGGCGTTTCTATTGGGGGGGTTCCTATGGCCCTGGGGGGATTTCTTAATTATCGGTCCCCCCGCATGAGTTACTGGGGGGGGGATCTGTCCCCCCCGGTTCCTACGCCCATGCCGGGGCCTAACAGTATTCACCCACGAGTACTTAAGGAGCTGAGTCAGGAAATAAGTGAACCTCTGTTTCTAATCTTTCGGGATTCTTTTCTTTCAGGAATTGTACCAGAGGATTGGAGAAAGGCAGATGTGGTTCCTATTTTCAAAAAGGGTTCAAACTCTGTGCCCGGAAATTATAGAGCTGTGAGCTTAACTTACTGGGAAAGTATTTGAAGGGGTGTTTAGGGATAATATTCAAGAATTCCTTGGGAAGAACAGTATTATTAGCAAAAATCAGCATGGTTTTATGAACCATAGGTCCTGTCAAACTAATTTAATTGCATTCTATGAAGAAGTAGAAGTGTCGATCAGGGTGTTACAGTGGATGTAATCTACTTGGATTTTGCCAAGGCGTTTGACACGGTTCCACACAATAGTATTCAAACTGAAAGAAATTGGTCTAGATACAAATTCTTGTTCCTGGGTAGAACATTGGCTTAGAGATAGAGAAAAGAGCGTTGTTATAAATGGTACATTTTCAAGCTGGTCAAAAGTGGTAAGTGGTCTCCCTCAGGGTTCTCTTCTGGGACCAATTTTATTCAACATATTTATAAATGACCTGGCAGTAGGCGTTGAAAGTCATGTTTCTGTGTTTGCAGATGACACTAAACTAGGTAAAGTTATACAGGGCGAGCAGGATATTACTGTGCTGCAGAGGGACCTAGATAGACTGGGGGACTGGGCACACAAATGGCAGATGAAATTCAATGTAGACAAATGTAAAGTTATGCACTTCGGGGTAGCGAATGCACAAGCAACCTACACCCTAAACGGTAGTGAATTAGGGGTAACGACAAATGAGAAGGATTTGGGAATTGTTAGACAACAAACTAGGCAACAATGTGCAATGTCAGTCTGCGGTTGCTAAGGCCAGTAAGGTATTGTCGTGTATAAAAAGGGCATCAAGTCGCGGGATAAAGATATAATTTTGCCTCTGTATAAATCAATGGTAAGGCCATATATGATTGAATATGCTGTGCACTTTTGGGCACCTATTCTAAAGAAGGATATCATAGCACTAGAAAGGGTGCTACAAAATTAATAAAAGGAATGGAGCACTATAGTTATGAAGAAAGGTTAACTAATTTAAATCTGTTTAGTTTAGAAAAACATCGCCTCAGAGGGCATATGATAACATTATATAAATATATTCGGGGCCAATACAAACCATTGTGTGGAAATCTGTTCATAAACAGGACTATGCATAGGACACGTGGTCATGCGTTCAGATTGGAAGAAAGGAGATTTAGACTAAAGCAGAGGAAAGGGTTTTTTCCAGTAAGGACAATAAGGATGTGGAATTCTCTGCTTGCAGAGGTAGTTTTATCGGAGTCTGTACAGACTTTAAACTGCAACTGGATGGATACCTGGAAAAACATAATATTCAGGGATATAATCTTTAATTATGGGGAAACAGCTTATTGATCCAAGGAGAAATCTGACTGCCATTTTGGGGTGAAGAAGGATTTTTTTCCCCTGGTTAGTACAAAATTGGAAAGCGCGAAACCGGGGTTTTGGGTTTTTTTGCCTTCTTTTGGATCAACAGCAACAAATTAACAGATATAGGCTGAAAAAAGTTCAGCCTTTCCTATGTAACTATGTAAAAGTAATGCATCTAGGGCATAAAAACCCAAGGGCAGAGTATAGAATATTTGATACAGTCCTAACCTCAACGTGTAAGGAAAGGGATTTAGGAGTAATTATTTCTGAGGATTTAAAGGTAGGTAGACAATGCAGTAGAGCAGCAGGTAATGCTAGCAGAATGCCTGGTTGTATAGGGAGAGGTATTAGCAGTAGAAAGAGGGAAGTGCTCATGCCGTTGTACAGATCACCGGTGAGACCTCACTTGGAGTATTGTGTACAGTACTGGA
The DNA here is from genome assembly GCA_029215755.1 of Spea hammondii. Taxonomy (NCBI): domain Eukaryota; kingdom Metazoa; phylum Chordata; class Amphibia; order Anura; family Pelobatidae; genus Spea; species Spea hammondii. The sequence continues at coordinate 23,148,397 of JARDYJ010000009.1, read as the reverse complement.
GACCGTATCTCCAGGAGGATATAGATATGTTGGAGAAAGTTCAGAGAAGGGCTACAAAAATGGTTTATGGATTACAGGATAAACCTTACCAGGACAGGTTAAAGGATCTTAACCTATATAGCCTGGAAGAAAGACGTGACAGGGGGGATATGATAGAAACATTTAAATACTTAAAGGGAATCAACAAAATAAAGGAAGAGTTTATTTTAAAAGAAATACTACCACAACCACAAGAGGACATAGTCATAAGATGGAGGGGCAAAGGTTTAATGGTAACATCAGAAAATATTACTTTATGGAAAGGGTAGTGGACGCATAGCCTTCCAAGCAGAAGTGGTAGCTGTTAATACAGTAAAGGCATTTAAGCAAGCATGGGATAGGCATAAGGCCAAGCTAGATAAAGGATAAGGGCAGGTACTAAAGTACCGTATTTGCTCGATTATAAGACAAGGTTTTTTCCAGAGCAAATGCTCTGAAAAATACCCCTCGTCTTACAATCGGTGTCGTCTTATAATCAGACCTCAACTAGGTTTGACTATGAGACTAAGATCCAGATCCCCCGCAGCGATGCAGGGGACCTGGATCCTCCTGCCCCCCCCCCGCCACTTACCAGTACTTCTGAGTCCCCGGTGCTTAGTCCGGGCAGCGTGTAGAGCTCTACGCGTTTCGCGTACACAACTTCCACTGCAGCCGGGAGTAGGTGCTGTTAGCAGCGGGGGTTGTTTGCGTCCATCGCGCAGACCCTCCCCGGCTGTCAGAGATCACAGTTCCCCGGGGAAGGTCTGTTCGATGGACGCAGACAACCCCCGCTGCGGCGGAAGTTGTCTATGCTAATCGCGTAGAGCTCTGCACGCTGCCCGGACTACGCACCTGGGACTCAGAAGCTCCGGTAGGTTTGGGGGAGGGAGTGGGGGCATAAGGCATTTCTGGAGGCAGGGTGCTCCGTGAAATGCCTTTTAACCCCCTTAATGCCACTCTGCCTCCAGAAATGCCTTTTAACCCTCTATACGCCACTCTGCCTCCTGAAATGCCTTATACCTTGTAAGAAATCATTTGTATACTTTTATTTTGTTCTGCACATTTTAGGCCTGAATGCAACTTGCGTGCAAGGAACATATGGTATCAATTAAGTGACGTAGTTTAGAGGGTCTTCTGTGGAATGCCGGTGTATCATATGACTGTTCCAATAGGATTCCTTTACGTATACCCTAACCAAATGTAAGGGGGTATAAATTGGCATGATTACAAGGACAAGGTCTCTTTCTACACTCTTTCTACTCTCTTTCCACACTCTTAACTTCATCTCACCAAGAATATTGAACTTACAGTACTTTTTATCAACATTTGTTCCAGCGTCGGTACTGTATGAATTGATAATTTGTTATTGAATAAACCTGATTAATAGACATAGAAGCTGTGGTCTTGATTGCTGTTTGATCACTGGAGAAGTTTAGATATTCAAGACAAAGAATATTCTAACATACCTCCCTATATGCCTTTTAACCCCCTAAATGCCAGAGTGGCATATAGGGGTATAAGGCAATTCTGGAGGCAGAGTGGCACATAGGGGGTCAAAAGGCATATCATGGGGCACAGTGGCACATAGGAGGTCAAAAGGCATATCATGGGGCACAGTGGCATTTAGAGGGTCAAAAGGCATATCATGGGGCACAGTGGCACATAGGGGGTCAAAAGGCATATCATGGGGCACAGTGGCATTTAGAGGGTTAAAAGGCATATCATGGGGCACAGTGGCAAATAGGGGGTATAAGGCATTTCATTTCTGGGGCAGGTTAAAAAAAAAAAAAAAAGGAAATAAAGACAAAATATTTTTTTCAATCATAGCTTTTTATTAAAAAAAAATTGTTCACATAGTTTACATGAATTAACATTTACTGGTAAAACTTTTTTTCTATAGGGTCGTCTTATATTCAGGCTTTTTCTTTTTTTCATAAATTAATATTCAGATTTTGGGGGGGGGTCGTCTTATAATCAGGATACACAAAAAGAAAGGTTGGAATGCAGCACTCAGCAGTGAAATGGTGCACGAGCCAGGGTACCACCAAGTCCCTCAATAAATCCAAAATAAAAAAAAGTGCTGAGCCTCTGCTTCTTTATTTTGGTCTTATAATCAGGGTCGTCTTATAATCGAGCAAATACGGTACTTTCTATGTTTCTAAGATCCTTTAACCTTTACTGGTAAGTTCTATCCTGTCTTATCCCCTACCATTACAACCTGCCTGGGCTTCCCTTCCTTCTGGATCCCCTCTGCTAGATGGGCTGTACTCCAAACTGTGTTTTCCAGCAATCCCACATCTGAGTCTGCCTCACCAACATGCTCACTTAAATGGGAAATTTCCTGGGATGGAAAAACTCAGGGAACAACCCCCAAACCCCCCCGCAACCATGTGTAACCATCACCTAACTTCGTGCCTGGCTCCTTTCTGACTGACCAATTTCGGGTTTTATTCCTGTGGTCTTCGAGATCCATGATTTTGGTACAGAGAAATAAGATAAAGGTAAGGAATTCCATGGCAAGGGAGGTGGTGTTATCAGATACATTACATGCCTTCAAAAGGGGTCTGGATATTTTATTGGAAATGCATTCCTTCCTTCTGGATCCCCTCTGCTAGATGAGCTGTACTCCAGGCTGTGTTTTCCAGCAATCCCACATCTGAGTCTGCCTCACCAACATGCTCACTCAAATGGGCCTGATCTCCTCCTCTCAAGATTGTCAATCTGTTAGTGTTTCAATATACCTCTTCAGAAGAGAAAAGACAAAGAAATGATAGCGCTATACTATTTACTGAATTTGTGTTCTTATTTTTACTGAACTATTGATTATTATAATCTGAGTATAATAATTGAACCATGTTTGTTGTTTTTGTACTATAAAAAAAAAAAAAGCCTCATCAGAGCTCCAACATGAGCTTCCAGAGAGGCCACTTGGTCGCACTTGCGATATGGACCCAGGAACTGCTCTTCCAAGCATGCATACATATGGGATGATGTGCAGTGAATGAGGCCTCCAAGCTTGCTTATAATAACAATAACCCAGGAACACAGCTAATTGACTATAAGACCCACCCTTATTTGCACACAGTAAAAATAATAAGAAAAAACACAGTTAAACAAGAAAAAAAATACTTGTTTTGTTTGTTTTCACAAACCCTTCAACCTTCTTACCACAGGTTGCGATACATAATCCATTTGGTATATTTATAATGCCACTTCTTTGCTGCTGTGGTACACAAAATGGTCATGCACTAAGTTGTAGTGGCAAGCACTTAGAGACAACTGAGCATCTTACTGAAGGTGCCAGTGTCTTAAATAGTGTCCCACAGTTCACAGGAGATCTCCTGCCATAATTAGGTGTGGACCCCTTTAAGAGAATCTGCAGGTGGGAGAGACTCACTGGATGCGAGCTGTAGCAAACGTCGTGGGACGACCTCAGGATGCTGGATTAACTTCACCCAAGGAGCAGCAGAACCAGCAGGGCAACGGAGGATTTAGGAGTGACTGTTTACAAACCTACAGCTGCATGGCCTATAGAGATACTGTGATATGTTCAGGCAGAATGCTCCCATGGAATCCACTGACATAGAAGGGCATGAGGAGTAGTGATGTCCGGATCATGAACGAATCGTTCATTTGATCCGGTTCTTTTTAGTGATCCGGATGAGTCGGTTCACTAGACTGAACGATTCGTTTGTAGCGGTTCAGTCTGTGAATCATCATGCAGCTGTAACCTGATCCTAGAGCTGTGAGTCATCTGCAGAGCACTCTGGGGTCAGGTTACAGCTCATTAATTCTCACAGGAACGATGACTCATAGAGTCAGAGATTCGTTCAAAGAGTCGAATGATCCGAAGAGTCGAATGATCCGAAGAGTCGAATGAACCGAAGAGTCGAATGAACCGAAGAGTCGAATGATTCGAATCTTACAGGGATCCGGATCTTACAAGGATCCGAATCTTACAGAGATTCGAATCATTCAGAGAAAATCACTGATACCATACTTTTATAAATAAATACATTAATAATGTTCACACTGCCCCCAGGATTTAGATTCCCGAGTTTGCCCCCCTTTACCTATAACTGCACCTACAGTTAACTTTATTAAATTAATTAAATTAACCCTCAATCATCAGCATAAAATTAACCCTTATACCCCATCAACCATAACTGCCCCTGAAATTAACCGTAAAGATCCCATTAACCATAACGGCCCCTGAAATTAACCCTAAAGACCCCATTAACCACAACGGCCCCTGAAATTAACCCTAAATACTCCATTAACCATAACTGCCCCTAAATTAATTGCATGTACTCCAGATAAATTACCTAATAAATTGGTATGGTTGATGGGGTCTTTAGTGTTAATTTGGGGGCAGTTATGCTTAATGGGGGTGTTTAAGGATAATTTAGGGGCAGTTATGCTTAATGGGGTCTTTAGTGTTAATTTAGGGGCAGTTATGCTTAATGAGGTGTTTAGGGTTAATTTGGGGGCAGTTATGCTTAATGGGTCTTTAGTGTTAATTTAGGGGCAGTTATGCTTAATGGGGTGTTTAGGGTTAATTTGGGGGCAGTTATGCTTAATGGGGTTTTTAGTGTTAATTTAGGGGCAGTTATGCTTAATGGGGTGTTTAGGGTTAATTTGGGGGCAGTTATGGTTAATAGGGTGTTAAGGGTTAATTTTAGGGGCAGTCATGGTTGATGGGGTGTTAAGGGTTAATTTTAGGGCAGTCATGGTTGATGGGGTGTTTAGGGTTAATTTAATGGTGAGGGTTAATTTAATTAATTTAATAAAGTTAGCTTAAGGTGCAGTTGCAGGTAAAGGGGAATGTAAATCCTGGGGGCAGTGATTATGAATGTATTATTTATAACAGTATGGTGACATTCTCTGAATGATTACAATGCCAATGAAGGCAGAGAGTCGTTCAAAGATCCGGATCTTACAATGATCCGGATCTTACAATGATCCGGATCTTACAATGATCCGGATCTTACAATGATCCGGATCACTGTAAGATTCGGATCCCTGTAAGATCCGAATCTTTGAACGACTCTCTGCCTTCATTGACATCACTGGAGGCAGGGGGGAGGATTCATAATGAAAGGGGCGGGGCCAATCGTTAGTGTGCCTGCACGGAGTTACTGGAAAACAGTAACTCCGTGCAGACACACTGAGTGATCCGAAGATCCGGATCATGAATCGGATCATTTCAGTGAACGAATCGAAATGATCCGATTCACTTTAATGATCCGAACTTCCCATCACTAATGAGGAGCTACAGTAAGTCCTACAATCAATTCCTACAATTGAGGGGATTTGTTGCTCAACAGGAGATTAAAGGAGAAGGCACGACTCTGCTCACTATCCTAGAAAATTCATGCTTACACTCACCAAGGGGAGAATCACAGATATCCATACCATGCAGTGATCTGTCGAGATCCGTGGGTGACTTTTGCTTCCCGTATAAGTCTAAATAGGAGAGGGACCTAGGTGCCACTGTGGACTGGCAAGAGATATGGAGTGCTATGGACAGTGTATCCATCTGTGTAAATCAACAAGGAATGCGACTGACCCCCTACCTGAAGTAGTGAGGGTACATACTGACCCCCTGATGCATGAATCCCAGATGCTATTTAAAGGGGAAAAATTAGAACATTTGCTAGAATCTTAGTTTATTAGCTATTATGTAAAATTGGTATAGAAGAGTAGTGGGTAAGTCAAATTATTCCTAGTTAGAGCAATTTCCTAATAATCACAAAGGTTCACTGACCCTGTTAGACTAATAAAACTAGTATACTAACTTCCTTGAGAACCTAACTAGAGAAGATGTCATCAGTCGTGCTGCCAATATTGTCTGGCTACATAGTCAGAACATTATGGACAGAAACAATGAATGTGTAAATTCAAGTATGTTTTTTTAAATAGTGGAACTACTATTAAAGGTGTGTGTTGCAGTATATAAATTTGATCTTTAGTCTCTGTATTACTTGTTCTTGCTTCTCGTGTTGCTTAACACAATTTTCACCACCTGCAGGTGGCATGATTCATGAACTAGGTATAAAAGTTAGCATTTTCTGCACCAATTTGCCTGTTTGCTGTTTTGAAGCCCTAACCTGATGAAGGCTATGTTCTATGCTGAAATGACTGTTGGAGGTTTTTGTAACATACAGGCTTTTAATAAGTTCATCATTTTTGCACAGTAGGTCCTTTTCAGATGCTGTGCTGTTAGATATAAGCAGCCTATATCAGGTATGTAACTGTCAAGGTCTCTAGGATCAGGAAAACCCAGAAAACCTTATTTGCCTTTTGTTAAGTTGAAAAAGGGTGGTATTTTAACTCATTCCATGCACTAATTCTACCACCAGCTTCAGCAAACTTTGTGGGAGTATTTTTTTAAATAATTTCATGTCACTATTGAACACCCCAATATCTGTTCAACAACATCTCCTAAACAAAGTAATACCACTCATGTATAGGTTTGTTGGGTTGTTCAGGAGCTAAAAGGCTTTTTTATTTAAATTTTGACATCTGGTCAGGCTGCTGCCATGTCCTATTTGAACCCCGCCAATTTAAGTTACCACATCAAACCATACATTTTGGAAAACTAGACACAGTGAGGCATCACAGCAACACTGTTTGAGCAAAGAAAGTGGCCCTTGGTCGCACTTATAAGGTGCCAGGCACCTCTTTAGTAATCAGGTGGACCATTTTTTCGTGACATGTATGGCACATCATTGGTCGTTAAGGAATAAAGGACCATTTTCCCTTTGGGGAATATCCAAACTCCTTGAGCCTTTCCCCGATATGCTAACTGATGTGATTCACAGAAGCGGGCTTCTCTCTAGGCCAAAATTAGTCATGTTGCTTGCATTAGACTTGGGATTTTGTTCCGCCATGCTTGTTTATACACCCGTATACTACCATGTCTTGCAGAATAGATGGGCTAAAGGGTTCTTATCTGCCATCCACTTCTATGTCAGCAGATGATTTTTCAGGGCCTCCACAGACCCTGCCAGGAACCAAATCCCAAGAAAGACAAGAGATGTACTATGCCTTTAAGTACTTCAGTACTACAGAACATGAGAAGACTGAAAGATTCTGTCTGAGATTTTGTGAGCCTCCTAGGGAAATAATCCACCATAGGGCTAGACGAGAAGGCCCACCGGCATCTAACAGGACCCAGATAACCGTAGTTCTCGTAACTCCGCTATGGCGCTCCCAACCTTGGTTTCCAGCTCTTCTGGAAATGTCGATCCAGGATCCACTTGTGCTCCCTGTTTTCCCATTTCTTCCCCGGGGACCAGAAGGTCAGTCCCATCCTCTGATTCTCGAAGGCAGTCTCTCCTTAGTTGCTTGGACGATTTCCGGGTATTTCACCCTGTCCAGGAATTATCGCAGGACGCTAGAGATTTGCTCAGACTCTTGGGCTCCAGGTACTTACCAGGCTTATAGAGCAGCATGAAAGTCCTGGTCTACTTGGTGTATGGGACGACAGATTGATCCCCATTCTGCCCCTGTAGCTTTAATATTACATTGTTTAGCAGAAATGTTTTCCTCAGGAAAATCTTACAGCTCCGTTAATGTATCTCGTTCAGCCATTTCTAGCGGCCATATTGGATCCAAGGACGGTCCCATTGGTAGGGATCCATTAGTTTGTTGCCTTCTCAGGTATTTGTTTACGTCGACCTCCGACCGCTTGGTATGATTCATTCTGGGATGTTTCTATACTCCTTGATTTTCTACGGCAGTGGCCCGACAATGATTCTTTGACATTACGTCAAATATCTGCAAAACATATCATGTTGCTTTGTTTACTTTCCTTTCATCATGTATCCGATGTTCGAGCTTTGGATATCAGTGCCATTTCTTTTTCTCCGGAAGGAGTAATTTTTTCGATTCATAGACGTACGAAAACTTATTCTACTTCTTTTTCTTATCCTTATCTCACTGAGGATCCCAAGCTCTGTATCGCTAGATGTCTTCAGACTTACCTTGCTTCTACTCACCCTTTTCGTCCAGTTTCAGCTTCTTAACGTTTAATTTCTTACTCTAAACCTTTTCAGATGAACAGATGATTGGGTGCAGGTAGATGTAAGGAAAAAATTAAATATAGTGTAAAGTGTATAAATGCTAATTTAAATAGGTGATATTGTAGTTGCACTCACAAACAGATATGATGCTTCCAGCCCATCAAAGTGTGTGTAAAAAAAGTGTCTTTAATTAGTCTTCATATAGAATCTATAAAAACAAAACTGAAAATAGTGCAGTATCTTCAATAAAAGCAATTGGCGCTGATAAGAATGCACTCACAGTTTATCCATGCACAAGGTGCATATAAAATCGTTAGATAAAAAGTCCACCAGAACTCGATCAGAGAAATGTCCCGTGTGTTCCTTCTGACGCGTTTCGCCCAGTTGGCTTCCTCAAGAGCACTAGGTTCGATGCAGGCTATTGCAACTTCTTGGTCAGGTAAGCCATAAGTTCCTCCTACAGAGGTTTACAAGGCTGTTTCATGAGGCACCATAAGCTGGACATCTCGGCAACAGAAAACCAGGTTTAGCAGACAGGCTCTCCATTTTGTCTCTCTGTTAATACTTTTTTCTCTTCTTTGGCATACATTAAGTCCACTGTCCCAACCCTCATTTTGACTTACTAAAATGGCTATGAGCTCAGTTTGGTTATTACCTAATAGTAATGCTGCCATGATTAACCATGGAAAATATATTCATACTTGGCATTATTTTCTTTTAATCATTATTTATGTCATTGCCTTTTCTCCCTTCTTGGAGAACTAAGATCTAAGTCTGAGGTCAATGGTGGAGTAATTCCCTACATACATGGTAGTTACATCCAGTCCGTATTGCTGGAGGAGCTAACTTACACATATACTACTTTTGTGTCGGTTTGTAGGATATCTGTGTTTTCCCTTATAAATATATGTGTATGATGTGAGTTGAAGTCATTTATCTTCCAAATCTGTACTTTGTTTGATGAATAAGATAGTGTTCTTAATGTAATTTAATGATAATTAACATAACTTTATTCCAGTTTAGTTGCTGTTGCTCTGCTATAAGTTCTGTGGCATTAAGGAGGAAAGGGTAGGTATAGCAGGGAAGGGGTATATAAGAGAAGAAGGGGTACAGTGTTGCTGTTAGGGCAGGCCTTTGCCTGTGCCACTCCTAGGTACCAGTGAAAAATGTGTTTACTAACAGGAATTGCTTTTGGATGCTTGGAATGATTGATAGTAAACCAATTTCATTATTGAAAAATACAGTTTAAATACATTTTTAGAAAAATACATCAAACAGCAGCTGGTATTGTTTTATTGTACAACTTTACTATTAAGAAAAATGCACAGTAGTATTATATAGATATATTTATAGGTGAGACATTATATATAATAGCTATATTTATTAGGTGAAAACAAACATTCAAGTTCTGAAAATTAGTTTCTTCCATAGTAATTTATTTTTTGTCACTGACTATAATCTTCTGCTGACATCTGGGAGTTTAAATTGTCAAGTGCACCAGATTCTAAGAAAGAAAACAAAAACATATGCACTTTGGTTATCTAAACATATGTTAACCGGTTTGCTCATATTCATGTATACATCCTGAGTTTATAGAACTATACCTAAATTGTAAAACTGCAGATACACAATGTAAAGATTCCAGCACTAAAGATAAATGCACACAATGCAGTTTAAACTGGTTGACTAGATATTCTCTTATAACGTTATACACCACAATAAGCTTGCTCTTTTGCTTTAAAAACCTAAAATCTATAAGTCGTGTGGACTGTGGAATAATTTACTCCATCTCCACATCATTGACATCTTATTCCATCACACTAGCTACAATCAAATTATCCTCACCCAAGCAATCCCTCTCCTTATGTCTCATTTCCCTCAACCTCCTAGCCGCCTTCACAATTCTGTTGCAGCAGTTCTCAATGTGTGTCAAAGTTGTTAATTATTTGACATTTTTAATGCTATTGTAAAAGAATTGTGAAATCTACTGGTGCTCTATAAATAAATGAAATATGTGTTTTTGGGGGTGTCAAACCCAGCAAAGAAGGGGTAACTATTTGCCAAAGCAATATTGGCAAAATGTTGACCTTGCAGGATCCTTATGAGCCCAAAAAACTGCCAGTTGGTTACCACTGTCAATTGTAATAGAATCAGTACTCGATACAATAACAAATAAAACATTAACCCCTTAAGGACCAGGCTTTGTTTTACCTTTTGTACTCTCTGGGGCCGAGGCTGTTTTAACACTTTTACGGTGCTTGTGTTTAGATGTAATGAAAAAAAACATTGATTTTTACCCGAAAAATATTGTATTCATCCAAAAAAGCTAATGAAAAAACCTGCTAAATAGATTCTACTATTTGTCCTGAGTTTAGAAATACCTAATGTTTTTATGTTTTTTTGCTTTTTTTCTGCAAGTTATTGGGCAATAAGTACAAGTAGCGTTTTGCTATTTTAAAACCATTTTTTCCCCAAAGCTGGTGATTCTGCCCCATGTGCTATCTTTGAAGCTGGCCAATGCAATTTACCCCATCAAACCATATATTTTTGAAAACTAGACACCTCAAGGTATTTCAAATGTTGGTATTTTAACGCTTTCCATGCACTAATGATACTACCACCATTTGTCAAACTTTGTGGTAGTAATTTATTTTGTGGTTTTTTTTAACACTTAAATTGCGCTTCAGGTATGGATTTACAGCCCCAGGTATAAATCACTATCAAAATACACCCCAATGTGTGTTCAACATCTCCGGAGTACAGTGATACCACACATGCATGGGTTTGTCTGGTGTTTGGGGCTAAAAGGCCACATTTGGGAAGTATGCTTTCCCCCCTATTTTGGTCAGTCTGTGCGTTAATCACTTTCTAAGCTTGTTTAATGACATGACGTGTCAAACACGTCTTAGGTCGTTAAGTGACCGTTTTTCCGTGACGTGCCTGACCCGTCAATGGGCGTTAGGGGTTAAAATGCAATGTGAATGTGTGTGTGTGTGCGTGCATATTTGCATTCTCCTTCTCCACCGCAGTGCTTAGCTCACATCTTCAATCTCTTTCTCTCTACTGGATCTGTCCCATCCTCCTTCAATAATGCTACCATAATGCGACCCAACTGATCTGCCCAATCTTTCTACTTCCTCTTGCCTCCAAGCTTCTTGAAATAATTGTTTATACCCAATTAACAAAGTTTCCAACTCCTTACTTGACCCTCTTCAATCTACTGAAGTTACTAATCACCTACTCACTGCTAAATGCAAGGGCCACTACTCTATGCTAATACTACTGGACTTTTCTGCTGCTTTTGACACTGAGGACCACCCTCTTCTCCTTCAAACTCTTTGTGATCTTGGTCTCTGTTTCACTGCTCTCTCCTGTTCACTTCCTATGTATCTGATCGTACCTTCAAGGTCTGTCTTCAGTAACACTTCCACTCCCATCCCCCCATCAGTAGGGGTACCCCAAGGCTCAGTTCTAGGACCCCTTCTGTTTTCTCGTTACACCACCTCACTTGGCAAACTAATTTCATCCTATGGCTTTAAATACCAGCTGTATGCTGATAACACCCAGATCTACCAATCCTCTTCCTCTGCCTTGCATCTTTCTCTACCTAGATCTCTGCATGTTTCCTAAAATTCAATCTCTCCAAAAACCAAACTTCTTATCTTCCCTCCCTCCAATGCTAACAATTATCTCCCCATTCCCTCAAGCTCACTGTCTCCATTTCACTGTCTCTGAAAACTGCTGTCTCCATCTTAAAAATATTGCCCACACCGGTCCCTAACACAATATGCCCTCTACAATCCACCATGAATGCTGCTGCCAGACTTATGTTCCACTCCCATCCCTTTACTAACCCCTCTCCCCTAAGTCTGTCTCTTCATTGGCTGCCTGCCTGCTTCAGAATGCATTTTCAAAATCTTGACTATTACTTTCAAAGCCTTTCACACACTCATCTCTAAACACACTCCTAACCCGTCTCTTTGCTCATCCAATGATCTCCTACTGTCCTCCCCTCCGATTTTTGGCTCTCATAAACGCTTACAAGATCTCTCAAGGGCTACTCCTATCCTCTCGAATGCCCTCCCCCTGCCTATCCATTTTTCCCCCTGCCTTCAGTCCTTCACAAAAAAAAATAGCTTAAGACCCACTTCTTTAACGACAATCACAACATTACACAATAACACCCTACGATATTCCTTTAGTTCACCTTTCCTAGTGCCCCTCCTGCAATTCTCTTACTAGTGTGGCTGGTCCATCCCTAACATCCCTAACAATGGCACTTTTACCTATTGTGTAATACACCCTAACTCCCTCCTTGTGTGCTCATTTCAGCAGGGTACTCCTTACCTGTTTCTGTAAGTCAAATTGTTATGTTATATGCTACTTGTTATGTCTTGTCTATCCATTGTACAGGTCTACAGAATATGACGGCGCTATATAAAAATAATAATATTGTTTATATGATCAACTGAAACTTGAACATTTAATCATCTACATACCTTTCAGATGTAAGAAGGTCAAAAATTCAATCAGCGTGTGCACTACATTTTCATCTGCCAAGGTTCTTAGAATAGTTCCTGGAAAGTAATCCAACATTAGGTAGAACTTAACTCTAATTATACATTAGATGGCATGCAGAAAATTGTTTCTATCAATAATAATTGCACATTTTACATTTCTCAGTACCATATTTCTCACCCCCTCATCTTTTACCTGGATACTCATTTCCTGGGCAACTAAAATGCAAATATGTTTAATAATTATTTTTTAATACAATTTAGGCGTGATTCAATGACTTGACTGAACCTTAATTGGCCTTAACATTTTCAAAAAACACAGCACACAGGGCCGGCCTTAGGGGTGTGCGGCCGCACAGGGCTCCATGGCAGCAAGGGCGCCTGCCCGGGACTTAAATTAAATATGACATCATATTCCGGCGCTCAACATGAAATGCCGGTACCGCGGCAGAGCGGGAAGACGGATGCCTCCCGCTCCCACCACAGGACTCCAGCAACAAGGTAAGTGAGGATAATGAGAAGTAGAGAGAGGGAGTAGATAGTTAGAAGGGGCAGAGGGGGGGAGGTAGTGAGAAGGGGGCGCCAGAGGAGTAGTCCGCACAGGATGCCAGAACACTTAATGCCGGTTCTGACAGCACACCATTCAATGGCCTGACTAATCCGCAGACAACAATCATAGATTCAATACTACGAAGGCACAGAAAACCCTTCCCTTACAAAGATTAAATGAGATCAGTGCGTCCAACCACTGAGAACGGATGCATTTCAGACCATTAAGTCCTTCATCTTGTCAGATATTTTATGATAGGAAACATGTATTCCATATATTCTGTACTTTACATGAACACAAAATGGAGTCAGAGCCATTTTATTTTACTTAATCATGTAGTGATTATTTCTTTTTGTCCTTGTTCCCTCTATAATTGAGAACAAAGGAGTATTCATGTATAATGATGTTTCAGTGTATGTATGATACAATTAATGTTATCTTCCATGAGAAAGTTAAGGAGTAGACGCTGCATATCTTTAGAAATGTAACTTGGAATGGGGGATACATGGTAAGACTACCAAGGCCTGAGTTACTATCTAGGAGGTAACACCTGGCGATAAGGGTGACCAAGGATAAATTCCAAACACATATGTAATGGTTTTAAGTTAATTCTTAGACCAGAGCGTCTCTCACAGGTAAATTAAGAAATTACAACGGTGTAAATATGAGTAGAAATCCTAATTTTAATGGGTAAAACCCACCGTTATGATTGGAGAATTCCAATCAAGAGGTGGAGGCTTTGATAATAAGCCCTGTCTTTAAAAGCTTATGTCTTGAATAAAAAAAAAGACGGACCTTAAAAAAATCGCATCCTGAAACAGACAGACCCTGACGGACTTATTCACCAAATTTACCCCAGAGAATTGGAATCTTAAGATTCTGGCACCATATTTCACTCTTGGAGTTACTTTGAGTTCTAACCTATATAACTGGTAGAAAGTTATATTCTTTTCCACTTAATTTCTTGCCAATGAATCTGGATTAACTTCTACAAGTACCAGTTGGACAACAGCAACAAGTGGTGGTAAATATAATTGTTTTATTATTCTGAATAGAGATGAATTTTGTCTTCTTCATATAGAATTCCCTGTTTCTGGGAAGTACTATATTGCATTATTGTATATGGCGGCTTGTGAGACTGCAGCTTATAACCCGTGATAATAACAATAATGAAAAGGTATTTTTACCTGTAGATGAAGTTTGACATCATTTGCATCTATTAGAAATTTCATTAATACTCGTAGACATTATTAAATTACTTTTTATTTGTCATATTAGTTAAACTAATATAAGAGAAATAGTGATATTTTTATTACTGCCCTGATTATTATAAATTGTTGGTTGCTGAGTGGACTGGAAATTAATTGTGTGTTAGACTCATATAGTACTAATTCATATTGATAACTATCGATAATATATTGTATTTGAATTGATTCAATTTTGACATGTTTTAAGAACGTTGTGTTTTATATTATGCACTGTGTGACCCATATATAGATTTTATAAATTGTATTCACAATAAATAAATATTTTTGATTGACTATCGTGGCAATATCTATCTAATTTGAATTATAATTTTCGGCGATCTGAAAGAATTTAGGATCGGAGATAGAATATAGGGTATCTCCTTAAATTAATATTGTGGATGTGGTACTACAATATTTGATAGCGTCGTTATTTTGCGTATGTGATAAAATATTGGTTTTGCCTATTTTGTCTCATTAATATCCCTAACATAATTGGAGGCACTGCTGAGATATTTCACGTAAAATAATAGTTCCAATTCTTGATATACGGTAGTTGTTGTCATTTTCTGTTGTTTCACATAGTATATTTTTGGTACTTTGTATTGTATACTGATCAGTGCATAAAACATGTCTGTGTCCAGCAAATCGAGTGCTACTTCTGGTGAAGATGTTTTGCTGTCTAAAGCACAAATGCTGGTACATGTTAATAACATTAAACAGGATATTATGAGAGGTTATCATAAAAATATGAAAATCAAAGAGAATTATGGAGAGTGGCTCCAATCCCTTAAGGATGAAGTACAAATGACCCTAACAAATGAATGGTCTGACGAATCACCTTTGGTTGGACATTTGAATGCTATTGTTCAAACATCAGATTTGAAGGAACGCGAAGGGTTAATCTCTTCATCCTGGCCCTACTTCTTTGTATTGGCTTCTCGGTTGTTGCGAGATCGTGAAACTAGAGAAAAAGAAGTGTCTAATCTCCAAAAAGAATTGCAAGTTTCCAAAGCAGCCCTGGATCAGTTAAATGATACCCAGGCGGAGTACAAACAGTTGAGACTAAAGTTTGATGATTTGACTGATAAGCATTTGGCACTTCATGGCCAGTACTTTGATGCTAAGAGCAGGGAAACTAATTGTCGCTATGATCTGGATAATTGTCATAGGGAGATACGAGAACTCCAAGTCCAATTGTCTAAACAGGATAGTGTACAAATGCCTAAGCTATCTTTGTATGGTGAAGGTGATGAAGGGGTTAAAACCCACACCACCGTAACAGAGTCTACTGTTCTGAGTTTAAGTAAGCAATTACAAACTCTACAAGAACAGGTTAACCAGGTGGTTTCTGTCCAATCACAGCGGAATCAGAAGGTTACATTGTCTGATACACGCGATTCCTCTGACTCTGATGAGAATCAGGAGAGTGATAAAAGTGATAGTGAATCTTCCGTTTATTCAGAAGGTCATGTTTCAGGTGAACCCTCTGTGATGTTACAAGGTGCCAATACGGCCAGAACACACAGATCAGACGGGCGCTCCCGTAATTTGAAAGGAGCAACAAAGGGTACTAAGAAATTACCCGTACCTGTCTATGATGCCCCTAAGGTAATTAAATTCCTTAAGGAGACTGTTGCTGAATTTTCTAAAAAAGGCGCAGCTAATATTGCTGATCATTTAGAATCATTTGAAAGGGCAATGCAGTTTTTGGGAATGGATGATGATTCCAACAAGAAACACTATGTGTCGTGGACTTTTTCAAGTCATCACAGACATTACTTTGAAGGTTTACAAAGTATGCGAACCCTATCTTGGTCTAAAATGAAATATGAGATTAAGATTGAGTTTGGACAGTATAAAACTGTCTCAGCCGCTAAGAAGGCTGTGTATAATCTGAAATGTAGGCCTCACCAAAGTCCTAGAGAGTTTTTAACTGTTCTAAAGAACGCTTATTCTCTTACAGAACGTAAGCCCAGATATGATTCTCGAGAATTCCGTGATCTTTTCTTCTATGCAATGCCTTCTCCAATTCGGACAAATCTTGCTAGAGATTATGATAGCGATTGTTCATTAGATTGGCTTGTTAATGAATGCATGACGCTGTATACAGTACTGCATGCCAATGATGATTTGCCCGATAAAAAGAGTCAGAAATTTCATGGACAAGAGGTGGCAGAAACCCAAGCCCATCTGGGATTAGAATCTCAGAAAAAGAGAAGCTATGCTGAGGTGGTTAAATCCCCAAAACCTCAGAAACAGGAATCGGCTACAGCCTCACCTGTTGTCAGGCCTAAAACTCCTAATGTGGAATCCCAGGATAACAAAGGACAAAGTCCTACTGCCAAAAAGAATCCACAGTGGAGGAAGGGTAATTCCCAGTGGAAGAAAAACCCTCAGGCAAGGAGGAAATTTTACAGGACTAATAGGGACAGATCCAGTCAGTCTGAGTCTGATAACTCCCAACAGCCTCAGCCAAATAACTCCAAACCTAATAGGCCGTACAGGAATGGGAAAAACAATTTACGTCATCATGTAAATCAAATGAGTGACCAAATCAAATTGTTAACGGAGCAAATGACTAAATTAAGTCAAACTATGGCTACAGCGACCACCAATCCTTTTTTAGGGGCAGGTCCTGCCACAATGCTAGCTCCCCCGCAATAGATCATAACGAAGTTAAAGCCGATGTGGCAATACGGGGATGGTTATCAAATGATATAATTCCTAACCCTGTTTTACTTCCAGATCCTCATCATCTATCAGATGATTGTGTTAATAATGATGGTAAAACCTATGTGGTCCCTCCACTTTTGGCTAGGGGGGACGTGTCTGTAACTTTGTCTTCTATATTGCAGCCAGACCAAATGAGTCCGCAAGCTAACTTGTCTTTAAAAGCACCTAGTTCCCAGGAGCCGACTCTGAAGGAGTTAACCGATGAGATGCCGACCGCTAGTAACAGCTTGAATGCTCAAGACATTTCTGAGAAGGAAGAACTAGTGGGTAAGAATGCGCACACATCAGTACAGGTTGGAACTACTGCCGTGACATGTAACGTATGGAAGACAAGTGATATGCTGACACATTCTAAGTTCTTATGTGAACTAGAAGAATATGAAGGAAGATATTATGTCTCTGTAAATGTACAGGATTCATTACCGTATCCCTTCATGGGGTTAATTGACACTGGGTCACAGGCAACTATATTATCAAATGTGTATTTTCAGAAGGTAATGGACTTAGCAGCGGAAAAGCCGAAGCTAAGAGATTTTCCAAATACTCTACTGAGTGTTGGAGGTAATTCCCTTCATGTCATAGGTTCAACCTGGTTAAAATTTACCATAGGTAATAAGACCTTGAGACACCCGGTAATAGTGGTAAATCTCCCCTATGACCGATTGATTTTGGGTATAGATCTACTCAGAAGACTTAATGTAATCATAGATTGTGTGAATGGGATTGTATGGTCACAAACCAAAGTACCCATTCCATATGATAAATCTCATCAGCAATCCAGGCGTAATTGCCATGTGATTGAGGAAAGGCCGGACTCAATTGAAATTCATTTTAGGAATGGTCAGTCATCTGATGTTACTGTTTTGCAGGTTAATGATTTTATTTCCCCTGCAGATGATCATTCCATAAAAGTTCAACCGGAAAGGATCCGAAATGTATCTCTGGAAGGCGATATTTTAACCATTTCTCTTCACAGGGATTATGTGGAATCTGTGGAATCAGCAGGTCATGTTCAATTCCTTGATAAAATTGAAAGGGTTAATAACAATTTATTTTTTCCTGTTCAAGTGAATGATTTAGGGAGAAGTAAGAATGCCAAGCTAAACTTGGACATCGAAAACAGCTATATCAGCAAAAGTCTGTTAAAACAGATCGCTAATCCTAAAATGATCCGGTATCTTTCTCCCCAAAACAGGTGGATCCATAATCTGGACGGCGAATCGGATAGCCATAATATTATAGCAAAATGTTTGTTATCCATTTCTATCGGAAATAAGACAGCCAAACATTTGTTTCTGGTGTTGGACGAACCTCGTTACCAGATTTATGTGGGAAATGATGTCATACATCGCTTTGCTATCCATCTGGATCTGATTAATTCTAATCTTTGGACCAGGTTAAAAGGCGATCCTTGTGAATTTCAGGATGAAGATGAAGCACTGAAATCGGCTCAGTTATTGCCATATGCAGTCAGTGTTCAAGTACCTGAAGATGTAACCATTCCACAAGGGTAACTTTCTTCTACCCATACAGGTTAAGAAAGGCCAGAGATTGAGAAATCCCAATGCATTTATCTGCTTATCCAACCGGATGCAACAGCTAGGTATCATGGTAACACCTACACCAATGGTAAATATTCATGGAAACCCTATTTATGTTGTTATAAACAACATTGCACCTCATAATATTACCTTATCCAAAGGTACTGTTGTAGGTTTGGCATTGGATTCAGAATATTATACTTTTGGATTTCAAAATCATGTAATAGGTCTCATTCCTGAAGAATATCTGACAGAAGAACAAATAGTGGAACAAACGTTTAATTCTATTCCAGAAGGTTTATTCACTATCCAATCTGTTTATCCTTTCAGTATAGGTGAAGGTTCGTGCAGGATTGAAGAATCCTCCATCGTCTTTGACCACCTAATTGATGAACAAGAATATCATGACCAAAAGAAAATTATTCCACCTAGAGAGGACCTAACCTCTAAACTTGAGGAATCCTTTGAAATAGGTCAACCTAGAGTTTTTCCTGGATTTCAGGAAAGGGTGGAAGAACAGATATCCATGGCTGATGCTTGCTCTAATGACAGTGAACGTCAACAGCTAAGGGAAATTCTAATGGAGTTCCAAGAGATCTTTGCCAAAGATTCTTATGATTGTGGTTTTACTAACTTCCATGTTGCTAGAATCCAGACTGATCCCGATCTACCACCCGTATGTATCAAGCAATACAGATTACCTTTAGCGTCCTATGATGCGCTACAGGATATCATTCGGAATTTAAAGGACCGTGGCATTATCCGTTCGGTGCACAGTTCGTATAATAACCCCATCCTAGGAATTCTGAAGCCTAATGGTCAATGGCGTTTGTGTGCTGATTTAAGACAGCTAAATAAACGTGTGTATATGTCTGGATGGCCTGTACCCTACATAGACCAATACTTGGTACAAATGCAAGGATCCAAAATATTTACTGCCCTAGATTGTGCCCAGGGATACTGGACTATTCCGGTACACAAGGAGGACCAATACAAGTTGGCCTTTACATTTGGAAAACAGCAGTATACTTGGACCCGGATGCCTTTTGGTTACATAAATTCTGGTCATGAATTTGCTGTATTCATGCATAAAGTTATGCCTGATGCATTTGAAAGGGGAACCTTGGCCTATGTGGATGATATTTTACTTAAAAGTACATCTTTTGATAAACATATTCTGGAGATCCGACATGTTCTTACTCAATTAAGAGAGGCAGGAGTTAAACTCTCATTACAGAAAGCCCAATGGTGTCGTACCAAAGTCAACTTCCTTGGACACGAGGTAACTTCTGAAGGGTTAAGTCCACAGAAGAAGAAAGTTGAAGCCGTTCTGAATGCCAAAACTCCTACCAATGTCAAAGAATTAAGATCATTTCTAGGAATGATTAATTATTCCCGTAAGTTTATTGATAACTATGCAGAAATAACAAAACCTCTTTTACAGCTGCTTAAGAAAGATGTAAGATGGAACTGGGGGGAAGCCCAGGACAAAGCCATAGATGAGCTGAGGAGAAAACTCACTCAGGCACCCTGTTTGGCATATCCGGAGGGAGGTAAGCCTTTCTATCTGGAAACAGGATTTACTAACTTAAGCATAAGTGCGGTTTTGTATCAAAAACAGGACAATCTGAACAAAGTCATCGCATATGCAAGCAAAACCTTGTCACCGGTTGAAGTGAAATTCAACAACTGTGAGAAAGCTTTATTGTCTACGGTATGGGCATTACAGAATTTTCGGAGCTATATCCACGGCGAGAAGATTATTGTAGAAACTGCTCACCAACCTCTACAATATTTGCAGAGCGACAGGATACGAGACGGTAATCTTTCTAACAGTAGAATTACTGCATGGACTTTATTCTTACAGGGATGGCCGTTAGAAGTCCGTTATAATCAAAATAAGAAGAACGTAGTTGCCCAGGGACTAGCAGATCTACATGATTGTGCTGCTCTACCTCTGGATGATAACTCTACCGGAGATGATTTCCTAGAGGAACAATTACTTTCTCCTTATAAAGCTTATGACGAGGAATATTGTCGACCACTATCGTGTGTATACATAGATGGTTGTTCATATCATATCACCATTGATAATGAACGGAAATTGGTTGCAGGTATTGGAATCACCTGGACAGGTGATTATCCAAATATATCTGTAGGATACAGCATTGGTCCTAAAAGCAGTCAGATAGCTGAACTTTGTGCCGTATATAAGACCATTCAAATGGCAATTGAATATGGTGTTAAAGAATTTGTTATCATAACCGATTCTAACTACGTGCGCAATAGCTTTGTCGAATATCTGCCTAGCTGGAAACGTAACCAAATGCTGAGAAGTAACAACAAACCTGTGAAGCATGGTAAGCTGTTTTGTAAGATTGATGAATTGGTAATCAAACATGATATGACCATTTATTGGAAGAAAACCAAAGGTCATTCTAAGATACAAAGTATCGATAAAGAAGGTAATGATTTGGCTGATTCATTAGCAAAACAGGCAGCCATCAATGGAGAACTTTTTAACATTGATGATCTTATTGGATCAATTCAAATTGAAGCCATAACTAGACAGCAAGCTAGAAATGAAGTGGACCTTAATATTGCACAATGGAGTCAAGAATTTCCCAATGAGGATCTGATCACTAGTCAAAAGAACGATCCCGTTATTGGTCGATTTTATGAGTATATAAAAGATCCCATTGCCAATCCTATCACTGATGATGATTGTAAGGATAATGAAGACTTGCGAATCTTAATGAGATATAAAGTCCAATTCAATTTGATGGATGGATTGCTGATCAGAACATCCAAACATGGCATACAACAGTGGGTAGTTCCTACCACCTTTAGAGGTTTAATGTTGCAACACGCACATGATGCACCTACATCTGGTCATCGTGGGGATAAGATCACCTACGAAATATTGCGTGATTATGCCTATTGGCCGCATATGCTAAGAGATGTGCAAACGTATTGTCGAGGATGTTTGATTTGTCCGCAATTCCAACCTCATGCTCCAACTCATCGTGCACCACTTCAGAAACGAGGAATGTCTCTACCTTGGTCTGACATACAAATCGATTTCATTGGACCTGTAACTAGATCCTCAAGAGGTAACAAGTATATGTTAACTGTTACATGTATGTTCACCAAATGGGTAGAATGTATCCCATGCAGAGAGAACACTAGTTCTGTGTGTGCAGCATTACTAATCAATCATGTATTTTCCAGATTTGGCCTTCCTCAGAGAATCGAGTCAGACCGTGGAAGTCATTTCACAAGCGAAGTGATGACAAAAATGTGGAAAATCCTAGGTGTGAAACGCAAGTTACATATCGCCTACCGTGCAGCTTCTAGCGGAGGAGTAGAGCGTTATAACCAGTCCATAGTAAATATACTCAAAAAGTATGTGAAAGAATCTGGCAAGGACTGGGATGTTAAATTGCCCTTAGTTCTAATGGCTATTAGAGCTACACCTAGTACCGCCACTAAGATGTCACCTTTTGAATTGATGACAGGCAGGAAGATGGTTTTACCACAACATTTGCTATATCGCACATCTGATCATAATTTGATCAACGCTGCAACAACTCATCAGTATGTTGAAAATCTACGTAAACATCTTCAATATGCATTTGCTTTTGCACAAAAGAATCTAGGAAAAGCAGCAATCAGTGCTAAAACCTACTATGATCTGAAGACTACTAAGAAAGAATATGAAATCTCCGACCAAGTTTATCTGTATAACTTTGCACGAAACCAAGTAAAGGAAAAGAAGTTTCTACCTTCTTGGAAGGGTCCATATGTCATAATTGACAAGATTTCACCAGTAGCTTATAAGATCAAGATTCCTAAAGATGGTGATTTTGTTGAAAAATGGGTTCATATTAACCAATTGCGTTCTTGTCATCCCAGATCTCAGTTAAGAATTATAGATAATGATTCTGAGTTAGAAGACTGAACATCGGTGTGGAGTCAGAAGATCCAAGTCAACAATGTGGTATCGTATACAACTTGACATGTTGTTATGTTATGCGATAATGTATATCCATATCATTAATTTCCATACCATCCAGCAACTATATCAATATCGATAGGTAGATTGGATAGCTATGTTTTAATGTCAAGTAATATTACAAGTACGTATTCTCATACTATTCTTCTTTTTGAAGATTAAGACAAGGATTCGAGTTCTGAAAGATGTCCAAGAAGGATGTGGCGATCGTCTGGATCGTATTACTCCTGTGTCACGAGATGCGGATGGAACCGATCGCAGAGCCTGGACCATCTTCTGGCATTATGATCCAAGAAGCTCCTGAATTCATCCTTACAGAAAAGAGGATCCTAACACAACGCGTGTTTGTCAGCTTAGACCCGAAGATCTCCATCGAAAAACAGTACAACGTTTCGTCAATGCAGCTCCCTGAATTAAAGGCCTGGTACCAGATGCATCTTGAAAGAGCACAAAGACGCGTTCAAGAAATTTTGGAACAAGCCAGGAAGCCGTTTGTATCGAGCTCCATTACAATGAATCATCGAGCTAAAAGATTCCTTGTTGCCTTAATTGTTGCCTTGGTATGTACAGCCATAGGTGCAGTCGTTGCAACCGGTATGTCTGCCGCAAACTCTGTTTCTGTTCAAACTTTGGAGAACGAAATTCGAGGCTTAAAAGGAGAAATCAATGCTATTCATCGGGAAATGGAACGACAAAGAGAGTATCTAGTAGACTTAATGGTTATGGTAAATGATACCATTGTAACCACAAATATGCATTCCAAATTAATCTCTCACTCCATTAATCTGCACCAAAGTCATGAACAATTCAAACGTGAACTTTTGTTTGTGCACGACCCGATATTATTCCACACATTTTCATTTTTGGACGAAGTGCAATCTGGAATGACTGATTTAACCAGAGGACACATTCCTTTATATTTTGTTTCAGAGACATCGTTCGTAAAATGATTACTAAAGTGGATATCGATAAAGAAAGTTTTCATTAATGACTTCTCTTACAGGAGCAAAAGTGTTCCAATCTGTGCATTATACCCCTGCAAGTCCCATGTCGGACAATATGATTTGAAGTCGTTGATATACTATCTGACGCTTGTTTAGATCATTCTAAAGCAAACTGGATTTTGCTTTGTCATAATCTAAAGGGGGGATTATGTCAGATATTTTATGATAGGAAACATGTATTCCATATATTCTGTACTTTACATGAACACAAAATGGAGTCAGAGCCATTTTATTTTACTTAATCATGTAGTGATTATTTCTTTTTGTCCTTGTTCCCTCTATAATTGAGAACAAAGGAGTATTCATGTATAATGATGTTTCAGTGTATGTATGATACAATTAATGTTATCTTCCATGAGAAAGTTAAGGAGTAGACGCTGCATATCTTTAGAAATGTAACTTGGAATGGGGGATACATGGTAAGACTACCAAGGCCTGAGTTACTATCTAGGAGGTAACACCTGGCGATAAGGGTGACCAAGGATAAATTCCAAACACATATGTAATGGTTTTAAGTTAATTCTTAGACCAGAGCGTCTCTCACAGGTAAATTAAGAAATTACAACGGTGTAAATATGAGTAGAAATCCTAATTTTAATGGGTAAAACCCACCGTTATGATTGGAGAATTCCAATCAAGAGGTGGAGGCTTTGATAATAAGCCCTGTCTTTAAAAGCTTATGTCTTGAATAAAAAAAAAGACGGACCTTAAAAAAATCGCATCCTGAAACAGACAGACCCTGACGGACTTATTCACCAAATTTACCCCAGAGAATTGGAATCTTAAGATTCTGGCACCATATTTCACTCTTGGAGTTACTTTGAGTTCTAACCTATATAACTGGTAGAAAGTTATATTCTTTTCCACTTAATTTCTTGCCAATGAATCTGGATTAACTTCTACAAGTACCAGTTGGACAACAGCAACAAGTGGTGGTAAATATAATTGTTTTATTATTCTGAATAGAGATGAATTTTGTCTTCTTCATATAGAATTCCCTGTTTCTGGGAAGTACTATATTGCATTATTGTATATGGCGGCTTGTGAGACTGCAGCTTATAACCCGTGATAATAACAATAATGAAAAGGTATTTTTACCTGTAGATGAAGTTTGACATCATTTGCATCTATTAGAAATTTCATTAATACTCGTAGACATTATTAAATTACTTTTTATTTGTCATATTAGTTAAACTAATATAAGAGAAATAGTGATATTTTTATTACTGCCCTGATTATTATAAATTGTTGGTTGCTGAGTGGACTGGAAATTAATTGTGTGTTAGACTCATATAGTACTAATTCATATTGATAACTATCGATAATATATTGTATTTGAATTGATTCAATTTTGACATGTTTTAAGAACGTTGTGTTTTATATTATGCACTGTGTGACCCATATATAGATTTTATAAATTGTATTCACAATAAATAAATATTTTTGATTGACTATCGTGGCAATATCTATCTAATTTGAATTATAATTTTCGGCGATCTGAAAGAATTTAGGATCGGAGATAAAATATAGGGTATCTCCTTAAATTAATATTGTGGATGTGGTACTACAATATTTGATAGCGTCGTTATTTTGCGTATGTGATAAAATATTGGTTTTGCCTATTTTGTCTCATTAATATCCCTAACAATCTAACCACCACCAGACGTGCCTAAATGCAGACACTGTACAAGTACCATTGAAACACACTGCACATGCACAGTCAAGCAAAAATAAACCTTAAAGGTGAAATAACTCCTGTGTCAACTCTGTCTGCCTCTCTTTCTAAATATCTATCAATCCTTACGTCTGTGTTGTAGGTCAAGGAATGGCCATACACAGGCCATTGTCTAATAATTTTGCAGGTGTTTACATAGGTTGTTGCAAGCTTCCCACCCCAGTTGGCTATAATCAGCATTTCAGCACACACCAATGTTTTTATTTTTCTTTCAATCTAACTGCTGGTTAAGTGGTTTGGCAGTTCTCAGGGAGCACAGTGTGGTGTGATTAGTTGATATGGTCGCTCATTGCTCCAGTGCATTTTGGAGGAACATTTCATTTGCTCATTTGCTTTTAGCCAGGTCAATTGAATTAAGCCATTTAACCCATTAATTACAAGACTGTTTCTTACTCGTAGTAGTACACTTTGGGACAAAGGCTCTTTTAAAATTTTTCATTGTTGCTGTTTAGCTGTAATTTACTTTTTTTCTCATTTTGGCACCCACACACATTTTATATTGATTTTTTTCAGGACAAGCAGGGCTTTCTTTATCATATCATCTAATTTATTATATAATATGGTGATTTTTTTTAACAAATACTTTTTTTGGCTTTTATTTGAAAAATATTGTACTCATCTGCAAAAACTAATGAAAAAAACTGCTAAATAGATTCTACTATTTGTCCTGTTTTTATGGGGTTTTTTTGCTTTTTTTCTGCAATTTACCCCATCAAACCATATATTTTTGAAAACTAGACACCCCAGGGTATTTCAAATGCTGGTATTTTAACCCTTTCCGTGCACTAATTCTAGCATCAGCCTTTGTCAAACTTTATGGTGGTAATTTTTTTTTTTTCCACACACATTGTACAGGTGTGAATTTACCGCTCCTGGTATAAGTCACTGTCAAACACCCCAATATGTGTTTAGCAACATCTCCTGAGCACAGTGATACCCCACATGCTTGTGTGTGTTCGGTTGTTCGGGGACTAAAAGGCCAAATTTGGGAGGTGTGCATTTTTCAAATTGTAATTTTGTTAAAAATTCTGCCCGCATATCCTATTTGGGATATCTTTGAACCCGGCCAATTCAGTTTACCCTATCAAACCATATATTTTTGAATGCACACATTTTACCACCAGCGTTTGTTACAGTTTGCCGTAGTATTTTCTTGTTTGTTTTTTTTCCACAGGCATTTTACTTCAGGTATGAATTTACCGCTCCTGGTATATGTCACTGCCAAACAACACCTCAATATGTGTTCAGGAACATCTCCTCAGTACAGCGATACCCCCCATGCATGGGTTTGTTGGACAGCTGTTTCGTCCTTCATGGGACTCATCAGCATGAGGTTGTGATACTGGCTTAATAGTTGAGGCTTGGGGTAGCTAAGAAATATTAAGAAATAATGGTATTTCATGAAGCACGAAACAGCTTACCATGAGTGGTGATCTGGCTATTGTACCTCTTCCCGAGTTTTGTCTAAAGGCTGTCTTGTACAGCGGGCAATTACTTTCAAGGGATCCATGTATAAAGTGGAAATTTTTTTATTTAATATTCATGCAACAAAAAAATACAATCACAAAAAAGAAACAATAATTACAACACGCAAAAAAAAAAAAAAATTATACCCAAAAGATCAAAACAAAAATGACAGATCAATCCCTTCCCAATACCGTGTACTTCTCTCCTTAACATACACATCTTTTAAGGCATCAATAATCAAAGTATTTACAGACTCAACTGATAACAAAATGTGTTTTGCTGACTTTAAACACCTAGCACTCCACAAATAATATATAACAATGGCATTAATTACATACAACGTACTTTTATTAATATTTCCCGGGATTTTAAATTCACCATATACCAATTGTACATATGACTGATTTTTAAGATGAGACATCTTTAAATATGTTGCCATCACGTCCCATATTTTTTTTACTGAATAGACACTCACACAAGAAATGGGACATGGTTTCTAAGATATCTGTGCATTTATCCCTTGGGCAATTTCGATCCACCAAATTCATAAATTTTAAATTGGATCTAACATACAATTTACCATGAAAACAAAGCCAAATCGTGTCTCTCATCTTGACCGGAACCCTTGTGCTCATGACATGTTGTATGGCATTTTTAACTAAGATAGTAGGGCAATCTTTCAAAACAAGCTGTGCACTGTAATACTTGGTTAGGATACTTTTATACAATATTTTCCTGTCAAATTGAATAAAATCATTGAAAGAAATTTGCCATTTCAGCAATAAACGAATACATTGCTGAGCATAGACAGCGCGTGGTTTATATCTACCAGACATCCTCTTAATCTTTTCACCACTTACCCAAACACCTACAAAATCCACTATCTGTTTCTTATACAGAACCCCCCATAAATTTGTTCTACCAGATTTAAAAAAACATAAATTCTTACTTAGAAATAATAAATTGAAAAATAATTCAGGGCACACCATACCCAAACCCCCGTCTTTCTTGGGAAGATATGTAACGTTTCTCTTAATAATGTTTAACCGATTTCCCCATATAAACTGAAAAAACAAACCTGTTATTCTAACCACCACATTTTCAGGTAGCGGGAAAACAAAACTGGTATAGATAAATATCGGAAGGAGAAACCGTTTAATGGCTTGAATTTTCCTTTCAAAGGACCATTTCCAGTTCTTCCATTTTTGGATTTTAGCAGAACAAATTTCTAACCTCCCTTCCCAATTTCTTTGGCCTATATCCTCTAAACATCCAAATGTGATCCCTAAGACTTTAATAGTTTCTTCCTTCCTTTTAAAACAGATCGGAAACGCTTCTGTTTGATTCCCAATCCAAAGAGCCTCACTTTTATCCTCATTAACCATAGAATTTGAAACTTTAGAGTAAATGTCTAATTCTCGCTGTAATACCCTATTATCAGCATCAGATTTTAAAAAAACAGTAATATCATCTGCATAAGCACAGAGTTTGACATGCTCTGAGGCACCTCCTAACTTCACTTCCATCCCTACAATATCCTGATGCCCTTGAATTTTCCTTAACAAAGGGTCAATGCTGAAAACATAAAGTAAAGGGCTCATGGGACAACCCTGATGTACACCAGATTTAATCTGAAAAGATTGACCCAAATTACCATTAATCAAAGGAAAACTTTCTGCTTCTTTATATAAGATTTCCAACCATTTAATAAAAGTCTCAGGAATACCATAATTTAACAAGGTCTCAAATAAAAATCCATGATGTACCCGGTCAAAGGCTTTTGCTTGATCCAGCCCAACCAAGTACACACCTTCTCTCTGCTATTTTGCGTGTTCTATCACCTCTCTCACCAATAATAGTGTATCTTGTATGCTACGATTTTTAACTGCACATGACTGACATGGACTTATCAATGCTTCTGCTACCACACTGAGCCTTGACGACATACCGTATTTGCTCGATTATAAGACGACCCTGATTATAAGACGACCCCCCAAAATCTGAATATTAACTTAGGAAAAAAAGAAAAAGCCTGAATATAAGACGACCCTAAAGGAAAAAAGTTTTACCAGTAAATGTTAATTCATGTAAACTATTTTTTTTAATAAAAGCTATGATTGAGAAAAATATTTTTTTTGTTCTTATTACTTGTATTTTCCAACCTGTATTTTCCAACCTATATGCCACTCTGGCATTTAGGGGGTTAAAAGGCATATTATGGGGCAGAGTGGCATATAGGGAGGTATAAGGCATTTCAGGAGGCAGAGTGCTCTATTAAATGCCCCCTTAACGCCACTCCAGAAATGCCCTATGCCCCCATTTAACACACACACACACCCTATACCCCCATTTAACTAACACACACACACACACTCCCCCCCCCTCCCCTCCCCTCTCTCCCCTCCCCTCTCTCCCCTCTCAGCCCTCTCTTACCGGTGCTTCCAGCCGGGGCAGCGGGTTGACGTCGCCTTCTGCTGCAGCCGGAAGGAGGTGGAGTTGGCAGCGGGGGTTTGTATGCGTCCGTCGCGTATACTTTCCCCGGCTGTCAGAGATCAGAGTTCCCCGCACCGGTGCGGGGAACTCTGATCTCTGACAGTCGGGGAAGGTCTACGCGACGGACGCAGACAACCCCCGCTGCTAGCCACACCTCCTTCCGGCTGCAGCGGACGTTGTCTACGCGGATCGCGTAGACGTCAACCCGCTGCCCCGGCAATACAGCAGGAAGCACCGGTAAGTGTGTGTATGATGGGGGGGGGGGGTGAGACAGGAGGATCCAGGTCCCCTGCAGCGGTGCGGGGGATCTGGATCTTAGTCTCCTAATCAGACTCTATTTGAGGTCTGATTAGAAGACGACCCCGATTAGAAGACGAGGGGTATTTTTCAGAGCATTTGCTCTGAAAAAAACCTCGTCTTATAATCGAGCAAATACGGTAATTTTTGCAAGCATTTTATAATCAGTGTTTAATAAAGACAGCGGACGCCAATTCTTTAACTCAGCCAAATCACGTTTAGACAAAAGAACTAAAATAGAGGTGTACTGAGATGGAGTTAACTGTCCCAAAGTTAACACCTCATTATACAACATTACTAGATCAGGTATCAAAATATCAGAAAAAGCCCGATAAAATTCAACACTTAGTCCATCCGAACCTGGACTTTTTTTTGTTGCCAAGGAATTGATACTCATTTTAATTTCATCTTCCGTTACAGGTCTTATCATTTCCACAGCCTCATTTATATCTAATACCGGAGTATCCACATCTTGTAAATACATTTGTATTTCACTCCTATCTATATCTTGTTTTGCAAACAGTTTTCGAAAATACGATGTAGCAATATCCTGAATTTTCCTTCCCTCTGTTTGGATATGTCCATCTTTGTCTACCAATCCTGATATGGTTTTCTTACCAATTCGTTCTTTACACGCTTCAAATGGATCAGGAACAGAAAACCCCCAACTATCAAATTTATTCTCCGCCTTCAACGAGTTCATACGATCATATTGAAGTTTCCTCATTTTATCTTTAATTCCAGCAATATGGTCTAAGTTTATACTCTCCCCATTATTAACCCTGGAGTATAATCTACTTAATTTAAGCCTTAGGGCGAGGTACTGCATGTATTGAGCATTTCCTTCCTTTCGGGCTTTGGACTTAAAAAACCCTTTAATATCAGTTTTAATTTGCTCCCACCAGCTTGACATGGTGTCGTATAAACACTGTGTGGATTTCCTATGAGCATAATACTGTATGAATTCTTGTTTAACTTGCTCATTATCTAGTGTTCTTACATTTAGTTTCCAAATACCTTTGCCGTACAATATCCCATCCTTTACTTTTAAAGTCAGGACAATCATAACATGATCTGAAAACTCTACTGGGAGGAGCTGAAAGTCAAAAGATAAAGACTGACTTTTTACATATATCCTATCTATACGACTTGCCCATTTCCCTTTATGATAGGTAAATCCACGCTCCGTTGGGTAATTATACTTAAAGGTATCAACAAGACCCGCTTGACCAATCAGTTTTTTTAAGAAATTTTCATCATATTTTAGGTTCTTATAATTACTATTGCGATCCTCGTTATTCACTACGCAATTAAAATCACCACCCATCACTAATACTTTAGAGGTGAAACAATATGGCTTAATATTTGTAAACAATTCCTTCCTACCTACTAACGTTTGAGGAGCATAAACATTAATTATACGGTAATTCACTTTATTCAGTGTCATATCCAACAATAAACATCTACCCTAAATAACCTCAATGATACGGTCGATTGTAAAATCGCATTTCTTGAACAAAACACCAAGACCATCATAGTTATCGAGTCCAAAAGACCAGTAAGACGGCCCATGTGTCCATTCTCTTTTAGCATGCAAGACATCATCGTTATTCCTCAGTCTGGTTTCCTGTAAAAAACACACATCAAAAGGTTCATCCTGCAAAAATCTATATACTACATTTCTCCTCTCACTAGTTCTTAAACTATTAGTATTAAAAGAACAGATCTGTAGAGACATATGATCTATATAAATTCATCATTTTTTTCTTTTACCCCCAACATTGTCCCCTTGGGAACCCCATCTCTTAAATGAGACAGATACAGTCTCTTCTTCATCACAGGACCTCATTAATTCTTCTATCGATCCTTCTTTCCAAAATGATCCTTCCTTTCTTTTAAGTTCAGTAGCATCTCCTGAGGATTCCTCTAGGCCAGCATAACGACCAGCAGTTATCTTGAAAGGAAGTCCTTGAATATTGCTTTTCTGCTTATGTAATCCTAAATGTCTTGACTTTCTCTTTCCCTTTCCTTGCACCAACTGGAAATCTTCGTTTTTCCCCATAAGTGACTGAAAACCTTGAATTGCTGGGGGATCATGCATTTCCCCTGTATTTTCTTTCATTGTGACATTTTCTGGTTCAGTAGCGAGATCTTTCTGATGGTCAGCTGGATTTTGTCCCTTGTCAGTTATCGGCTCATCCATTGCTTCATTAAGTATACCTTCCAGATCCAACTCAGCCTCCTCTATTTTGTTGTGGGATGCTTCTGGACACTCTTTGAAGGTATGACCTTGAACAGAACATAAATTACAGATAACGTCTTGCTTGCATTCTGACCTGGTATGACCCAAACAGTTACATTGTGAACATTTAATCTTGTCACAGCTATAGGCCAGATGCCTTATTGACCCACATTTATAGCAGACTCTAGGTTGTCCAGGGTAATAACATATACCTCTGTCAGAACCAATGAAAAAGCTATGCGGTAGATGGTGAGTAACGCCTCCTGTCTGCCATAACTTGACTAGCATCTTCCATCCTCCGTTCCACAGATCATTTTCATCCAGTATTTTTTGGGGTGCATTCATAACAGTACAGTGCCTGTTTATCCAGTACATGATGTCTGCTAATGCCACTATCTCTGTTTGAAACAGGAGCGTGACAGAGACTGTAGCCTGTCTTGTAAGCTGAACAAGTTTTATGTTCTTCCAGATAATATCATTTTTTGTCCGATGAAAAATCTCCCAAAACATATCAAGGTTCTGCACCAACTTAAAGCTAATATCAAATTGCCTTGAACCAGGAAAGTTAATAAGGGCAAATATATCCTCTGCAGAGAAGCCCATAAAGTCTATTAAGAGCCCACGACCAATTACTTTCCTGTCTGGAATATCCGTTTCTTGTCCAGTGAATAGAAGTCGCACAGCATTCTTGCGTCTTGGAGTATCTCCTCTTGGCCGTGCAACACTTGAAAATGATTTACCACTAACTCTAGAAAGAGTTATATCTGCACTTATCTGAGTGTTGGCTGATTCACTTGTTCTTGAAATCAGTTCAGTCCTTGAATCCAGTCCATGTTGTCGTTCTTCTAAGTTTGCTTTATTAGCGTCAGTTTGTAGATTACTCCTTCCACCCAGCTTTTGTGCTGCAAATGGTGTATTCTCTATTGTATGTCCATCTGTCAAAACAGATAGTTCCTTTAGGTTGCACTCGGCACTTGTTTCAGGTGCCAAACTTTGTTCAGAGCCAACTAATAGACCAGAGCTGCATACTTCTTGCCCTTCACCTCTTCCCTCTTGCATAGGTTGTGGCTCTGGGTGTAAATCCTTTGTATTCTTCTCCATTAGCCTTTCCACAACACACTTTATGTTCCTTGATCTTAAACTGTGTATTCGGATTTCACTTGGACACTCAGGAGTTAAAATGCTGGTGTTGGAGTCTGCAGACTGAGCTGGGATTACTGAACTGGTTTCACCTGATGAGACAACCCCACAGGGCCTCTCACGTTCAGCCTGTTCTTGTGACTCTGGAATCTGTGCAGACATTTCAACCTCATCCACATCACCGGACAAAGTGGCAGGCACAGGACACATTTTCTCTGATAATTTCTTTATTATTTTCTCAACACCTTTAACTTTCACTGACTGTATTGGCAAACTACAGTCAGTGAAAGTGTCTTTTGCATTTGGTAAAGCTTAGTTTCCTCTCCTTGAACTTCACCTTTTAGCTTTTCAATCTCTGCAGCCTTTTCACTTATTCCTTTCTGCAGAGACAGAAGCTCAGCATTGATCTGATCAATCTGTTGCAATAATTCAGCTTTCTTACATTGCTCTGTTACTTTCTCCTCTTTTGTTACTAAAACTTGCTTTTGCTTGCTCATGTCTTTAACCCCTTCGCGACCTTTGCCGGTTCAGGACCGTCATAACAAGAAGGTCACTAAATGACCTTTGACGGTCCTGAACCGTCAAAAAATTAAATAAGCTTAGAAAGTGATCAAGGATCACTTTCTTCGCTTAAACGGCCTTGCTGCAATGCCTCGATGTCAAGGCATTCAGCGAGGCCGAGATCGGCATCGGGGGCCATGTCTGGCCCCTCCCCGGGGCGTCAACAGACGAAAAAGTTCACTAGAGGGTCTCCAGACCCTCTAGAGAACTGGCTCCACTTGCTGGTTGAATACAGGTACTGCATTCAACCATGCAAGTCAATGGAGCCCAGCTTTCTAATCACTATGTGATTAGTAAAATATTCAAAAAAAATAAAAATAAATAAAAAATGGAAAAAAAAATTAAAAAAAAATGTGCTAACATTTAAAAATAATTATGCAGTGATGTCACTAGATGAACCATCCAGTACCAGCAAAATGTGTAAAAAAATATATAAAAAAAGTATTAAAAAAATAGAATTAAATTAAAAAATAAAGTTTATTATTTTGAGCAAGTGCTAAAATTTCTCAAAAATCTCAACAAAGAGTTAAAATAAAAGCACTTCAAATACCCAAGGGGTGTCTAATATATATAAAAAAAATGGCTGATGGGGTAAATTGGAGTGGCCTAGCTCAAAGATAGGGCATAGGTACAGACTGACCAAAATGGAGAAAAAAAGCGCACTTCCCAAATGTGGCATTTTAAATCTGAAACAACCCGACAAACCCATGCATGTGGGGTATCACTGCACTCAGGAGATGTTCCTGAACACACATTGGCGTGTTGTTTGACAGTGGCATATACCAGGACCTGTATATCTATAACTAAAGTACAATTTGTGTGGAAAAAAAATAAAAAAAAGTACTATTACAAAGTTTGACAAAGTGTAGTTCTATAATTGGTGCATGGAAAGGGTTAAAATAACAGCATTTGGAATACCCTGGGGTGTCTAGTTTTCAAAAATATATGGTTTGAATGGGTTAAATTGAGTTAACCGGCTTCAAAGATATTCCAAAGAGGAGAGGGAGGCACAATGACCAAATGACCACCTGAATTACGCATGCCCCAAAAGTAGCCTTTTACCAGCCAAACAATCTGACAAACCCATGCATGTGGGGTATCGCTGTACTCAGGAGATGTTGCTGAACCCATATTGGGGTGTTGTTTGACAGTGACATATACCAGGACCTGTATATCTATAACTAAAGTACAATTTGTGTGGGAAAAAAAAATAAAAAAAATTACTATTACAAAGTTTGGCAAAGTGTAGTTGTATAATTGGTGCATGGAAAGGGTTAAAATAACAGCATTTGGAATACCCTGGGGTGTCTAGTTTTCAAAAATATATGGTTTGAATGGGTTAAATTGAGTTAACCGGCTTCAAAGATGTTCCAAAGAGGAGATGGAGGCAGACTGACCAGATTTGTTAAAAAAGATTTGGAAATCATAAAACGCTGCTTGTACTTATTGCCCTATAACTTACAAAAAACAGCAAAAAAACATAAAAACATTGGGTATTTCTAAACTCAGGACAAGTAGTAGAATCTATTTAGCTAGTTTTTTTTACTTGCTTTTTTAGGTGAGTAAAAGATTTTTCAAATAAAAGTCATAAAATGTGTTTTTTTTTCAATTTTTCACCATGTTTTTTTATTTTTTTTTATAGTAAATAAGATGATACGATCAAAATAATGGTATCTGAAGAAAGCCCATCTTGTCCTGAAAAAAACAATATATAACTTATGTGGGTACACTAAATGGGTGAGGAGAAAATTACAGCTGAACATAAGCACCACAAAAGTGTCAAAACAGCCTCGGTCCCACAGGGTACAAAACGAAAAATGAGCCCGGTCCTTAAGGGGTTAAACATTACACACAACGCCTGATGATTCTGAGAGGCATCACCCAGCTTCTTATCCAGAACAGACAATGATTTCCTGATAGAACTTTCCTTAAACTTCTTACTCACATTTACTGTGACATTTTGGCCTTCATCCAGTTTTAGGCCTGGGACTGGATTCAGCTTAGTATCCAAAACAGAACCACTTCCTCCTGGATCTGAGGCCATCCTCAGCCCCCCTACAAGAGCACATTCACACAGCCCTTGAATGTATAAAGTGGATATAGAGGCAAAGGTGATAATTGTTAACCTTATTTGCATGCGCCTACCCAGAATCCCTTGTGGTTGTGGAAGCACCATGAGATTTCTGAGGGAAAAACAAGCCTTCTGGCTTGTCTGGTGTCTGTAGATGAGTGTTTAATAATACTTCTATTACCCCTTAAATTTAAGTGGAAGGGTTTCCATCACCTTTTACCCACCATAACGTTATGGTGGGTATAAAATGTAAAATGTAAAAATAATCCTCCACAAAAAAGTCTATATATATATATATATACTTTTTTGTGGAGGATTATTTTTACATTTTACTTTTGGCCTGCATTCAACCTGCAGGGGGATCTCGAGAGTTCTCAGGAGGGTCTGGATAGACTCCAATGCCAATCACGGATGGCGCTTGTGGTTGCTCTGCGGAGCAATCACAAGGCGATCGGGGTAGGGGGTTGTGCTACTGACATGCCTCGATATCGAGCAACACTGATTATGTTTAGGAAGCGGTTGCTGCGGGGGTTGATAGCGAGAAGGGAGGTAGAGGGGGGAGATGGAGAGGAGAAGGGGGATAGGGGGGAGGGGGAAAGGAGGGAGGGAAGGAGAAGGGAGGGAGAGGGGGAAGGGAGGGAGATAGCGAGAAGGGAAGGAGAGGGGGAGAGAGCGAGAAGGGAAGGAGAGGGGGAGAGAGCGAGAAGAGAAGGAGAGGGGGGTAGTAAGAATATTTAAATAAATAGTGAGAATGAATGAATTAATGTGTGAATTAGTGAGTGACTATAAAAGAGTTTGTGTGTATCATATATGTATAATTGATTTGTGGAAAGGCAAAGATGGCACAAGCAAGGTGTTTGAGCCCTGGGCTATTTGGGGACAAAGATGGCAAGTCCAATATGTGTTATCAAATATTTTTTTTGGTGCAGGAGCAGAGGGAGTGATTGCATGCTAGGGAGCGTGGAGAGGGGCCCAAAGAAAATGCTTGCATAGGGCCAATATAAATTGTATTGGCAGCAGGGTCTAATATTAATATATATTGGCAGTAGGGCCTAATATTAAAGAATGAAAACTAACTGCCAGTTCAGCTGTTATTTTGAAAGCATATTTCAATCATGGTCTTTACTCCAAAGAGAGAGAGGTGAGGTTGGACCCCGGAGAGCGGAGCATGCCAGGAGAACAGGGTACTGAGAAGCAAGTCAGGGAACAAGCCAGATCAAACCAGAAAAGCAGGACAAGCCGAATCAGAATCCAGGAGCGCAGTCAACTACCCGACCCAATACCAGACGTTCAGATAACAGGAGCCAAATCAGCAAAACAGGAGCGAAGTCAACAAGCCGGGTCAAAACTAAGAAATCAGTCACAGTAAACACGCACAGGCAACCTAGGAAAATACACCAACCAAGGGTCACCCAGAAGTGGAAGTCCCAGGTTTAAATAGGGAGAGATGGAGCTGTTTCCTGAATGTAGAGGTCACCTAAGGTTATAAGAGCACGTTACAGGTAACGTAATATGCAGTCTTGACCACACGGTGTACTCGCTGTCCGGGAAGCGTCGCGGGAGCAGCCACGGAGCGGGACTGGAGAGGCAGGTAAGTCTTTACAATAAGTACATATTATGTAGTTAACATTGCATGTCTAACACTTTATATATATATATATATATATATATATATATATATATATATTACACACACACACACACCTGTGTGTGATCTTGTGCGCTTCATAGTGTGTCCCTGAATGGCAAAAGTAAAATGTGGTCACCCTAATTCAAACATATTTTCTAAGGCACATTAACTATGCGTGTAAACCTTTTTTTTTTTTTCCAATGCTGATATCTCATAAAATGCAATCACATGAAATCAAACTAATTTTTTTATACTCTGAAGAAGAAGCAAAGATTTTATAGCCATTGTTTAAAAAAAAATCAATGAATAACTACAGCCAGAAACATCAAATGTGAAACTGCATTGTACACAGTACACTGGAATGGATTATTGTATATTACATAGCTTTGAAAACATTACCTGAGTTTGTTACATCTTCAAAAACCAGATCCCGTTTTCCAGCTAATCCATGTTTGTCATTAAAAGATCTATGATTATTTACTGCATCTAAAAATCAATATAAAATGTATTAATATTATAATAATACAGCTGAAACTGCTTATGTATTTGCATTGTATTTACCAGAAATTAATATTTTGTGGAACGTTATTCTAGTAACAAAAAAATGCTCAAAAACAAACTGTTTTTCTTGTTTTACTAAAATATAAGAAGCAATATACATGAAAGAAAAATTGGACTTTTAGCTTATGAGTAACATAGCAGTTAGTAAAACTTACCCCAATCCCCTAAGTAACAATTGTACAGAAGGTTTGATTCTCAACTAGATGACTTCTTTTGAGAACCTTCTTTTGAGAATATCCTAGCAGCCATAAGAAAAGGAGCATTGAAATTGAGGCACTAAAAAAACTACACTGGATATGTGATACCAATGACCAAGCATTTATTTTTTGGCTTTGGGTAATGGCCTTCTGTCTTAATTTGAAGATGTCAGTGGTCTCCTCTCCATAAGAATACATAAAAGTCTGATCCTTTCTTGTCTATCTTTGTAGAGAACAGTCAGTTTCAAAACTTTAAGGTGAAGGGGACTCCTCTTGAGGAGAGAGATATTACCCAGGCTGTGTCCACACAATTTTTGGCAAAAGTCCAATATTTAGAACCTATTAATGGCTCCCTGCTTGTTCAGCCTAACTGCCAGAGGTGCTTCCTTCTCCATGATTGAGGAGGAAGCACTTTAGGCAGATGCTAGAGGTCCTCACCCCCAACTACCGCCTCCCCTGTCGTACCACCTTCAGCAGAACTGTGTTGTCCTCCCTTTACTAGTCATTGGTGAAAAGATTAGCTTTCCAAGGCAGCTGTAAAAAACATCCAATTCACCTCCGACATAAGAAGCACCATTAGTGCACAGCATGACTTTCTTTCAACTAATGGCACACTGGTAGCTGCCCAAATATTTGGGGGACACTATCACAGTAGCTGGTGTAGGCACACTGGGTGACAGGAGCAGTGGAATTGGGGCACAAGAGCAGCTGGGTTATAGATCTTTTCTACTCCATGTTGTGTTTATGCATGTGCTCCATACATTATGTCGTGTGAAAAAGAAGGTAACCCTCTTTGAATAATAACAATAATCTGTTTCATAGCAGGTCTAAATTTTACATATTACACCGTATCGTGAGTTATGCAACATAATATAGCCATGTGCGAAAAAGTAGGCACACCTTATGATTTAATAGCTTGTAGAACCATCTATAGTAGGAATTACTTGAAGGAATCGTTTTCTGTATGACTTTATTGGTCCATCATATTGTGTTTAGGAGGAATTTTGGCCCACTCTTCTTTAAAATTTTGTTTTAGGTCATTGAGGTTTGCGAGCATTTCTTTATGCACAGTGTGACGGGAACGACCTGTACCCTGACTGGGTATGCCCGCCAATTGTTGCTTCTTTCTCCCCATGGCCACTGGCATACCAGAGATTAACCCCTTCACTACCAGACAGAACCAGCGTTGCAGAGAGAAGGGGCTGCTTTACCACTGTGGCTAGCCGAAGCTGAGCTACACAGTGGGGCTATTGTCCTGAAAAGGACAATAAGTGATCATAGCAGAGGACACAGCTCTTCAGGAACCTCAGTGGCACTGTAGTATACGTAAGAATAGCAATACAGCGCTCTACTGCCCTGATAAGGGCAGCACCGAGCCTTACCTCAATAACAAGACTGTTACGGAATCAGGCACCGCAGGTGATGGACCCACTATGCAGAAATGGCGAGCAAATCCAATAAACAAGCCGGGATCGAGGCAGGCAGCACAGGAGCGAAGTCAAACAACAATAGCCAAGGTCGGGACGGGCAGCACAGGATCGTAGTCAAGGAACAATAGCCAAGGTCGGGACGGACAGCGCAGGATCGTAGTCAAGGAACAATAGCCAAGGTCTGGTACACAAGAATAGTAATCAAAAGGCACTAGCGAAACAAACACCCCGAGAACAATGATTTGGACTCGTTGAACGGGCAAGGAAACACAGGACCAGGAAGTTTAAATAGGGCCAATGGCGGGAAAGCAGGTACGATGACGTCATCGCGGCCGGCGCTAGAGAAGCGTCGTCGCGATGACAACGAACAAACACAAACCCTATTGCCTGTGGTACCTCCGCGAATGACGCGGAAGCGCCACACAGGCAGGGGAGGAAGAGACAGCAACCGTGGACAGGCAGCGGCGATCGAACACTCGATCGCCGCCGACACGTCCGCGGCGGCTAACCACACTCTCCTCTCTGCCTGTGTTGCCGCCGCGAGCGACGCGGCAGCGCCGCACAGGCAGAAGAGGTACTGGTCGGGCGCCGCGAGCATGTAGCGGCGGATCGTCTCTTCGATCGCCGCTGACATGTAGCGGCAGCCCGATCAGGACTGACAGTGGCAGGAAGGCGTGTCTGCCCGATACACACGCCCCCTCGTGTGCGCGCCGCACGCACGGCGACACACGAGGAGGACGGGCGCGAAGGACGCCGAGGGACCCCAGCCGGCCGGGTAGGTACGACACAACCCCCCCTCCCAGGAGCGCGCTCCGGGCGCGAAGGACCGGGACGGAGAGGGAAGCGGGCATGGAATCGGGAGACACAGAGAGGCGCGTGCACAGCACGGGCAGGTATCCAGGACCGCTCCTCCGGACTGTACCCTCGCCAGTCGATCAGATACTGCAGGGAGCCGCGGTGCCAACGGGAGTCGAGCACGCGGCGGACGACGTGCTCCTCGTGGCCGCGGACAAGGACAGGGGCAGGAGGACGAAGGGCCACAGAATAGCGGTTACGCACACAGGGCTTGAGGAGAGACACGTGGAACGTGTTGGGGATACGCATGGAAGGAGGAAGAGCAAGGGACACGGCGACCTCGTTGACACGCCGGACGCGGAAGGGACCAAGAAACCGGGGACCTAGAGTCCTACAGGGTTGACGGAGTGCAACATTCCGCACGGATAGCCATACGTAGTCGCCGACCCTGTAGTGGGGAGGCGAAGCACGACGTTTGTCAGCAGCTGTCTTGCTGCGGGCTTGGGCCTTGACCAGCTGGTCATGGAGAGCCTGCCAATGGGCATGCATGTCAGCGACTCGTTCCTCGACGGCAGGGATAGTGACCCCGCGAGAGGTGGCAGGAGGCGGCAGGACAACTGGATGGTATCCCAACGCGGCAAAAAACGGCGAACAACGCAAGGCTTCATGGACAGCGTTGTTGTAGGACAATTCGGCGGGTAACAGGGAAGACCAGTTGTCGTGGCGTTCA
Source organism: Spea hammondii (assembly GCA_029215755.1). NCBI lineage: Eukaryota > Metazoa > Chordata > Amphibia > Anura > Pelobatidae > Spea > Spea hammondii. The sequence goes on along the minus strand of JARDYJ010000009.1, from coordinate 23,107,396 downwards.
TTGACGTGGAGGCATAGGTACTGTTTCAAGGTCTGGTTGGTGCGTTCAGTCTGGCCGTTAGATTGTGGGTGATAAGCCGAGGACAGATGCGTCCGGATCCCTAACTTGCAGCAAAGGGCTCTCCAGTATTTGGATATAAACTGGGGACCCCTATCTGATACCACGTGGAGAGGCAGACCATGCAGGCGTACCACGTCTCTGATGAACACATCTGCCAACTGGGATGCCGAGGGTAGCTTGCGTAGGGCGATGAAGTGGGCCTGTTTCGTGAACCTGTCAACCACAACGAGGATGGTAGTGAACCCTTGAGAGACAGGAAGGTCGACAATGAAGTCCATAGCGATGTGAGTCCATGGGATTCTTGGGACTGGAAGAGGCAATAGGAAACCAGCAGGCCGAGTATGCTTGGATTTGTGACGGGAACATTGAGGACAGGTGGCAATAAAGGCGCTGACGTCACGCGTTAAGGACGGCCACCAGAAGGTTTTCCGGATGTGGTACTCGGTCTTACGGGCTCCAGGATGACCGGCTAGTGGTGGGTTATGACCCCAGTGGAGAACAGCAGCACAAAACTGTTGGGAGACATAGAGCCTTCCCGAAGGAGGTCGTTGGGAGGCTGTGATGTGCGTCTGTTGCATACGAATCCGGTGCATCACGGAAGACGATAAGGCAGAGATGATGCGTGCCTGAGGGATGATGGGTTCCTCTTGGGCGACGTCCCGATGGCTGTCGAATTGACGGGAGAGAGCATCTGCTTTGATGTTTTTACTTCCGGGCTGATATGTCATGACGTAATTAAATCGGGTGAAGAACAAGGCCCATCTGGCCTGTCGAGGGTTCAGGCGTCGAGCGGATTCTACATATTGTAGATTCTTGTGGTCTGTCATGACCACAACAGGCAGTTTGGTTCCTTCGAGTAGGTGACGCCATTCCTCGAAGGCCAGTTTGACCGCGAGAAGTTCTGTTTCCTACGTCGTAGTTACGTTCGGCGGACGAGAAACCCTTGGAAAAGAACGCACAGGGGTGGTACTTGGAGGTTGTCGGATTCCGTTGAGAAAGCACAGCCCCCGCACCGGTCTCTGATGCGTCTACTTCAAGCAGGTATTGCAAAGTAGGATCTGGACGTTGCAGAACAGAAGGCATGTTTGAGGCGTTCGAAGGCTTTCACAGCTTCCACAGACCAGTACTTGGGATCAGCCCCTTTTTTAGTAAAGGCGATGATAGGCGCTGCGATGGAGGCATAATTGCGTATGAAGCGCCGATAATAATTGGCGAATCCCAAAAAGCGTTGTACTGCTTTTACGGTATGGGGGATTGGCCAATCGAGGATGGCCTTCAACTTGCTAGGGTCCATTTCGAGACCGTTAGCGGAGATGATGTACCCGAGGAACGGGAGGCTGTTTTTTTCGAAGTCGCACTTTTCGGCTTTGGCATAGAGACCGTTCTCACGCAGTCTCTGCAGCACTGAGCGTAGATGCAGGCGATGTGTTATGATGTCCGGTGAATAGACAAGGATGTCATCGAGGTAGACGACCACGTGTGATAGCAACATGTCTCGGAACACGTCATTGATGAAGGCTTGAAACACGGCAGGAGCGTTACATAGTCCGAAGGGCATCACCCGGTACTCATAATGACCGAATCTCGTATTGAAGGCGGTCTTCCATTCATCGTTTTCCTTAATGCGTACTGGGTTGTAAGCCCCTCTTAGATCGAGCTTGGTGAAAACCGTAGCCCCCTTCAACCTGTCATAGATCTCCGTGATTAACGGAAGAGGATACCGGTTCTTTACGGTGATACGATTTAGTCCCCTATAATCTATGCATGGCCGAAGGGAGCCCTCCTTTTTGGAGACAAAAAAGAATCCAGCCCCTGCTGGTGAGGAGGAGGGTCGGATGAAGCCCTTCTCCAGGCTCTCTTTGATGTATAGTTCCAGAGCTTCATTCTCTGGCTCAGATAGGGGATATGTACGTCCCCGAGGAGGCGTGGTACCTGGTAACAAGTCTATGGCACAGTCGTAGGGTCTGTGAGGAGGTAGGCGTTCTGCCTGTCGTTTGGAGAACACGTCCAGGAAGGCCCAATACTGTTGCGGCACTAGCAGCTTGGGGTCTGTAGGCTTGAGTTCCAAAACGAGATTCACCCTTGTGCAAGGTAAGGAACAAAGGCGGTGACAAGAAGGACTCCATGCAAGTATCTCGCCTTTGTCCCAATCGATGCGAGGATTGTGAAGCCTTAGCCAGGTGAACCCCAGTATCAAGGGGGCATGAGGTGATTGTATTAGTTCAAAAGTGATTGTTTCTCTGTGGGTTGCCCCAATGAACATAGAGAGCGGACAGGTCTCTCGTGTGACCACTCCCCGACCTAAGAGGCTACCGTCAACAGCGGTCACCACAGAAGGAGTCTCTTTGGGACGTAGTGGTAGCCCATGTTGTACGGCCCATTGTTCGTCCAAAAACACTCCAGCCGCCCCGGAGTCTATGAAAGCTTGGGTGACCACGGAGTGGTCTAGCCACCTAAGCGAGACGGAGATCAACATGCGATGGGGAGGAGATGTGTTCTTACTGCTTAGGGGTTCTCCTCCTTTGGTCCCTAAGCTTTTTCGTTTCCCGGACGTAACGGACATGTACGTAGGAGGTGATCCGCTTGTCCGCAGTAGAAACAGAGACCGTGAGTCCTCCTTCGCGTTTTCTCTGCTTCCGTGAGGTGCCGTATAGTGCCAATCTCCATGGGTTCCTCGGGAGGTTGGCTGGGTGCAGTAGGTGGTGTGTGAGAACCGCTATGGGAGGAAAGCGGCCGATGTCGCCTGCCTTTGTCTTTCTCTGCGTTTCTCTCCTGAATGCGCTTGTCCACACGCAAACAGAGGGTAATAAAGTCCTCTAGATCAGATGGGGGATCGTGGAACAACAGCACGTCGTTGATCTTCTCATTGAGCCCCTTCCGATACGCTGCTCGGAGGGAACCCTGATCCCACTGGAGTTCACATGCCAGAGTACGGAATTCCACAGTATATTGGGCTAGAGTCTTATGTCCCTGCTGTAGCTCCAACAAGGAGTTTTCGGCTGTTTCTTTGCGGCCTGGAACATCAAAGACCGACCGTAAGGCCTCCATGAAAGCAGGACAGTCATCCATCAGGCCGGATCCCTGCTCGATAAGGGGAGAGGCCCACAGCAGTGCCTCACCCTTCAACAATGAAATGATGAAGGACACCCGTTTGGAGGAGGTGCGAAAAGCCCGTGGATGGTTGCGGAAATGTAGCAAACATTGATTCAGGAATCCCCTGCATTCTTTGGGATCCCCAGCATACTTGTCCGGAAGAGGCAAGCGAGCGGCAGCGCCTCCGTCCTCAGGGCTGGGATCCCTGGGTACGAAAGGCGGTCTAGCAGAGGGAGCGACAGCCAGAGACCGTAGCAAGTCAGTCATAGTGTCCATTTTGCTGGATAAGGACTGCAGTTGCGAGGAGTGAGACGTAAGCAGCTGCTCCTGCAGGTCCTGGCGGGAGAGGACGTTAGCCATATCCGCGGGGTCCATGCTATGGCCCGTTCAATGTGTTACGGAATCAGGCACCGCAGGTGATGGACCCACTATGCAGAAATGGCGAGCAAATCCAATAAACAAGCCGGGATCGAGGCAGGCAGCACAGGAGCGAAGTCAAACAACAATAGCCAAGGTCGGGACGGGCAGCACAGGATCGTAGTCAAGGAACAATAGCCAAGGTCGGGACGGACAGCGCAGGATCGTAGTCAAGGAACAATAGCCAAGGTCTGGTACACAAGAATAGTAATCAAAAGGCACTAGCGAAACAAACACCCCGAGAACAATGATTTGGACTCGTTGAACGGGCAAGGAAACACAGGACCAGGAAGTTTAAATAGGGCCAATGGCGGGAAAGCAGGTACGATGACGTCATCGCGGCCGGCGCTAGAGAAGCGTCGTCGCGATGACAACGAACAAACACAAATCCTATTGCCTGTGGTACCTCCGCGAATGACGCGGAAGCGCCACACAGGCAGGGGAGGAAGAGACAGCAACCGTGGACAGGCAGCGGCGATCGAACACTCGATCGCCGCCGACACGTCCGCGGCGGCTAACCACACTCTCCTCTCTGCCTGTGTTGCCGCCGCGAGCGACGCGGCAGCGCCGCACAGGCAGAAGAGGTACTGGTCGGGCGCCGCGAGCATGTAGCGGCAGATCGTCTCTTCGATCGCCGCTGACATGTAGCGGCAGCCCGATCAGGACTGACAGTGGCAGGAAGGCGTGTCTGCCCGATACACACGCCCCCTCGTGTGCGCGCCGCACGCACGGCGACACACGAGGAGGACGGGCGCGAAGGACGCCGAGGGACCCCAGCCGGCCGGGTAGGTACGACAGACAGGACTCGTAGTGAGGTAAAACAGGGACTCTTTATTTGGGAAACACAAAGGCTTATATACAGGTTAGGTGAGACACAAACCATAAATCATGTCCACATCTTCCTGCCCAGCCACGAGCCCTGCAATGTCCGTACAGCTTTCAAACATCGTTTTCGGGGTGATCCCGAAGGAGCGCCGGCGATCCCGGGGTATGGATGGATAGCTCGGGGTCCTGAGGATATCCTGTCCAAAAAGCGATGCGATTGGTCAAAGGGACCCCGAGCGGCAGAGTTCAAAGTTTCCCCGGGACAGACCGCGAGATAGCCGGTTAACCCCGCTCTCCTGGAAATCCCGTCGGCCGGGAATCTACAGGCGGTTCCCTCCCCGAACCACCCCTGGTCCGTACCCCCACCACCCGTAGGGTATCTCCATACAATAGTGCTGTGGTCGGGCTGATGGTATCCGGGCTACAAGGGGTTAAAGTCCGTGGGCAGGAAATGTGGCACATGGACAGGGTAACACATGAGGAGAGAACAAAAGCATAACAATAATCATACATATACTGGGACATACAGAATTCAGACAATAAGTACCACAGACGGCACCGATTTACCCGGGGCCGTCACACACAGTTCTCTTAAGGTCCCATCACAGAATTTCTATCAAGTTAAGGTCTGGACTATCACTGGGCCTTTGCTACACTTTGATTTTTTTCTTTTTCAGCCATTCTGTTAATAGATTTGCAGGTGTGTTTAGGATTAAGATTTAGCTGTCGGACAAATTGCCTCACATTTGACTCTAGAATACTTTAGTATTCAGAAGGGTTAATGGTTGACTCAATGACTGCAAAGTTCCCAGGTCCAGTGGCTGCAAAACAAGCCCAAATCCACCACTGTGTCTGACAGTTGGTATGAGGTGTTTGGCGAAAACCAAACAATGCATATCATCACAAACGTAGCGCTGTGCATTATGGCCATCTCCACAAAGGACATTGTTCCAGACGTGGTTTGTTCAGATGAAAAATTTGCAAATCAAAGCCGTGGTGCCATGTTCTTTTTAGAGAAAAGAGGGTTTCTCCTGGCAATCCGTCCCAACAAACACTTCTATCTTTTTCTAATTGTACGGTCATGAACTTTAACATTTAACATGCTGAGTACTTTAGAGTCTGAGATGTAACTCTTGGGTTTTTTGCAATTTCTCTGAGCATTGCATGTTCTGACCTTGTGGTGAATTTGCTGGGACGTCTTGGGAAGAACTGTCTTGAATGTTTTCCGCTTTTGAATAATCTTATTCACTGTGAAATGATGGACTTTAACTTAAAATGGCCTAACAACCCTTCCAAGATTGGTGGGCAGCAATAAATGCTTATCTAAGATCATTGCTGATATATTTTCTCCTTGGCATTGTGTAAACACACACTTTAATGCTCAAGACCAGCTAAAACGTTTATAGAGGTGGTCACACTTCCTGCTGACCAATCAATCAGCTAATTCCATACTAATTCCTATGGAAGCAGTATGTACTTAGTTTTTCCACACATGGCTCCTCCATGTTGGCTTTATTTTTGTTGAATAGATCAAGACATGGTGTAGTGTGTCATGTGTTGTTCATTTGAGGTTGTTTTTACCTAATTTTTAGACCTGCTAAGGGACAGATGATTGTTATGTCCTGATATGTAAAATCATAGAATTCAAAGAGGGTGTAGTTTCTTTTTCACACGATTGTAAGAAACAGAAAATGCATGGCTTCCTAAAACAAAATGGGGTCTGTTTGGGGGACAGATTACAAGTGGGGGTTGAAAGGGTACTGACAGGTGGCATGCAAAGCCATCCTGGGCACCCCAGAGTTCATGCTGGCCACTCCGTGAGACCCAAGAGTACAGGGAAAGAACACAGCTCTCCACACACCTGGTCTGCCTTTTTGAAAGTCAAATCTGGCCAAATTAGGTTTACTTTATATGCAAAGTGAAGTTCTAGTGCTTCTCAAATTTCCTTCATGAATCAGAGGGGTAATTTTTGAATTTTTTTCAATTTTGCGACTAGAGGTACACTATATGGACAAAAGTATTGGCACACCTGGAATTTTTGTCTATTCATCCAGTAGAGCATTCCAGTTCATCCCAAATGTGTTTGATGGGGTTGAGGTCAGGGCTCCAGTAAAGTTTATCCACTAGTTGCACCAGTTTGTTATTGTATGTGTTTCTAAATTGTTCTACTTACTGTAGCGCTTTATAAATAAATTTAATGTAATGTAATGTACTCCGAGGGATCAATTTGTTTACTTTTTTTTCTGTTTTTGAGAAAAATTCAGTGTACCGTGGGGTTGGGTGTGTCTACCTGCCAGTGTATTCAGTGTCATACTACTACTACTGCAATATCATCTTCCTTATTCTAAGGGATTAATTCATCAAAATGGTCCCGTTTTTTTGGAGAAATGCAATCCCGTAGCATGTTGATGGTCCTACAGTGCAAAATTCAGTCTGGATCTTTTCCTAAACCGTGAGATGGCGCTTCTGTAGGTGAAAGGCAAGTCTAGAAGCTTTCAGGAACCCCCGCCCTTTGGGAACACCCCCTGAACTTCCTCTCCTACTGTTTCACTTCCCCCTCAACCGTCTAGATTGTAAACTCGCAAGGGAAAGGCCCTCTTCTCCTTTTGAACCAGTTTGTTATTATTTCTGATTTTAAATTTATTCAACCAACTCTGATTGTAAAGCACTACAGAATCTGATGGCACTGTATAAATATTATGTGATGAATGCAATTTCCAAATCAAAAAGGCCTCTGAATTTCGTCTGAACAGTTGGTAAATGAAATATGTTGCAATAAGGAAACAAAAAAATTTGTCCGAATCAATTTTCCTTGCTGTGCAGCGCCATGCATTTTAAATTACATATGTGTGGGTTTTTTTGCAAATTGTATTGTACGTATGAACTGGCTCATTTCACAATAAAAATTAATAGCAACACCTGATGACAGGGCCAAACTATTTTAGAGTAATTGCCTATGAATTCCTTTTAATTATAGAAATACAAATCATACAAATACAAGTCTCTAAGTGAGGAGTTACAAGCAAAGAAGGAGTTAAAAAGCAAGAAGGAGGGTAAAGTATAAATCCTTGTGATTGCATATAATATATTTATATATATTTTGCGCCTTACTGTCTGTTTTTGCCAGTTATTTGAGTTATCCCCATTGCCAAGATGTCCTCCATGTTTGACAATGCGGTCAGGTGTACATCTTGTTCAATGTATGCAATCCTTGAGCAGCGCTTCGAGGGTGCATATTGCTGTGCGAGATGTGTGCGGGTTGCTCATTTGGAAGCACAAATCCTGAGTCTAGAGGAGCAACTGGCAACACTGAGATCTATTGACAACTTGGAGAGGAGTCTGCTGCTCACTGAGCAAGCTCTCTCGCAGGTAGAGGTGGGGGAGGATAGTGGGATGGAGGTACAGGACAGTCAGGCAGCTAGCTGGGTTACAGTTAGAAGGCGGGGTAGGGGGAAAAGCGCCAGGGAGGCTAGTCCTGATCTAGCACACCCCAACAAGTTTGCCCGGTTGGCAGATGAGGGGGATGTTAGTTCAGAGTTAGCAGTACTGCAGCAAGTCACTGCCTCTGACCACCAGAGGGGTGTCTGCTCCAGTAAGGAGGGAAGGAGGAGCGCAGGGCAGGCCAGACAGGTGCTGGTAGTGGGGGACTCAATTATTAGGGGGACAGACAGGGCGATCTGTCACAAAGACCGGGATCGCCGAACAGTGTGTTGTCTGCCTGGCGCTCGAGTTCGGCACATCGCGGATCGGGTTGACAGATTACTGGGAGGGGCTGGAGAAGACCCAGCAGTCATGGTGCACATTGGCACCAATGACAAAGTGAGAGGGAGGCGGAGTGTCCTTAAAAATGATTTCAGGGACTTAGGTAGCAAGCTTAAGGCAAGGACCTCCAAGGTAGTATTTTCTGAAATATTACCTGTACCACGTGCCACACCAGAGAGGCAGCGGGAGATTAGGGAGCTAAACAAGTGGCTCAGAAGCTGGTGTAGGAAGGAGGGGTTTGGGTTCATGGAGAACTGGGCCGACTTCTCTGTCGGATACAGGCTCTACGGTAGGGACGGGCTGCACCTCAATGGGGAGGGTGCAGCTGTGCTTGGGGAGAAGATGGTCAGAAGGGTGGAGGAGTGTTTAAACTAGGGAAAGGGGGGGAGGGAAACTACAATATAGAAGGGGAAGATAGTGTAGATAGAGAACTGGGGCTTACAAATGTACCTGGGGGTGGAGCGGAGGGAGGGGTTAGAATAGTTAATAGGGATAGGCTTCATAGGGAAAAAAACCATACACCTCTAAATTGTATGCTTACTAATGCCAGAAGTCTGGCCAATAAAACTGACGAACTGGAGTTAATAATGTCTGAAGAAAATTATGACATAGTGGGTGTCACGGATCTGTCTAGTCCGACCGACTACCTAACATAGTAACATAGTTCATAAGGTTGAAAAAAGACCAAAGTCCATCAAGTTCAACCTATATACATATTGTGTCCCTACTGTGTTGATCCAGAGGAAGGCAAAAAACCCTTATGAAGCAGATGCCAATTGCCCCATACCAGGGGGAAAATTCCTTCCCGACTCCAAATATGGCAATCAGAATAAATCCCTGGATCAACGTTCTGTCCCTATTAATCTAATATCCATAACTTGTAATATTATTGCTTTCAAGAAACACGTCCAGGCTCCGTTTGAACTCTTTTATTGAGTTTACCATCACCACTTCCTCTGGCAGAGAGTTCCATAATCTCACCGCTCTTACTGTAAAGAACCCCCGTCTGTGCTGGTGTAGAAACCTTCTTTCCTCCAGCCGTAGAGGATGTCCCCTTGTTATAGATACAGTCCTGGGTATAAATAGGTCCTGGGAGTGATCTCTGTACTGCCCCCTTATATATTTATACATAGTTATTAAGTCCCCCCTAAGCCGTCTTTTTTCCAAACTAAATAACCCCAATTCTGATAATCTTTCTGGGTACTGTAGTCCTCCCATTCCCCTTATTACTCTGGTTGCCCGTCTTTAAACCCTCTCCAGCTCCACTATATCTTTCTTGTACACTGGTGCCCAGTACTGTACACAGTATTCCATGTGTGGTCTGACTAGTGACTTGTACAGTGGTAGAATTATTTCCTTGTCGTGGGCATCTATGCCCCTTTTGATGCACCCCATGATTTTATTTGCCTTAGCAGCAGCTGCCTGACACTGGTCACTACAGGTAAATTTACTGTTAACTAAAACTCCTAAGTCCTTTTCCATGTCAGTCGTCCCCAGTGTTTTCCCATTTAATACATATTCCCAGCCTGGATTTTTCTTCCCCATGTGCATAACCTTACATTTATCTGTGTTGAACCTCATCTGCCACATCCCAGCCCAAGCCTCCAACCTATGCAGATCCATTTGTAATCGTGCGCTGTCCTCTATTGTGTTAACCACGTTACAGAGCTTAGTATCGTCTGCAAAGATTGATACTTTACTATGCAATCCCTCTACAAGGTCATTAATAAATATATTAAAAAGATATATATTACCTCCGCTGTCTTGTGCTCCCTTAGCCTGGGACACCACACTTTCCCCGATTTCCCAGTCACTAGCCGAGACTCAGTGTAGGGTAAAACCAAACGAAGACCGATTTATTTTGGACACACAGGACTGGATATATCCAGCAAAACACACATTAACATAAAACAAGATATTGGGACACAAACCGCCTCCTTAATCTGCCTCTCAGAGACAACAGGGACAGTAAGGGGATTAACAATACAATAGGTGTGTGTGGGGGGGGGGGACTGATTTATACAACATTAAACATCAAAGAATGGTGGTCACTCCCTGGTGGCAGATCCTGGCTGTCTGCTGGAGATAATCCCCTCAGCCAGTGATGAGAGGATACTGCTGGGGGGGACACAGAAGTCTCTACAAACCCAGGGCCCATAGTCAATAGGGAGGAGGCTGGCAGTCAGGCTTCTCCAGTGGCCCCAGTGATGGAGGCTTCCGTCACAATTCTTCCCCCTCCGAATTGGACTGACATAGGATGAGACCCCAAACGGGTTGACTCCGTAGTCAGTCAGTTTATTTGGCCCATCAATGCCCTCCCAAAATTGTTGCTCCTGCTGCTGCTGGGAAGATGGGCCGGCTGCGCCATCTCCCGGGTACCGCTGGGGAGGGATGCCTCCTGCATCCCCTCCCTGGTGCTCCTGCTGCCGTTGAGGAGGGAGTTCAGGTTGATCCGGTCCCAGAATTAGGTTCTGCCGCTGGGGAGATGGACCGGCTGTTCCACCTCCCTGCTTCTGCTGGGGGGGCGGGTCGGCCGCTGTATCTCCCTGAATTCCTGCAGCTTTGGTAGGTGCTGGGCAGAGGCCAGCGATGCTCTGCCCTGTTGCCAGCACTTCAGCTGGGGTTAGGGCATCTTGTGAGTCGGCCTGCCGCTGGGGAGGGAAGGCCGCTTCCTCCGCTCCCGGACATGTGAGCTGCCGCTGGGGAGAAGGGCCGTTTGCCGCATCTCCCTGGATCCCTGTAGTGGTTGCAGGTGTGGGGCAGAAGCCAGCAGCGCTCTGCCCTGTTGCCAGCTCTTCAGCTGGGACTAAGAGATCTGGGCAGACTGCCAAGCATTCTGGGGACCCAGGTGTGGAGACTGCAGTGTTATCCACCCCTCTTGGGTTAACATCCTCAGACAATAAATCAAATAAATCCCCAGTCTCTGGTTGTGGTGTAAAGTCGCACAGCTCCAGTATTGGATCTGGATCAGCTGCCCAGCATCCCTGTGACTCAGGGGTGGAGACCGCAGTCCCATCCACCCCGCCTGGGTCAACATGCTCAGCTGACCACTCAATCACATCCACAAAATCCACACAATCCCTGGACACTGGGGCATTCTGTTGAACGCGTTCGAACAGTTTTTTATACGCCTTCTCCAGTTCCCACTCCTGTGTAATTAAAAAGTCTAAATCACCTTTAAATTCTAGTGCATCTGGGAGGTCCCACTCCCTGAAATCCCGGATGTCCTCAATCCGCCACTCCGCTGTGCTGCCGAAGTCCGGATCCTCCTGAAGACTATCCCATAATAATCCCAGGCCACCGAAGTCATAGCCCTCTGGAGAACAATCTTTCGCAGTTCCCCAATATGCTTGCTCTGTATACCACTGCAGAGCCCTATAGTGATCTTCCAGCTCTACCTCCTGTTGGACCAGCTTGTCCAATTCGGATACCCATTGCTCTTGGGGTTGCTGTCCCAGGAATGACATCCGTAGTTCCCGCTGGTCTCTAATCTTTTGTTCGGAGCTTGGAAGACACTGACCCCAGCATATAACAGCCCTCTGCCATACTGACCGTCGAACCACTTGCCTCAGGTTCTGGTATTGTTCTGTAGGCAGGGCAGTGGTGTAGCAGGAGAGGATGACCCGCAGCAGCCCCTGGAATTCTGATACCACATCCATGTCCTCGTCAAGGCGACCGAAGTCTGCCGTCCTGTCGGTTAATCCCGGTAGAAAGTAAGTGTCCCTCGGACTAAGAAGCAATCCCACCGCTTGCCACCAATGTCACGGATCTGTCTAGTCCGACCGACTACCTCCGCTGTCTTGTGCTCCCTTAGCCTGGGACACCACACTTTCCCCGATTTCCCAGTCACTAGCCGAGACTCAGTGTAGGGTAAAACCAAACGAAGACTGATTTATTTTGGACACACAGGACTGGATATATCCAGCAAAACACACATTAACATAAAACAAGATATTGGGACACAAACCGCCTCCTTAATCTGCCTCTCAGAGACAACAGGGACAGTAAGGGGATTAACAATACAATAGGTGTGTGTGGGGGGGGGGGACTGATTTATACAACATTAAACATCAAAGAATGGTGGTCACTCCCTGGTGGCAGATCCTGGCTGTCTGCTGGAGATAATCCCCTCAACCAGTGATGAGAGGATACTGCTGGGGGGGACACAGAAGTCTCTACAAACCCAGGGCCCATAGTCAATAGGGAGGAGGCTGGCAGTCAGGCTTCTCCAGTGGCCCCAGTGATGGAGGCTTCCGTCACAGTGGGTATAACAGAGACATGGTTGGATGATAGCTATGACTGGGCGGTTAACATACAGGGGTATAGTCTATTCAGGAAGGATCGGAAAAAACGAAAAGGGGGAGGAGTTTGCCTTTATGTAAAGTCCAGCCTAAAGGCCACAATGCGGGAGAATATATGTGAGGGAAATGATAATGTGGAGTCATTATGGGTAGAAATATATGGAAAGAAAAATAATAAAATACTGATTGGGGTTTGCTATAAGCCACCAAATATAATGGAAGCAGCAGAAGATCAATTATTAAAGCAAATAAACAAGGCAGCTAATCACAATGAGGTGGTTATTATGGGGGACTTTAACTATCCCGACATAAACTGGGAAAGCGAGACCTGTGAATCTCATAAAGGAAACCGGTTTCTGACTATAAGTAAGGATAATTATCTGTCCCAAATGGTACAGGACCCGACCAGAGGGGGCGCCCTACTGGACTTAATATTAACCAACAGACCTGACAGAGTAACTAATGTGCAGGTCAGGGGACATCTAGGAAATAGTGATCACAATATGATACATTATAACTTGTCCTTTAATAAGGGAACTCTTAGAGGAGCCACAAGAACTATGAACTTTAGGAGGGCAAAGTTTGATCAACTAAGAGAAGCCCTTAACACTGTAAATTGGGAAAATGTCCTCAAAAACAAGAGTACAGACACTCAATGGGAGATTTTTAAGAATATCTTAAATTCTCACTGTGAACGGTACATACCGTATGGGAATAAAAGAGTCAGGAACAAGAGAAAACCAATGTGGATAAATAAAAATGTAAAGGGGGCAATAAATGGCAAAAAAAAGGCATTTAAGCTACTAAAACAGGAAGGCAGTGAGGAAGCAATAAAAAGCTATCGGGAAAAAAATAAAATATGTAAAAATCAGATAAAAGCAGCAAAATTGGAGACAGAAAGACTCATTGCCAAAGAGAGTAAAACAAACCCCAAAATGTTCTTTAACTATATAAATAGTAAAAAGGTTAAAAATGAAAGCGTTGGCCCCTTAAAAAGTAATGAGGGAGAAGTTATAGATGGGGATCAGGAAAAAGCTAATCTATTAAATATATTCTTCTCTGCTGTATTCACAGAGGAAAATGAAATGCCAGGTAATATACAGCAGGATGAGATAAATGCCTCAGTACATGTCGCCTGTCTAACGCAGGAAGAAGTGCAGTGCCGCCTAAAAAAAATCAAAATAGACAAATCACCAGGTCCAGATGGCATTCACCCCCGCGTTCTAAGGGAGTTAAGTAATGTAATAGACAGACCCCTATTTCTAATATTCAAGGACTCTATAGTGACAGGGTCTGTTCCCCAGGACTGGCGCATAGCAAATGTTGTGCCAATATTCAAAAAGGGGACAAAAAGTGACCCGGGGAATTATAGGCCTGTTGTGTGTAAACTGTTTGAGGGTTTCCTAAGAGATGCTATTTTGGAGTATCTCAATGAAAATAAATGTATGACTCCATATCAGCATGGGTTTACAAGGGATCGGTCCTGTCAAACTAACCTGATCAGCTTTTATGAGGAGGTGAGCTCAAGACTGGATCGGGGTGAATCGCTGGATGTCGTATATCTTGATTTTTCCAAAGCATTTGATACGGTGCCACATAAAAGGCTGGTACATAAAATGAGAATGCTTGGGCTGGGGGAGAATGTGTGTATGTGGGTAAGTAACTGGCTCAGTGATAGGAAACAGAGGGTGGTTATTAATGGTACATACTCTGAGTGGGTGACTGTTGCTAGTGGGGTACCACAGGGGTCAGTTTTGGGTCCTATTCTTTTTAATATATTTATTAATGACCTTGTAGAGGGATTGCATAGTAAAGTATCAATCTTTGCAGACGATACTAAGCTCTGTAACGTGGTTAACACAATAGAGGACAGCGCACGATTACAAATGGATCTGCATAGGTTGGAGGCTTGGGCTGGGATGTGGCAGATGAGGTTCAACACAGATAAATGTAAGGTTATGCACATGGGGAAGAAAAATCCAGGCTGGGAATATGTATTAAACAGGAAAACACTGGGGACGACTGACATGGAAAAGGACTTAGGAGTTTTAGTTAACAGTAAATTTACCTGTAGCGACCAGTGTCAGGCAGCTGCTGCTAAGGCAAATAAAATCATGGGGTGCATCAAAAGGGGCATAGATGGCCACGACAAGGAAATAATTCTACCACTGTACAAGTCACTAGTCAGACCACACATGGAATACTGTGTACAGTACTGGGCACCAGTGTACAAGAAAGATATAGTGGAGCTGGAGAGGGTTCAAAGACGGGCAACCAGAGTAATAAGGGGAATGGGAGGATTACAGTACCCAGAAAGATTATCAGAATTGGGGTTATTTAGTTTGGAAAAAAGACGGCTTAGGGGGGACTTAATAACTATGTATAAATATATAAGGGGGCAGTACAGAGATCACTCCCAGGACCTATTTATACCCAGGACTGTATCTATAACAAGGGGACATCCTCTACGGCTGGAGGAAAGAAGGTTTCTACACCAGCACAGACGGGGGTTCTTTACAGTAAGAGCGGTGAGATTATGGAACTCTCTGCCAGAGGAAGTGGTGATGGTAAACTCAATAAAAGAGTTCAAAAGGAGCCTGGACGTGTTTCTTGAAAGCAATAATATTACAAATTATGGATATTAGATTAATAGGGACAGAACGTTGATCCAGGGATTTATTCTGATTGCCATATTTGGAGTCGGGAAGGAATTTTCCCCCTGGTATGGGGCAATTGGCATCTGCTTCATAAGGGTTTTTTGCCTTCCTCTGGATCAACACAGTAGGGACACAATATGTATATAGGTTGAACTTGATGGACTTTGGTCTTTTTTCAACCTTATGAACTATGTTACTATGTTACTATGACTGCCTTAATATGCTTGGAAATGTAGATGCAGCGGCCTTATCATAAGTGGACAGATATGAGTTACATTGCATTATCTAGACAACCATTTCTGGCCTTCATACTTTCCATTAGCACCTTGTTATGACCCTACCTGTTTTTATTCTTCTTCCTTGTTTCTCCTCCACTCCAAAAACACATTTCTTCTCCCTTTCTCTTAATAACACATCCAAAGTAGACTCAACTCATATGCCCTTCTTTCCTTTCTCAAAACCTTCCTCACTGCTGACAAATCTTAAGCGAGGCAGCCCATCCCCACAAATCACAATCTGTTATTAGTCTGTATAATCCTCCTCCTATGCTCAGGGGACATTGAAGCCAACCCGGCCTTTCTATTTCAACCGATTTCCATCCATGCTCATTTTATACTAAAACAAACAACTGCAATGTTTCCAATATCAAATATCCTTTGCCATCTTGAACACTCACTCTAGGTGCAACAAACTCAAGGCTGCTCATGACCTTTTCATTTCTAACCAGTGAAGTTTCCTTGCACTCACTGAAACATGGCTGTCATCCTCTGACACTATCTCTCGTGCTACTCTTTATTATTGTAGCTTACACTCCCTGCTGCACCTCCCAGTATTTGTCACCAATTCCTTCTCCTTCTCATCTTTTAAATTTCACTCAATTTGTCTCTTCTCTCAAATAGCCATATGTGTTGCTCTGATTTATTGGCCTCCTGGCCCAGCTTCCAAATTCTTTGGTCATTTTGTTGCACGTCTCTCTCATTTTCTATCCTCTACTATGCCTACACTAATCCTGGAGGACTTCAATATACTATTGGCAATCCATCCTCCCATGCCCCGCTAAATTATTATCCTTCACCACCTCCTTTGTTCTCTAACAATAGACCCCCGCCTGTACTCACTGTGATGGCCACTAAAGTGACCTGGTGTTCTCCCACATTTAACCTTACCATACCTCCCACAATTCCCCCACCTAAACAACCACCAACCTACAGAAATCTCTGTGACCTTAACCATCTAGAGCTAGCAAACTTCCTTCTGCCTCTAATTTCAACTAGCTCTACCTCCAACTGTTCTGATGTTACCACAGCTCGGTATAACCACACACTAGTCTCTGTCCTTGCTCCTGTGACTGTGCCCCACCATCTACATCTCCCATCTAAACATCTACTTTTAACACTGTCCCCCAGCAAGACCCACCTTCTCTGCCCATCCCTTGTGACCCATTTTAAAACTAAAATAGACAAAATCAGGGATAACATACTGCCCATGGTGCTAATTATACTGTACCTCAACAACTCTTCTACCACAAGATAGGTCATCTTGTGGTAGAAGAGTTGTTGAGGTACAGTATAATTAGCACCATGGGGAGTATGTTATCCCTGATTTTGTCTATTTTAGTTTTAAAATGGGTCACAAGGGACTAAGGGTGACAGGATTGAAGCAGCTGAGGTCCAGCTGCTTCAATCCTGTCACCCTTAGTAAAGTCTCTGGTATCCTCTCATCATAGTACCTCACCGCCTGCCCACTTGACCCTCTCCCTTCCCCTTCTGCTGTCCCTTTTTGATGTCCTCACACCAACCATAATCATTCTCTTTAATCTATCAGTGTGTTCGCACCTGCCTTCAAACATGAGATAATCTCTCCCACTCTAAAGAAACCCTTAATCCTATCTTCGGGTTTCCCTCCTCCCTCTGGCATCTAAACTACTAGGTGAAACAATAACCAAACGCTGGCACCCCTTCAAGGAAGAGACGATCAAACAAAATGAATTTTATTACTACAGGACCATGTACCCTAAAAAAGGATCTATTTCATGATTTTAATGATATTTGATGGTCTCTTCCTTGAAGGAGTGCCAGCATTTTGTTATTGTTTTTTTGGGGTGACTGCTCCATATTTCAAGCTTGAGCAAACTTGGAAAGACTGTTACTAGTCATCTAGTTACAAATTAGTAAATACCGTATTTGCTCGATTATAAGACAAGGTTTTTCTCCAGAGCAAATAGGTCTGACTATGAGACTAAGATGCAGATTCCCTGCAGCGCTGCAGAGGACCTGGATCCTCCTGTCTTATGCCCCCCCAACTTACCGGTGCTTCTGAGTCCCTGGTGTGTAGCCGGGGCTGAGTGTAGACGTCTATGCAATTTCCGTAGACAACTTCTGCTGCAGCCGGAAGGCGGTGCGGTTAGCAGCGGGGGTTGTCTGCATCCATCGCGCACACCTTCCCCGGCTGTCAGAGATCAGATCACGTACAGGATGCTGCAGGCTGGGAGTATGGAAGCTAAGCAAAGGATATAGCAGAAACATAACAAGCAAGGGGGACAGAGCGAGCAAGAGACAGAGAGACCAAGCTAGAAACATAACCAGACAAGACATACATAATACAGGGATGCGAGACAGGACACCCCGCTGCCGGGGATGCGAGAGCGGACACCCCACTGCTGGGGATACAAGACAGGACACCCCGCTGCCGGGAATACAAAACAGGTTACATCAGACTGACACACATAAATACAGGAACTAGCCTAGGACTGAATGATAACCATCACATCTTATGGCCATAGTATGCTTAGCCCACTACGCCAAAGTACTCCAATGACGGTGGGTCCTAACGCTAATTCCTGCTGACAGTGGTACGAAACAAACCAAACATGAAACCCAAACACATAACAATAAGAGACATACCCATAGACTGCAGACTGAGACTAACAGAACATACAGGCGTGGCACACCTTATAATGGAGACAGAGCTGAAGCAAAGAGCAGAACTAAAAGCAAGGAATGGAAGATCAGAACAGAGCATACAGAAATCCAGGAATGGATTAAAGCAAAACAGAGCAACTGAAGCAAAACAGATATGCAGCTCCACAGCCTGGGTAGAACATGACACATATGATTAAATGATTGACTTTCTTTTCTCTAATTGCCTTCTTGACTGTCTATAATCTGGTTCCTGTCCACAACATGCTATTGAGACATCCCTCACCAAAATTACTACTTACTGCTAGAACAAATGTTCCCTACTCCCTGCTCATGGTCTTCTCCGCAGCCACAAGTATAGCTGACATCACATTTCTTGATTTAAAGTTAAATGGTACTTATTACTTACGTGGTCCTAGGAGGTAACCTGCACTATTCAGCGTCCAGCCACGTTTGTCTTTTCCCTGTTTAAATATAGACATAAAGTTTTAGGATGGAGACAGGGTTGGATTGGTGTTACTCTTATAAAAGGAGTTATTTTATTATTTAAAAAAACTAATATATTCTGCACAAAATTTATTTGGATCCTGTTTGCTTACATGCTAGACAAGATTTATGTAAAATATAATGTCATGTTATATGCATTTTGGAGTCAATTCTGTATAGACTCCGGTGCATTAAACTGCATGCATACGGCAGTTATTGGCATTTGTCTGACTCTTCCCTCAGTTAGCTCTATGCAAAGCTGAGGATGCATGCCACTAGGGCTGCAACTAACGATTATTTTAATAATCGATTAGTTGGCCGATTATTTTGTCGATTAATCGGATAAAAAAATACATTATTTTAAATTGAAGAAAAATTGCAATAAAAAACGTACAATTTACACTTTCATCTCTTTATTGCAATGGCCTCTCGCTATTCACCTTATTTTACTGACATAATAATAAAAGCTACAAGAACCCAAACACAGTGTTTCTCAAACTAGGTTTTAATACAAAGTTATTAGTAAATATTAATTCATATGTTAACTATTTTTCATATTTAATAAAAACTGAGAAAAAAGCCTTGTTTACATTTTTTTTATTTACCAAACTGCCCCCAGTTATGCACATCTGACCCCCAGCTTGCCACTCTGCCCCCATATATGCCTTATACCTCTTATATGCCAGATTACGCTGTGCCCCTGATATTCCTTATACTCCTTATATGCCAGTGATATGCAACTGAGCCCTCTGATATACCTTTTACCCCCAGATTTGTTTTATGCCCCCCTGATATGCCTAATATCGATATGCCTTATACCCCCTATATGCCACTGAGCCCCCTGATACCTTTTACCCCCAGATATGTTTATGCCCCCTGATATGCCTATATGCCCTGAAATTCATAATACCCCCCATACACCACTATAACTCACCCATACACCACTCTGGCTCCTCCCCCTCCCATATACCACTCTGCCTCCTCCCCCTCCCATACGCCACTCTGCCTCCTCCCCCTCCCATACGCCACTCTGCCTCCTCCCCCTCCCATACTCCACTCTGCCTCCTCCCCTCCCATACATCACTTTGGCTCCTCCCCCTCCCATACTCCACTCTGCCTCCTCCCATACACCACTCTGCCGCCTCCCCCCTCCAATACTCCACTCTGCCTCCTCCCCCCCTCCCATACTCCACTCTGCCTCCTGTGAACCTCCGTTGCTGACAAGACACCAGGGAGCCGCGTAGAGAGGCAGAGTGCCGTATGGGAGGGGGAGGAGCCAGAGTTGTGTGTGGGAGGGTGACTCCCATACACCGCTCTGCCCCTCTACCCGGCTCCGTTACTGAAGGCACTTTCACTGCAGTGTCATAGAAGCCTCAGCGTAAGTGAAGGTGAGTAACGGAGTCTGTCTGTGCGATGCAGACCCTCACCGGCTGACAGAGAGGATGATCCTCTGTCAGCCGGTGGGGGTCTAAACGATGCGCACAGACAGCCTCCGTTACTGCCCTTCACTTACACTGAGGCTTCTATGAAGCTGCAGGGAAAGTGCCTGTCAGTAATGGAGCCGGGTAGAGAGGCAGAGTGATCTATGGGAGGGGGGAGAGAGACGGAAGTGAGAGACCGGCCGACAGTGAGGAGTGGGATCTGGATTCCAGTGTTATAATCCGATCTCTGTTTGAGGTCGGATTATATAAGGAGAGGAGTTTTTCAGAGCATTTGCTCTGAAAAAAACCTCTTTTTTTTAATCGATAAAAATCTATTCGATTAATCGATAATGAAAATCGTTGACAACGATTTTCATTATCGATTATTATCGATTAGTTGTTTCAGCCCTACATGCCACAGTATGCTTCTTGCACATTCAGACATCAGTGCCTTCTATCTTGATGAGGGGGTGGTTGGTAAGTGAAGTAGCTTCCTGAGTGGTAAAAGATAATACAATGAGGGAATTTAAACAAGAATGGCGTACACATGTGGCGCCTGAATCCAAGATGGAGATCTTGGCATCAGTAAAATTTGGTAAACTAGATTTAAATTTAAATACAAATTTTTACCTTACACTGGTGTCCCAGGTGGGGTTTTGAGCTGTCTGTGAGGAAGACAAATCCCACCACTGCCACCAGGGTAATGGGACTCAGATCTAATTGGTTTTCACTGCTGGCTGTAGTAATGGTGATCCTCGAGTGAAAAAGGGTCTCCCAAAGAACCGTACCACCAGTCATCATACAACACACCAGTCAGGATGCAAGAGAACACACTTTTGTTGGGACAGGGAATAGGTCATACAGCTACTTTACCACGGGAGGTGTATTTGACAAACACGGGAAACAGGAAAGGTTTAACATATTTAAACACATTGTGGAGGTAGCGTGCAGACTATGTCAGGCACCTTAGGGAGCATAACATATTTATATTAAAAATATATATTACAGTCATTATAGGTGTAAAGGAGTTAGTGATGTGACCTAACTAACCCCTTAATGACAATTGCCGGTTCTGGCACGTCATGCACTAACATTTGGTTAATGACAACTGACGTGGCAGGACCGTCATGACTTTAAACGGGTGCAGAAAGCCATCTACGTTCGCTTTCTGCACCCAAACGGTGTTGCCTTAATGCCTCAATGTCTCCCGAGGGGGTCAACGTCCGCCATACACTGTATGGCGGCGGATGCCTGTTTTAAAAGATCATGAGGCATTCAGCAACACTGAACTCCCACCCCAGGACGCAGGGTTCTCAGGAGGGACCAAAAATATATGGTTTTATTGGGCACACTGAATTGGCCGGGTTCAAAGATGTACCAAATAGGGCATGGGCACAGGATCACCAAGTTCAATAGGGCTGCAACTAACGATTATTTTCATTATCGATTACTTGGTGTCACGCGCGCCGCCGCCACGGCTCGCTCTCCGGCTGCTCACGCCGGCTCGCCGGGCGCTGGCAACCCCACCTCCGTCCCACACGCGAGTTGCCAACGGGTTACGCGCGCCGCTGCGGCACTTACCTCGGCCGCACACGCTGGATCCCCCGACGTCGGCGTCTCCTCCTCCGGTCCTGCCGCGGTCACTCGGGAAGCTTGCAGTCCTGCTTCTTCGGGCGCGCGCACCCGCTCACGCTCCAGGCGCGTGGCCGCACGCACACGCCGGGAACGCGGCGGAAGTGCGCCATCTAGTGGTGGGACCAGCAAATGCACCTGATATTAATTCCTTTTTCTATATAAACCTCATTTGTTTGCCTTGTCTTTGCCCGTTCTAAGCGTTATCTAGCGTTGGGTGTGCTATTTTCTCGTTCTACTTGATCTCTGCCTTGTGTACCGACCTCTTGCCTGTTTAAACGACCACGATTCTTCTCTGCCTGCCTACGAACCCGGACCTGTTTACCGTTTTTGCACCTGATCTACCTGCCTTGACCTCGGATTGTTTTTTGACCTTGCTGTCTGCTGTTGCCCTCGACATCGGACTGTGTTCTGGACTTTCTTTAGCTGTGCTTACCTGCATTGTTGGATCCCTCGTCTACCTGACCGTAACAGTAGAACGGGCCATACATGGATCCCGCGGATATGGCACGGCTGCAAGCCCGGCAGGACCTCCAAGACCAGCGTCTTGCCGCGCAGGCTACACAGCTCCAAACGCTGGAACAAAAGGTCGACGCCATGACTGATCTTCTGCGTTCTCTGACCGCCGTCGGTTCATAGGGAGGTCTCCCACGACGGCATGGGGGCTGTTGCTAGGTTCCCGCTACCCGAGAAGTATTCCGGGGACCCGAAGGAATGTCGCGGTTTCCTCAACCAGTGCATGCTCCACTTCCGAAACCATCCCCAGGCATTCCAAACATCATCCAAGAGGGTATCATTTATCATATCCCTACTTAAGGGTGATGCATTGCTGTGGGCCTCACCTCTGGTGGAGCAAGAATCCTATCTTCTTGAGGACTGTCCCGCTTTTATGGAATCCATACGAACTGTCTTTGATGCTCCGGGTCGTAAGGAGACAGCCGAGTCCTCCCTGCTTGAACTCCAGCAAGGCCGTAAAACCTTGGTCCAATACACCGTGGAGTTTCGCACCCTAGCCCATGAGACCAACTGGGAAGAAGGCGCCCTCAAGGCCGCCTACAGAAAAGGACTCAACGAAAAAATCAAAGACGCCCTTGTGTACCACGACACACCTACGGATCTCGAAGAGTACGTCGCCCTCTGTCTCAGGGTGGACAAACGGATCCAGGAAAGGACATCAGAACACAACAGAGGAAAAAGACCTGGGTCCTACACTCCAGGACCCACAAGACCTTCTTCGTCTCCTCCTCCGTCCGTCTCCGCTTCAGATGAGCCCATGGAGATAGGGGCCGTCCGCAAACTCTCCGAGGCCGAGAAAAGATACAGAAGAACACAAGGACTCTGTCTCTATTGTGGTCAAGCCAATCACCTGTTGCCTACCTGTCCCCTCAGACCGGTAAAAGAGAACGCTTAGGGACCACAGGAGGAAGCTCCCTAAGCGCATGCCGTTTCCTATTCCTCCCAATACACGCATGACAGTACCCATAACGCTCCGTTGGGAAAACCACTCCGTGTCCACTCGGGCCTTCCTCGATTCCGGAGCGGCTGGCGTTTTTATGGACCAGCAATGGGCACTGACACATCGCATACCACTCCACACCAAGGAAGGACCCTCTCTGGTGGCTTCTGTCGACGGCTCTCTTTTGGGAACAGGGATCGTCACTCAAGAGACCGAACCATTGACCCTACGAGTAGGGGTCACTCACCAGGAACGACTCACGTTTGAATTAATCAAATCACCTCATGCCTCTCTTATCCTGGGATATCCGTGGTTCCGTCACCACAACCCGATCATAGACTGGCAAAGAGGCAAGATCCTATCATGGAGCCACCAGTGTGTCAAGCACTGCATCATACCCTGTCGACGCCTCAATCTCATACTCAAGATCGCTCCTACTGACCCCAGGTCTCTCGTCCCAAGACACTACTGGGACTATTTGGATGTGTTCTCCAAAAAAGACGCGGAGAGACTACCTCCACATCGGGCCTACGATTGCGCCATCAACCTGTTGCCAGGCTCCGATCCTCCACGGGGCCGCACCTATCCGCTGTCTGAACCTGAGAACAAGGCTTTGGAACAGTACATCAAAGAAAACCTGGAAAAAGGCTTCATTCGTCCGTCCTCATCCCCTGCTGGTGCCGGTTTTTTCTTCGTGGCCAAAAAGGAAGGCTCATTGCGGCTTTGCATCGACTACAGGGGGTTGAATCGCATCACCATAAAGAATCGTTACGGAGATCTATGACCTCCTAAAAGGAGCGAAGATCTTTACCAAGTTGGATCTCAGGGGTGCATACAATTTAATCCGTGTCAAGTCCGGGGACGAATGGAAGATGGCGTTCAACACCAGATTCGGGCATTACGAGTACACCGTTATGCCCTTCGGGTTATGTAACACCCCTGCTATATTTCAGGCCTTCGTCAATGACGTTTTCAGGGATATGCTCCTGTCCCACGTCATCGTGTTCTTGGATGACATCCTCGTGTATTCTACGCTTGAATCCCATCGACATCATCTGAGGGCCGTGTTACAGAGACTACGAGAGAACGGTCTGTACGCCAAGGCAGAGAAATGCGCCTTCGAGAAAACCAGTCTGCCCTTCCTTGGATATATTGTCTCTTCCGACGGTCTCCATATGGATCCAGCTAAACTCGAGGCCATCACAGCATGGCCTCTCCCTCGTACACTCAAAGCCATCAAACGGTTCCTTGGCTTTGCCAATTACTACCGGTGCTTCATCCGGAACTACTCCGCCATAGCGGCTCCCATCACCGCCATGACAAAAAAGGGGGTTGATCCTACCCTATGGACCCAAGAAGCCAGAAAGGCATTTGACAACCTGAAACAAGCCTTCATCTCGGCTCCTGTCCTTCCGGATCCAACAAAACAATATCTCCTGGAGGTCGATGCCTCTGAAACCGGTGCCGGGGCTATATTGTCACAACGCAAAGAACAAACCACAAAATACCATCCCTGTGCCTTCTTCTCCAAGCTCTTTTCCGCAGCCGAGCAGAACTATGACATCGGCAACCGTGAGCTCCTGGCCATCAAAATGGCATTTGAGGAGTGGCGTCACCTACTGGAAGGCACCGAACAACCCGTGGTCGTTGTGACAGACCACAAGAACCTTGCGTACATCGAAGGTGCTAAACGGTTATGTCCTCGCCAGGCACGGTGGTCGCTCTTTTTCACACGTTTTAACTACTACATCACCTACAGGCCAGGAACCAAGAACATCAAGGCTGACGCTCTATCCCGTCAATTCGATTATCAACACGATCGGCGCTGCGACGACCCCATCATACCCTCAACGCGGCTCATCGCCAGCTTGTCTACCCACACGATGAGCCGAATCCGTATGTCCCAAAGGATCATTCCGTCCAATGAACGTCCTCCTCCAGGTCGTCTCCATGTGCCTCCCAAATATCGCACGGACGTCCTTCGCTGGGGTCACGATTCCCTGCTGGCGGGTCACTCTGGCTTCCGGAAAACGATGTTCCTCATCCGTCGTTCCTTCTGGTGGCCGTCCCTGGCCAGGGATATCCGGTCCTATCTTGCCGCCTGTCATACATGTGCACGACAGAAGTCCCCCCGGACGCGTCCACAAGGTCTCCTGCATCCACTTCCCGTTCCTACGGCTCCCTGGACACACGTCTCTCTGGACTTTGTCGTGGATCTACCTAGGTCCCAAGGAAACACCACCATCCTGGTGGTTGTTGATCGCTTCTCCAAGCAGGCCCACTTTATCCCTTTGCCGCGCCTGCCCTCCTCTATGCAACTGGCCGACATCTTCATCAAAGACATTGTCCGCATACACGGCCTTCCTCTACACATGGTGTCCGATCGAGGCACGCAGTTCGTATCCAGCTATTGGGTACGGAATGGACTCCAGTACCTTGTTGCCTGGAAGGGGTACGGTCCTGAAGAGCGGACGTGGGTGCCTGCTCGCTTCGTTCACGCTCCCCGTTGCGTCGCTCGCTTCCATGCGCTTTGCCCTCTTTGTCCTGCTCCGTCGCGCTCGGTGCGCGCTCCTGCAGGGGGGGGGGGGTACTGTCACGCGCGCCGCCGCCACGGCTCGCTCTCCGGCTACTCACGCCGGCTCGCCGGCAACCCCACCTCCGTCCCACACGCGAGTTGCCGACGGGTTACGCGCGCCGCTGCGGCACTTACCTCGGCCGCACACGCTGGATCCCCCGACGTCGGCGTCTCCTCCTCCGGTCCTGCCGCGGTCACTCGGGAGGCTTGCAGTCCTGCTTCTTCGGGCGCGCGCACCCACTCACGCTCCAGGCGGGTGGCCGCGCACACACGCCGGGAACATGACGGAAGTGCGCTATCTAGTGGGACCAGCAAACGCACCTGATATCAATTTAGGGCGCGGCACGCTCTACGGCGCGGCTGATGACGTGTTTCCTTTTTCTATATAAACCTCATTTGTTTGCCTTGTCTTTGCCCGTTCTAAGCGTTATCTAGCGTTGGGTGTGCTATTTTCTCGTTCTACTTGATCTCTGCCTTGTGTACCGACCACTTGCCTGTTTAAACGACCACGATTCTTCTCTGCCTGCCTACGAACCCGGACCTGTTTACCGTTTTTGCACCTGATCTACCTGCCCTGACCTCGGATTGTTTTTTGACCTTGCTGCCTGCTGTTGCCCTCGACCTCGGACTGTGTTCTGGACTTTCTTTAGCTGTGCTTACCTGCATTGTTGGATCCCTCGTCTACCTGACCGTAACACTTGGCCAATTATTTTTTCGATTAATCGGATAAAACAATAAATGTTAATTTTTCATTTATTTACAATAACTGAATGTTAAAAACAAACGGCAGAATAAAAAAATAAAACTTTGATAAAAATGCATTTCTTGTCTTTATTTCCCAACATGCCCCCCCCCAGTTATGCACATCTGAGCCCAGGCTTGCCACACTGCCTCCCAGATATGCCACATACCCCCTGATATGCCATTGTACCCCCTGATATGCCTTATACCCCCCAGATACACCATAATGTCCTCATAGATTCACAGACTCGTTCACAGCACACTGACACAATACTTTTATAAATAAGTACTGCATTAATCTTCACTGCCCCCAGGATTTAAATTCCCCTTAGTTTGCCCACCTTTACCTCCTAACTGCACTTTAAGTTAACCATATTAAATTAATTAAATTAACCCTCAGTCCTCAGCATTAAATTAATCCTAAAGACCCCATCAACCATAACTGCCCCTAAATTAACCCTAACGACCCCGTCAACCTTAATTCCCCCAAAGTTAACCCTGAAGATGCCATTAACCATAACTGCTCCTAAATTAACCCTAAACACCCCATTAACAATAACTGAGTGATTGCAGGGAGTGACTCGGAAGTAGTAACTGCTGTGAGTCACACTGAATGAACCGCATTATAAAACAAGGGATATTTTTCAGAGCACATTGAAAAATGTGCATGTCTCAAATGTGGCCAAGCAAACACATGGGTGGTATCACTGTACTCAGGAGATGTTACTGAACACATATAGGGGTGCTGTGTGACACTGACATATACCAGGAGCTATCAATTCATACATGAAGTAAAATGTGTGTGAAAAAAACACGCAAAACAATGACTATCACAAAGTTTGACAAAGACTACTGGTAGAATTAGTGCATGGAAAGAGTTAAAATACTAACATTTGAAATACCTTGGGGTGTCTAGTCTTCAAAAATATATGGTTTGATGGGGTAAATTGTATTTGCTGGCTTCAAAGATAACCAAAATAGCACATGGGGGAAAAATAACCAGATTTGGAAAAAATGGTTTAAAATAGCAAACACTACTTGCAGAAAAAAACAAAAAAAACATAAAAACATTGGGTATTTCTAAACTCAGGACAAATATAATCTATTTAGCAGGTTTTTTCATTAGCTTTTATAGATGAGTAAAATATTTTTCAAGTAAAAATCAGATACAGTTTCTATTTTTTTTTTACCATATTTTATACTTTTTTTAATGGTAAATGATATGATACAATCAAAACAATGACATCTAAAGAAATCCCTTATACAACTTGTGGGTTCAGTAAACGAAAAAGAAGAAAATTACAGCTAAACATAAGCACCGCAGAAATATTAAAACATCCCTTGTAACGAAGGGTACAAAAAATAAAATCAAATTCTATATATATATAAAAAGATTTTTATGAGCAACTCCTGAAATTAGCGCTTTATCTTAAAACAATTCTCGCATGGAAAGAGTTAAAATACTGGCATGTTAAATGCCCATGGGGTGTCTACTTTTAAATTAATTTAATTGGGGTAAATTGAATTGGCCAGGTTCAACAATGTCCCAATTAACAAAACGTTTCACCATATTTTATACTTATATTGGGTATTTCTAAACTCAGGACAAATATAATCTATTTAGCAGGTTTTTTCATTAGCTTTTATAGATGAGTAAAAGATTTTTCAAGTAAAAGTCAGAAAAAGTTAGTTTTTTCTCATTTTTTTTACCATATTTTATACTTTTTTAAATGGTAATTGATATGATACAATCAAAATAATGACATCTAAAGAAAGCCCTTCTTGTCCTGAAAAAACAATATTTCGTATTGGCTTGATTATAGGCCCCACCCGATTATAGGCCACACCCTTAACGTTTAGTGCTATTTTAAAGAAATGTGTATTTTAGAGAAAAAATACACGAGTGGAATGGTAAAACTATATTTTATCTAATGAACAGGAATACCTGTATCTTAATATGTTGGTATCTATTACGCAGTTAGTCAGCATATGTTATATACAAACAGAAATTTGGAAAACCAATAGCCACTTTAAGCCCCCCCCTTAATTCATAATGCACCTTACTTATAGATATGCCACTCTGCCCCCCAGATTTGCCACTCTGACCCCCCCTTCTTACCAATGCATCCCCAGACTCCCCAGTGTCTACGCGATGCGCGTAGCTAACCTCTGCTGCTGTTAGCCACTTCTGCCCGGGCTTCTCTGCTGGTGCTCCGTCATGAAAGCCCCGGCAGCAGTGGAAGTTGTCTGCGCGCATCGCACAGACGTTCACCAGCTGCCAGAGAGGAGGATACAGGTCCCCTGCAGGGCTGCGGGGGATCCTCCTCTCTGGCAGCCAGTGAATGTCTGCGCGAGACGCCCAGCCAGCCTCGGCTGCTCCTGGCCGGTAGATCCGCGGGGTTTCTATGGTAGAGCACCGGAAGGTCATGTAACGCCGGCGCTCCTTCATAGAACCCCCGGCGGACGTGCATCACGCAGACGTCCACCGGCTGCCAGAGAGGAGGATCGCTGCGGGGGATCTGGATCCTAACCCTGCTGCTTGTGTGGGTTCAGTAAACGGGAAAGAAGAAAATTACAGGTAAACACGAGCACTGCATAAATGTCATTGTCACGAAGGGTAGAAAAAATAAAATTAGCCATTGTCACAAAGGGGTTAAGGAACTAAGGAGGGGGTAGAGAAGTTTACGAATTGGACTCTCCCCTGTGAATAATGAAGCTCTTACTTATTCAACTCATTGAACCGGTGTTGTCAAACTTTGTGCCGACATTCACACTTTGGGCTCGTCTGGGATCCCAACAGTCTCAGAAGCGGGAACCGAAGGAGCAGACTGAACCTTGATCCACCTAATTCTTGGCCATCAAAAAGAGGTAAGGCACCTTGAAATGCCTATAGTTTAATCATTGGGCGGATAGGGGTAAGGTCATCCTCTGTATTCCATCCGGGTGACGGGATCCAGAGTTGAATAGGTAAGACTTATAAGATCTTAATTTATTTGTCAAGATCACCACTTACCTCAGCGGTAGAGACCCACCGGCCTGCCGCATCTCACGAGGTCCCCCTCACCCAGGGGAATCAAGGTAGAAGGGTCCCAGCTGCCAGAAGAAGGGGGTGAGTCTCCTTCCTCTGAGCAGCCCAGCGTGCATGCACGTATGCCAGCAGGGACTCTCTTAAAGGGGTCATGACCTATTTTTTGGGGGGGTTGTGGGACTCTATTTAAGCCCTAACTCACTCACATTCCTTGCTCAGTTGTCGCGTTTGTTCCTGCAACTCAGCGCTTTTTGTGTGTTTGCTCCCTGCCTGTTCCTGAGTCCTGCACCAGTTCCCTTCCCTATTTCCTTCCCATGTCTATTCCTTATCGGTTCTGGCCTTGGCTCGTATTTTGACTTTGTCTGTGTATTAACCTTTGGTTTGGTTCGATTAACCATTGCTGACCCGGCTTGCCTCCTTACTATGCTGCTCCTGTACCGATTAACCGTTGCTGACCCGGCCTGCCTCCTGATTACAGTGCTCTTGTACTGATTAACTGTTGCTGACTTGGCCTGCCTCCTGACTACGCTGCTCCTGTACCGATTAACCGTTGCTTACCCGGCCTGCTTCTTGATTACACTACATTGGGGACTGATTATGCGTTCCAGTACTCTCTGCGTTCGTATCAGCTTCTCCTTGTTAACGGTTCCACCATCCCAAACCAAGGTAGGCTCTACTTAACATTGTTTGCCTATGTGACTGATGGTTGTCCTCCCAGTTCAGGGGACTGAGGTGGAATAGTTGTTTATCAAGTGCCTAGTTCAGGCAACTAGTGTGGATATTTGAGTACATAGTCAGAGACTATTGTATGGTGCCTAGTTCAGGGAACTAGTGCATGAAATGGGAAATTTATTCTCAGAAAGGTGCCTAAGGAGACACCCTTAGAATATATTATAAGGTTCATAGTTTCGCTATATCCATTCTTAGATTCATCTGATCTATGGACTCAAGAATTACTCGACCCTCCTCCATATAATCAAGTAAAACAAGATCCAGAAAAAGGATATTATGCAGTTGTTTGATTTGGATATGACTGATGCAGAAAAAAGCAATTCATTGAAGCTTGTAACAGAATTCCTGGTGTAACATCGTGGGCAAGTGAACCATTGATTGAGAGGCTAAGTACTGAGAGATAGCACACAGTAGATGGTATAACACATGCTTGTGAGACTGCATGGCCACAGCAACCTGACTGGGGAAAGATTAACTCTACAGTGCGGGAGAAGAATGAGTCAGTGAGTGAATACGCTGACAGTAACTAAAGTTAAAGGACACAGTGGTGTGATAGAGCCAAAGATGCATGCAGGACATTTTATTGTATCTTGTTTTGTAAAAGGGTTACTACCAAACCTCCATAAGGGTGTCATTATTAATATTCTAGGATGGGAAGAGAAGCCGCTTTCTGAAGTGATAGCAGCTGCTAAAGATTTTGAGGACTGGAGGAAATTGTAAAGAATCAGAAGGAAACAGGTTGGCAGACACTATAGCTAAAGAGGCTGAACTACGACCCTACGACAACCTAATTGATCTTCCATTGGAACTAGAGAAATTCTATGATCAATTAACCAAGGAGATTGTTGATGATTGGATAAAAGGGGGGGGAGGGGCAAAACAAGTAGGGAGACTATGGGAAGGCCAAAATGGGAACCTTGCCCTAGCACCTGATCCATTGCCTTACATGTTAAGGATTACTCATGGATTTTAACACAACACTACTCAGGTAAAGGTAGACCACTTGAGAAAAGATTGATGGTACCCAGGATTCCGTGATATAGTTCAAGACTTTTGCAAACAATGTGTGGTTTGTCAGCAAATATAATGTGCAACGTGGACAGAGCTCCCTGTACCTGGGGGCCATTCCAAAATTTGCAAATTGATTTCACTGAAATGCCTAGATCTTACATTATCAATATATACTAGTGGTGGTGTGTACTAGGACTGCAACTAACGATTATTTTCATAATCGATTAGTTGGCCGATTATTTTTTCGATTAATTGGATAAAAAAAATATGCACATTTTTCTTTATTTAAAATAAAAACATATAATTTACATTAAGATGTCTCATTAATACTTTTATCTCTATCACAATGGCATATCTCTAGTCGCCTTCTTATTTTACTGACATAATAATTAAAGCTATATATATATATATAGGTACAAGAGCCCAGAACACATTATTTCTCAAACTAAGTTTTACCAAAATACCAAAAAAAGGTTTTACTAGTAAATATTAATTCATGTAAACTATTTTTTCATATTTAATAAAAACTATGAGAAAAATTCCTCTTGTTTATATTTTCTTTTCTTTGCCAACCTGCCCCAGCTTGCCACTCTGCCCCAGAAATGCAGTATACCTCCTATATGCTACTCTGTCCCTTGATATGCCTTTTACCCCCGATATGCCTTATACTCCCATATATGCCACTGTGCCCCCTATATGCCATTGATATGCCACTGTCCCCAATATGCCTTATAGTCCCTTATATGTCACTGATATGCCACTCTGTCCCCTGATATGCCACTGTACCCCGATATGCCTTATATCCTCCTATATGCCACTGTGCCCCCTGATATGCTTTATACCCCCTATATGCCACTATGCCCCCCTGATATGTCACTGATATGCATTTTACCACCGATATGCCACCGTGCCCCAAATATGCCTTATACCCCCTATATGCTACCATGCCCCCTGATATGCCTTTTACCCCTTATATGCCACTGAGATGCCACCATGCCCCCTGATATGCCTTATACCCCCAATATGCCACTGTGCCCCCTGATATGCCTTATATCCCCGATATGCCGCTGTGCCCCCTGATATGCCTTATAGCCCCCTTATGCCACTGTGCCCTCCTGATATGCCTTATACCCCCAGATATGTCTTATGCCTAAAATAGGTATAAAATATATGCTTTAATAAATATAGAATAGATAATACACAATACAATATAAATAAATATATGGACAATACAAACAATAAATCAAATATTACAGCAATCAAAAAAACCCCCACAAATTAAAGAATGCACATAATTAATAGATCCCCAAAAAATTCTACCTGCTCCACCAGGGGTTAATATATCAACAGAAGAAACACGGGGCACATGAGCATAAAAATAAAGATAATGCTCCAGGCTTAGTTTACCCAGCGGTGCTTATTTGCCCTGTTTTTCTTCTGTTGATATATTAACCCCCGGTGGGGCAGTCTCCCATTCTGCCCTGCACCCCCACTCCCACTCTACCCTGCACCCAGTCTCCCACTCTGCCCTGCACCCAGTCTCTTCTGCACCCAGTCTCCCACTCTGCCCTCTCACCCCCACTCTGCCCTGCACCCCCATTCTCACTTTGCCTCGCATATAGACACTCGCACATAGAGAATGTGGACTCGTTCCAACCTTCAAGTAGTTTAAAACTTTATACAACAGACCAACACCATTTCTTAATTCAAGCGCGTCACATCCGGCGCTCAGCGAGGTCACGCAACTCATTGAAGGTGGAGACTGCAGAGCGCGTAGCAGAGGCGGAGAAACGCTCGCAGAGGAGGTAAAGCGAGCCGAGTGCTGCAACAACTAATAGATCACTCGATTAATCGATAACGATAATCGTTGACAACGATTTTCGTTATCGATTATTAACGATTTTATCGATTCGTTGTTTCAGCAACCTACAGAGAATTGCCCCTAAAAGAGGAAATATCCAGTCAGCAGCAGTTGTGTGGATGAAAATGTCTTGTTGATGTCAGAGGTCAGAGGAGAATGGGCAGACTGAGATGACAGAAAGGCAACAGTAACTCAAATAACCACTCATTACAACCAAGGTATGCAGAATACCATCTCTGAGCGCACAACACGTCAAACCTTGAAGCAGATGGCCTACAGCAGCAGAAGACCACACCGGGTGTCACTCCTGTCAGTTAAGAACAGGAAACTGAGGCTATATTTTGCACAGGCTCACCAAAATTGGGCAATAGAAGACCGGAAGAATGTTGCCTGGTCTGATGAGTCTCGATACCAGCTGCAATATGCAGATGGCACGGTCAGACTTTGGCATAAACAACATGAAAGCATGGATCCATCCTGCCTTGCATCAATGGTTCAGGCTGGTGGTGGTGTAATGGTGTGGGGGTTATTTTCAGGGCACACTTTGGGCCCCTTAGTACCGATTCAGCAATTCAATAATTAACTAATAATTTTTAGATAGCCTGCCACCACTGTTTACACTGCAGTGTAAATTTTTTTGGTTTCCTTTTTGAATTTTTAGATAGCTTGCCACCACTGTTTACACTGCAGTGTAAATTTTTTTGGTTTCCTTTTTGTTTTGTATCTGATTCTTAATTGAATAAATTAAGACAACTTCCCCTTCTATTAAAAAAAAAATACCACACAGTCCACACATACCTAAATAAAATGTCTAATGTATCCTCCTTTTGGTACTAGGGAAGGGAGGGAGGGTCAGGCTCTATCCACCACCACCACCAGCAGTTCTTCTACCCCTTTGGTTCTCAACTCATGGGTCGCGACCCTGTCTTCAGTGGGTCGTGGAGGGTGAGGGCCGGACTGGAGGCATACCGGGAAAATTTCACTTTCCTGGGGCTGCCTTACACATTCTGGTCCGGCATGTACTTTAGTATTACTCCCGAATACAAAGCAAGTTGCTTGATTGCTTTCCGGTCGCTGTCTGCTCCTAGTGGGAGCTGAATAAAGTTTTTCTCTGATTGCTCCCTACCACAGCCCCTATGCACCATCTCAGCCCCAGTTACCCCCACACCACAACCCTCGTCCCCCCACCACAGCCCCTATGCACCATCTCAGCCCCAGTTACCCCACTGCAGCCCTTATGCACCATCTCAGCCCTATTCCCCACCACAGCACCAGTTATCCCCACCACAGCTCCAGTTATCCCCACCACAACCCCTGTCCCCCCACTACAGCCCCTATCCCCACCACAGTCCCTGTTCCCCATTACAGCCCCTATCCTACCCATAGTCCCCCCCAATACAACCCCTGTACCCCCACCACAGCCCCTATGCACCATCTCAGCCCCAGTTACCCCAACCACAGCCCCAGTTACCCCGACACCACAGTCCTCTTTTCCACACCACAGCCCCTATCACAGCCCCAGTTACCCCACCACAGCCCCTTTTCCCCCACTGCAGCCCTTATGCACCATCTCTGCCCTATTCCCACCACAGCCCCAGTTATCCCCACCACAGTGCCAGTTACCCCCCCACAGTCCCTGTTCCCCCATTACAGCCCCTATCCTCACCCATAGGCCCTATCCCCCACCATAGTCCCTGTTCCCCCCATTACAGCCACTGAACCCTATTAAAGCCCCTATTCTTCATCACAACTATCCCCACCACAGCTCCTGTCCAGCATCGCATCCACGGTTTCCCTCATTAGAGCTTTTGTTTCCATCACCACAGCCACTGTTCCCCACCACTGCCCATATCCTCCAATACTGCCCATATCCCCTCACCATATATCTTATCCCCCATTACAGCCCATATATACCACCACTGCCCTCACTACTTCCCCTACCCCCTCACTGTCACTGGAGACTTCCCATTACTTTCATGAATTCGAACGCTACGGAGAATACACCATCATCTCTGGAGGAGTAAATTGGATATCCTTCACTGGAATTTATCTAAGTTTGCTGAAGTACACCCAAAGCAGCGCTCCTCAGTCAACATGGCCTCAAAACGTAAATATGATACAAATTATATTAAATTTGGCTGTTCATATATTGAAGATAGACGTGATGGACAGAAACCACTTTGTGTTTTGTGTAGAGAAACATTGGGTAACGAAAGCATGCAGCCATCAAAGCTAAAGCGCCATTTAGACACAAAACACCCAGCCTTTGCAGAAAAACCTGTTGAGTATTTTCAACGAAAGCTACAAGAGCTGAGAACATCACAAAAGTGTCTAACATCTTCTTGTTCAAAGCAAGAGCAGGCACTCCGAGCATCTTACCACATAGCTCATCGTATTGCAAAATCCAAGAAAGCCCACGCTATTGCAGAAGACCTTATCTTACCTGCCACCATTGATATGGCCAGAGAGGTCCTGGATCAATCTGCTACACATAAATTGAAGACAATTCCACTATCCAATGACACGATACCCAGGAGGGTATGTCAAGTGACATAAAACAACAGACCACAGCTCGCATCAACACTAACAAACACTATTCATTACAACTGGATGAATCCACGGATGTTGTGAACCATGCCATTTTACTGGTTTATGTGAGGCATGTGTGGGAAGGAGACTTTCAGGAGCAGTTTCTCTGCAGTAGAGATCTTCCCACCACTACTACTGCAGAGGACATTTTAAGTACTTTGGATTCATACTTGGGTTCGGTGTGCCCAATATGTGATATATATATGTCGGAATCACAACCGATGGTGCAGCCTGCATGACTGGAAAACACTCAGGGGTTGTGAAGAGAATTCTGGAAAAGGCACCAAATGTGGTATGGAACCACTGTTTTTTGCACAGGGAGGCATTAGTAGCCAAGGATATGGTGCCAGCGCTTCACGAAACTTTGAAAGATGCTGTCAAAGTGGTGAACTACATTAATCGGAGTGCCAAGCATGCCAGGTGTTTTCAGAAGCTGTACATAGACCTGGGCAGTGAACATGTACAGGTGCTGTATCATACAGAGGTGCGCTGGATTTCCAGGGGCCTTCCTTTCAGAGTGCAACTCGACTCTTGCCGATCTGTTTAACAGTGACATGTGGCTTGCATAAGTTGCTTAACGTGCAGATGTGTTTGATCAGCTGAACACATTAAATGTGTCTATGCAAGGGAAGGGACACAATATTTTTGCACAGACTGAAAAACTGAGGCTTTCAAAAAGAAAATGGCGTTGTGGACAAGTCATGTTTCCAAAGAGAGATTTGATATGTTCCCCAATGCTAGTCATGAGCTTACACACCTGGACTCCACAGGCAGAAATGAACTGAAGAAAACTATAGTAGCACATCTCACAAAGCTGCAGTAACGTTTTAAAGACTACTTCCCAGAGCAGCATAGGGATGACGGCTGGATACATGATCCCTTTAGAATTGATTTGGAAAACGAACCGGCGGGGGGGTGGGGGGTAGCGTGATGACGTAAGCACGCAATCACGTACGTGGTGGTGAAGCAGGGAGGATGAGGGAGATGACGGGAGGGAGAGATTTATGGCACAGGATTTAGATGCGTCCTGAGGGAGCAAACTAAAAGAAAGATACAAGGCTCCAAGGAGGGGGAAGGCAACAGGGAGTAGATCGGTGAAAGCGGATCCAGCTTGGATATTGGCAGGTCAAAGGTGGTGCTGCCTGGCTACAAGATTGATTACAAACACGTGGAGACAGCGTTCTGAAGATACAGGTCGTTCTGGCATGTGAGAATACCCGTAAAGACTAACACAAAAGGAAAAGCTCTCAAGATCTCTTTAGAAGCAGAGAGGACATAAATGATTGAAGCTTCAGGACAGTGTCCGAGAAATACATTTAACACATAAGTAAATTCTCTATTTATCTCGAGATAACAACATTATACATGCTGCATGGCTTTATCCTGAATCAGAAGATCACAAAATGTGTTATGATTAATCGCTCACCGACCAACTCCATATAGAGAAATTTTAAACTACAAAGGCAAGACTGAAGATTGTCATATAATATAGATGACTGTTAAATCTAAGACCATCTTATGGTATAAATTGGTGATTAAAGAAAATGAGAATATAAACTCTTTTGACTAATTGCCCTAATAATCCCCCTGCACGTGTGAGCCAAAGCATGTTGTTTTCTTCTTTTTTTTTTTTGTTTTCCCCTGACAATGGCGAATAAGAGGGTGGCGGAAGTTAATAAAAAAGAGAAAAAGAAAGATAAGGATATTAGAATGGAAAAGAAACTTTCCTTTTTTTCCCCACATTCATCTAAAAATGGAACTTATGCTACTTCCCTAAAAGACTTTGTATTACAACCAAAAGCTAACGAATCCGGACGTTTATCAGAAATGAGAGATAAAGATAGCAACCAGATTGCTATACAAGATAAAAAGATGCTAGATGGAGAAAAAAGGATATCAGATCTGGAAAATAAGGTGGCAGATCTAGAAGATAGAGCTCGCCGGAAAAATTTGAGACTTAGAGGTATCCCAGAGTCGATTATAAAGGAGAAATTAGAAAAATACATAACAGAATTTTTTTAAATGATGGGAATATGGATAGAAGGTCATCCTCAATATGTTGAGAGATGTCACAGACTTCCAAAACCTGGAGGCATCCCGGAACAAATTCCAAGGGACGTTGTGATCTGTTGCTCAACCTACAAAATACGTCAAGAAATTCTTAAATTATCCAAAGATAAGAAAAATTTAAAGGAACCATATGATAAGATAAAGATTTTTCAAGACTTATCTTTCCATACTAGGATGAAGAGAAAAGGGTTCTCCATAGATACTGCCATACTGAGAGCTAATCATATTAAATATATCTGGGGTTACCCAGTAAAAGTTGTTCTATGGTTTAAAGATACACAGTTCTCTTTTGATACTCCTGAAAAATTAAATCTATGGATAAAAGAGATTAAACTTCTAAAATAAATATGTCCTAACATAAGCTAGATATGACAAGAGAGTCTTAAAAGTTAGGAATGGGAAGAAGCCTTTTATTTATCATTTATTATTTCTTTGTATATGATGTCTAGTGATGCACTAACTATAATGGAGGCAATGTAGATATATGATTCTCAAAGTGAACCAATTAGTGCCCCAAATGGACATTAACATACATTTTTCACTGTATATCACTATGAATAATAAGAAATATTTTTTGATATATTTATTTCTTTATGGATTCTTTAAGGGACTTCATTGAATGTTTTTCACTATGCACCATTATGTATATTGGGGATGGTCTATGATATCTCCATATTTATATCCAATATTATTTAAAATATGGTGAAAATTATAATTAACACTGGACCCTAGAAGATGCTTATTTAAATATCTATTTGGGATACCTACACATGAAATATATTTATAATTTTTTAATGGATTTTTTTTATTATTATTATTATTTTTTTATCATTTATTTATTTTATTCTATTTTTTTCCCTATTATTATGATGGTAATTATAATCTGTAATTGGTCCCTAGAGTTTATTAATATATGTAGGGCTGCAACAACTAATCGATAAAATCGATAATAATCGATAATGAAATTCGTTGCCAACGAATTTCATTATCGATTAGTTGAATCGATTATTATCGATTATAAAATGAGGGTTTTTTCAGAGCAAACGCTCTGAAAAATACCCCTCATTATATAATCCGTTTAGTCTGACTCACAGCAGCAGCTCCTACTTACCAGCCCCTCCCTGTAATCACTGTGACAACTTGCCCCGCCCCCTTCCTTCTCCCAGAAGGCCAGAACCACATGGCTGTGACACTCATCTAACTGTAAGTATAAAATTAATATTTGGGCTGCTGAAAGTTAGGGGAGGTGGGAGTTAATTTAGGGGCAGTTATGGTTAATGGGGTGTTTAGGGTTAATTTAGGGGAAGTTATGGTTAATGGGGTGTTTAGGGGCAGCTATGGTTAATGGGGTGTTTAGGGTTAATTTAGGAGCAGCTGTGGTTAATGGGGTGTTTGGGGTTAATTTGAGGCAGTTGTGGTTAATGGTATGTTTAGGGTTAATTTAGGGGCTGTTGTGGTTGACAGGGTTTTTAGGGTTAATTTAGGGGATGCTGTGGTTAATGGGGTGTTTAGGGTTAATTTAGGGGCAGTTATGGTTAATGGGGTGTTTAGGGTTAATTTAGGGGCAGTTATGGTTAATGGGGTGTTTAGGGTTAATTTAGGGTAGTTGTTTTGATGGGGTATTTAGAGTTAATTTAGGGGTAGTTATGGTTAATGGGGTGTTTAGGGTTAATGATGAGGACTGAGGGTTAATTTGATTAATTTAATAAAGTTAACTTAAGGTGCAGTTAGAGATAAAGGGGGGCCAAACTAAGGGGAATCTAAATCCTGGGGGCAGTGAAGATTAACCCAGTACTTATTTAAAAAAAGTATGATGTCAGTGTGATGTGAACGGGTCTGTGACTCTATGAGGGCACCATGAGATATCTGGGGGGTATAAGGCATATCAGGGGAGGACGGAGAGACATATCCGGGGGTATAAGGCATATACGGTATATAAGGCATATGTGGGGAGGGCAGTGTGGCATGTCTGGGGAGGACGGAGTGGTGTATCAGGGTGTATAAGGCATATCTGGGGCCACAGTGGCATATCTGGGGGTAGACTGGAGTGGCATATGTGGGGAGGGCAGCGTGGCATGTCTGGGAGGTAGTGTGGCATGTCTGGGGAGGATGGAGTGGTGTATCAGGGGGTATAAGGCGTGTCAGGCACAGTGGCATATGTGGGGGTGGAGTGGCATATGTGGGAGGCAGCGTGGAGTGGCATATGTGGGATGCAGCGTGGAATGGCATATGTGGGAGGCAGTGTGGAGTGGCATATGTGGGAGGCAGCGTGGAATGGTATATGTGGGAGGCAGCGTGGAGTGGTATATGTGGGAGGCAGCGTGGAGTGGTATATGTGGGGGGCAGCGTGGAGTGGAATATGTGGGAGGCAGCGTGGAGTGGCATATGTGGGAGGCAGCGTGGAGTGGCATATGTGGGAGGCAGCGTGGCGTGGCATATGTGGGAGGCAGCGTGGCAAGCCTGGGCTCAAACGTGCATAAATTGGGGGGGGCTGGTTGGGAAATAAAGACAAGAAATGTATTTTATCAAAGTTTTTTTTTATTCTGATGTTTGTATTTAACAATTTGTTTATTAAATTATTTTAAATAAATGAAAAATTTACATTCATTTTTTTTATCCGATTAATCGATTAATCGAAAAAATAATCGGCCAACTAATCGATTATGAAAATAATCGTTAGTTGCAGCCCTAAATATATGCATTTGAAATATCTATACAAGCCATTAAGGGATTCTATTGAATGCTTTTCATCATGTATTGTATACTAGGGATATTCCATGAAAGTTTATTTATTTTTTATTTTTTTTTATTATATACACATTCTCACAAATAAGTATGCTGTCACATCACTAAGGGACTTTTAATGAATGTTTTTTAACACATATTAATATATACACTAGGGATACTTTATGAAAATTATTTTTCCTCTCGCTTCTCTCTTTATTACATACACACTAGATGATATACATGACACATGCTACTTTGATACCTTCACATAAATAAGCTACGCTATCACATTATAATGGAATTAAATCTCAATGGACCCCATGGAACTTTTAATGCGCCACTTTTAATCAATGTTTTTTAACACATATAAATATGTACACTGGGGTTTTTGTTTTTTTTGTATTTTTTCTTTTTTAATTATATACACACTAGATAATATACATTATACACAATTTTTTTTTTATTATTATTATTATTTTTTTCTATTTTTAAGCACTGCAACCACAACATGGAATTTATAAGCGCCAGTAAGGGACTATTAATGAATATTTTTTTTTTTAACATGTATTAATACGTACACTAGGGATACTGTATGAAGGACCTATTTACCGTATTGGCTCGGATATAGGCCGCCCCCTAAAAGTTTCGTGGTTTTTTAAAGAAAAAGTTTTTTTCTTTAAAAAAGCACCAAAAAAAATGCTGCCACTTTGTCTCCCCCCCCGAGATATGCTGCCACTCTCCCCCCCCGAGATATGCTGCCACTGCCCCCCCGAGATATGCTGCCACTGTCCTCCTCCTCCCCCCGAGATATGCTGCCACTGTCCTCCTCCTCCCTCCCCGAGATATGCTGCCACTGTCCTCCTC
This sequence comes from Spea hammondii, assembly GCA_029215755.1. Lineage (NCBI taxonomy): Eukaryota > Metazoa > Chordata > Amphibia > Anura > Pelobatidae > Spea > Spea hammondii. Next base: position 23,066,170 of record JARDYJ010000009.1, on the reverse strand, counting down.
CTCCCCCCCCCGAGATATGCTGCCACTGTCCTGCCCCCTCCCGACTTACCAGAGCAGACTCCCGGGTGTTTTGCGGGGCCGGCGGGGGACATCTACGCAATACGCGTATACAACGTGTATTGCGTAGGTGTCCCCCGCCGGCCCCGCAAGACACCCGGGAGTCTACTCTGGTAAGTCTTGGGGGCAGAGGTAAAACGCATCGTGCGGACGGTCACCGGCTGCGGCGATGCGGGTAAACAACCTCCGCAGCTGGTGACCGTCCGCACGATGGGCTTAGACAACCTCCCGTGCCGGCACCCCCCCGTGGAAAGTGCCGGCAGGGGAGGCTGTCTCAGTGTATCGGAGAGTAGGATGCAGGTCCCCTGCACCGCTGCGGGGGATCTGTATCCTAACCCCACTGCATGTCCCGGGCGTCGGGCGCTAGATCCCGAATATAGGCCGCACCCCCACTTTAAAGACTTTAAAGTGGGGGGAAAAATTGCGGCCTATATTCGAGCCAATACGGTATTTATTAGTTAGTTTTATTTATTTATTTATCTCTCTCCTTTTCGTCCCTCCCCCCCAACCTGTTGGCCCTACCATTCTCATAATGGTTATGAGATTATGTTACCATGAGAAGAGTCGATGTGTATGGCTCTTAAGGCACTATAAGGGTTTAGGTGCCGGGGGAAATATATGGTGTTTGTTGTTTGTTATTGTCTAAGGTAATGAAGGTAAATAAAGAAGGTGTTTTTTTTCTTCCAGGTAGGCTGATCCCTATTTTAGAAAATGGTTAAATTTCTAACGGTAAATGCACAAGGACTCAATACTCCCCAAAAACACTCCATGTTCATAACTTATTTATTAAGAGAAAGGATCAAGATATGCTTTATACAGGAGACTCATTGGCGCCAATCAGATAAAATTTATATGAAATCAGAGAGATTTCCCACTATTATTCAAGCTGGGTGGCTATAATATTTGAGACTTAAATATTAAGAGACTTAAAACTAGAGATCAAAAACCAAGAATTGGATCCAAATGGCAGATATATAATACTGGTATGTGAGAGAGACAGTAGGCTATTTACTTTAGTAAATATTTATGCCCCAAATCGTTCACCCTCAAGATTTATTTTTAGGGTTCTAATTAAAACAGAAAAAGTTAAACAGGGAGTACTTGTGATTATGGGAGACTTTAATTTAATTATAGACTATCAAATAGATAGAATTTCGCTACTTGGCGCAGGTTCTATTAAAAATATTAAAAGTCAAGCATTGCAATTAAGAAAAATACTTGAAAGATTCGAACTATTAGACATATGGAGAATATACCATCCAACATACTTGTTTCTCCAGATCATATAATGCATATTCCCGAATGTATTTAATTTTGGTGGAAACAGAACTCACGCATAACGTTAAGAAAATTGTTATTAATGACGTTACATGGTCTGATCACAACCCGATAATTCTAGAGTTGAAATCAAATCTGATAAAAAATAACAGAGACTGGAGATTAGACAAATTCCTTCTCAGTAGATCTGAAGATAGGGACAATTTAAAAAAACAAGTATTTTTTGCTGGAAATAAAACGGATGGTATGTCCCCGACAGTAATTTGGAACGCATGCAAATGCATGATTAGAGGGCACCTTATAAAACTTAAAAAACAAATTAAGAAAAATAGAGAAAATAGTCTCTCAAATTTATATATTAAATTAGCAGAACAAATGAAAATAAATAAAAATAATCCATCTAAAGAAACAACCACAATGGTTGTGGTAACAGAAGCTAAGATAAATGAACTTCTATGAAATAGAGCAAATAAATATTTACATTATTTAAAACAAAACTGGTATTATAGAGGTAATAAAGCAAATAAAACCCTGACTAATAAGTTGAAAAAGAAAAGAACTCAAGATAAAATTACAAGAATTATAACTAGAGAGGAAATATGTTTAACCCCTGAAAAAATTGGAAAAGCGTTTAATGATTTTTATACAGCTTTATATAATCTTCAAACAGAAGAACTAGATATTAATACGGAGGATTATTTTAAAAATAACAATTTACCTAGGTTATCAGACTCTCAGCTCGAAGAGTTAAACAAACCCTTTACCCTTTTGGAAGTCCAGAAAATAATTGATAAATTAAAGGAAAATAAAGCACCAGGACCAGACGGTTTTGATAATTCATTTTATAAATTTTTTAAAAACCAATTAAGTAGACATATGACCGAGATGTTTAATGAGATAGCAGAAAGCGGTAAAATCCCAGAAGAGATGTTAAAAGGAAACATAATTCCTATTTTAAAACCAGAGAAAAATCCTGAATTAGTCGCCAGTTACAGGCCAATATCCTTGTTGAATGTAGATATTAAGATATACGCAGGTATAAAGCTGAAAGAATGAAAATAGTGATTAGCGATTTAATTCATAATGATCAGACAGGCTTTATCCCGGGACGAGCGTCTGCCAACCATATAAGAAGAATTATGAATATTTACGAATTAGCTAGGAGAGAGAAGATACCCTTGCTCACCCTTTCACTTGATGGAGAGAAAGCCTTCGACAGAGTAAATTGGCAATATATGAAAGAGACTCTAAAGAAATTTGGTTTTACAGGAAAAATCTTAAACTCAATTATGACTCTGTATTCCAACCCTTCGGGCAGAATAGTAGGATCTGGAATAAAATCGGAGTGGTTCAGGATTGGAAATGGGGTTAGACAGGGATGCCCCCTCTCACCCTTGTTATATCTTTTCTCTGTGGAACCATTGGCGGATGAAATTAGAAAGAATCCCAAGATCTCAGGGTTTTCATACTATGGGGAAGAGAGTAAACTTAATTTATATGCTGATGATATTTTAGTTACAATGACAAAACCTGTTGCCTCCACAAATGAATTGATGAGGGTAATTACGAGATTTAGCCATTTCTCGAATTATCAACTTAATATAGATAAGACAGAAGCTATGCCGATGTTTATAAATTCAGAAGAAATAGCCGAACTAGATTCGAGTTTTGGTTTTACTTGGACAAATAAAGTCTATAACTATTTAGGAATTAATGTTCCAGCTAACCCAGCCAAACTTTTGGAAGTTAATCTACTACCTCTAATAAGGAATACAAACAGTCAATTAGGCCAATGGAAAAAAATGGAGATATCATGGTGGGGAAGAATTAATACAGTAAAAGCGTATGTTTTGCCCAAATTTGTTTACCTATTTAGAATGATTCCTCTGAAAATTCCAAACAGTTGGATCAAATTGATCCAATCTGCTATTAATAAACTTATATGGGCGGATAGACGCCCGAGGATTTCAATGGAAATACTGGCTAGAAAGAAAACTCAAGGTGGTTTGGGAAGCCCTATGATACAAGACTATGCCCAGGCAGCGTTATTATCCCACGCAATTATTTCACAATCATGCCTGGCTGAGAAAGAGAGATGGTTTAAGTATGAAGTAGCTATGGAGGGTAAAGGAAGGGATGCATTATCTTGTTTTTGGAAATTTGAAAGAAAAAAGAACAATATCAACATATGTTTGACTCTAGGACATATTCTAGAGGAATGGAGATTAATAAAGAGACAATTTGAGCTTACAAATAAACTTCTACCGATTCTTCCAATAACAGTGATATCCAAAAATGTTGATAATTTAGATTTAAGAACTTGGATAGAAAGAGGGATTAACAACATATCCGATCTAATTGAGGGAAATAACAATAAAATGAAAACTTTCCATGAGTTACGTGAAAAAATTGAGTTACCACAAAGCCAACTGTTTAATTACCTAAGGGTAAAAAATGTGCTAGAAAGACACCTATATATAGGAAACTGTTCCCAAAAAGTTGTTAATCTAGAAAGATTACTGAGGGCAAAAACCCATAAAAAACTTCTCAGTGGATGCATAGATATAATAAACTTAAGTAAAAAAGACCATCCGACGAAATCTCTGGATAAATGGGCTAGAGATTTAAAAATATGCATCTCTAGAGAAGATGCATATAAAACATTTAATCAGATGTGTAATGCAATTCACTGCTTGAATCTATGTGAGGTTCAATTTAAAATTAATAATAGGTGGTATCTGGTACCTATTTATTGCTGGAGATGTGGCCAACAAGATGGAGATTTTCTCCACATATGGTGGAGCTGCCCACTGGTTAGAACATTTTGGGATGTAACTCTGGAAAATTTGGAGGAATTGTTGGGTCGGCAGATTAGCAGATCCCCTGATCTAGCTATATTACACCTTAATATCCCGCCTCTAAAAAGATTTGAAAAAAAGATATTATATCATTTTATGATGGCTGTAAAATTGGAGGTCTACAGTGGTTAATACATGGATAAAAATCAAAGCTCAAATAATACATCAATGTAAAATGGAAAGAGGGATTGCTTACAACTTTGGGTGGTGCAGTCAAAGATAAATAAACTTGAAAACATATAACAATTATATAAGACAGGTTGAAGGTTCACATGTGTGAACATTAAGAAAATAATAAAAACAAATATGGAGTCTGTAAAAATAGTGCATTAGGGAATAATAAATACAAATATTAAAATAAATTGAGCAGTTAGAAAGTATAAATATGGGATCAGCCATACAGGATTATGGATGGATATAGAAAATGTAAGCTTCTTACCACTATATGTATGTCACGTTAAATTATGTTGTTGTCTTTAGATTTGTTGTATACAGAAGATCACATATGTATACTTTTTTTTGTAAAGAAATAAAAAAAAAAAAAAAAAAAAAAAACAGAATTGATTTGGAAAGCGGCATGTTGCCAAGAGTCTGCTTGTAGAGCTTTGATGCGATCAGATGCTAAAATATTTTTTTACTGAGCTAACCCTCTCCCAGTTTTCGTGTAATGTTATGGCTGAATATCCTTCCATCTCAACCCATGCCATCAGAGTTTTACTACCATTCAGCACAATTTATCTTTGTGAGAGTGGCTTCTCAACTTTGGTTCAGTTAAAGACAAAGCATAGAAACAAAATGGACATTGAACATGATCTCAGAGTTGCTTTGTCTACCATCACCCCAGACTATGAGACACTCCTCAAAAGCAAAAAGCATCCCCAGTTTTCCCATTAGTTCTACCTCATATGTTTCAATGACTGTTTATTTATTTATTAGGTTTTTGCCTCAATGGCACTTTCATTTCACTAGCAATCACAGCTTTACTTAAGCTGTGATTGTTGCACAATTAATTTTCACTAGCGCTGTGATTACTGCATTATTCATTGTGCAAAGTATCCGTTTGTTTACTGTTTAAAAAGTGCACATATATATATATATATATATATATATATATGTGTGTGTGTGTGTGGAATACTGTTTTATGGAATAAAATGTTTCGGAAATGTTTAGATTTTATATTATATTTTGTATAGAATATGTGCAACTGCAGAACAAAACACCAAATTGTGTTCACCAACATCCCCCGGTTCCAACAAGGCCTCACATGCATGGTTCATGCATTTTTTGAGGAAGCTATGAGGGCAAAACTGGAACATGCGCATTTTCGTTTTCACATTTGGAATTTTCAGAAATTGGTTTCCTGGGCCCATATCCCATTTGGGACATTTTGGAAGCCCCCTGCTGTAAATTACCCCATAAAAGTATATATTTATGAACAGTAGACAAGTCAAGGTGTCAAGTCTAGGGGTAGTTTTGACAGTTTTCAGCTAGCCTTTTCTTCACTGATGTCTGCCAAAGTTCACGGAAAATTTATTTAATTGCGTTTTTAACAAATACATTTCAATGTTAAAATTTATTTCTTGCACAGCATATGTGCAACAGTGGAAGAAAGCACCACATTTTGTTCACCAACACCCCCCGGTTCCAACAAGGCCTCACATGCATGGTTCATGCATTTTTTGAGGAAGCCATGAGGCCATAACTGGAACATGTGCAAGTTTTCAGAAATTGGTTTCCTGGGCCCATATCCCATTTGGGACATTTTGGAAGCCCCCCACTGTAAATTACCCCATAAAAGTATATATTTATGAACAGTAGACGAGTCAAGGTGTTCAACTAGGGTAGTTTTGACAGTTTTCAGCGAGCCATTTCTTCACTGATGTCTGCCAAACTTCACAGGGAAATTATTTTATTGCGTTTTTAACGCATACATTTCAATGTTGCAATTTATTTCTTGCACAGCATATGTGTAACACTGGAAAAAAAACACCACATTTTGTTCACCAACACCCCCCGGTTCCAACAAGGCCTCACATGCATGGTTCATGTATTTTTTGAGGAAGCTATGAGGGCAAAACTGGAACATGTGCATTTACATTTTTTTAAATATTTTTTTTCATCAGATTACTTCTAAGTGACAGGTTTAGGCCGCTGACATCAATCAGGGAGACCGATCAATAATCAGCGACTTAAAATGTCACCGACAAGTGATCAGGTAATAATTATGATTTTTTCATTTATTAATAATTTGTGTTTTTTCATAATTACCCTAGATGACCCCTCTCTCTTTGTAGAGCAGGGTCATCCGTGGGCTGCCATAATGATCCGATCACTCCTATTGGCCAGGAGCGATCTGATCAGCCCAGCATTTGACCTGGAAGCACCCTGGACTTTCAGGTCAGTGCTGTTATTTTTTTTTTAATTATTATTATTATTTTATAAAAAAAAAATTAAATTTTTTTTTTTTTTTTTTTAATTATTATTATTATTTTTTACATTATTATTTTTTAACTCTTTCAATGCTGATGCTCCACTGAAGCACAGCATTGATTGATATTTAGTCCCCACAAGCTTGTGGGGACTAATATTAACCCCTGCAATGCTGCGATGGGGGTCATACACAATCGCAGCATTGAAGGGGTTAATTGAGGAAGAGGGGGGTAGGGGTTAACTGAGGAAGGGTGGGGGTGGTCTGGTCTCCACACTCATGTGGAGACCAAAGAACCCTGTCTCCCTGTCCCTGAAGCTGCCTCTGGCAGCTGGGACAAATCTCCAATAGACTGGAGATTATACGGGAGGAGTCTCTCTGATCAGTCCTACAGGACTGATCAGAGGACTTCTGGGGGCTCGTTTTTGCTGTTGCTGGTCTGCCTGGGCTTCCAGGCAGACCACCAGCAGCAGAACCCCCTAAAAAACGGGAATCAACCCCTTCAATGCCGCGATCGCGGCATTGAAGGGGTTAACGCTGCACTGACGCTCTCATGGAGCGATCAGGCAGCAGGGGGGTGTTGGATCAGGCCCCCACACTTGTGTGGGGACCCATTCAATACCCCCCCCTTCCCTGAAGCTGCCTGTGGCAGCTGAAACCGCGATTGCAGATTTTTCTGCAATCGCTGTTTCTGCCTACAAAATCACTCCGTGGGAGTGATCGTGGGCTTGGGGCGGGCATAGACGGGCTGTGCTGTCTGCCCAGGACTCCTGGGCAGACAGCAGCAGCAGCGCCCCCACGATCACCGCGATTGTGGTGATGTGGGGGTGTTTTTTGGAGGAGACGTACCTGGTACGTCCCGGTCTACCGGTGACTGTTAACCAGGAAGTACCAGGTACGTCCCGGTACTGAAGGGGTTAATATTTAAAAAGGTGCAGCATGCTTACATTTAAATTTAAAATCCAAGGAGAATCTCTGAATACAATCCGATAAGTGAATACGGAGCTGAAACCCACTTGTTGTGTACTTGCGAAGTCAGAGCAAACTTATTGCTCAGTTACATTTGAGTGAGACATCACTTAGGGGAAACATTTGATTTGTATACATTTTTGGAAAGCGCTATGATTTTTTGTCTTTCGTTTTTTGTTCCTACATATTGACACATTACTTTGATACAACGGATGGAGACCTAATTTGACAATTGGAAAGCAAATCTAAGTATTATTATTTTATATCTCCAGTCCTACACTTTTTTTGGTGAAATATTAATAGTCACTTTCACATTTTGATTTATCAATAATTATTATTTTCTTCGGCGCAACACTTTTCTATCTTTTATTTTTAGTACTGTAACTGTGCCAATAAGAACCACAACCACTTAGTAGTATTAGCCAAAGTAGCAGTGTAGAGAGTCTAGAGAGTGAGATAATTAATGTGCCATCTCCCACTGGTTGCAGTCCTGCTCAACCACCCAGAGCAGTAGACGCAGCATCCAGAAGGGCAGAGTGCAGAAGGGCAAATGTTGCTGCACGCCACAGCAACATTTAAGAGCACTTTGAAAGTGTACAAGAAGGGCGCTTATAGAGATTGCAAACATTGTGGAAAGCAAATCAGCAGGGGGGAAGTGTCCGTTCATTTCACCATTGCCGGGATGAACAAAGAGGCAGAACGAAATTGTAGGGCAGGCAGCATAACTGGTACTACTACAACCAGGGATGCACCAAAATGAAAATTCTGGACCGAAACCGAAAATTCATTAGTAGGCATGTTGGATAATGCCACTCAGTGCGTGTCTTGCAAATGTATGCGCTCTTGGAGTGAGTTCCCTGGGGCCGTACCGCTGTTGCAAGTATGAGCAGGTTGCTACTTTGGAATGCACTATACTAGATCTAAAGAGGCAACTGGCAACACTGAGCGACATAGACAACATGGAGAGGAGCTTACTGCTTATGGAGCAGGCATTGGCTGGGGTCAGTGTACAGGGGGGGGGGGTACAGATGGGGAAGAAGAGCTCTTGAGGGCAGAGAGCTGGGTAAGTTGTGTAAGGGGCAGCAGGAGCCAGAGAGCTAGGGAGGTTTGTTCGGGGCTAGATCACCCCAATATGTTTGCCAGTTTGTGCGAAGGTGCTGGGGAGAACAGCTCAGAGGAAGCATTTCTGGGGCAGGCTGACTCTTCTAACAGCCAGAAGAGCAGCCTCTCCAGCATAGAGGGGAGCCAGAAGGCTAGGAAGGCTAGACAGGTGCTGGTGGTTGGGGATTCAATTATAAGGAAGGTTGATAGGGTAATCTGTCGCCAGGAGCCCAAATGCTGAACAGTACGCTGTCTACCGAGTGTTCGGGTTCGACATATTGCGGACCAGGTAGACAGATTGTTGGGAGGGGCTGGAGATGATCCAGCGGTCGTAGTACACGATGGTACAAACGACTAAGTTAAGGGCAGGTGGGGGGGGTCCTTAAAAATTATTTTAGGGCACTAGGTCAGAAACTTAGGCAAAGGACCTCCAAGGTAATAATCTCTGGAATATTACCGGTACCATGCGCTACCTCAGGGAGACAGCGGGAGCTTAGGGAGATCAATGCGTGGCTAAGAGTGTGGTGTAAGAAAGAGGGATTTGGGTTTTTGGAGAACTGGGCAGACTTTGCCGTCGGCTACAGACTCTACAGAAGGAATGGACTGCACCTAAATGAAGAGGGAGCAGTGCTAGGGGACAGGATGGCTAGAGGAATCAAGGATCTTTTAAACTAGGTTCTGGGAGGGAGGATAGAGATAGAAATGAAGTGCTAGCTAAAGTAGACTGGGAAGGGGGTCTAGCTATGGGAAAAAGGGGTGAGAGCAGTGGTGGGGTTACCATAGACAATATGGAGCTACATACTACAAAACCTGCAGTCAAGTCATTTTTGTCAACTGATAAACCAAAAATGGGTAGTAACCTTAACCCCTTAACGACAAAGCCTGTATATGTACAGACTTGCTGTGCAATGCAATAACAACAAAGCCTGTACATGTTTTTTCCATGATCGGAAGCTTTGTAGCATCCACGGACGCCTCACAAGTGAGGCTGACCGTGGATCCAGGGAGGAAAGCCCTCCCCACAAAAAAAATGGCCGCCCGGCTAAAACAGCTTAGGAAGCGATCAGAATTGCTTCCTAAGCATAAACGGTGTTGCTGACATGCCTCGATGTAGCAACACAACCCCCTTACTCCGATAGCCTTGTGATTGCTCTGAAGACGTTGCCACCACTCACCAACTGAAAAATCAATGAGTTCACAAAGGGTCTATCCAGACCCTCTTGAGAACTCTCAAGCTCCTCCTGCAGGCTGAATGCAGGTACTGCATTCAACCATGCAAGGTCAATGGAGCCCAGCTCACTAATCAGTGTGATTAGTAAAAAAAAAAAAAAAATTAGTTTTAATTTAAAAAAAATTAAAAATCTGGTAACATGTAAAAATATTTCCCCACTGTCACCAAAAAAGTGCATATATATATATATATATATATATATATAAGTTTTTTTATGAGCAAGTCCTACAATTCTATATCTTCACAAAAATTCCCGCATGGAGAGTTAAAATATTGGCATTATAAATGCCCATAGGGTGCCTAGTTTAAAAAAATGTATGATTTGATGCAGTAAATTGAATTGGCCGGCTTCAAAGATGTCCCAAATATGCGAGGTGGGCAGAGTGACCAGATCACTCCTGACCAACTGTTAGTTTAAAAAAAATCCTGGCTCCTAACTTTTTTAGCTGGCGCCTAGATTCACAACAAATTTGTCAAGCCCTGCCTTACACACATAACACGTCATGATAACACATAACCTAACCCAGTTCCTAATCCTAATAATTAATTGTATTATTCTAATCATAAATAAATAATATAAATAAGTTAGTAAAAAATATGCCTTATACCCCCATATTTGCCACTCTGCCTCCCTGATATGCCTTATACCCCCTATATGCCACGCTGCCCCCCCCCGACTTACTAATGCATCCCCAGACTTGTCCCCCCATGCTTCAGACTCCCTGGTGTCTAGTGGGGTCAGCTGGTGAATGTCTGCGTGATGTGCGTAGACAACCTCTGCTGCTACCCGGCACTTCCGCCTGGGCTTCTATGACTGAGCACCGGAAGGTCATGCCACGACGGTGCTCCGTCATAGAAGCCCCAGTGGAACTACCGGGTAGTAGTGGGGGTTGTCTGCGTGAATCACGCAGACGTTCACCGGCTGCCAGAGAGGAGGATCCAGGTCCCCTGCAGCGCTGGGAGATCCTCCTCTCTGGCAGCCGGTGAACTTCTGATTTGTCTTTACCGCTCCTCTTTCTCTTTACCTCACCTTTTGTTTTCTCTTCTCTCTTTTATCCCTACCTCCCCTTTCTTTTATCTCTCCTTCCTTTCTCATTAGTGCTCCTCTTTTTCTTTATTTCATCTCACCAGTTTATTTTTATCGCTCCTCACATCTGTCTTTCTCTCCCTTTTCTCATTAACCCCTTCCCCCATTATCTCATCTCCCCCTTTTATCTCTTGATCTTTTTTCTCTTTCCCCATTTCTATCTCTCTTCTTTCTCTTTAATTCCCCCTTTACTTGATCTCTCCTCTTTCTCATTATCTATCCCCTTTCTTGTTTTCTCTGCGTCCTTTCCCATCTCTAATTTTCATTCTCTCTCTTTCTTCCTATCTCTTTTTTCTCCTATTTCTTTCTCCTCATTATCCCTCTGCTATATCTTTCTCTTTATCTCTTTATTTCTGCTTCAATGCTAAGCCAGGGACAGATACAGAGCCTCAAGAGGGGCACTCGCACACACACATCCAGACACTCACTAAAACACGCACACAGATACTCACACCAACACAACTAGACACTCAGCACTAACACACACATCCAGACACCTAGTACTAACACACATACACACACACTAACATACACAACCTGACACCCACACAAACATACCCAGATACTCAAACTAATACAACCAGAAACACACATATTAACATACTCACACATAGACACAAGTCCACATAGACACACACACTAACGTACCCAAGCCGGCGCACATGCATACCCAGGTAGATACTAACATACCTAACAAGAAAGACACTAACATACAAATACACACACTAAAATACTCGTACAGAGACACACTAACATACCCAGGCAGATACTAACATACATACCAAAGCATGCAGACACTAACATACACACCCAGGCAGACAGACACTGACATGCATTCCCAGGCAGACACTAACATGCATACCCATATGCCCTGCGAGCTGCTACACTACCTCCAAGGAGTCACCCCGCCTCCTCCTGAAAGTTAGGTAGATGAAGAGATAAGATTCTGTGGCGTGATAGTTTGACCTCCTGAAAAAAATTTCTGTGGATGCCCATTTAAATATGTGTATAAAGAAAACACATATAAATTATTTATAATATATATTATACATAGGGGACCCGGATCCTCCTCTCTAACAGCTGGTGAGGGGTGTCTGTGGGATGAAGTTCGGATCCGATTCTTCAGTTCATTTAATGTCACTTATAGCAGTTACTACTTCCCAGTCCCTCCCTACAGTCACTCTGATGATTGGCCCCACCCCTTTAGGGGCAGTTATGGTCAATGGGGTCTTTAGGGTTAATTTAGGGGCAGTTATGGTTAATGGGGTCTTTAGTTAACACACTTCTTCCTTTGGTTTCCAGTACCACCTATATGCAGATGACACCCTAATCTATATTTCTGCTCCTGACCTTTCCCCCTCTCTTCTAACTTGCCTCACTGACTATCTATCACGAATTGCATTATGGATGGCGTCCCGTTAAATAAAGATCAACATCTCTAAATCCGAACTCACGGTAATCCCGCCATCTGCTCTGTCCACTTTTCCTTACATCTCTATTACTGTTGACAACTCCACTATCCAACAGGCCAGGTTCGCTGTCTTGGTGTCACCCTTGACTCTGCTCTCTCTTTCATCCCTCACATCCAGTCCTTCACCAAATCCTACTGCCTCCACCTGAAAAACATCTCTCGAATTCGCCCTTTCCCCACACAAGAAACCACCAAGTTACTAATCCACTTCCTTGTGATATCCCGCCTGGATTATTGCAACTCCCTACTAACCGGTCTCCCCCTCTCCCGCCTTTCACCACTTTAATCCATCCTCAATATTGCACCTAGATACATTTTTCTCTGCCACCGTTCCTCACCCGCTGCTCCACTATGCCAATCACTTAATTGGCTCCCCATACCCTTCAGAATCAAATTTAAACTTTTGACCCTGACCTATAGAGCCCTCAACAACTCTGCAGCCCCTTACATCTCTATCCTCCTATCCAAATACACCGCTACCCGCCCCCTTCGCTCCTCTCACGACCTGCGGCTATCTTCTACTGTTGTTACCTCTTCCCACTCCAGTATTCAGGATTTCATCCACACCGCACCCCTCCTGTGGAATTGCCTTCCCTGTTCCGTCAGACTTTCTGCCTCGTATGCAACTTTCAAAACCTCTCTGAAAACCCACCTGTTCAGGGAAGCGTACAACATCCCTTTATTCCCAACCATCATGATAATCAAGCCATCTGAACAATCAACAGCTTCAACACATCATCGGAACCAGATCAACACATCCCCATCCAAGCAGTCCTCTCCTATTGTCTCATTTCCCCCTCAACCACTGACTAGATTGCAAGCTAGCAAGAGCAGGGCCCTCTTCTCCTTTGCATCAGTTTGTTATTGTATGTGTTTATAAATTGTTCTACTGACTGTAACAGCGCTGTGGAATCTGCGAGCGTTTTATAAATAAATGTAATGTAACACACCATGCAACCAGTACATGCTAGAACCTGGGTATGCCTGGGCATGATAGGAGTGTGATTGCTGTTAACAATCATATATATTTATTAATATTGTTTTTGCATTTTTTGTCCAATTTTGGTACGTTACTTACTTTTAATAAAAGTGTGTTTTTTGGGGGGTTTTTTTTTTAAAAAAAGGAAGGGTCATTTTTGGTTTCGGCCGAGTGAATCCTGAATTTTCGGTTGCGGTCCGGGATTTTCATTTCGGTGCATCCCTATTTCAGATGGTATATCTTTCCCTTCTGTTATTTCCTTGAAATATCTTAATAATAAAAGGAATATAACCATTTTCTAACAGACACTCTGAGGAAGCTTATTTAGTAGGTGAAACGCGTTTGTGCTATTTTTATTGACTTTTTAATGGTTTTTAACCAGAAAGCTGAAAATAAATACGTTTTTTTAAAAAACCATTCTTTTCTGCTCCTGGTATCCTTTTATTGTTTTAAACACGCAAGTTTATATCCTTGGTGGGGATCATTCCACCTACGCCAGAAGGTGTGAGCAATCCATTTATTGCTCACCATATTGTGAGTATACAGTGAACTGTTTTTATTTGTTTTATTCATTTTATTATACAGAAAGCACTATGCCTATTTCTGTTTAACTTTTTATGTCAGGGCTTGACAAATTTGTTGTGAATCTAGGCGCCAGGTGAAAAGTTAGGAGCCAGGATTTTTTTAAACTAACAGTTGGTTAGGAGTGATCGGATCATCATAGCCCACTTACTAAAATCACAGCGTTTGACCTGGAAGCACCCTGGACTTTCAGGTCAGTGCTGTTTTTTTTTTTTATTATTAATTTTTTTTATTTTTTTTTAACTCTTTCGATGCTGATGTTCCATTGGAGCACAGTATTGACTGATATTTAGTCCCCACAAGCTTGTGGGGAAAAATGTTAACCCCTGCAATGCCACGAATGTGTCATACACAAGTGTGGCATTGAAGGGGTTAACGCTGCACTGTCGCTCTCATGGAGCGATCAGGCAGCAGGGGGGTGTTGGGGCTGGCCTCCACACTCATGTGGAGACCAAAGAACCTTCTCCCCTGTCCCTGAAGCTGCCTCTGGCAGCTGGGACTCAATTGCTGGTCTATAGACCAGCCATTGCAGGGAGGGGAGTCTTTGATGACTGCTGTAGGCTTCCATGCCTACAGGAATCATCAAAGGGCTTGTGGGGGCTCGTTTTTGCTGTTGCTGGTCTGCCTGGACTGCCTCCAGGCAGACCACCAGCAGCAGAGCCCCGTACAAAATGGGAATTAACCCCTAAATGCCGCGATCGCGGCATTGAAGGGGTTAATGCTGCACTGTCGCTCTCATGGAGCGATCAGGCAGCAGGGGGATGTTGGGTCAGGTCCCCACACTTGTGTGGGGAACCAATCAACACACAAACCCCTTCCCTGAAGCTGCCTGTGGCAGCTGATAACACGATTGCTGGTTTTGCAGCAACCGCGGTTTCAGCCTACAGGATCACTCCGTGGGAGTGATCTCAGGCTCGGGGGCGGGCTCTGAGTGGCTGTGCTGTCTGCCCAGACTCCTGGGCAGACAGTAGCAGCAGCGCCCCCGTGTGGTTACTCAGCCTCTTACATCCACATTTTTTTATGGATGTAAGAGGCTGACAAAACCTAGGCGCCAGGACAAAATTCTCTGTCGCCATGGCGACCTGGCGCCTGGGATTTGTCGAGCCCTGTTTTATGTGCACCTTATCCTGAGAACCAAAAAAAAAAGAACTACACAGGACTGCTGCTAAAGATATCCCCAGGCGAGGATTGTATCGCCCATGCAAGTTTTGTGGGACTAATTGCTTAAGTCCCCAAAAAATGTGAGTATCCATTCCTTAACTCCTTACCACACGGTGCCAGCCACATATTATATTACTGTGACTTTCTTCTCCTCTATGCGCAACCACTATCTCCTGTAACCATTTCTAAGCCTACATAAAATGCTGAGGAAAATAAATCCGGTCCCAGGAACTTTATTTTTCTTTAAATTGACAATAGATAAAGAGCGAAAGATAAAGACTGAATTCAATTGTTTTATTTACCATCTTCACAGGCACACCTAGAATATTTAGCACAGACAGGCTGTTTCAGTGGCAGTACTACATCAATGCCTGCCTTGGTATATAGTGATGGGGGATATACTGCACTACTTTCAATGCCTGGCTCAGTGTATATTAATGGGAGTTATGCTTTCCACCATCAATGGCTGAAAGTGATGTGCATGTGTTGGCTGCTTGTGAATGATAGGAGTGTGATTGCTATATTAACTATACATGGTTGCTAACAGCAATAACACTCCTATTATGCCCAGGCATACCCAGATTCCAGCACAGCTAACATCACCCTCATCCTGGAACCTGGGCATGATAGAAGTGTAATTTTCGGGGGGCCCAGAAATTAAGGTGCGTCTTATACATGGGAGTGTCTTATACACGGGAAATACGTTTTTTATAGGTGAAACTGTGAAAATATTTCCTTTTTTCCTAATTTCCCCCACATTTTTAGATATTTTTCATACTTAATGATTTATATATATAATTATTATTTCAAAAGAAAGCCCTACTTGTGCTGAAAAAATTGAATATATGATTTGTGTGGGTGCACTAATTGAGAAGAGAGAATTTACAGTTGAAGGAAGACATAGCAAACACTGCTCTCTGGTCTTTTAGCGCAAACGTAGTAACAAAAATCCGGTCCTGAAGGGGTTAAAAGGATTCCTTAGAAATTTCATGGGAGTCTGATTAGGTGCATAGATATTCAGTGTAAATGTTATATCATTAATTTTGACAAATCAAGATATGGAATTGTCAATTTACATCACTTTCACCAAAGCTGTGTTAAAATTGTTCCCTATCCGAAATAATAATGACTTCTTTTTTACATTTCCGTACTAAATTTGCATTGTATAATACTTGATATTGACCCAATGAGACTCTATATCAATCTTGTTTTAAATGAACAAATCATATAGATGTCCCCTTTTTTGCTGTGTATTTAAACCCTGAACATTAATTAAAACCCAATTTAAGAGAAATGTATAGGCTTTTTCCCTTACGTCCCTTTTCTCGACCAAAAAGTAAAATGTGCCCATGCCCATGCTCATAATTGTCCCAATCAGCCCTATATATACACATATATATGTACATAGGCGTATACACTTAGAGTGTATTCACTTGTATAAATCAACTTACTGTTAAACTGAGTCCAAGCGTCTGTGAAATAGTGGCACACAGCATTATAGACACCAACAGCAGTCTAGTACACTTTTGCATCTGAAAGCATATTAATAGATTTTGGGGAGAAAAATCAGGATAGGAATTGTATTTATTTGTATCTAATGTGAGAAATGTCCCTTTTTAATTTATATGGTTATATAAAAGAATGCATTAAATAGAAGTAAAAACATAAAATGTTTAAGGGTACTGGGCACATTTATCTCACACCAGTAAACACTAGGGTTTCTTCAAAAATATATAAACCTCGTAAGCCTCCGTTCCCCATAACCATGACACCCTGCACAAAACATGATTTCAGTTTAAAAAACTGAAATGAAAATGAGGGAGAGAAAAATACATGACAGGAAAAGACAAAAGTAGGCATAAAGAAAAAGTTGAAAACCCATACAAAGTTAATGAAAATTAACTTTTTAATAAAAAAACTTAAAAAAAAATATAAAGAAATATGTAGAAAATAGTAAATAAGCTAACCCGCTGTTAAATAAATTAAAGGGTAATATAGAACAAACCTTAATTTGATTAGCCGAGGCTTGTTTGCAGTCTCTATTCTTGTACCGAAATACAACAGGTGCTTTCAGCTAGCATACAGGACGAGTGGCGTTACTCAAACAGATCCAAGGTAGTGGCAGGATTCTTACTGCATCCTATGAATAGCAAGCTACTTCTGTGTGCGTTGTTAGACATTCAGTGGCTTCTGTATTTATGGCTAGCAAGAGGAAAAACTTCTCTCCCTCCCAGGGGTGTATGTGTGGGACTCAGACGTCACATTCTGGATCATTTCCACAGTACGAGTCACTGCATTAAGGGAAGTTAAAAATTACAGCAATTCGATTAAATGATCTTTAAGTAATATTAATGGCAATGACAAACAACAGGATGGACAATTACCTGTGATTGTAAAATGGGTGGACAATTTGTACCAGTCCAACAATCGGCAAATAAACATCATACAAATGTGAATATTATCATATTGTTAGATTGTTTTTGATTAAAGTAAAAGAGTAATGGAGTTTGAGTTGAGCAAATAATAAAAAAAATACTTTTTTAAATTATGTTAAAATCTCTCTATGAATAAAATGTGTTGGTTAAGCCTTATCCTGCATTTCATGAGATTTGCCTTAGGCAGTATTATATGTCTATTCACAAACTGTAATAAACCTTAAGTCACATGGATCATGCTTATATAAATCTACATAGCTATAAGCATCTATCTGGGAAATGATTTTCTGTATCGGAATATTTATATACAGCTCTACTTTTATATAGAGCTATACGATATTGTTATGGGTTCAAAGGCAGGGAGGATCATTTCTCCACTGCTTCAGCAATACTCCTCCAGCTTCCAGTAAATCAGCCCAAGGAACAGCACGGAGATCTGAACAGTCTATCTAGTAAGCTCCCAATTTAGTGGACAAAAAGGTTTAGGTTTAAAAGCAGATGAACATTTATTACAGGGAAAGGCAGGCTTTTATACACAAAAGCATCAGATAACTGGGGTAATACAATTAACTTCTAACAATACAAGAAGCTAGTTCTCCATCAGGTACTCTCATTATGGATTTACGTGATACATTGGGGAAGGGGAGTGAACGTGACACACAGGGGACATAATACAATTACCTTTGGTGAAGATACCTGTACACAAGACATATAATTGGATTAACGATAGGGAGTTTCCCCATTGTCTGAAAACTAGGGTGCCCCCCAGCTTACACACAGTGGTACCCCCACAACCAGCATGTCCCTGGATGCCTCTCAGTGTCACCGATCCCCCTTCCAAAAAGCGACACGATCGGATGTTAATCGGTGGTCAGTCTAAGTATAGGGGACTGTGACATGTTTGCAGTCCGCCTGAGAGTTCCAGGGGCCATCTCCTGCTTAGGCGCTGGAATTACAGCACCAGGAGCCTAAAAGTCTATACGAGCGACCAACAGTTGCTGCATTAGGATTTTAAAAGTCTGTACGAGCGACTCTGTTGGTCGCTCGTACAGACTTTTAGGCTCCTGGTGCCGTAACTTGTTGCACCTTAAGGGGTTAAGGGGCCGTGCAAGTGAGCCTATTGGTCGCTTGCACGGCCCTTTAACCTACGGATTTCCGCTCCTGCTATCTAACGCAGCATCGAAGGGGTTAACGGGAGCGGAAATCCATAGGTTCGCTGTCAGGGGTTACAAAGACCATGCGAGTGAGCCTATTGGTCACCTGCAGGGTCTTCCTTGGTCCCTGTAGGCGGCCAATAGGCTCATTCGCACTGCCCTGTAACCCGTGACGGCGAACCTACAGATTTCTGCTTCCGTCAATCCCGCGATGCCGCGAAGACAAGGTAAGCTAGATGGGGAAGGGACCGGGGAGAGTAGTAGACGAAGACGATCATGAAGATCTTCGTGGTGTGTGTCTTCGCCTACGCTTTACCGCCGCCGTCTTCTCTTCGTCGTGTCTCATGTTCGCCCGAAGACGAATGCACAAGTCTAATATGCACACCATCCAGGGCCGGCCCAAGACATTGTGCTGCCTGGGGCGAAGTGTGAAATGCTGCCCCCCCCCCCACGATTCGGGGAAAAAAATTCTGCAAAAACTGTCCTACATCCATTATGTTATATCATGATAGTTAAAACAAAAATTAGGAAGTGATAATTTACATGCAACTGCAAACTCTATATTTTTATATAGCTTTATTTATATAAATAGTTTAAACAGATTTATTAAATAGCAACAACGATAACAAAAATATTGCAATCAACTATACAGCTCCTACAATTTTTTTTAAATATAGCTGTATTTATATAAACAGTTTAAATAGTTTTAATAAATAGCAAAACGGTTTATCATTAACAGACAACATTAACCATCACAACAATATTGCAATCAACTATACAGCTCCTACAATTTTTTTTTAAATATAGCTGTATTTATATAAACAGTTTAAATAGTTTTAATAAATAGCAAAACGGTTTATCATTAACAGACAACATTAACCACCACAACAATATTGCAAACAAACTATATACCAATCAACTCAAATTGGTGCTTTCCGTGCCTTCTTGGAGCGCAGGTATGTTTTTATTAACTTCAGCTTTGAGAAGCTTCGCTCTCCACTAGCAACGGTTACAGGAAGTGTTAGCAGTATGCGCAGTGCAATGAAGACATTTGGAAAGAGGCCAGTCAAATTGTTTGTGCAGATATACTCCAGCACACCCTTCGGAAACAAGTCTGAAGGGATATATTTTGAAATTGCTCTCAGTTCATCATTGAGATCAGTCGAGTCAATATCCCGCATGTTCTCATGGGACAAAACTCTTTCCAATTCTTTACACTGCTGGAGTAGGTCTTCAGGTATTGCTTCTTTTAGCTTGGGAATGTTGTAGAGAACCCCAAAGACATTGCTGTGCTCGTGTAGCTGCAAAAAACATTCTTCCAGTGACTGGATAGCACAGTCTAGAACTTGGTAAAAAAAATTAACTTTGAACTGTTGTTTTGGATCACTGATGCATTCATCCTCTGCCTCATAATCAAAATGGGTTCTTCTGCGGCGAACCCAAACTTCGGCAAGGGGAAAAGTCGGATCGATGTCAAGTTCTTCTGCCATCTTTTGTGCGCTTTTCAATACATTTTCATATTCCTCATCTGATCGATAAGTCTGTAGAAAAGCCTTTGTCATGTCAAGTTGTTGAACTGCCGCAGAAATATCAACATCAATCTGTTGCAGTCTTTTGCTTACAATGTTTACATGGAAGAGTACATCATGCCACAACACTAGACCACACAGAAATTTAAAATTGCATATATTCCTTGTGATTCCTCTCCCTTCTGCTAGTGTTTTGCCACGAGCTGCTCCTGTTAAACCAGCATCCTCCATAACTGCAGTTAGGGCATCATAAATTTTCCCAATCTGGTTTCGGATAGCCTTTACTGCTTCCACGCAACTCTCCCATCGTGTGGTACTCAGTGGTTTCACTGTAATATGTGAACGTCCAAGATGTTGTTTGAGGATTTGCCAACGGTGGGTAGATGCAGAGAAGAATACATACACACTTTGTATTACATTAAAGAACTCTGAAGCTTCGGGACATGCAGAGGCAGCATCGCTGATTACCAAGTTCAATGAATGGGAACGGCAAGGAACAAAAAAGGCTCTGGGATTTAAAAATCGCACTCGTGTTTGTACACCACTGTTTTTTCCCTTCACGTTGGCTCCATTGTCATATCCCTGTCCTCTCATATCCATAAGGTCAACTCCCATTTCTTTCAGCTTCTCAAGAAGCATGTTTGTCATGCCAGATCCTGTTGTATCATCTATATCGATGAACCCCAAAAAATGTTCTCTGACATTTACACCTGAGTCTGTTGCCATTACAAAACGGACCATTAAAGTCATTTGTTCAGAATGGCTTATATCAGGTGTACAGTCCAGAATTACAGAGTAATATTTTGCAGCATTCAGGTTTCCCAGAATTGTCTCTTTGATTTGCCCTGCCAGTAACTGGATGATTTCGTTTTGAACAGTCTTCCCAAGATAGTTAATGTGGGTTTCTTTACTGGTTACTCTTCTGAGATGCTCCTTTAGGACTGGGTCAAACTCTTCCATCAACTCCACAATTTTAAGAAAATTACCATTGTTTGGCACAAACAGCTTATCTGATGTACCACGCAGTGCTAGGTTTTGAGTAGCAAGGACTCTAACAATGGCGATGAGCCTTTTCAGAACATTTTCCCAGTGATAAGTTTCAGAATCAATCTTCTCTTTGTGTTTTGCATCTATAGTTGTCTTCAACCTAAGTCTTGTACGCAGTTCAAACCAGCTATGGAATGCTCTCTGGTGAGATGGTGTCTTCTCATGACATGTCAAATTCCTGCTAAGGTGTTTCCAGTCATTTGTTCCTTTAGAACTTAAAGCAGATACAGTGAGGTCTGTTTGGAAGACTTTGCAACAAAAACAATACACAGCATTCTTACTCTTTGAGTACATAAGCCATGACCTCTCCACTTTCTCCATATTGGGTAGATTACGCCAATAATGCATCCGATGAAAGCTTCGATTTCCTTCAGATTTGTCCTTTGGAAAGCTGAAACTTTTCAGCTGATGTGGACCGTATGCTACCAGGAAATCTCTCAGTTTACTGCTCATATCTGGCCAGAGCCCTGGGTCTTCAAAAAATAGAGGACTGAACTCAGCATCACCAGGAACCAGCTCATCCACCGTGCTCACATCTGTTGGGCTTTCCTCTTCACGAATATGTAGAGCTTCCTCAGTTTGTGATGCTGATGTGGATGCCGTAGCAATTATCTCCTCAGTTGGAAACTCTTGTTCCATCGGAGCTTTGTCTTGACTCCCTGGATTAATAAATTTCAGCATGGCTCCTTTCTGCTTAGATAAAAAAGCCTTCTTCGCCACTCTAATCTTTGCATATTGTACACCAGAAAGACGTATTCGTTTCTTTCCGCCAGACATGGCTGTTGGCAAAAGGTGACACAAATGTAAAGACTTTAGCGTTGCGTATCAAGAAGACACAATCACAAAAAAATAAAAAAAAATGTAACTACATAATAAGTACCTATCTCTGAAGAAAAGACTTTGATTGAAATATGACTTAAAATTGACAACTGAACTGTGCAATTTCTTTTTATATCAGCCCCTGCTGTTAATATATATATATATAAATATTAGCCCCTGCTGTCAATATGTATAAATATTAGATCCTGCTGTCAATATATATATATATATATATATATATACCGTATTTGCTCGATTATAAGACAAGGTTTTTTCAGAGCATTTGCTCTGAAAAATTACCCCTCGTCTTATAAGCTATGTTGCCTTCTAATCAGACCTCAAATGAGGTCTGACTATGAGACTAAGATCCAGATCCCCGCAGAGCATTTCTGAAGGCAGAGTGGCATATAGGGGGTTAAAAGACATACTCCTCCACATGGGGCGCAAATACATAATGAGAAAAACAAAGATATAGTAAGTATAGTAAGGAGCAATATGTGGTGTATAGTCCCCTCTATAATGAAATCAGCAATTGTGTTTCACAAACTCCAAAGAACCAATTTAAGTTTCCTTTTTCATAATATATTCAGATTGAAATAGAGTAAATAACACAATACCTTCACTTTCCCTCACACTGATGTCTGGAGTTTTGTCCTTTGACGTGACTAGAAATTCAGGAAGGCGTTTTGTCTCTGGATAAATAAAAATTACAAAGTTCTATTTATCCCTACAGTAAGTAAAGTGCCAGGAAACAGATAACCAAATACACACCAGGAAAGGCTCTGCCACACCGAGGCCCAAACACACACACATAGTCCCCACTATAAAGAAATCAGCAATTGTGTTTCACAAACTCCAAAGAACCAATTTCAGTTTCCTTTTTCATAAAATATTCAGATTGAAATAGAGTAAATAACACAATACCTTCACTTTTCCTCACACTGATGTCTGGAGTTTTCTCCTTGACTAGAAATTCAGGAAGGCCTTTTTTTCTCTGGATAAATAAAAATTACAAAGTTCTATTTATCCCTACAGTAAGTAAAGTGCCAGGAAACAGATAAACCAAATACACACCAGGACAGGCTCTGACACCTGTCAAGAGCATAAAAAATGCTTTCCACATTGCTGCTTATTGTGTGTATCTGACTGTGCCCCCTGCCAGGCCCCTTTGTGCATTGATTTATTTGATGCCCCCCTTGTGTTTTGATGCCCCTTCTTTTGTACTGGTTAATTATAATGCCCCCTATACCCATGTGTATCACCCCCCCCCCCCTTTGTGTATAGATCGTCCTAACCACCCTGTTGTGTCCTCACTCCCCAGCCACCCTCTAGGGGCATGAATATGTCCTTTAAAATTATGTCCTTCCCACCCTTTAAAATTAGGCCTTTCTTTAGATAACCAGATAAGACAGATAACCACAAGCCCTATTAGCTGTAGTTACCTCAAAAACAGAAGGCACAGCCAGTGTATGTTAACATTAAACCTGCTCCAAGGCCAAGAAGGTTTATTACAAAAAATCCTATACATATTTGGAGGAAAAAACAGTGATTTCAGAGGTTCATGATAACCTCCATAAACAGCCATTTTAACAGGCTTAACACTTGAGCTGACAGCTCACCTCTCATGTGCTGAGGTATTGAGGTCATACATTTGTGCTGTTTTGAGCAGTTGCTGTTTGCTTTGTACCACCAATTTTGGTTCCCATTTCATATTAAATAGAATATCGCCAATATGGAAGAAGGGGAGTGAACACCACCTGCACACATTTCAGACATGGTGGCACCAATTGCCCCAGTCTGCCCCATTATAGGGCCGGCCCTGACACCATCACATACACATAAAATAAAATGAAGCCTTGAAAACCATGTTGATTTCAGAGTTAATAATATACATACAATTATTACAGATATGAGTAGAATCAGAGTGTTAACCCCCCAGAGAAGTAACTCCTCTATTACCAGACATTACACAGTCACATACTCACAGTCAAACACACATACCAGATGCTGGCTGCAGTTTACCCTGAGCTTGGTTTGAAGGAAGGACTCTGCCTATTAGGAGAGGCTTTGGAACTCTCAGGCAATCAGGAGGGCTAAGAAGTTGACAACGCAATCCTATACATATTGGCTCGGATATAGGCTGCCCCCGTATATAGGCCGCACCCTAAATGTTTGGTGCTTTTTTAAAGAAATTTTTTTTTTTAATAGACATGCTGCCATTCCCCCCCCCCCGAGATATGCTGCCACTCTGTCCTCCCCCCCGAGATATGCTGCCACTCTGTCCTCCCCCCCGAGATATTCTGCCACTGTCCTCCTCCCCCCCCGAGATATGCTGCCACTGTCCTCCTCCTCCCCCCGAGATATGCTGCCACTGTCCTCCTCCTCCTCCCCCCGAGATATGCGGCCACTGTCCTCCTCCTCTTCCCCCCCGAGATATGCTGCCACTCGCCCCCCCCCGACTTACTAGAGCAGACTCCCGGGTGTCTTGCGGGGCCGGGACATCTACGCAATACGCATATACAACTTCCGGTGCCGGGACTCAGCGGATGTGCTCCCCCCGTGGGAATTCCCGGCAAGGGAGACGTGCCGGCAGCGGAGGCTGTTTACGCGCATTGCTGCTGCCGGTGAACGTCTGCACGATACGCTTTGACAACCTCCCGTGCCGGCACTCCCCCCGTGGGAAGTGCTGGCAGGGGAGGCTGTCTGAGCGTATCAGAGAGTAGGATGCAGGTCCCCTGCACCGCTGCGGGGGATCTGTATCCTAACCCTGCTGCCTGCCCGGCGCCCGGAACTGCATGTGCCGGGCGTCGGGCGCTAGACCCCGAATATAGGCCGCACCCCCACTTTAAAGACTTAAAGTGGGGGGAAAAAGTGCGGCCTATATTCGAGCCAATACGGTATATACTGTATGTGCTCGATTATAAGACGACACCCCCAAAATTTGAATATTCATTTAGAAAAAGAAGAAAAACCCTGAATATAAGTCTACCCTATAGGAAAAAAGTTTTACTAGTAAATATGATTCACATGTAAACTATTTTTTCATATTTAATAAAAACCATGACTGAGAAAAATGCATTTTTTCTTTTTGATTTCCTTTTATTTGCCACAACAAATGAGAAGGATTTGGGAATTGTTATAGACAACAAACTAGGCAACAATGTGCAATGTCTGTCAGCAGCTGCTAAGGCCAGTAAGGTATTGTCATGGGGCATCAATTCACGGGATAAAAGTATAATTTTGCCTCTTTATAAATCAATGGTTGCAGAAAGGGTGCAGAGGCGGGCTACAAAATTAATAAAAGGAATGGAGCACTATAGTTATGAAGAAAGGTTAACTAATTTAAATCTGTTTAGTTTAGAAAAACATCGCCTCAGAGGGGATATGATAGCATTATATAAATATATTCGGAGCCGATACAAACCATTATCTGGAAACCTATTCATAAACAGGACTATGCATAGGACACGTGGTCATGCATTTAGACTGGAAGAAAGGAGATTTAGTCTAAGGCAAAGTAAAGGGCTTTTACAGTAAGAACAATAAGGATGTGGTATTCTCTGCCTGCAGAGGTAGTTTTATCTACGTTTAAACAGCAACTGGATGAATACTTGCAAAACATAATATTCAGGGATATAATTTTTAAATTATGTTTAATATGAAGCTATTTCCACATAATTTAAAAATTATATCCCTGAATATTATGTTTTGCAAGTATTCATCCAGTTGCTGTTTAAAGGTATGTACAGACTCTGATAAAACTACCTCTGCAGGCAGAGAATACCACATCCTTTTGTTCTTACTTATTGTTCTGACTGCCATTCTGGGGTCAAGAAGCATTTTTTTTCCTATAGAATGCATTTCTTTGCCTTCTTTTGGATCAACAGCCACAGCAATTAACAGATGTAGGAAAGGCTGAACATGAATGCATGTCTTTTTTCAGCGTATGTAACTATATAACTATGACTTGCCCTAGTGCACATAGCAAGATCCATAAAGACATGACTGGATCAACCCCATCGAACACCTTTGGGGTGAACCGGAACGGAGACTGCAAGCCAGGCCTTCTCGTACAACATCAGTGCCCGACCTCACAAATTCTATATGGGATGAATGGGCAAAATTTGCACAGAAACACCTCCAGAAGAGGGGAAGCTGTTATAGCTGTATAGGGGGAGCCAACTACATATTAATGAATATATTTAGAATGCAATGTTATAAAAGTCCCTGTTGGTGTAATGGTCAGATGTCCCAGTACTTTTGTTCTTATAGACTATATATCTATGCACGGACCTATTTACATTGGGTGCTGCCCTAGGCCTGACCGATCTTCATATCAAGCACAGCCTTCATAGTTTGAAGGGGCCAGCTGAGGAGACCAGAGATATCTTTTGGAACTCAATCCATCCCCCGGTGTTGTGTCAGAGGTACTACTGCCTGTCAAATGACCTATATACACTCACAGACCACTTTATTAGGTACACATTGCTAGTACCGAGTAGGACCTCCCTTTGCGTTCAAAACTGCCTTCATTCTGCTTGGCTTTTGCAGTTGCATTTAGCTTGGACACACAAGCGAATCCTGAGCTGGGGCGAATCTCCTAAGTGACATCTCTAAGTGAGGAGTTACAAGCAAAGAAGGAGAGTATATTCATTACTATTGCAAGGGGGAGCACTGTGTTTGTTTGTGTTGTGTTCAGTGTAAAGTTTTGTTGAAAAAAGCATAAAAAAAAAAAGGGTAAGGGCTATTTCAGGTGTGTTGCTAATTAAGTAACCTTCTCTGTGAGTTCTGCTTGGCTTTTGCAGTTGCATTTAGCTTGGACACACAAGCGAATCCTGAGCTGGGGCGAATCTCCTAAGTGACATCTCTAAGTGAGGAGTTACAAGCAAAGAAGGCGTTAAAAAGCAAAAAGGAGTTAAAAAGCAAGAAAGAGGGTAAAGTATAAATCCTTGTGATTGCATATAATATATTTATATATATTTTGCGCCTTACTGTCTGTTGTTGCCAGTTATTTGAGCTATCCCCATTGCCAAGATGTCCTCCATGTTTGACAATGCGGTCAGGTGTACATCTTGCTCAATGTATGCAATCCTTGAGCAGCGCTTCGAGGGTGCATATTGCTGTGCGAGATGTGTGCGGGTTGCTCATTTGGAAGCACAAATCCTGAGTCTAGAGGAGCAACTGGCAACACTGAGATCTATTGACAACTTGGAGAGGAGTCTGCTGCTCACTGAGCAAGCTCTCTCGCAGGTAGAGGTGGGGGAGGATAGTGGGATGGAGGTACAGGACAGTCAGGCAGCTAGCTGGGTTACAGTTAGAAGGCGGGGTAGGGGGAAAAGCGCCAGGGAGGCTAGTCCTGATCTAGCACACCCCAACAAGTTTGCCCGGTTGGCAGATGAGGGGGATGTTAGTTCAGAGTTAGCAGTACTGCAGCAAGTCACTGCCTCTGACCACCAGAGGGGTGTCTGCTCCAGTAAGGAGGGAAGGAGGAGCGCAGGGCAGGCCAGACAGGTGCTGGTAGTGGGGGACTCAATTATTAGGGGGACAGACAGGGCGATCTGTCACAAAGACCGGGATCGCCGAACAGTGTGTTGTCTGCCTGGCGCTCGAGTTCGGCACATCGCGGATCGGGTTGACAGATTACTGGGAGGGGCTGGAGAAGACCCAGCAGTCATGGTGCACATTGGCACCAATGACAAAGTGAGAGGGAGGCTGAGTGTCCTTAAAAATGATTTCAGGGACTTAGGTAGCAAGCTTAAGGCAAGGACCTCCAAGGTAGTATTTTCTGAAATATTACCTGTACCACGTGCAACACCAGAGAGGCAGCGGGAGATTAGGGAGCTAAACAAGTGGCTCAGAAGCTGGTGTAGGAAGGAGGGGTTTGGGTTCATGGAGAACTGGGCCGACTTCTCTGTCGGATACAGGCTCTACGGTAGGGACGGGCTGCACCTCAATGGGGAGGGTGCAGCTGTGCTTGGGGAGAAGATGGTCAGAAGGGTGGAGGAGTGTTTAAACTAGGGAAAGGGGGGGAGGGAAACTACAATATAGAAGGGGAAGATAGTGTAGATAGAGATCTGGGGCTTACAAATGTACCTGGGGGTGGAGCGGAGGGAGGGGTTAGAATAGTTAATAGGGATAGGCTTCATAGGGAAAAAAACCATACACCTCTAAATTGTATGCTTACTAATGCCAGAAGTCTGACCAATAAAACTGACGAACTGGAGTTAATAATGTCTGAAGAAAATTATGACATAGTGGGTATAACAGAGACATGGTTGGATGATAGCTATGACTGGGCGGTTAACATACAGGGGTATAGTCTATTCAGGAAGGATCGGAAAAAACGAAAAGGGGGAGGAGTTTGCCTTTATGTAAAGTCCAGCCTAAAGGCCACACTGCGGGAGAATATATGTGAGGGAAATGATAATGTGGAGTCATTATGGGTAGAAATATATGGAAAGAAAAATAATAAAATACTGATCGGGGTTGGCTATAAGCCACCAAATATAATGGAAGCAGCAGAAGATCAATTATTAAAGCAAATAAACAAGGCAGCTAATCACAATGAGGTGGTTATTATGGGGGACTTTAACTATCCCGACATAAACTGGGAAAGCGAGACCTGTGAATCTCATAAAGGAAACCGGTTTCTGACTATAAGTAAGGATAATTATCTGTCCCAAATGGTACAGGACCCGACCAGAGGGGGCGCCCTACTGGACTTAATATTAACCAACAGACCTGACAGAGTAACTAATGTGCAGGTCAGGGGACATCTAGGAAATAGTGATCACAATGTGATGCATTATAACTTGTCCTTCAATAAGGGAACTCTTAGAGGAGCCACAAGAACTATGAACTTTAGGAGGGCAAAGTTTGATCAACTAAGAGAAGCCCTTAACACTGTAAATTGGGAAAATGTCCTCAAAAACAAGAGTACAGACACTCAATGGGAGATTTTTAAGAATATCTTAAATTCTCACTGTGAAAGGTACATACCGTATGGGAATAAAAGAGTCAGGAACAAGAGAAAACCAATGTGGATAAATAAAAATGTAAAGGGGGCAATAAATGGCAAAAAAAAGGCATTTAAGCTACTAAAACAGGAAGGCAGTGAGGAAGCAATAAAAAGCTATCGGGAAAAAAATAAAATATGTAAAAATCAGATAAAAGCAGCAAAATTGGAGACAGAAAGACTCATTGCCAAAGAGAGTAAAACAAACCCCAAAATGTTCTTTAACTATATAAATAGTAAAAAGGTTAAAAATGAAAGCGTTGGCCCCTTAAAAAGTAATGAGGGAGAAGTTATAGATGGGGATCAGGAAAAAGCTAATCTATTAAATATATTCTTCTCTGCTGTATTCACAGAGGAAAATGAAATGCCAGGTAATATACAGCAGGATGAGATAAATGCCTCAGTACATGTCACCTGTCTAACGCAGGAAGAAGTGCAGTGCCGCCTAAAAAAAATCAAAATAGACAAATCACCAGGTCCAGATGGCATTCACCCCCGCGTTCTAAGGGAGTTAAGTAATGTAATAGACAGACCCCTATTTCTAATATTCAAGGACTCTATAGTGACAGGGTCTGTTCCCCAGGACTGGCGCATAGCAAATGTTGTGCCAATATTCAAAAAGGGGACAAAAAGTGACCCGGGGAATTATAGGCCTGTTAGTTTAACTTCTGTTGTGTGTAAACTGTTTGAGGGTTTCCTAAGAGATGCTATTTTGGAGTATCTCAATGAAAATAAATGTATGACTCCATATCAGCATGGGTTTACAAGGGATCGGTCCTGTCAAACTAACCTGATCAGCTTTTATGAGGAGGTGAGCTCAAGACTGGATCGGGGTAAATCGCTGGATGTCGTATATCTTGATTTTTCCAAAGCATTTGATACGGTGCCACATAAAAGGCTGGTACATAAAATGAGAATGCTTGGGCTGGGGGAGAATGTGTGTATGTGGGTAAGTAACTGGCTCAGTGATAGGAAACAGAGGGTGGTTATTAATGGTACATACTCTGAGTGGGTGACTGTTGCTAGTGGGGTACCACAGGGGTCAGTTTTGGGTCCTATTCTTTTTAATATATTTATTAATGACCTTGTAGAGGGATTGCATAGTAAAGTATCAATCTTTGCAGACGATACTAAGCTCTGTAACGTGGTTAACACAATAGAGGACAGCGCACGATTACAAATGGATCTGCATAGGTTGGAGGCTTGGGCTGGGATGTGGCAGATGAGGTTCAACACAGATAAATGTAAGGTTATGCACATGGGGAAGAAAAATCCAGGCTGGGAATATGTATTAAATGGGAAAACACTGGGGACGACTGACATGGAAAAGGACTTAGGAGTTTTAGTTAACAGTAAATTTACCTGTAGCGACCAGTGTCAGGCAGCTGCTGCTAAGGCAAATAAAATCATGGGGTGCATCAAAAGGGGCATAGATGCTCACCAGGCCCAGATGGCATTCACCCCCGCGTTCTAAGGGAGTTAAGTAATGTAATAGACAGACCCCTATTTCTAATATTCAAGGACTCTATAGTGACAGGGTCTGTTCCCCAGGACTGGCGCATAGCAAATGTTGTGCCAATATTCAAAAAGGGGACAAAAAGTGACCCGGGGAATTATAGGCCTGTTAGTTTAACTTCTGTTGTGTGTAAACTGTTTGAGGGTTTCCTAAGAGATGCTATTTTGGAGTATCTCAATGAAAATAAATGTATGACTCCATATCAGCATGGGTTTACAAGGGATCGGTCCTGTCAAACTAACCTGATCAGCTTTTATGAGGAGGTGAGCTCAAGACTGGATCGGGGTGAATCGCTGGATGTCGTATATCTTGATTTTTCCAAAGCATTTGATGCGGTGCCACATAAAAGGCTGGTACATAAAATGAGAATGCTTGGGCTGGGGGAGAATGTGTGTATGTGGGTAAGTAACTGGCTCAGTGATAGGAAACAGAGGGTGGTTATTAATGGTACATACTCTGAGTGGGTGACTGTTGCTAGTGGGGTACCACAGGGGTCAGTTTTGGGTCCTATTCTTTTTAATATATTTATTAATGACCTTGTAGAGGGATTGCATAGTAAAGTATCAATCTTTGCAGACGATACTAAGCTCTGTAACGTGGTTAACACAATAGAGGACAGCGCACGATTACAAATGGATCTGCATAGGTTGGAGGCTTGGGCTGGGATGTGGCAGATGAGGTTCAACACAGATAAATGTAAGGTTATGCACATGGGGAAGAAAAATCCAGGCTGGGAATATGTATTAAACGGGAAAACACTGGGGACGACTGACATGGAAAAGGACTTAGGAGTTTTAGTTAACAGTAAATTTACCTGTAGCGACCAGTGTCAGGCAGCTGCTGCTAAGGCAAATAAAATCATGGGGTGCATCAAAAGGGGCATAGATGCCCACGACAAGGAAATAATTCTACCACTGTACAAGTCACTAGTCAGACCACACATGGAATACTGTGTACAGTACTGGGCACCAGTGTACAAGAAAGATATAGTGGAGCTGGAGAGGGTTCAAAGACGGGCAACCAGAGTAATAAGGGGAATGGGAGGATTACAGTACCCAGAAAGATTATCAGAATTGGGGTTATTTAGTTTGGAAAAAAGACGGCTTAGGGGGGACTTAATAACTATGTATAAATATATAAGGGGGCAGTACAGAGATCACTCCCAGGACCTATTTATACCCAGGACTGTATCTATAACAAGGGGACATCCTCTACGGCTGGAGGAAAGAAGGTTTCTACACCAGCACAGACGGGGGTTCTTTACAGTAAGAGCAGTGAGATTATGGAACTCTCTGCCAGAGGAAGTGGTGATGGTAAACTCAATAAAAGAGTTCAAAAGGAGCCTGGACGTGTTTCTTGAAAGCAATAATATTACAAGTTATGGATATTAAATTAATAGGGACAGAACGTTGATCCAGGGATTTATTCTGATTGCCATATTTGGAGTCGGGAAGGAATTTTCCCCCTGGTATGGGGCAATTGGCATCTGCTTCATAAGGGTTTTTTGCCTTCCTCTGGATCAACACAGTAGGGACACAATATGTATATAGGTTGAACTTGATGGACTTTGGTCTTTTTTCAACCTTATGAACTATGTTACTATGTTACTATGACAAGGAAATAATTCTACCACTGTACAAGTCACTAGTCAGACCACACATGGAATACTGTGTACAGTACTGGGCACCAGTGTACAAGAAAGATATAGTGGAGCTGGAGAGGGTTCAAAGACGGGCAACCAGAGTAATAAGGGGAATGGGAGGACTACAGTACCCAGAAAGATTATCAGAATTGGGGTTATTTAGTTTGGAAAAAAGACGGCTTAGGGGGGACTTAATAACTATGTATAAATACATAAGGGGGCAGTACAGAGATCACTCCCAGGACCTATTTATACCCAGGACTGTATCTATAACAAGGGGACATCCTCTACGGCTGGAGGAAAGAAGGTTTCTACACCAGCACAGACGGGGGTTCTTTACAGTAAGAGCGGTGAGATTATGGAACTCTCTGCCAGAGGAAGTGGTGATGGTAAACTCAATAAAAGAGTTCAAACGGAGCCTGGACGTGTTTCTTGAAAGCAATAATATTACAAGTTATGGATATTAGATTAATAGGGACAGAACGTTGATCCAGGGATTTATTCTGATTGCCATATTTGGAGTCGGGAAGGAATTTTCCCCCTGGTATGGGGCAATTGGCATCTGCTTCATAAGGGTTTTTTGCCTTCCTCTGGATCAACACAGTAGGGACACAATATGTATATAGGTTGAACTTGATGGACTTTGGTCTTTTTTCAACCTTATGAACTATGTTACTATGTTACTATTCTTCGTGGCATACTTTCTACAAGGAGCTGGAAACTTTCCTCAGAGATTTTGGTCCATATGGACATTATGGCATCACGCAGTTGCTGCAGATTTGTTGGCTGCACATCCATAATGCGAATATCCTTTTCCAACACATTTAGTTTGAGATGATGTGAGCTTTGTGACATGCTACATTATCCTGCTGGAAGTAGCCATCAGAACATGGGTACACTGTGGTCATAACAATACTCAGATAGGCTGTCGCGTTTAAATGATGCTCAGTTGGTACTAAGGGGCTCAAAGTGTGCCAAGAAAATGTCCCCCACACCATTACACCACCACCAGCCTGAACCATTGATACAAGACAGGATGGATCCATGCTTTCATGATGTTTACACCAAAGTCTGACCCTGCCATCTGAATGTTGCGGCTGGAATCGAGACTCATCAGACCAGGCAACGTTCTTCTGGTCTTACATTGTCCAATTTGGTGACCCTGTGCAAATTGTAGCCTCAATTTCCTGTTCTTAGCTGACAGGAGTGGCACCTGGTGTGGTCTTCTGCTGCTGTAGCCCATCTGCTTCAAGTTTTGCCGTGATGTGCATTCAGAGATGCTATTCTGCATACCATGGTTATTTTAGTCACTGTTGCCTTTCTGTCATCTTGAACCACTCTGCCCATTCTCCTCTGACCTCAACACGGACCACACAACTTCGACTCACTGGATATTTTCTCTTTTTTTTTTGACTATTCTCTGTAAGCCCTAGAAATGGTTGTGCGTGAAAATCACAGTGGATCAGCAGTTTCTGAAATTCTCAGACCAGCCCATCTGGCACCAACAACCGTGCCACGTTCAAAGTCAATTAATCCCCTTTCTTTCCCATTCTGATGCTCGGTTTGATCTTCAGTAAGTTGTCTTGACCACGTCTACATGCCTTAATGCATTGAGTTGCTGCCATGTGATTGACTGATTTGCTATTGATGTGAACAAGCAATTGAACAGGTGTACCTAATAAAGTGGCCAGTGAGTGTATATGTAACTATTAATTATGGTAAATTAGATACATTAACAGGTGCATACTAAGATCATCTTCAAAATCTGTTACATGATTTGGTTTCTAAAATATATTGAAATGGCTCTTAACAATCAACTCATATGCTAATATGTCATATTTTTATTTGTATTGTTTTCTGTTTATCATTTGATTGGATTGACCACTGAAAAAGTGAGTATTGAAAATTTTCCTTCCACATCATTAACATTAGAAACAATTTAACTAATAATCTGGTCATCTTTTAAAGGGCATTTAGTTTATTAAACATGTGAATGCTGCTTCCTTGAAATGCAGGATGTGGGTGGCAGCTGTTATCATTAAAAACTTACATAAAATCATGTATTACTTAAGTCAAAAACTAAAACATTGTTTTATAACTAATAAGAATAATAACCTGGAGAAAACGAACAGTAAATGTATTTTTTTTTATTTTGCAATCAATTAAAATATACCAATTCTGGGGTATAAAGGCCTTAAAAGACTGCATGACACTAAGGTCATGCTAACAGCTTTTAATTATATGCATAATGTTCATTGTTTTACTGTGCCATGTGCTCTTCATGTAGTCAGTACGGACCGGGAATCTGACCCAGTGTACAAGCTGCTTTGAAGATGGGTTAAGACTTCATGAAGGGTAAGTGTCAGCATGTGTGTTAGTGTGTATCTAGATGTTTGTGTGTGTTAATGTCAATGTTGGTGTGAGTGTCAGTGTCTGGGTATGTGTGTGTTAGTGTCTGTATGTATTGATGTGAATGTCTGATTGTGTTGGTGTGAGTATCTGGGAGTGTCATTGACTGGTGAAATAGTGTCTGAGTATGTGTATTTGTGTGTCTGTTAGAGTTAGTGTCATTGTCTTTGTTTTGGTGTAAGTGTCTGGGTGTATGTGTGTGTTAGTGTGAGTGTCAGTGTATGAGTATGCCTGAGTGTTTATATATGTATGTTGGTCTTGGTGTCTGCATGTGTTAATGTGCTTGTCTGGATGTGCCAGTGTCTGTGTGTAAGTGTGAGGGTCTGTGTTTGTGAAAGTCTATGTTTGAGTGTCGGTGTCTGGTGCGTTTGTGTTAGGGCTGAAACAACTAATCGATAAAATCGATTAGTCGAATCGATTTTTATCGATTATAAAAAGAGGTTTTTTTCAGAGCAAATGCTCTGAAAAACTCCTCTCCTTATATAATCCGACCTCAAACAGAGATCGGATTATAACACTAGAATCCAGATCCCCCAGGGGACCTGGATTCCCCTCACTGTCAGCCAGTGGGTGTCCGTGCGATGCGCACAGACAACTTCCGTCTCTCCCCTCCGCTTCCGCTGGGGCTCCTACGATGCAGCGCCAGCATCACATGATATAGAAGCCCCAGCGGAAGTGAAGGGTAGTAACGGAAGCTGTCTGTGCACATCATGCAGACCCCCACCGGCTGACAGAGAATCAAGGACAGCCTCCGTTACTGCCCTTCACTTCTGCTGGGGCTTCTATGAAGCTGCAGTGAAAGTGCCTGTCAGCAACTGAGGCTCACAAAACACCAGGGAGTCGGGAGAGAGGCAGAGCGGTGTATGGGAGGGGAGAGGAGGCAGAGGGGTGTATGGGAGCCACTCTGCCTCCTCCCCCTCCCATACCCTCCTCTGCCTCTCTACCCAACTCCCTGGTGTCTTGTGAACCTCCGTTGCTGACAGGAGGCAAAGTGGTGTATGGGAGGGGGGAGGAGGCAGAGTGATGTATGGGAGGGGGGAGAGAGGCAGATTGATGTATGGGAGGGGGAGGAGGCAGAGTTGTGTATGGGAGGGGGGAGGAGGCAGAGTGGTGAATGGGAGGGGGAGGAGGCAGAGTGGTGAATGGGAGGGGGGAGGAGGCAGATTGGTGTATGGGAGGAGGGAGGAGGCAGAGTGGTGTATGGGAGGGGGGAGGAGGCAGAGTGATGTATGGGAGGGGGGAGGAGGCAGAGTGGTGTATGGGAGGGAGGAGGAGGCAGAGTGGTGTATGGGAGGCAGGAGGAGGCAGAGTGATGTATGGGAGGGGGAGGAGGCAGAGTGGTATATGAGGAGGGGGGAGGAGGCAGAGTGGTGTATGGGTGAGTTATAGGGGTGTATGGGGGTATAATGAATTTCAGGGTAGCAGAGTGGTGTATGGGTGTGTAATGAATTTCAGGGAGGCAGAGTGGCGTATCTGGGGGAGTTAGAGTGGTGTATAGGGGGAGGTAGAGTGGTGTATGGGGGGTATAATGAATTTCAGAGTGGCATATCTGGGGGAGGCAGAGTGGTGAATCAGGGAGTATAATGAATTTCAGGGTGGTGCAGGACATTTATGGGGGGGCGGAGTGGCATATCAGGGTGCACAGTGGCATATAGGGAGGTATAAGGCATATTGGGGGCACAGTGGAATCTCTGGCATATAGGAGGTATAAGGCATATCTGGGGGCAGAGTGGCAAGCTGGGGGTCAGATGTGCATAACTGGGGGCAGTTTGGTAAATAAAAGAAAATATAAACAAGGCTTTTTTCTCATAGTTTTTATAGAAAAATAGTTAACATATGAATTAATATTTACTAATAACTTAAAACCTAGTTTGAGAAACACTGTGTTTGGGTTCTTGTAGCTTTTAATATTATGTCATTAAAATAAGAAGGTGAATAGAGAAATGCCATTGTGATAAAAAGATGAAAGTGTAAATTGTAAGTCTTTTTATTACATTATTTTAAATCAAATAAATTTGCATTTTTTTATCCGATTAATTGAAAAAATAATCGGCCAACTAATCAATTAGTAAAATAATCGTTAGTTGCAGCCCTAGTTTGTGTGTCTGAATGTGTCCGTTAGTATCCTTGTCAGTGTCAGTGTAAGTGTCTGTGTATGTGTGAATGTCAGTTTCTGGATCTGTTAGTCCTGGAGTGCCTATATGTGTACGTTGGTATCAGTCTCTATGTGTCTGGATGTGCTAGTATGAATGTCCATAAGTGTCAATGTCTCTGTGTGTGTGTAGATGTGTTTGTGTCAGTGTCTGTGTATGTGTTTGAGTACCAGGTTGTATGCGTGAAATGTCTGAGTGTATGTGAAAGTCTGTGTGTTAGTGCGAGT
Organism: Spea hammondii; assembly: GCA_029215755.1. NCBI lineage: Eukaryota > Metazoa > Chordata > Amphibia > Anura > Pelobatidae > Spea > Spea hammondii. The sequence continues at coordinate 23,029,022 of JARDYJ010000009.1, read as the reverse complement.
GTATGTTTGTGTTATGAGTGTCAGTGTCTGGATGTGCTTGAGTTTCTTCATATGTGTGTTGGGAGTGTATGTCTGGATGTGTTGGTGTGAGTGTTAGTGTCTGCATCAGTGTCAGTTTATTGCTGTGAATGACCACGGCTGGGTGTGTGAGCGTCAGTCTGTGTGTGTCAGTATAAATGTCTTCATATCTGTGTGTGTTAGAGTAGAGTTGGTGTGACAGTGTATGCGTCTTCATATCTGTGTGCATGTCTGGATGTGTGTGTAAGAGTTAGTCTGTGTGTTAGTGTGAGTGTATGTATTTATGTTGGTGTGAGTGTCAATGCCTTTGTGTGGGTTAGTGCTTGGATGTGTAAGTGTCTCTGTGTGTGGATGTCAATGTCTGTGTGTGTTTGTGTAAGTGTATGCCTGGATGTGTGCATTAGAGTTAGTGTCCATGAGTGTTTGTCGGTGTGAGTGTCTGGGTGTGTGAATGTCCGTGTCTAGGTGTGTTTTAGTGTAAGTGCCTGGGTGTGTGTGTGTTATTGTGAATGTTTTCATATATGTGTGTGTTTGGACATTAGTGTCAGTGTATGTGTGTGTTGGTGTATGTGTGCAAGTTCTTGAATGTTATTGTCAATGTTAGTGTGCATGTCAGGATGTGTTCATGTGAGTGTCTGTGTGAGTATCAGTATCCAAGTGTGTGTGAAAGTCCGTGTATGTGTGAGTGTTTTAGAATGCGTATCTAGAAGTGTGTGCATGAGCTTCCGTGTTAGTTGATGTGAATGTGTGTATGTTGGTGTGAATGTCAGCATCTGTGTGTGTTATTGTGAGTACCTGGGCGTATGCGTGTGTGTGCATTAGTCTGAGTGTCCGTGTGTGTTGCTGCAAATGTCAATGTTTGGGTGTGTGTTAGTGTAATGTCTGGATGCGTTGATGTGAGTGTCTGTGTGTTGATGTGAATGTATGCGTGTCCTGGTCTTCTCCATTTTAGCTTCCATTCGTCCCTTTCCACCTTCTCTTTTCTTTCTTGTCTCTCTCCTCATGAGAGAAAGCATGAGCTTTCTGTCACCTTCTCCTTTTCTCTTGTCCTTCTTTCTTTTCACTTTCCTTTTTTTTGTTTCCTTGTGTCATCCTTTCTCCTCTCAATCAGCTTTAATTTCTTTTTTGGTCTTCCTTTTCTGTAAAAAAACAAAAAAACATTTTGCTCTAATTTATAAAGCCACAGCCCTGACCATAATCCTCACCACACCTATAATAAAAATTGGCAGCCCTTGTGGGTAACATCATACTAAATGGCAGACCATATTATCAAGAGGATAATGTGGTGGTAAAGGAAAGGTCCACACAGAATACATTTTAGCATAATTTAGACTAATAACATTCGGTTTAATACTTCAAACTGAGCATCTGTGTAAAAAATGTAAACACAACATTTTTCTTAACCCCTTAAGGACAATGGGCGGTCCCTAAACCCATTGAAAACAATGCATTTTGAGCCCCTACATGTACGGGCTTTGTCATTAAGGGGTTAAATTAACTGTGGCCCAATACTTACAAGGTTACTCATATGCTCTTGTCTGCAACTTGCAAAATGTTGCGTACTTTCACAAATGCCCTGCAGATTAGTGAATTTGTCAGTTGTTTTGTGCTTGTTAACTTGGGACCTCAGTCGAATGTGGTGAGTGGAGTTAAGGTTAACTCAAATCATGGAAGAATGTTTGTGTCTGTGGCTGATTGTATTGTGTTTGTGTGGCTAAGATGTGTAATATGTGTAATTCGTTTGATAATACTGTGTACATTACCTTTGTTATGTGGTGTTTGATTCTGTGTAGAGTGTTAACACAAATCTGGCCTTGGTGCAGCAGCGCCCACAAGCCCGTGGCTATAGCCGTATTGGCAGCCACCAGAAAAAAAGCCTTTCAGAATGACTCGTATATACAGTTCATGAAATGAAACTGTATATTTTACAACTTTATAATACAAGTATATACTTGCTTGCTTGGTATATATACCGTATTGGCTCGGATATAGGCCGCCTCCGTATATAGGCTGCACCCTAAAAGTTTGGTGCTTTTTTAAAGAAAAAGTTTTTTTCTTTAAAAAAGCACCAAAAAAACATGCTGCCACTCTGCCCCCCCCGAGATATGCTGCCACTCTCCCCCCCTGAGATATGCTGCCACTGTCCTCCCCCCCCGAGATATGCTGCCACTGTCCCCCCCCCAAGATATGCTGCCACTGTCCTCCTCCTTCTCCCCCCGGCACCGGAAGTTGTATACGCGTATTGCGTAGATGTCCCCCGCCGGCCCCGCAAGACACCCGGTAGTCTGCTCTGGTAAGTCTTGGGGGCAGAGGTAAAACGCATCGTGCGGACGGTCACCGGCTGCAGCGTTGCGGGTAAACAACCTCCGCTGCCGGGACATCTGCACAATGTGCTTTAACAATCTCCCTTGCCGGGACTCTCCCCGTGGGAATTCCTGGCAAGGGAGATTGTTAAAGCACATCGTGCAGACGTGCCGGCAGCGAAGGCTCTTTACCCGCATCGCCGCAGCCGGTGACCGTCCGCACGATGCGCTTAGACAACCTCCCGTGCCGGCACCCCCCCCCCCCCGTGGAAAGTGCTGGCAGGTGAGGCTGTCTGAGCGTATCGGAGAGTTAAAGTTGGGCAAAAAAGTGCGGCCTATATTCGAGCCAATATGGTATATATAGGGAGCGCGAGGTACGCGGGGCGCCTGGATATGATGTCACCCCGGCGCTCTACATCAATAGCCGGTGCATAATGATGAGGCCTGGAGTGACAGACCTCGCGCTCCCACCACAGGATGGAAGATAGAAGATGATGGAAGATAAAAAAGTAAGAGATGGGGAGAAAGGGGTGTAAGGGCTGTGTATTTGTGTGCGTCTGTAAGCTGGTGTGTGTATGGGCAGTGTGTGCTTATGGGCAGCGTATGTGTAAGAGAAATGTATTTGTAAGCTGGTGTGTGTGTAAAGGCAGGGGAGTGTGAGGACAGTGTGTGTATGGACAGGCTTGTGTATATGTGTGTTTATGGGCACGTGTGTGTATGGGCAGGTGTGTGTAAGGCCAGTGTATGTGTATATATGTGTGTGTATGGGCATTGTGCGTGTTTAAGAGCAGCGTAGGTATTTGTATCTTTGTAAACTGGTGTGTGTGCATATCTGTGTAAAGGCAGGTGTGTAAGGGCAGTGTATATGTGTGTTAATGGGCAGGCATGTGTAAAGGCAGAGTGTAAGGGCAGTGCATCCATATACATGTCTTTATGGGCAGTCGTGTGTATGGGCAGTGTATGCGTATATGCGTGAAATGGGCAGGTGTGTGTAAGGGCAGTCATGTGTATGGGCAGTGTATGCGTATATGCAGCGTGTATGTGTAATTGTGTGTTTATGGACAGATGTGTGTAAAGACTGTGTGTAAGGGCAGTGTAAATAAAATAACCTCTGAAAGAATAATAGCTGGGGGGCACAATTTTCCATTCTTGCCTCAGGTGCCAAAGGAGCTAGCTACGGGTCTGAAGGGCCATACCGCTGTGTGAAGATGCTGGGGAAATCAGCTAAGAGGAAGCATTTCTGGGGCAGGTCAACTCTCCTAGCAGCCAGGAGAGTAGCCTCTCCAGCACAGTGGGGTGCCATTAAGGCAAGGAAGGCTAGACAGGTGCTGGTGGTAAGAGATTCCATTATAAAGAAGGTTACATAAGCTGAAAAAAAGGCATACGTCCATCAAGTTCAGCCTTTCCCACATCTGATAATCGCTGTTGATCCAAAAGAAGGCAAAAAAAAAAATCCTTCCTGACCCCAGAATGGCATTCAGATCTCTTGTTGCATCAAGAAGCTATTTCCCCATAATTTTTAAATTATATCCCTGTCCGACGGGACTCTCTGTACCCTAACTGGTTACCTCTGTCAATAGCCGCTTCCTAGGTCTTACAAGAACTGTATACTTACACACTCCAAAGCACCGACTCTCCAGTTACCCAAATCACTGGCCGAAGCTTAATGCAGGGTGAAGTGCAAGAACGGTTTATTCAGAGTCACACACGGTTTTTAATAGAGACATAAATTAATTTAACATAATAGAATGCAATGGGTGGTGGGGGTTAGGGAAAGACTGATTTAAACATATTAGTGTACATATTAGTGTACCATTAAACAGATTAACTGAAACAATAGCTTGTCACTCCCTGGTTGCATATCCTGGCTGTCTGCCAGACATAATCCCCTCAGCAAGGGACGAGACAATATACTTCTGAGGGTAGCTGAAAAAATGAGGAGACATAGAGAAAAGTTTTTTTTTTCTCAATTCTCCGTTTATTGAAAGCGAAACATGACAATGCACAGTGTCACAGTAATAGTAAGGCACAGTGGAAATAGGTACAAAGTACATCAATGAAAACAGCAGAATCAGCAGCCATCGTTACAAATGCAATCCTGAGAAATTGTTTCAGCAGAATACCAGATAACAGCTGAGCACAATGGTCAGACATAAACATAAAAAATATGTGTCAAAGGCATAGTGCTACGCAACAGACGTATGGAGCAAACATCAACGGAGACCATGGTGGTCTAAAATAAAAAAATAAACCAAACCAGACCGTGTGTGGCACGGAATCAAGATGAGGAAAAGAAAACAGCTAAGTGGCACATGAGCAGAGACCTGAGGAGGGAGGAGGAAACCACCAACATAGACCTAAATCAGAGGAGGATCAGGGCGATCCTCCAGGGAGGAAATATAGGAGCGCCAATAGAACCACTTAAGCTCCACCGTATGGTCCTGCCCCTTAGAGGCACCTGAAAGGACCTCCATCTGGTAAATAAATTCTACCCTGTTGAACCAGGCCGCAAGAGAGGGGGGAGTGACGGACTTCCAGGATCTCGGAAGGGTGGTAAGCGCAGCATTAATCAAATGGAATGTAATAGAACCCTTATAAGTATGGTACGGAACCTTGTTATAATGTAACAGGATAGAGGCCAGAGTAGCCAAGAATGTAGGGTCTGACACTTCCCGAATTACCGCAGCCACCGCTTTCCAAAAGGGCTTAAAAACAGGGCATTCCCACCAAATGTGGGAAAGGGAACCGGGATGGGAGTTACATCGCCAGCAAATTGGAGAGATTTGGGGCAGGAATCTATGCAAATCAAGGGGAACCTTATACCAACGGGTAACAATTTTGAAGAGGGTTTCCTGCACCCTACTGGACCCTTATGTACAATCATGAGCATCCTTTCCCAATCCTCCAGAGAGAAGACTAGTCCCAGATCACTCTCCCAGAGGCTGAAATAATAGGGTTTAGTAATGACCGCCGGCGCAAGAAGGAGGGCGTATAAAGCAGAGAGCAAATGCGGAGGCTCCCGGGATTCGAGACACAATTGTTCATAGGCAGTGGGAGAGCGGGCGCCACCAGCTAGAGCCCCGGTAGAGGAGAGAAAATGCTTAAGTTGGTGATAGAGGAAAAGAGTCAAAAAAGAGTTATTCACAGTCCCCGTCAACTCCGCCAAGGTTTTAAGAACCGAGCTGCGTGTCACCTGGCACACTCGTAAAACAGAGACTTCAGCAAGCGCTAAGGGCACCAGGCGAGCAGTATCCCGACCCGGAGCGAAGTCCGGATTACCGGTAATGGGGAACAAGGGGGAAGGGACAGACACAAGACCCCCCGCCCGCACCGCATGGCCAAGAACCTTCAAGGTGGGGCCAATTAGGGGATGGGGAGCATACGCGACGCAACGCTGTGGGTTAGGTACCCAAGGGAGTACAGCAATCGGGCAGGATAAAGCAGCAGCCTCAACTGACACCCAGAGGCGACTCGCCCCAACAGACCACTCGACCACACACCGGAGGTGGGCACAGAGAAAAGTTATGACATTGCAAAACATCATCTGTGTTGGCAAAGTACAGGACCAATCCCATATCAATACCAGTGCTCCACAGTCCTCAGAGCCTCTAATATTTAGTAAATATGGTTATTCTTTTACCTGGGGAAAATCAGTAGAAACTTATCCCCCTGTACCTACACACAGAAGTCTTTACAAGGCCAGGGCCCATAGTCAATACTACTGCAAGTATTCATCCAGTTGCAGTTTAACCCCTTAAGGACCGGGTTTATTTTTTCTTTTTGTACCCTTTGGGACCGAGGCTGTTTTAACACTTTTGCAGTGCTTGTGTTCAGCTGTAATGTTCTCCTCACCCATTTACTGTACCCACACAAGTTATATATTGTTTTTTTCAGATACCATTATTTTGATCATATCATCATATCATATAAAAATAATAATAAAACATGGTGAAAATTTGAAAAAAAACAAACACTGAATTTTATTTGAAAAATCTTTTACTCACCTACAAAAGCAAGTAAAATAACTAGCTAAATAGATTCTATTATTTGTCCCGAGTTTAGAAATACCTAATGTTTTTATGGGTTTTTTTGCTGTTTTTTGTAAGTTAAAGGGCAATAAGTACATGTAACGTTTTATGATTTCCAAACCTTTTTTTTCAAATCTGGTCATTCTGCCTCCTATTTGGAACATCTTTGAAGCCAGCTAATTCAATTTACCCCATCAATCCATATATTTTTGAAAACTAGACACCCCAAGGTATTTTAAATGTTAACCCTTTCCATGCACTAATTATACAACCACACTTTGTCAAACTTTTTATTAGTTCCTCTTCCGCATACATGCCGGTGGAAGTATCGCGAGAACCGATAGAAGGAAGAACTGACTGTACACGGGATCTCGCGATACTTCCACCGGCATGCATGTGACGTATGCGGAAAAGGAAGACAGTATCGCATAAAATGAAGATGCCGAGAAAAAGACCCTTTGAGGAGCCTGCTTTTATTATGAAGCATGTGAGCGCAATGGTTGTCTGATTAACATATTGTTTTCTGACATACTACACTATTATGTGCTTTCTATTTTTTGTCTCATTTTAAGATATATTACATCAAGATATCATTCAGAATCAAAACACACACAGGTTGTGTATATATACAATTTTTATTTCTGTCAATAGACATATACCGAGCGCACTTAACATCTATTGTATACCCCAATATGTGTTAAGCAACATCTCCATTTGGGAAGTGCGCATTTTTCAACTTGGAACTTTATGGTCCTACTGCCCTCATGTCCTAAGTGGGCCATCTTTGGACAATTAAATTTACCCCATCAAGCCATATATTGTTGAAAACTAGACACCCCAAGGCATTGAAATGCTGGTATTTAACCCTTTTATGCATGAGATTCTGCCAAAGTTTGTGCTAGTATTTTTTTTTGTAGACAAGACAGTGGAGGTAGTCGATCGGACCAGCCAGATCCGTGACGTGTCATCAGCAAAAACTGTGACTTGGCTCTCAATGCAGCTTGGGAGATCATTTATAAATAAATTTAAAAAGAAGAGGACCAAGGATAGACCCCTGAGGTACTCCAATTAATACCTGCGTACAGGCTGAGAAACATCCATTCACAACAACCCTCTGCATTCTATCTTATAGCCAATTTCTGATCCACATACAGACATTTGCCCCTAAGCCTATTTCTGTTAATTTATAGAGTAGCCTTTTATGCGGGACCGTATCAAATGCCTTAGCAAAGTCCAGATAAATCACATCTACAGCCACCACCAGGTCTATATTTTTACTAACTTCTTCATAGAATGCTAATAGGTTGGTTTGACAAGACCGGTCTTTCACAAATCCATGTTGACTTCTACTAATTGGATTATGGATCAAGATATGATCTTGAATGTATACCTTTAGCAACCCTTCAAATAATTTCCCCACTACCGATGTTAAGCTTACTGGCCTGTAATTGCCCGGTTGAGATTTTGATCCCTTTTTAAATATGGGCACAACATCTGCCTTGCGCCAATCTAATGGAACTATGCCTGAGCTGAAAGAATCCCTAAAGTACCCTTGGGTGTATACCATCCGGTCCAGGGGCCTTGTCTACCTTAACAGTATTTAATTGCTTGAGCACTTTCTCTTGTGTCAGCCAATCCCATGTTTGCTGCAACGTCTCCTTAAAATTAGCCAGCAGGGTCTCTGTCATTGGTTCTTCCTTGGTATAAACTAGACTTGAGCACCAGGTGGCTCTTCGTGTTCGTCTTCGTGCTCGTCTTCGGGAAAAAAAAAATCTTCGTATTCCGCGAATATTCGCCTGTTCCTGTCTTCTCTTGGGGCGAATATTCGTGGACATTCTTCGTGTTCGGTTTTTCTTTTTTTTTCCGGTTAAGGGCTTAATATGGGGTTAACGCGTACCGCAGCAGCTCTGGCGCCAGGAGTTTAAATGTCCGTATGAGCAACTCTATTGGTCGTCAGCAGGGGGCTCGTCTGCCAATGGTTGACGGTTGGCAGACGAGCCCCCTGCTGGCGACCAATAGGGTCGCTTGTACAGACTTTTAGGCTCCTGGTCCCGTAACTTGTCCTGCAGATCCCACTGGTCTCCCTGTTCTATCAGTTAAATGGCCGTACGAACAACCAATAAAGTCGCTCATACGGACATTTAACTGATAGAACAGGGAGACCAGTTTGATCTGCAGGGTAAGTTGCAGCATTGGGGTTTTAAAAGTCTGTACGAGCGACTCTGTTGGTCGCTCGTACAGACTTTTAGGCTCCTGGTGCCGTAACTTGTCCTGCAGATCCCACTGGTCTCCCTGTTCTATCAGTTAAATGTCCGTACGAACGACCAATAAAGTCGCTCGTACGGACATTTAACTGATAGAACAGGGAGACCAGTGGGATCTGCCGGGTAAGTTGCTGCATTAGGGTTTTAAAAGTCTGTACGAGCGACTCTGTTGGTCGCTCGTACAGACTTTTAGGCTCCTGGTCCCATAACTTGTCCTGCAGATCCCACTGGTCTCCCTGTTCTATCGGTTAAATGCCCGTACGAACGACCAATAAAGTCGCTCATACGGACATTTAACTGATAGAACAGGGAGACCAGTGGGATCTGCAGGGTAAGTTGCAGCATTGGGGTTTTAAAAGTCTGTACGAGCAACTCTGTTGGTCGCTCGTACAGACTTTTAGGCTCCTGGTGCACTTGTTGCACCTTAAGGGGTTAAGGGGCTGTGCGAGTGAGTCTATTGGTCGCTTGCACGGCCCTTTAACCTATGGATTTCCGCTCCCGTTATCTAACGCAGCATCAAAGGGGTTAACGGGAGAGGAAATCCATAGGTTCGCTGTCAGGGGTTACAAAGGCCGTGCGAGTGAGCCTATTGGTCACCTGCAGGGTCTTTGATGCCAGAGGAGGTCCCTGTAGGCGACCAATAGGCTCATTCGCACTGCCCTGTAACCCGTGACGGCGAACCTGCGGATTTCCACTTCCGTGAACTGCCGCGATGCCAAGGTAAGTTAGAAGGGGAAGGGACTGGGGAGAGTGGTAGACGAAGACGATCACGAAGATCTTCGTGGTGTGTGTCTTCGTCTTCCCCTACGTTTTACCGCCGTTGTCTTCTCTTCGGCATGTCTTCGGAACAAACACGAAAACGCACTCTTCGTGTTCGTTTTCATGTTCGTCCGAAGACGAATGCACAAGTCTAGTTATTACTAGATTAGCGCATTCGTCTTCGGGCAAACATGAAAACGAGCACGAAGAGGCCATCTTTTTGTTCGTTCTGAAGGAACGTAGAACAGAATACAGTGCCGGCAAACCGTAGGCAAAGACGAAGACTCACAACCACGAAGAATCGAATTCTGAAATATATATATATATATATATGTCACATACCCGGCGGTTAGACCTGCCGGGCAGCAACCGCAGCCACCGCGAGGTAGGGGGAGACCCCCCGCTTCGGTCCGGCACCCGCAGCTGCCGCGAAGAAGAGGGAGACCCTCCGCCTCTACACAGCAGCCGCAGCCGCCGCGAAGAAGGGGGAGACCCCCCGCTTCTACACAGCAGCCGCCGCTGCGAGTAAGAGGGAGACCACCTACCTGCACGGTGCGTCCCCAGCAGCTGCAGCCGGGAGACGGGTCCTCTTCTGGAATCCGGACTACGTAATCGCCAACCACAAGATGGCCGCGCAGGAAGTGACGTAACGGCACTTTGAATATTTGGCGGGAGATCTCCAATTAGTGCCTAATTTCCTGTGCCTATTTAAGAGATTTCCTAACTCTGAGACCTTGCCTTCTGACGTTCGTGCCTATCTCGGTAGTGCCTTACAAGTACGCGTTCTTGTTGTTTCCTGTTGTTCCTGTTATTGACCTCGGCTTGTTCCACAACTACTCTGATCTCTGGTATCCTGACCTCGGCTTGCTCCTCAACCATCCTGATATCTGGTATCCTGACCTCGGCTTGCTCCTCGACTATCCGGCTCTCCGGTATCCTGACCTCGGCTCTCTGGACCATCCTTTGCCAGTCCTACCTGACTACGGTGTCTCCTCTGTACACTGTGCCATGACAATATATATATATATATATATTTGTCAGTTATATATACTATAGTTAGTATACTAGTGTAGAGTGTACGCTAGACATTCAAGACATCTACTAGTGTCTAATCTAAAATCATTCAGTAATATTAATAATTCCATAATTCAGTTTAGCTATCTTAATAGTTAATTAGCTATAAATAAAATTAATAATTAATTACTACTATCTTATAGTTCAGCTAATCTTATTAGTACTGGTGCTGCAGCTCTTTAGTTTGTGCTTTGTTTTAGTAACAGCAAGAGACCAAGTCAATTTTTCTTAATTAATAATATTTCATTTTATTTCATTTGTTTTGCTCACCTCAGTCCATCAGTGAAGTGAACTTGTTGGGCTAGTGAGTGCAGCCGCATAAGTGCTGTGTTCTTTTTTGATCAGCAAGCAGTGACGTTAACTGTTTTGCAAAGGTTTTCTCATTTATTTTACATTTTATTTTAATTTTATTAAAAGTACCCTTAGTGTTTTGCTCACCTCAGTCCATCAGTGAAGTGAACTTGTTGGGCTAGTGAGTGCAGCTGCATAAGTGCTGTGTGTTTTTGTTCAGCAAGCAGTGAAGCTAACTGTTTTGCAAAACATTTTATTTTATTTCTAATTTCTTTTCAAGAAAGATTGACTGTGTGACGACAACAACTGTACTAAGAAAAGCTTCAAGCTACTAGCTGTAGTACTAAAATAATTCTAATCTTTAATCTTCTAATTCATGATCTATAAGTAATTCTATATTCTATATAATCTATAGTCTTCTATCTATAATCCCTAATATAAGTAATTCTTCTAATATTTATTATATAACATAATATAATAAATTGTAATTCATAATCTATAATATATATATATATAAGTAATTCTAATTCATAATCTATATTCTATCTATAATCCATAATATAAGTATTTCTAATCTATTAATAATATAATAATATAATTTAACCTCACTTTAGCTTAGTGGGCTTGAGAGCGTCTGCCTAGAGTTAGACTAGAATACTAAGAAATATAGCTTTAGGTTTAGCATAGTAGTAGGATAGGCTCTTAGGCCCGTGTAAATTCAAAGTCTTTAATTTTTTTATCCCTTTTTTTTTTAAAGTTTTTTTAAACAGGAGTTAAAAAGCAAAAAGGAGGGTAAAGTATAAATCCTTGTGATTCCATATAACATATTTGTATATATTTTGCGTCTTACTGTCTGTTTTTGCCAGTTATTTGAGCTGTCCCCATTGCCAAGATATCCTCCATGTTTGACAATGCGGTCAGGTGTACATCTTGCTCAATGTATGCAATCCTTGATCAGCACTTCGAGGGTGCATATTGCTGTGCGAGATGTGTGCAGATTGCTCATTTGGAAGCACAAATCCTGAGTCTAGAGGAGCAACTGGCAACACTGAGATCTATTGACAACTTGGAGAGGAGTCTACTGCTCACTGAGCAACAGGCCCGGACTGGCCATCGGGCACACCGGGCGTTTGCCCGGTGGGCCGGGCCACGGCAGGGCCGCATTGACTTAGGGGCTGATGGAGCTGCAGCTCCAGGCCCCTACCCTACCTACGGCCGCATTAACGCAGGGCATAAGGGGCACCTGCCCCTTAAGCCCGCCGCAACTGCGACCGGGTCCGCGGCCGCACAGGGTTTAAATTAAAACATCGGGGGTTTTTTAACTTTATTTAACATCCTCCATGTTAAATAAAGTTTTTTTTTAACTTTATTTAACATGGAGGATGTTAAATAAAGTTGAAAAAAACCCCCGATGTTTTAATTTAAACCCTGTGCGGCCGCAGACCCCTAAGGCCGGCCCTGGTGGGGGCTTCCCGGCCCCTTAGAGCAGGACCGGCCTTTGGGGTGTGCGACCGCACAGGGCGTCACACTCTAGGGGGCGGGGGGCGGTCCGCACCGGGTGCCGCTCATCAGGGGGTGCCAACTTGCGGCACCCGGCACCCCTCCAGAGACGGACAGTAATGTCCGCCGCTGGAGGAGCAGGCTCGCAAGGGAGCGGTATCGGAGGTCTTTAACAGACCTCCGATACCGCTCCCTTGTGATCCGCGCGGCAACAGCTGCTGTGCGCCGGGGTTTGTTGTCAGATCCCGGCGCACAACACTGAAGCCGCGCCCACCGCTGTCCGTGCCCTCTGACCCGGAAGAAGTCAGAGAAGACAGAAGAGCTGTAAGGAGAAAAGAGGAAAGGTAGGAAAATATTCAGTGAGAGTGGATTAGTATATATGTGTGGATTGGTATATATGTGTGGATTGGTATATACGTGTGGATTGGTATATACGTGTGGATTGGTATATACGTGTGGATTGGTATATACGTGTGGATTGTTATACGTGTGGATTGGTATATACATGTGGATTGGTATATACGTGTGGATTGGTATATACGTGTGGATTGGTATACACGTGTGGATTGGTATATACGTGTGGATTGGTATATACGTGTGGATTGGTATACGTGTGGATTGGTATATACATGTGGATTGGTATATACGTGTGGATTGGTATATACGTGTGGATTGGTATACGTGTGGATTGGTATATACGTGTGGATTGGTATATACGTGTGGATTGGTATACGTGTGGATTGGTATACGTGTGGATTGGTATATGTGTGTGGATTGGTATATAGGTGTGGATTGGTATATAGGTGTGGATTGGTATATAGGTGTGGATTGGTAAGTGTGTGAGAGTGATGGGTGTTATGCTGTACCATTTCCAATGTCTTTTTCATGATCTAATTATACTCTAAAAGTACATCATAACTCCCATCACTCTATACTGTTCCATACAGTGGCAGAGCTGGGAGGCAGAGGCCTTGCACCCTAACCGCAGGACTCCTGAAAGGTAAGTGAACTTCAAAGAGGGAGAGGGTAGATAGTTAGGAGGGGGTAGATAGGGAGAAGGGCGTGAGATGGGGGAAAGGGGGTAGATAGGGAGAAGGGGTAGATAGGGGAGAAGGGAGTGAGAAGGGGTAGATGGGGCAGAAGGGAGTGAGAAGGGGTAGATAGGGCAATCATACTCCTATCATGCCAAGTCTGCGAGTACATCCTGGAATCTGGGTATGCCTGGGCATGATAGGAATGTGATTGCTGTTGCGGGGCACCAGAGGAGTAGTCCGCACAGGGCGCCAGAACACCTAAGGCCGGCTCTGCCTTAGAGTGGCGGACCCGGTTGCAGTTGCGGCGGGCTTAAGGGGTTCTGCGTTAATGCGGCCATATAGGCCCAGTCAGTCCGGTCCTGACTGGGCCTATTTTAAGGTAGGAGCCTGGAGCTGCAGCTCCATCAGCCCCTAAGTCAATCCTGCCCTGCCACAGGCGCGGTCGCAGTTGCTGCTTGCTCTGGCAACAAGGTAAGTAGGGTGAGGGAAGGGGCTGCAGTGAGAAGGGGCAGAGGGGGGTAAGGTAGTGAGAAAGGGGGAGAGGGGATAGATAGAGGCGGTACATATTGAGAAGTGGGGAAGGGGGTTACATAGTGAAAAGGGGGAACATAGTGAGAAGGGGCAGATAAGATGATGAGAGGGGGTAGTGTGAATGCGTATGAGAATGAATGAATAAATGTGTGGATGAATTGTGTGAATGCGTATGACAATTAATGAATTCATGTGTGGATGAATTGTGTGAATGATTTGTGTGACTGCATTAATGAATGTGTTAATGATTTGTGTGAATGATTAAATGCAAAGATGGTACATGAAGGGTGGGCTTTAACAATAAATAAATAAATAAATAAATATGGGCTGCTCAGGCTTAAATGCCCGGGCTTATTTTTTGTCCCAGTCCGGGCCTGCTGAGCAAGCTCTCTCGTGGGTAGAGGTGGGGGAGTATAGCTGGATGGAGGTACAGGACAGTCAGGCAGCTAGCTGGGTTACAGTTAGAAGGCAGGGTAGGGGGAAAAGCGCCAGGGAGGCTAGTCCTGATCTAGCACACCCCAACAAGTTTGCCCGGTTGGCAGATGAGGGGGATGTTAGTTCAAAGTTAGCAGTACTGCAGCAAGTCACTGTCTCTGACCACCAGAGGGGTGTCTGCTCCAGTAAGGAGAGAAGGAGGAGCGCAGGGCAGGCCAGACAGGTGCTGGTAGTGGGGGACTCAATTATTAGGGGGACAGACAGGGCGATCTGTCACAAACACCGGGATCGCCGAACAGTGTGTTGTCTGCCTGGCGCTCGAGTTCGGCACATCACGGATCCGGTTGACAGATTACTGGGAGAGGCTGGAGAAGACCCAGCAGTCATGGTGCACATTGGCACCAATGACAAAGTAAGAGGTAGGCGGAGTGTCCTTAAAAATGATTTCAGGGACTTACGTAGCAAGCTTAAGGCAAGGACCTCCAAGGTAGTATTTTCTGAAATATTACCTGTACCACGTGCCACACCAGAGAGGCAGCGGGAGATTAGGGAGCTAAACAAGTGGCTCAGAAGCTGGTGTAGGAAGGAGGGGTTTGGGTTCATGGAGAACTGGGCCGACTTCTCTGTCGGATACAGGCTCTACGGTAGGGACGGGCTGCACCTCAATGGGGAGGGTGCAGCTGTGCTCGGGGAGAAGATGGTCAGAAGGGTGGAGGAGTGTTTAAACTAGGGAAAGGGGGGGGAGGGAAACTACAATATAGAAGGGGAAGATAGTGTAGATAGAGAGCTGGGGCTTATAAATGTACCTGGGGTGGAGCGGAGGGAGGGGTTAGAATAGTTAATAGGGATAGGCTTCATAGGAAAAAAAAACATACACCTCTAAATTGTATGCTTACTAATGCCAGAAGTCTGACCAATAAAACTGACGAACTGGAGTTAATAATGTCTGAAGAAAATTATGACATAGAGGGTATAACAGAGACATGGTTGGATGATAGCTATGACTGGGCGGTTAACATACAGGGTTATAGTCTATTCAGGAAGGATCGAAAAAAACGAAAAGGGGGAGGAGTTTGCCTTTATGTAAAGTCCAGCCTAAAGGCCACACTGCGGGAGAATATATGTGAGGGAAATGATAATGTGGAGTCATTATGGGTAGAAATATATGGAAAGAAAAATAACAAAATACTGATCGGGGTTTGCTATAAGAGACCAAATATAATGGAAGCAGCAGAAGATCAATTATTAAAGCAAATAAACAAGGCAGCAAATCACAATGAGGTGGTTATTATGGGGTACTTTAACTATCCCGACATAAACTGGGAAACCGAGACCTGTGAATCTCATAAAGGAAACCAGTTTCTGACTATAAGTAAGGATAATTATCTGTCCCAAATAGTACAGGACCCGACCAGAGGGGGCGGGAGGTTAATATTAACCAACAGACCTGACAGAGTAACTAATGTGCAGGTCAGGTGGCATCTAGGAAATAGTGATCACAATATAATACATTATAACTTGTCCTTCAATAAGGGAACTCTTAGAGGAGCCACAAGAACTATGAACTTTAGGAAGGCAAAGTTTGATCAACTAAGAGAAGCCCTTAACACTGTAAATTGGGAAAATATCCTCAAAAACAAGAGTACAGACACTCAATGGGAGATTTTTAAGAATATCTTAAATTCTCACTGTGAAAGGTACATACCGTATGGGAATAAAAGAGCAAGGAATAAAAGAGTCAGGAACAAGAGAAAACCAATGTGGATAAATAAAAATGTAAAGGGGGCAATAAATGGCAAAAAAGGCATTTAAGCTACTAAGCCAGGAAGGCAGTGAGGAAGCACTAAAAAGCTATCGGGAAAAAAATAAAATATGTAAAAATCAGATAAAAGCAGCAAAAGTGGAGACAGAAAGACTCATTGCCAAAGAGAGTAAAACAAACCCCAAAATGTTCTTTAACTATATAAATAGTAAAAAGGTTAAAAATGAAAGCTTTGGCCCCTTAAAAAGTAATGAGGGAGAAGTTATAGACGGGGATCAGGAAAAAGCTAATCTATTAAATATATTCTTCTCTGCTGTATTCACAGAGGAAAATGAAATGCCAGGTAATATACAGCAGGATGAGATAAATGCCCCAGTACATGTCGCCTGTCTAACCCAGGAAGAAGTGCAGTACCGCCTAAAAAAAATCAAAATAGACAAATCACCAGGTCCAGATGGCATTCACCCCCGCTTTCTAAGGGAGTTAAGTAATGTAATAGACAGACCCCTATTTCTAATATTCAAGGACTCTATAGTGACAGGGTCTGTTCCCCAGGACTGGCGCATAGCAAATGTTCTGCCAATATTCAAAAAGGGGACAAAAAGTGACCGGGGAAATTATAGGCCTGTTAGTTTAACTTCTGTTGTGTGTAAACTGTTTGAGGGTTTCCTAAGAGATGCTATCTTGGAGTATCTCAATGAAAATAAATGTATGACTCCATATCAGCATGGGTTTACAAGGGATCGGTCCTGTCAAACTAACCTGATCAGCTTTTATGAGGAGGTGAGCTCAAGACTGGATCGGGGTGAATCACTGGATGTCGTATATCTTGATTTTTCCAAAGCATTTGATATGGTGCCACATAAAAGGCTGGTACATAAAATGAGAATGCTTGGGCTGGGGGAGAATGTGTGTATGTGGGTAAGTAACTGGCTAAGTGATAGGAAACAGAGGGTGGTTATTAATGGTACATACTCTGAGTGGGTGACTGTTACTAGTGGGGTACCACAGGGGTCAGTTTTGGGTCCTATTCTTTTTAATATATTTATTAATGACCTTGTAGAGGGATTGTATAGTAAAGTATCAATCTTTGCAGACGATACTAAGCTCTGTAACGTGGTTAACACAATAGAGGACAGTGCACAATTACAAATGGATCTGCATAGGTTGGAGGCTTGGGCACCTCCCCCGGGTTAGCCCCCCCATATTTAGAATTTTTACAAAAGATCATTGCATTTGTTAGATCAGGTTTGATCAACTGTTTTTTTCGTTAGATCTACTCTAAAATAGGCAATATTAACAATCTTTTTCAGGGGGGGTTAACCCGTAGCCAGCCCCCCTCAACAAAAATTTCAACAAAATGTTACTGATTATGATAGCTCTGTGTTAGATCAGGTTTGATCAGACCTTCTAAAAAATTTAAAGATCTAAAAATTTTTGTTAGATCTAGTCTAATTACTGAGATATTGCATATTTAATGAGGTGGGGCTGGCCCCCCCTCAACTGAAATTTGGAAAAAAATTTATGGATTTTGGTAGATATTCGTTAGATCCGGTTAGATCAACAGTTTTTTTCGTTAGATCTATCACGCAGGAGGCGGTATTCACAATCCTATTTTGTGTGCGGGGGATGGGTATACATACGAGTTGGCCCCCCTCAACTGAAATTTGTATTTTATTTTTATGGATTTTGGTAGATATTTGTTAGATCCGGTTAGATCAACTGTTTTTTTCATTAGATCTATCACGCAGGAGGCGGTATTCACAATCCTATTTTGTGTGCCATGGGTGGGCATACATATGGGCTGGCCCCCCCAACTGAAATTTGGAAAAAAAATTATGGATTTTGGTAGATATTCGTTAGATCCGGTTAGATCAACAGTTTTTTTCGTTAGGATTATGAATACCGCCTCCTGCGTGATACATTAAAAAAGTTCCAAATTTCAGGAGGGGGGGCCAACCCGTATGTATTCTCATCCCCCGCACACAAAATAGGATTGTGAATACCGCCTCCTGCATGATAGATCTAACGAAAAAAACTATTGATCTTACCAGATCTAACGAATATCTACCAAAATACATTAAAAAAAATCAAAATTTCAGTTGAGGGGGGGCCAACTCTTATGTATACCCATCCCCGCACACAAAATAGGATTGTGAATACCGCCTCCTGCGTGATAGATCTAACGAAAAAAAACAGTTGATCTAACCTGATCTAACGAATATCTACCAAAATCCATATTTTTTTTTCCAAATTTCAGTTGAGGGGGGGCCAGCCCATATGTATACCCACCCATGGCACACAAAATAGGATTGTGAATACCGCCTCCTGCGTGATAGATCTAGCGAAAAAAACAGTTGATCTAACCGGATCTAACGAATATCTACCAAAATCCATTAAAAAAAATCTAAATTTCAGTTGAGGGAGGGCCAACTCGTATGTATACCCATCCCCCGCATACAAAATAGGATTGTGAATACCGCCTCCTGCGTGATAGATCTAACGAAAAAAACAGTTTATCTAACCGGATCTAACGAATATCTACCAAAATCCATAAAAAAAAATTCAAAATTTCAGTTGAGGGGGGGCCAGCCCATATGTATACCCACCCCCGGCACACAAAATAGGATTGTGAATACCGCCTCCTGCATGATAGATCTAACGAAAAAAACTGTTGATCTAACCGGATCTAACAAATATCTACCAAAATCCATTAAAAAAAATCAAAATTTCAGTTGAGGTGGGGCCAACTCGTATGTATACCCACCCACGGCACACAAAATAGGATTGTGAATACCGCCTCCTGCGTGATAGATCTAACGAAAAAAACAGTTTATCTAACCGGATCTAACGAATATCTACCAAAATCCATAAAAAAAAATTCAAAATTTCAGTTGAGGGGGGGCCAGCCCATATGTATACCCACCCCCAGCACACAAAATAGGATTGTGAATACCGCCTCCTGCATGATAGATCTAACGAAAAAACTGTTGATCTAACCGGATCTAACGAATATCTACCAAAATCCATTAAAAAAAATCCAAATTTCAGTTGAGGTGGGGCCAGCCCATATGTATACCCACCCACGGCACACAAAATAGATCTAATGAAAAAAACAGTTGATCTAACCGGATCTAACAAATATCTACCAAAATCCATAAAAGGGCAGACCCCCTTCATTAAATATCTCAGTAATTAGACTAGATCTAACAAAAATTTTGTCTGATCAAACCTGATCTAACACAGAGCTATCATAATCAGGGGTTAGCCCCCCCCTGAAAAAGATTGTTAATATTGCCTATTTTAGAGT
Source organism: Spea hammondii (assembly GCA_029215755.1). Lineage (NCBI taxonomy): Eukaryota > Metazoa > Chordata > Amphibia > Anura > Pelobatidae > Spea > Spea hammondii. The sequence goes on along the minus strand of JARDYJ010000009.1, from coordinate 23,009,713 downwards.
AGATCTAATGAAAAAAACAGTTGATCAAACCTGATCTAACAAAGATCTAACGAATGCAATGATCTTTTGTAAAAATTCTTAATATGGGGGGCTAACCCGGGGGAGGTGGCTTGGGCTGGGATGTGGCAGATGAGGTTCAACACAGATAAATGTAAGGTTATGCACATGGGAAAGAAAAATCCAGGCTGGGAATATGTATTAAATGGGAAAACACTGGGGACGACTGACATGGAAAAGGACTTAGGAGTTTTAGTTAACAGTAAATTTACCTGTAGCGACCAGTGTCAGGCAGCTGCTGCTAAGGCAAATAAAATCATGGTGTGCATCAAAAGGGGCATTGATGCCCACGACAAGGAAATAATTCTACCACTGTACAAGTCACTAGTCAGACCACACATGGAATACTGTGTACAGTACTGGGCACCAGTGTACAAGAAAGATATAGTGGAGCTGGACCCGTTCAAAAGACGGGCAACCAGAGTAATAAAGGGAATGGGAGGACTATAGTACCCAGAAAGATTATCAGAACTAGGGTTATTTAGTTTGGAAAAAAGACGGTTTAGGGGGGACTTAATAACTATGTATAAATATATAAGGGGGCAGTACAGAGATCACTCCCAGGACCTATTTATACCCAGGACTGTATCTATAACAAGGGGACATCCTCTACGGCTGGAGGAAATAAGGTTTCTACACCAGCACAGACGGGGGTTCTTTACAGTAAGAGCGGTGAGATTATGGAACTCTCTGCCAGAGGAAGTGGTAATGGTAAACTCAATAAAAGAGTTCAAAAGGAGCCTGGACGTGTTTCTTGAAAGCAATAATATTACAAGTTATGGATATTAGATTAATAGGGACAGAACGTTGATCCAGGGATTTATTCTGATTGCCATATTTGGAGTCGGGAAGGAATTTTCCCCCTGGTATGGGGCAATTGGCATTTGCTTCATAAGGGTTTTTTGCCTTCCTCTGGATCAACACAGTAGGGACACAATATGTATATAGGTTGAACTTGATGGTCTTTTTTGAACCTTATGAACTATGTTACTATGTTACTACACTACACACACAACACAACATTTGAAATGGATCCTTCTTTTGGGACTAAGGAGGGACAAGCTCCATCTACCACCACCACCACCAGCACCAGTTCTAAGATGCAGCCTTTACGTCAGTCTAGTCGGCCAAGTAGGCCAAGCTCTCGCTTATCATTTGGGTAAGCATTGCTTGAAGGATCATCAAGTAAAGGAAAGGCACCAAAAGCAGGCAGTAGTAGTGCTGCTAGGCCCACAAGCTCTATGTTTTTTTACGGAAAGCCTAAAGCACCAGAAGCACGTTCAAAGTTAAAGGGTAGCACAACTAGTACTTCTACTAGCCCAGTGAGTAAAAAGAAGTGCCTTTTGCCCCAAGCAGCATCTTCCCCATCCACAAGCAGCATGCAAGGTACCAAGCAGAGCCAAATTAGCAGCAAGACTCAGAGGGGTTTTCCCAAACCAAAGCGATCTCATTCCTTCGTAGGGAAAACCACCACCACCACCACCTCTACTGCCTCTACCACCACTAGTGCTGCACCTACTGTTCCCAATGGTACCGCCACGCCATGTCCTCCTAGTACCTCTAGCAAGCCGCCAAGTCCTTACAATATTTTTGTAAAGACAGTTAAAGAGAGGGCTACACATAGTGGAACTCCACCTAGCGAGGTAACAGAGGAGCCTGAGACTGAGAGGCCAAGTGCAGAGTCTGTTCTTCCTGCTCGCACTACTACTAGTCACGACGATATCAGTATTAGCTCCAGCCTAGCAGGAATTCCATTTGATCTGGCTAATGAAGAACTAGACTATGAGCCAGAGGAAGTAGAGGAGATGAGTGGTCAGGAATCAGATTCCTCAGGGAGCAGTGTCCAAATGACTAGTGCACAATTTTCCCCTGAGCCTCCACCTTCTCCGCTACGATCATCACCACCAGCAGCAGCAGCAAAACCTACCAAATCTAGAGTTAAAGCAATTAGCAGTCCCAATATGGCCAATACTGTTACCACCAGTCCCACCACCACTAGTTCTGCCTCTGTTCATCCACCCCGAGCAGTAGAAGCAGCACCCAAGGCACACTCCAAGGCTATGCGCGCCCCAATTTGGGAGCACTTTGAAAATGTTGAAGAAGGGCGCTATGGAAAGTGCAAACATTGTGGGAAGCTAATAAGCAGAGGGAAAGTGTCTGGCCATTTTACCAGTGCTAGCATGAAGCATCACCTCAGCACTCAACACAACGCTGTGCTATTGGGGAAAGATGCAGAAGTAAAACTTAGTGCAGGCAGCATAGCTGGTGGGCGGGGAAAAACCTCCAACAGCTGCTTCTGAGGCAACAGCAGCAGCAGCAGCAGCAGCAGCTAGTGCTGGCAGCCAGAGACCAAGGCAGGTTGGAGCACTGCATGTCCAGCCCACCCTGGAACAATTTGTGGCATTCCAATCAAAAAGGTCAATGTCCAAATAGATCATTCTCTATGATTGAAGGGGAGCCTTTCAAACAATTGATGGTGGCTGTGGCTCCACAATATACAGTTTCGTCACATTCCACTTTCAGCAGGAACATTGTCCCCTCATTGTATCGGTCCTGTGTTTCAGCAGTGAAAGAAGAGCTTTCCAAGGCTGCTGGTCAGTCTGTTCATTTCACAACAGATTTGTGGAGTGCACCTAGTGGGCAGCATGCCTTTCTTTCTTTGACAGCACACTGGTGGCAGCCCGGTGTGCCCAAGGAAGCTGCTGCAGCAGCCTACCGATCATTCCTTCTCCATGCAGAAGTGATGGATGAATAGCACACTTCCCAAAACATTCTGCATGCGATGAGGAAAATGTTTAGCCTTTGGGTGGGAGCAGAGGCAGGCACCAATGTTGAAGTTGGTTTTGTGGTAACTGACGGAGGTGCCAATATGGTGAAAGCGCTGCGAGATGGTCATATTGTTGGTGTGTGCTGTGCAGCCCACATCACCCATCTTGTAGTGAAGGCAGCAATGTCAGAAGGAACTAATGTACCACCAGTAGTTCTGTCCCGCTGCAGAAAGATCGCTGGGCACTTTCACCATAGTGTTAAGGCTAGCCAACTTTTGAGGGAAGAGCAAGAGAGGTCAGGTCTTCCCGTACACTGCCTACGTCAGGATGTCAGTAGACGGTGGAACTCCACGTTAGACATGCTGGAGAGGATTTTGGAGCAGCAGAGGGCAATCCATAATCTTTCCTCAGAGCATAATATTGGGATTACATTGATCTCCATTGAATAGGGAGGATTGGACAGTGATCGCCCAGCTAGTGGCAGTCCTTAAACCATGCCACTGAAAATTTAAACTCAAACACTGCCAGTCTGGCCCAGGTAATCCCAGTGTTCTCCCATCTAGGCAGCAAGATGGATGTGTTCCTTGGAAACCGTGAGGCTGTTCAAGGTGGCACTCTACATCCTGACGTAGCAGCCATAGTCAGGAAGCTGAAGGATCTGCTAAAAGTACACCTTCACAAACGCATGGAAGAGAGTACCGAAATGATGCTAGCGTGCCTTTGCGATCCAAGAATTAAGGGAAAGCTAGCGATGAAATTCAATGTTCTCAGTAGCTACCGGGAGCAATTGGTCAACAAGGTGCGTGACTGGCAGCGTAAAATGGGAATGCTGTCCGAGGAGGGAGAGGTGCAGGAGGAGGAAGAGATTATGTGGTCTGCTACTCCTAGCAGCAGCATCAGCAGCAGTGCCACAAGCATCACAACACAGCTGAGTGGAGCAGCTGCGTTTTGGGAAGAGGCACGCGGCAGAAAGGAGAGTAGTGCTGCTGAAATGGTCAAACTTTACCTCTGTGAAGTTCCTTCTGCACCTAATGTTGATCCTCTTAGCTACTGGGATGAAAAGAAGAGTGTGTGGCCTGCACTCTCATGGGTTGTGCAGCAGCTTCTATCATGTCCGCCAACCACGGTTCAAAGTGAGCGCATGTTTTCTATGACTGGAAACATACTGAGTCCACAGCACTCACGCATGGCATCTCATTTGATGGAGCAGATTGCCTTTCTTAAATTCAATCTGCCCAAGTTGGGTTACCCAGCTCTTAGCTTGGAAAGTTAATTTTCTTTTCTAATGTTCAAGGTAGTACTAGTTTCTCTCCCTGGTTGTACGTGTTTGTGGTGTGGCAACGTCTACCTCCGCCGGTGTAGCCAGCTTAAGCTAGGGCCTTGTGTCTGAGCTCTGGAAGTCCGCTCCCAAACGCCAAGGACTGACAGTGTTTGGATGCTTTGCTCTGGGGTGGAACAGGTGAGCGGGTCGTCAATTGCCCACTCATTCGCCTTTCCCAATGCTGCTCCTGGTGGTGCCAGCGTCTCTTCTTTGCCAGTTCGCTTCCTGGCTAGAGTCATGCCCAAAATGTCCCTAAAGGTAAGGGCAGTTTCTCCCCCCTGGCTGCGTCTGTTTGCGGTGTGGCAACGCCTGCTAACTCCGCCGGAGTAGCCAGCTTACGCTAGGGCCTAGTGTCTGAGCTCTGGAAGTCCGCTCCCAAACGCCAAGGACTGACAGTGTTTAGATGCTTTGCTCTGGGGTGAAACAGGTGAGCGGGTCGCCAATTGCCCACTCATTCGCCTTTCCCAATGCTGCTTCTGCTGCTGGTGGTGGTGCCAGCGTCTCTTCTTTGCCAGTTCGCTTCCTGGCTAGAGTCATGCCCAAAATGTCCCTAATGGTAAGGGTAGTTTCTCCCCCTGGCTGCGTCTGTTTGCGGTGTGGCAACGCCTGCTACCTCCGCCAGAGTAGCCAGCTTACACTAGGGCCTTGTGTCTGAGCTCTGGAAGTCCGCTGCCAAACGTCTAGGACTGACAGTTGTTTGGATGCTTTTCCCTGGGGTGAAAGAAGTGAGTGGGTCGCCAATTGCCCACTCATTTGCCTTTTCCAGTTGTTTTTCCATTTCCATTTCATTTTTTTCTGTCTGATACACAACCTACCAAACATAACACACACAATAACACATATAACACAGTGACATAACACATAACACACAAAACACACACACGTACAATTCACAAATCACAAGGACCTTTCCTCCTGTTATTTGCCCTGGCCTTGACTTCTACACTCACTAGCATTAACGCTATAACTCACACTTCACCCTATAACATTTTTCCATCCACATACCTGCCAACAGACCCAACTTTTTCAGGGACAGTCCTGCTTTTTTCCTGTCCCATCAAATTTAGCTAAACTAGGTATGCTAGTGCACATAGGTATAGCTGGGTAGGGTAGCACTACAACATTAAATAAATATAATAATAATAATAAATATAACTTTAAAATAAAATTAAATAAACCCATTAAAATTAAAATTAAATTATATTTAGACATAATACATCTTTAACCAAAACAGTGCACTGCTAATAATCTTAAAAATAACCGTACATTAACCCTAAGCTATTTTTTAGTTCTTGTCCAACATTTTTCCATTCACATACCTGCCAACACACCCAACATTTTCGTGGACAGTCCTGCTTTTTTCCAATCCTGTCCAGTAAAAGTTGGGTTGTTGCAAAGTATGCCATTATAAATAGGTAGCAAATGTTAGGCATGTATTACAAGTGGTCCAAACTCGATTTAAAAATGTAAAATAATCCCTATTCTTTTATTAAACATCTATGGATGTGTGCAGGCCCGGAGGGCCGCATTGACTTAGGGGCTGATGGAGCTGCAGCTCCAGGCCCCTACCCTACCTACGGCCGCATTAACGCAGGGCATAAGGGGCACCTGCCCCTTAAGCCCGCCGCAACTGCGACCGGGTCCGCCACTCTAAGGGGCCGGGAAGTCCCCACCAAGGCCGGCCTTACGGGTCTGCGGCCGCACAGGGTTTAAATTAAAACATCGGGGGTTTTTTTAACTTTATTTAACATCCTCCATGTTAAATAAAGTTTTTTTTAACTTTATTTAACATAGAGGATGTTAAATAAAGTTGAAAAAAAATCCCGATGTTTTAATTTAAACCCTGTGCGGCCGCAGAACCCTAAGGCCGGCCCTGGTGGGGGCTTCCCGGCCCCTTAGAGCAGGACCGGCCTTTGGGGTGTGCGACCGCACAGGGCGTCACACTCTAGGGGGCGGGGGGCGGTCCGCAACGGGTGCCGCTCATCAGGGGGTGCCAACTTGCGGCACCCGGCACCCCTCCAGAGACGGACAGTAATGTCCGCCGCTGGAGGAGCAGGCTCGCAAGGGAGCGGTATCGGAGGTCTTTAACAGACCTCCGGTTCCCTTGAGTGATTTTAAGCCGGGTTCAACCCGGCTTAAAATCACTCAAGGGAGCCGGAGGTCTGTTAAAGACCTCCGATACCGCTCCCTTGTGATCCGCGCGGCAACAGCTGCTGTGCGCCGGGGTTTGTTGTCAGATCCCGGCGCACAACACTGAAGCCGCGCCCACCGCTGTCCGTGCCCTCTGACACGGAAGAAGACAGAGAAGACAGAAGAACTGAAGAAGAGGAGCGAAGAGGAGGAAAAGGAGCTGTAAGGAGAAAAGAGGAAAGGTAGGAAAATATTCAGTGAGAGTGGATTAGTATATATGTGTGGATTGGTATATATGTGTGGATTGGTGTATATACGTGTGGATTGGTATATACGTGTGGATTGGTATATACGTGTGGATTGGTATATACGTGTGGATTGGTATACGTGTGGATTGGTCTATAGGTGTGGATTGGTATATAGGTGTGGATTGGTAAGTGTGTGAGAGTGATGGGTGTTATGCTGTACCATTTCCAATGTCTTTTTCATGATCTAATTATGCTCTAAAAGTACATCATAACTCCCATCACTCTATACTGTTCCATACAGTGGCAGAGCTGGGAGGCAGAGGCCTTGCACCCTAACCGCAGGACTCCTGAAAGGTAAGTGAACTTCAAAGAGGGAGAGGGTAGATAGTTAGGAGGGGGTAGATAGGGAGAAGGGCGTGAGATGGGGGAAAGGGGGTAGATAGGGAGAAGGGGTAGATAGGGGAGAAGGGAGTGAGAAGGGGTAGATGGGGCAGAAGGGAGTGAGAAGGGGTAGATAGGGCAATCATACTCCTATCATGCCAAGTCTGCGAGTACATCCTGGAATCTGGGTATGCCTGGGCATGATAGGAATGTGATTGCTGTTAACAATCATATATATATATATACATATAATATTGTTTTTTAATTGTTTTGTCCTATTTTGGTGTGTTACTTACTTTAAATAAAAGTGGTTTTTTTATGGTGTGGGGAGGTCATATCCGGTTTCGGACAGGTAAATGCTGCATTTTCGGTTTCAGTCCAGAATTCGTTTCGGTGCATCCCTACTACTAAGCCAGACAATGAAGTGGTAGGCCTACACCACATCAATGTATGCGTAGTATATAGTGATTGGGGTTATGCTGCACTATTGTTAATGTCTGGCTCAATGTATAGTGATAGGGATTACGCTGTACCACTGTCAATGTGTGCCTCAGTATATAGTGATAGGTGTTATGCTGTACCACCGTCATTGTCTGCCTCAGTATATAGTGGTAGGTGTTATGCTGTACCACCGTCAATTTCTGCCTCAGTATATAGTGATAAGTATTATGCTGTACGACCGTCAATGTCTGCCTCAGTATATAATGATAACAGTGAGAAGAGGCAGAGGTGGTAGATAGTGATACAGGGGGATAGATAGTGAGAAAGGGGAGTTTTTATTCCTTTCTTTTTTTGGGATGGGGGGGCACCAGAGGAGTAGTCCGCACAGGGCGCCAGAACACCTAAGGCCGGCTCTGCCTTAGAGTGGCGGACCCGGTTGCAGTTGCGGCGGGCTTAAGGGGCTCTGCGTTAATGCGGCCATATAGGCCCAGTCAGTCCGGTCCTGACTGGGCCTATTTTAAGGTAGGAGCCTGGAGCTGCAGCTCCATCACCCCTTAAGTCAATCCTGCCCTGCCACAGGCGCGGTCGCAGTTGCTACTTGCTCTGGCAACAAGGTAAGTAGGGTGAGGGAAGGGGCTGCAGTGAGAAGGGGCAGAGGGGGGTTAGGTAGTGAGAGGGGGAGAGAGGATAGATATAGGCGGTACATATTGAGAAGTGGGGAAGGGGGTTACATAGTGAAAAGGGGGAACATAGTGAGAAGGGGCAGATAAGATGATGAGAGGGGGTAGTGTGAATGGTGTATGAGAATGAATGAATAAATGTGTGGATGAATTGTGTGAATGCGTATGACAATTAATGAATTCATGTGTGGATGAATTGTGTGAATGATTTGTGTGACTGCATTAATGAATGTGTTAATGATTTGTGTGAATGATTAAATGCAAAGATGGTACATGAAGGGTGGGCTTTAACAATAAATAAATAAATAAGGGCTGCTCCGGCTTAAATGCCCGGGCCTATTTTTTGTCCCAGCCCGGGCCTGGATGTGTGACTGTGTATGATAAAAAGGAGGCCAAGTTCCTTAGAGCATTTGTCTAGGTCTCAGACAAGACAACTGCTCGGAGGAACTTGGCCCTCAGTTTTGGGCAATGTGTATTGTGTACAGTACACCTCGGTACGTGTGTGCAACTCTATTGGTCGTTTCGGCTGGGGGCTCGCCTGCCATCAACGAATGAAGTGCATTCTGCAGTTCTGCAATTCATTTGTTGATGCCAGACCAGCCCCCTTCCGGCGACCAATAGAGTCGCACACACGTACCTTCACGGCGCGAACGCATCTGCTGCTGCTGCTGCTCTGATGTGTTCTTAACCCCGTATTAACCCCTGCTACGCAGCCAGGAGAAAACGAAGATGAAATGAGCACGAAGAATGTCCACGAATATTCGCCCGAAAAGAAGACAGGAACGGGCGAATATTCACGGGATACAAAGGTTTTTTTTTCTCCAAAGACGAGTACGAAGACAAACACGAAGAGCCCCCTGGTGCCCAAGTCTAGTTATTACCAGATCTAGACAGGCATCCATTCTGGTTGGGGTCTCTGCTAATTGCGACATAAATTGGTCATTAAGCAGGTTCAGAAACTTGCTGCCCTTAGTGGAACAAGTACCACTATTCCAATCTATAGCTGGGTAATTAAAATCTCCCATGATTAAAACTTCATTCCTATTTGCAGCCTTTTCAATTTGAAATAGCAGCTGATCTTCCCCCTCATTACTAATGTTGGGTGGCTTGTAGCATACACCCACAAGTAGTGTGTGACTCTTTCTACTATCTAGGTTAATCTCCACCCACAGCATCTCCACATTACTACTGTCATCATGCACATCTTCCTTAATACTGGGCTTAAGTTTAGAGTTTGCATAGAAACAAATCCCTCCCCCTTTTCTATTTACTCTGTCCCTTCTAAAAAATGAATATCCTTGTACGTTTACTGACCAGTCATGCGTATCATCCTACCATGTTTCCGTGACACCGATCAAGTCATATTGTTCATTACTGACCAATATTTCCAGCTCCCCCATTTTGTTTGCCAAGCTTCTCGCATTTTCTAAAAGACATTTAAGGTTACTACCCATTTCTGGTGTAATAGTTGACAAATAATTCTTGACAGCAGGTTTTGTACTATGCAACACCATATTGTCTGTGCTAACCCCACCAGTGCTCTCACTCCCCTTTTCCCATAGCTAGACCCCCTTCCCAGTCTACTCTAGCTAGCACTTCATTTCTATCTTTATCCTCTCCCCCAGAACCTAGTTTAAAAGATCCTCAGCCATCCTCTCCCCTAGCACTGCAGCCCCCTCCTCAATGAGGTGCAGTCCATCCCTGCTATAGAGTCTGTAGCCAACTGCAAAGTCTGCCCAGTTCTCCAAAAACCCAAATCCCTCTTTCTTACACCATTCTTACACATTGATCTCCCTAAGCCCCCCTGTCTCCCTGAAGTAGAACGTGGTACTGGCAATATTCCAGAGAACATTACCTTGGAGGTCCTTTGCCTAAGTGTCTGACCTAGTGCCTGACTTAAGGACCCCCCACCTGCCCTTAACTATGTCATTTGTACCAACATGTACTATGACCGCTGGATCATCTCCAGCCCCTCCCAACAATCTGTCTACCCGGTCCACAATATGTCAAACCCGAGCACCCGGGAGCATACTGTTCGGCATACATGGTCCTGGCGACAGATTACCCTATCAACCTTCCTTATAATTGAATCCCCTTCCACCAGCACCTGTCTAGTCTTCCTAGCCTTCTGTCTCCCCACTATGCTGGGGAGGCTACTCTCCTGGCTGCTAAGAGAGTCAGTCTGCCCCAGAAATGCTTCCCCTGAGCTGGTCTCCCCAGCATCTTTGCACAAACTGGCAAGCATGTTGGGGTGATCTAGCCCAGAACAAACCTCCCTAGCTCTCTGGCCCCCGCTGCCCCTTACACAACTAACCCAGCTCTCTGCCCTCGAGACCTCTTCTTTCCCATCTCCACCCCCCTCAGCACTGGCCCCAGCCAATGCCTGCTCTGTAAGCAGTAAGCTCCTCTCCATGTTGTCTATGTCTCTCAGTGTTGCCAGTTGCCTCTTTAGATCTAGTACACCCCTTGGGTATTTGAAATGCTTTTATTTTTACTATTTCTATGTAGACATTTTTGAGAAGATAAAGCGCTAATTTTAGCACTTGTTCAAAATAATAAACTATTTCTTAGTTTAGTTATTTTATTCTTTTTTGATGGTTTAAATCTAGTTGGCCAGCTTCAAAGATGTCCCAAATATGGGACATGGGCACAGACTGAGCAGATGTCCAAATGCCAAAAAATGCACACCTCACAAAGGTGGCCTTTTACCTCCAAAATAACCCAACAAACCCATGCATTGGGGGGGGTATCGCTGTACTCAGGAGATGTTACTGAACACATATTGGGGTGTTGTTTGACAGTGACATGTACCAGAAGCAGTAAATTCACACCTGAATTACAATGTGTGTGAAAAACAAAAATAATTACTACCATAAAGTTTGACAAACGCTGATGGTAGAATTAATGCATGGAAATGGTTAACATACCAGCATTTGAAATACCCTGGAGTGTCTAGTTTTCATAAATATATGGTTTGATGGGGTAAATTGCATTGGCCAGCTTCAAAGATATCCAAAATAACACATGAGGCAGAATGACCAGATTTTGGGAAAAATAGCAAAATGCTACTTGTAATTATTGCCCAATAACTTGCAGAAAAAAACCTAAAAGCATTGGGTATTTCTAAACTCAGGACAAATCGTAGAGTCTATTTAGCAGGTTTTTTCATTAGCTTTTTTGGATGAGTAAAAAAAACAGCCTGGTCCTTAAGGGGTTAATCTCCCTGTTGTGAACTGGAAAACAAAAGTACCTGATTGTGCCCGGAGTGCAGATATTCTATACTCCTTACTGGGATTATCTTTAAAACAAGTAGTTGAGGAGCCAACTTGTAAGAAGGCCATATTGGATTTAGTGTTCAGAGAGTTTATTTAAAAGGAGAAATACTACCACAACAAGAGGACAATAAACAGAGGTTTATTCTCCGGTCAACACCCCTGTGATCTTCCAGGAGTTCATTAATGATTGCCTCAGAGACTTCCTCCAGCAATTTGTTGTTGTTTACCTGGACGTCATTCTCATCTACGTATTCACTTACCTACCCACCGCAGGCAGGTCCGTTATGTTTTAGCACGTCTTTGACAACATGGACTTTATGGAGAAGTGTGCCTTTGAGGTTCGCAAGGTGACCTTTTTGGGATACATCATAACCCCAGAAGGATTCGAGATGGACCCATCCAAGGTACAGGCCATCAGGGTTTTTGGGTTTTGACAATTACTACAGATGTTTTATCCGCAATTACTCCAAGATTGTTGCACCTTTAATGGCCCTATCCAAGAAGGGGGCTAATGTCTCGAGTGGTCACCTGAGGCTAATTCCACCTTCACCTCCTTAAGGACAAGTTTATCACAGCCCCTGTGCTGAGACATCCCAACCCTCAACTACCCCGTTGTTTTAGAGGTGGATGCCTCTGAGTTGGGGGTTGGAGCAATCCTTTCCCAAAGGGCATCTTACAGCGGTGTTCTTCATCCTTGTGTGTATTTCTCAAGATGTTTTACTTCAGCCGAAAGGAACTACGATATAAGTAAGAAGGAGTTCTTGGAGGTCATCCTGGCCCTGGAGGAATGGCGTCATCTGTTAGAAGGGGTCTCCATACCTACACTGGTCTTGACCGAACACAAGAATCTTCAATACACTGAGTCCGCCAAATGTCTCAATCCATGCCAGGCCAGATGAGCTCTCTTCCTTTTCCATTTTCCATTTGGACTTACCATCCGGGTTCTAAGAATACCAAGGGAGACACCCTATACTGTACGCACACTATACCAGCGGAAGAGTCAGAAAACCTGAAGCTATTGTTCGGGCCAGTAAAGTAGTCGCAGCAGTCAACCTACAATGTAGCACTCCTCTTCTCGACCATATCGCCCAGTCTCAAGCCCAGGCTCCAGTATCCTTACCTTTAGGAAATCTGTTCATTCCCTTTAGTTTACGGTGATCCTAGGTGTGGTCGACCGTTTCTCTAAGATGATAGACTTCATACCCATAAAGAAACTACCCAGCGCTGTCACTCTGGCAGATGTCTTCATTCGGGAGGTAGTTCGTCTTCACAGGTTGCCTACTGAAATCATCTCAGACAGACGGACGCAGTTTATGGCACGGTTTTGGTGGGAGTTCACCAAGTCCTAAGGTATAACCCTTGCCTTCTCATCGGCTTACCAGCCCCAGACCAATGGGTTAGTGGAAAGAGCCAATCAATCAACATCTTGAGAAATACCTACGAATCTATGTCACTAACCACCAGGATAATTGGGTGGATCTTTTGCTGTTCACAGAATTTGCTCAAAACAACGCTCTTCAAAAGTCTACTGGGACATTGCCTTTCTTCTACCTCTATGGTCTCCACCCGCAGTCCTTCCCTGTGACACTACCTACCTTGCCTCAAGGAGAGACTTGAGTTGTTGTGCTCCATTTGGGCTTTGGTTCATTCTGCACTCTAACAAGCTACTCGTTGTTAGGAATGACAGACCAATAGGAGATCTCCTAACCCGATTTAAAAACCTGGGGATAAAGTTTGGCTGCCACACGGCCACTTCACAGCCACCACAGCAGCAGCTTCTACGGAGCAAGGGGAGACGTCCCTCCACCTCTGAGCCACCTCCATCGGGACAGCCAGGCAGGATAAGGAGACCTCCCTTCCTGCTGCAGTCAGGTCCTGCAACTGAAGATTCTGTGCACGCCATCTAGTGGTCGCCTCCGGACCTTATAATGGGAGAATATATTTTTGTGTTACCCCCTGAATTTGGATTGTGCCTTACTTTATATATTTTTCTTTAGGCCAGCTTAGTATATGTGACGTAGCACCGAGCATCAGAAGGCCGTTCTGAAGGCAAAAATGGGTCCAACTCGGTACTAGTAAGGTGTACCTAATAAAGTGGCCAGTGAGTGTATATATCCTCTAAAAATTAGGAAATAACAAATTGATGTGTTATCCTCTTAGGGTTTATGAATCTCAATACTAGAGCCAGAAGACACATTTGGATTATTAATAACATGCATTTTAATAACAAAGACAAATGTTACACAGTGCCACAATTACAAAAAACAAGACATGCAAAAGAAAAACAAAACAGGCAAACAGTTCTTAAAAACAATGGGACTGAAACACAGGACCCTCAATCACAAGTTTCATCAGTAAGCAGGCCTGTGGAGACTTCTTAAGTCCAGATGATTCCTTTCAATCTTGGCCAAGGAGAATAAATCTTGGAGTTCTCAGCCTCAAGCTTCGCCTTCGAGGATCACTGTCTTGTCTCACTCCGCTGCTCAACCACCCCCTTTTCCCGGAAGGCCATCACATATCCCGCTTCCAGTGGTGGAGTTCCGCCGGCCTCTGTACATTGGGGTCGGTGGTGAGGGCTGGTGCGATGCTGCGTTTCCAGGAACTAAGAGAATCAAGGCACATTCCTCCGGGTGAACTCTTCCGTTACCTACAGATCCGCCACTTTGTCCATTCCCTCCTCAGGGGTGGCACCTTGTCTCCGCTGACGCCGTTCGAGAATCGTTTCCTTGCATGCAAGAGATGTAGAGGTTCCATTTCACTTCACTATTCTCACTTCCTGGACGTCACCTTTCCTCAACCACCTCCTTACCGCGCGAAGTGGCATAGAGAACTCCAACTGTCCTTCTCGGACGACATCTGGGACGAAGCTTCGACTAACGTTCACAAACTGACAGTTAACACGTCCACCAAGGAACGTGCGTTCAAAGTCCTGGCGCATTGGTACATGTCGCCGGTGCGGTTATCACGAATGTTCCAGAATAGTGACGCTAGCTGCTTCCGGGGCTGCGGGGAGAGAGGTACTTACTTGCATGCCTGGTGGTCGTGCAGCCTGGTGCGCCCGATATGGTCCACTTACTTTGCCATGCTATCGACAGCCTTAGGCACTGAGGTTGCCCCTTCGCCTGAAGTGGCACTGCTCGTCATGGATGTTCCGGACTTACCCTTGTTGCCTGCCTCTCAGCGCCTCATTCACCATATTTGCTCGGCAGTAAAGCATGCCCTAGCGCGGAGGTGGAAGGGCCCCCCTCCTACCCACGGCGAAATCTCGGCACGCATATGGCACCTTCTCACGATGGAGCTCATGACCGCCAAACTCAGGGACGAACTGCACAAGTTTGAGAGCGTTTGGGATCCTTGGTTGACAGCATTCTCGGATACCAGGGCATCTGCTCCCCTGCTTCGCCTTTAGTCTCGACTGGCTGGATGCTCTGTAGGTTGGCTCACCCTTCCTTTCTTCTTTGCTCTTTTCTTTTCCTCTCTTCTCTCCTTCTCTTCTTCTCTTTCCCCGCCCTCTTTTCTGCCTCCTTCCTTCCCCTCTCCCACATAAAATGTGATCTTCTGTTGTTGCATTACTGTACTCAGTAGCTTGTGGAGGGGGTGCACTCGGCTTGGTTCATCTTCTCTGGTAGCTACTGTCTTATGTTGCACGTCCCTCTACATGTTCTCTTCGTAGAATTTTGTATACGACACGGTGCTTTGCTCGATTTATGCTGTTTTGTCACCTGTGTTGTTCCTATGTTGCCTTACAGTGTTATGCATGTCGCAAATAAAACAGGTTTAAAAAAAAATCTTGGAGTTCTCCTTTGAGGTGGCTGCATTGCCACTAAATTTCAGTCTTTTGCTAAGAAAAACAGCCTCCTGCCCACATGACCAATTATATGACACCTTCTTTTTTTTAAATCTCTGGGCTTGATTACCATCTTTGATCTAGGAATGGAATTCCTGTAGCTCATAATCCTTATCAGTTAGGCCATGAACAACAAGGGGGTCCTTTGGGAAGATGAAACTTCCTGCCAGAACAGAGGGAGTACACAAAGAAACTGATTTAAATCAACATGATTAACCCATGCGAACACAAAGAAACTATCCATCTCTGCTGGATTGCCCTTCCATGCATCCACTATATCCCATGAGTTAATCATGACAGCTATGGAAGAAGATGCAGACAAAGGTAGGGATATATTAAGAGAGTCTGAGAGAGTGGGAGGGAAAGACAGCGTGAACTTCAGATCAAGATATTTGATTCCCAGTGTAAAGACGACAAGCAGGGCAGTAAGGCACTGGGCCTGAGCAGGCAGGCACTGGCAAATGGTAAGCAGATAAAGCCCCCTGGTGCAGGACTAATTTGAGACGATTGACTGTCAAGAAAGCCATCTGCTCCACCACTTTACTAAAATATAAAAATACATGGAGAAAAAAAAATTGTAAAAAAAAACAATCGCCACCAAAACCCAGAACCACAATCAACTCACCAACCACAGAGGCCCAATATACCTGCGAAAACAAGCTGTCTCGCACCGACCGATTCTCCTGATGATCCCCTCACCCAACCCCAATCATGGCGCTTCCGTAGCCGCCCCAACGCGGAATGAATGTTTACCAAATTCAGCCGACACCAACCCAAGTTTACCAAGCCCCATCCACATCACATGTAAGAACTGAAACCGAGACACATACCGGCCTAACACCCAAATAACTCTGCACGCACTGCACTGGGCAAATAACGTCCCTGGCAAAGCATACAACCGCACCTGCTTTCCCTTCCCTAACACATCCGTCTTGGAAGACCTCAACCATACAACAATCAAATCACCCTCACATTCCACATACCGCCAAGCCAAACTCCTGTGCACAGACTTAGCTGGACTAACCAATTCTGACCACCTCAAAACCATCAAAACAAATGCCCTGCAATAACCCAAACAACCTACCTAAGCCCAGCAGACAACGGACGCCTAGCATCAGGAACCCGCCACCCCTTCTTAATCCCCTTCAAAACCTGCCGAACCACAAAATGCTTTGTCAAATCAGCCCATCCTTGCAACTTAAACAGAAAAGCCAAAGCTGCCAGACCCTTCTCCACCTTAGAGGAGGAAGCCCCTTGTCAGGTACCACTTTTTCGCTGCCTGAACCATGGCTTTTTTATACCTGTGGTATTTAAATCTGCTACCACTAGTGGCCACCCTCCGCCCTCTAGAGCACTCAGAACTCATTACTAGGATCAGGTGTGCCTTGTTACCTGAGCTGAGCCCTAGTCAATACATCCAACTGGGCCTTGTTACCTGGATTACTCTGCCTTTATAAACCTGCCCTGCCCTTCAGTCAGCGCCTTTGTATTGAAGTCTGTGGACCTTTCTGCTGTGGCTCTGCACCTGTACCATTCCTAGTTCCCTGCTTTGTGTCCTTCCAAGTGGATTCCCTGCTTTGTGTCCTTCCAAGTCGATTCCCTGCTTTGTGTCCTTCCAAGTGGATTCCCTGCTTTGTGTCCTTCCAAGTGGGCTCTCTGCCTTTCGTGCCCTTGCAAGCGGGCTCTCTGCCTTTCGTGCCTTTCCAAGCGGGCTCTCTGCCTTTCGTGCCTTTCCAAGCGGGCTCTCTGCCTTTCGTGCCTTTCCAAGCGGGCTCTCTGCCTTTCGTGCCTTTCCAAGCGGGCTCTCTGCCTTTCGTGCCTTTCCATGTGGGCTCTCTGCATTTCGTGCCCTTCCCAGTGGGCTCTCTGCCTCTCGTGCCCTTCCAAGTGGGCTCCCTGCCAAAAGACTTATTACTGGTATTTATTTT
Source organism: Spea hammondii (assembly GCA_029215755.1). NCBI lineage: Eukaryota > Metazoa > Chordata > Amphibia > Anura > Pelobatidae > Spea > Spea hammondii. Next base: position 22,992,637 of record JARDYJ010000009.1, on the reverse strand, counting down.
GCCCTACGTCCGGTTTCTTGCTTAGACTGTATTAACCCTTATTTGCTGGTCCTGTTATATACACAAAATACATTGCATTACCTGGATTTCTGCTTGTAGTGTCTTTGTTTGCATAATCATGCACTGTGGGTTACAGACCGAACCCCAAGTATCCCCTGCACAAGGGCTCCTACCCGACCTGATCACCCGAGTCCTGACACCCCTGCTAAAGCCAAACCAATTAAATACCAAAGCAAAACATCCAAACGGTCCCACTCCTGCCAAACCTTGCCGTATGCCGCCCAAGTCGCAAGCGTCAGCAACGACTTCACCCATCCCCCAAGCAAGCGGTCCCGAGCTGCCACATCATCTCCGGCCACGGGAAGCCCACAGTGTCTGCCCCAGGAGCATCCTGCTGAAACTGATCCCACTGAAAATGAGAGAGAATCAGCGACGACATTCATATATCCGGGAACATGTTTCACAACACATTTAATTCCATGAACAACAAAAGAAACCACCGCAGCAGCTTAACCACTGGAACCGATGCCGGAGACAACCTATTAACTGAATGAACAACCTCCAAATTATCAGCGAAAAACACAACCCTGCGATTACCCATCCGCCACCCCTACAGCGTCAGGGCCACCACCAAAGGGAACAATTCCAAAAAAGCCAACTTAATGAGCGGGCTGGCATGGCAGCACTCAGGCCACCTTTATGCACACACTGCCCCCCAAAATAAGCCCTGATACCCACACTGCCAGAAGAATAAGTGTACAATTCCAAAGAATCCGCCGACACTGCTGCCGACTAAAAAAACACCTTCCCATTGAACCGAGACAAAAACACTTCCCACACTGCAAGATCAGCCTGCATTGCCTTAGACACCCTGATCCGATGATGAGCAGCCCGAACCCCAATAGTAGCCCTGGACAGCAAAAGAGAAAACACCTGACCTACCTTCCCTACACGCAAAATTCAAAATTAAGGTGCCCTAGCAATGACCTTTTTGGAAGATTGCACATCCCTAACAACCGTGACAGCACGGCCAGCTTATCAGCCGGGAGCTGGCACACCCCGAGAACAGAATCAATCTCCAGCCCTTCGGTCTTATCCGGGGCCAACGGAATGCCAAAAGAAGCCTCCACCACCTGCAACGTGCGCAACAGGTGCAAACACCTATCCGAATCCCCAGGGCCCCACGCACAGAAGTCGTCCATGTAATGCACTAAGGAGCGACAGCCTGCCTCTTCCCACACTACCCACGCCACAAAAGAACTAGCCTTTCAAAGTAGGAGCACGAAATCGAGCAACCCATCAGAAGGCACAGATCGACGTGAATCGCCACGTCAAAACCAGCAACACAATAGGTGATGGCACTCTGGATGTATAGGCATACTCAATGTCTGCCTTCGCCATAAGCGCACCAGGACCAGCTTCCCACACCAAATCCACCGCCTTTTCGAAAGAAGTGTAAGAAACAGAACACAGCTTCTTGGCAATATCCCTTCGGATAAGACAAATAATGGATAAGGCGGAACTTACCCACCTCCCACTTTGGCACCCCCCCCAAGGGGGACACCCGAAACCCAACCAAAGGCGATTCCCTGAAAGGACTCGCCATATGGCCCAACTGAACCTTGCCCAACTTACATAGTTACATATAGTTACATAGTTAAATAGGCTGAAAAAAGACATGCGTCCATCAAGTTCAGCCTTTCCCATTTGTTGCTGTTGATCCAAAAGAAGGCAAAAAACCCCAGTTTGGCTCTTTCCAATTTTGCACTAACCATGGAAAAAAATTCCTTCTTGACTTCTCACGCACCAACTCACGCACCGACTTCTCCGCGAATCCCTAGGCACAAAGGGAATACGAAACCGCTGTGCGAACCCGACATCTAGAAACGCCTACTGTAGCGGCTTAGCCACAGCAGCATCAAGTTGCGCCTCACCGGTGTTCTCCCAGACTAGCGCCTGCCTTTGCACGCTTAAAGCTGTGACTACCCCCACATCCTGAGCAGTTTTATCAGCGCGTAACGGCGAACCCGGGGATGCAGTGGGACCAGATGGACCTCCCGCTATGGTTAAAGCTGATGATGGCGCAGAAGGCCTCGCCCTTTCCTGGGGGGCGGCGGGGGTTCTTAAGGAGCTTTGTCGGCTGCTCATAAAAAGGGACCTGCTGGCTGTTTTAAGACAGCCAGTGCATAACTCCAACACGCCCAGCCCCACATACACTCGATAGGCCTCCCATATCCCATCCACATATTTCTCCCCGATAACGCTGGCCAATATACAAAAAGCCCGCAGCTGATTCCAGAAAGTCTTCGGGATTTTCCTATACTTGTGCTTCTTCTCCTCCTTCCCCTTCTTTTCATCCTCTTTTCAGCCTCACTTTCCACGACCCCAGCAGATGCCCCCCGTGCCAAACGCTCCCCCTGAAAACCTGAGCCCCAGTTCCCACACACCCCTCATCCCCGAGTACGATCTGGCCCCCTGCCTCTCGCCCCCCCATGCATCCACCAAATCCCGAAACTCCTGCAACAAACCCTCCAAAGGCCGCTCACCGCCAGAGCCTCGGGCAATGTGCTAAGCAACCTCTGTGTCACGTTTTCACCCTTCACTGGCGTGACTTGTTCATACTTTGTGTGGCTCCAACCTCTAGTGGCCGCTCTTGTCACTCTGAAGCACGCAGAGTCCAGCTGCACTCAGACCTGATTGCCATAACCAGAAAAAAAGGTGCACCTGGAGATCACAGCCTATATAAACCTGCCCAGCCCTTCAGTCTGGGCCTTGACATTGAAGTTAGAGGACTGCCTGTTTGGTTCCTGCTTTGGTTCCTGCTTTGGTTCCTGCTTTGGTTCCTGATTTGTTACCTGCCGTGTTCCTGAGTTGCGGCCAGCGCCCCACTAACTGTACTCCCAAGTCGAGTACCCTGCAAGTGGGCAACCAGCCGTGTGTGCCCCAACGAGAGAGCTTCCTGCCGTGTGTGCCCCAACGAGAGGGCTTCCTGCCGTGTGTGCCCCAACGAGAGGGCTTCCTGCCGTGTGTGCCCCAACGAGAGGGCTTCCTGCCGTGTGCCCCAACCAGAGGGCTTCCTGCCAAGAGACTTTCTTTGTCTATATATTGTACCATCATATGCAATACAACTCTTAATCCGCATCCTTTGTCTTTGAGTTATTTCCTGCGCCTGTCTGTACCAACCTTGTGTCCCCTGCACCTGGGCTCCTATCAGACCTGTTCCCCCGGTTCGTGACACTCTGTCAGGGAAGTGGGTATATGCAGATGGGACAGGGCCTGGTGCAGGGCGACTGCACTCACCCGGGTGATTGAGCACCTAGGGTTGTGCAGTCACATACCAGCGCCCTGACATAGCAGCAGATGTTGTCCAGAACAAAACAAAGTGATCTGCAGGCACCCTGGAGCAGGCATGAGACATAGCACTAGAATCATGTGCAGGATGCTGCAGGTTGGGAGTATGGAAGCTAAGCAGAGTAACAGCTGAAACATAGCGAGCAAGGGGGACAGAGCAAGCAAGGGGGACAGGGAGACCGAGCAAGAAACATAACCAGACAATACATGCATGGTACAGGACACAACTAAAGACAGGGAACAAGGCAAGGAACACAGGGGATGGAGTAAGGAGCCAAGATCCTCAGACACTTCTCCTTTAAGCAAGGACAGGAAATCTTAATGGGGACATGGGGAGAGGAGAGAGGAACTGAGATCCTCAGATGATTCAGGGAAAAGAGGGCAAAGGTACATAAGAGTAATGGATACAGGTAGGGAAGCACAGTCTTTTCCAATGATCTGTATAAAAGTATAAAAGAAATAATACCATGGCACAGTATAGCAAGTAAAACGTGTGGCCCCTATTTATTGGAGCAACTTACAAGAGGTGATAGCTCACAAAGTGAGCTATAAAAGCAAAGGCAGTCCACAATGAATCCTCTGGTAAGTGATGATAGGAATGGATGAAGTACTGTCCTGACTTCCTCAGGAGACAAATTTACTGATCGAAAATAAATAAATAATAGTAGACTACTAATAGACTACTATTATTGCAGGTTAAATACAAGTACTGCATTTAACCATGCAGGTCAATGGAGCCCAGTTTACTAATCACAGTGTGATTAGTAAAATATATTTTTAAAAAATAGAAAAAAATAAATAAAAATGTGGTCACATTTAAAAATAATTATGCAGGGATGTCACCATCAGGGTGACCATCCAGTTCCAACAAAATGTAAAAAAAAGTCCAAAAATACAAAAAAACTGTGAACCTCCTGTGGTGTCTGAAAAACGAATCCCCAATACGATTGTCTTCTCCCGGTAAATATTCTGATCTCTGACCTCAGCAACATGTTGCGGTCGTGTAAAGTTACATTACATTATATTTATTTATAAAGCGCTGGCAGATTCCGCAGCACTGTTACATTAATTAGAAGAATTCATAAACATATACAATAACACATACAATAACAAACTGGTGTAAAGGAGAAGAGGGCCCTGCTCTTGCGAGCTTACAATCTAGTCGGTGGTTGAGGGGAGTGAGACAATAGGAGAGGACTGCTTGGATGCAAAACTAAGAAGAAGAAGTGTTGAAGCTGTTTGTTCAGATGGCTTTTATTAGGATGAGGATTGGGACCACTGTAAAGGAATGTTGTACACTTCCCTGAACAAGTGGGTTTTCAGAGAGGTTTTGAAAGTCACGTACGAGGCAGAAAGTCTGACGGAACGGGGAAAGGAATTCCACAGGAGGGGAGCGGCGCGGGTCAAATCCTGAATACGGGAGTGGGAAGAGGTAACAACAGTAGAAGAAGGCCACGGGTCGTGAGAGGAGCGAAGAGGGCGGGTAGGGGTGTACTTGGATAGGAGGGTAGAGATGTAAGGTTGTGCCGAGTTGTTGAGGGCTCTATAGGTCAGGGTTAGAAGTTTGATTCTGAAGGGTATGGGGAGCCAATGAAGTGATTGGCATAGTGGAGCAGCGGATGAGGAGCGGCGGCAGAGAAAAATTAATCTAGCTGCAATGTTGAGGATGGATCAAAGCGGTGAAAGGCGGGAAAGGGGAAACCGTTAGTAGGCAGTTGCAATAATCCAGGCAGGATATCACAAGGGAGTGAATTAGTAACTTGGTGGTGTCTTGCGTGAGGAAAGGGAAGATTCCGGAAATGTTTTTCAGGTGGAGGCCTGAATGTGAGGGACTGGATGTGAGGGATGAAGGAGAGAGCAGAGTCAAGGGTGACACCAAAGCAGCGAACCTGGTCTGTTGGTTGGCTAGTGGAGTTATCAACAGTAATAGAGATGTCAGGAAAAGTGGACATAGCAGATGGCGGGATTACCATGAGTTCGGTATTAGAGATGTTGAGTTTTAGGTAACGGGACGCCATCCATGATGCAATTCTTGATAGACAGTCAGTGAGGCGAGTTAGAAGAGAGGGGGAAAAGGTCAGGAGCACAAAATATAGAGTAGGGTGTCATCTGCATATAGGTGGTACTTGAAACCAAAGGAAGAAATACGTTTTCCGAGGGAAGAAGTGTAGATGGAGAATAGCAGAGGCCCTTGAGGAACACCAGTAGATAGCGGTAGGGGAGAGGAGCAAGTTCCAGTAAATGAGACACTAAAAGTATGGAAAGAGCCATGTCACGGATGCCATGAGCATGGAGGGTTTGTAGGAGAAGGGGTGGTCAACTGTGTCAAAGGCTGCTAAGAGGTCCAAGAGAACAACCAGTGAGAATTGGCCTTTTGTTTTAGCTGTGAGGAGGTCATTAGTAATCTTAGTCAGTGCAGTCTCTGTTGAATGCTGTGGACGGAAACCAGATTGTAGAGGGTCAAGTAGAGAGTTTGACGAGAGAAAGTTTGTTAGTTGATTGTAGGTTAATCGTTCCAGCAGTTTGGGAGCTAGCGGGAAAAGTGAAACTGGACGGTAGTTTGATGGGGATGTGGGATCAAGGGAAGGTTTCTTTAGGATAGGGGAGATTATGGCATGTTTGAATGAGGATGGAAATACACCAGAGGACAAGGAGAGATTAAAGATGTGGGTTAGGGTTGGGGTAAGGACACTAGAGAGGGGTGGTAGGAGATGTGAAGGTGCAGGGTCGAGGGGACAGGCGGTGAGGTGGGAAGACAACAGGACCTTGGAAACTTTGAGTGGTGTAACTGGGCTGAAGCAGGTGAGGATGGATTGAGGTGAGGAGGGAGGTTGAGGTACCATATGATTGACACTATGGGGGAGGATGTTATCCCTGATGATGTCAATTTTGTTTTTTAAGTAGGTGGCAAGCTCTTGGGCAGAGAAGTTGGAGGGCAAGGGAGGTGCTGTGGGTCTGAGAAGGGTGTTAAATGTGGAGAATAGACGTTTAGGGTTATGGGAAAGAGAGGTGATTAATAAAATGAAATATGTTTGTTTAGAAAGATGGAGGGCCGATGTATAGGAGCGGAGCATAAATTTGTAGTGAATGAAGTCTTCAGGTGCACAAGATTTCCTCCACAGGCACTCAGCAGTACGTGAACACCTTTGAAGGAGGCGTGTCTGTTTGGAATGCCATGGCTGAGGTGGATGGCGTAGGGGATTGCGTACAGTTACAGGGACAACCATATCTAGGGTTGAGGCTAGTGTATGGTTATACTGAGCTGTAGCTGTGTCAGGACAGGAAGAGGAGGATATACTTGAGAGGAGTGGCCGTAGTGTGTGTGAAAGCTGTGGAGTGTTGAGGTTGCTGATGTTACGGTAGGTTTGTGGTGGTTTCTTAGGTAGGGAGGGTGTGTGTGGAATGTTGAGATTAAATGTAAGCAGGCTGTGATCACACAGACAGATGGGAGAGTTGCAAAACTGAGATGTGGAACAAAGGTGGGAGAACACTAGATCGATTTGATGACCACCACGGTGCATTGGGGAGTTTGTCCATTGTGAGAGTCCGAGGGAGGAGGAGAGTGAAAGTATTTTGGAAGCAACAGGTGAGGATGGGTCATCAATAGGGGTGTTGCAGCAGGATATGAGGTTTGGGAGATGGAGGAATCCAGTATGCAGGATAACCCTAGTTCAGAAAGCATTAACAGGGTCAGGATAACCAAATGCAGCATAGTCCAGTGCACATTGGAGGCACGACGCTGGATCCAGTACCCGCGAATAACGGGTACTCAGGTGAGTGACTTCGTTGGGGTCCGGTACGCGGACCCTGACAGGTCGAGACGAAATTCAAAGATCTCCTTTTTCAAATCCGCAAGATCTTGAACCCTAGGCATTATATCCATTGACTCGGACTCAGTTCCGACTTGAGGGTATTAACGATGAAACACAGCTGGTGTAGCATCCGAATAACAAAGTCTCTCTGCCCAGGCCCAGGCTCCCCAGAAAAGCGTACTTATCATAGCACCAAGGCTGCTGGCCATCCGGGCAAGAATCAGATGATCTGGTCTGTCTCAAACAGTTTTGGTAGCTTAGTCTTCGACCAGATGTGATTGCACTTGTGGCCTCTTGTTCTGTCTGTGCTTAGAACAAAACTCCCCGGCTTGTGTGACTACCTGGTTTGGCTTTGACCCCTGGCTTATATTTTTCACTATGATTCCGGGCTGTGCTTACATTTATTTTTGCTATTTTTCAATTATTTAATAAAACGTGTGTCAGCATCTCCTGTTTCCGTTTGGATTTCTTGGTTACTCACCACCAGGACATAAATGCATCCTGAGAAGGGGTAAGACATAATGCCCAGATCAAATCAGTGAAACACTGGTGTTAAAAAACAGGGTCTCACCCTGAAACAAGGTCACTATGCACTGTAATATTAGCAGGGGCTCACCCTGTAGCATGGCTAGGGGTGCACCCGACACGCTGGTGCCACACACTAGCTATGAACACAGTGGGTGAAAGTCATAGGTGGAAGGGTTAAAGACCAGAATACACCCTGTAGAAGGGTACTCAGGAGACCTCAATAAGAAAATCACTACAGGGGCACACCCTGAGTGTAGAGCAGGGAAAACATAAAGGTAGTAGTAACAGGTTAACAGTTGATCCCAGAGCAAGGGCTCATAATATTGCACAGATCAGGTCTATGAAGAGCTGACAAGGGAGAAGCAATTTGATCTGCGTCGCAAGGACTAATAAATGCTGAACGAAAAAAATCAAGGTGAGGACGGGCTCACCCATAGTGTGATCATGTTGCCCTCCACAAGGAACCCTCAAAATGGAGGATTTGCCGCCACAACCAAAATCCGAGATGAGAATACCGACGCAAAAAAGATGGCCACCGCAATAGGAGCAGTGCAATAAGGGAAACTGATTAAAACTGAAGGCTTATCTTTGCCTATTATCCTTTCGAACAGACAGTTATAGGCATCAAAAAGTATCTAGACCCCAATCCTGGGCATCAGTGGTAATAGATCTGGGGCAGCTAAAAAAGTGAATTAACCCATTAACCAAGAGAAAGCCTGCAAAATAAAAAATGTTTTAGGACTATTAGCCATATCTCTTGATTACTCTCATTGGGTGAGTTTTCTTAGCAGCAACTGCTTCTTTTCATAGATTGTTGTTTTTCTTTTAAGATATACAAAGTAGCACACCTGCTGTATAATTAATGTATCAAGCATTGTGGCTGGCTACAGCTCTCTTCCCAATTTGTATTTAAATTAGAGATTATAATAGCCTTGGTGCATATATAATCTAAATTTTAATAAAGGCAGGAGGCAAATTAACTCTACCACCAATAGCAGCAAAGAGACAAACATGAAAATCAAAATATATAACCAATCAACATAAAACAGGAACTATAAAGCCTTAAGACAGCCACTCCTCCTCCTCTTCTTTGATGCAGAGCCAACGTTAAGAACAAATACAAACAGGAGGTTATAACAGGAACCAAACGAAACGGCTATTTCCGACGGGTGGAACCAATGACGTCCACCAAACGGTAAGGGAAGGGTGGGAAGTTATTCGCCTCCTGTCTTTATTAAAATTTTGATTATATATGCACCAAGGCTATTATAATCTCTAATTTTATAGCAAGACAGAAGGCTTCTTAAATTTGCATTTTTAACGCTAAGCCAAGCAAAGGTAGCATGGGGAGCAGGGCGAAAATAAAAAATATGGAAAGTAGAAATCCTGGACCTGTCCGCGGAGTGCAGGACGTCCGACAGGGAGGTTCCTAGAGACACAGCACCAGAGGCTGAGAGAAGTGAGCCACACACAAAAGCTGCTGCTCTAGAAAGTATGGGTAGGAGACACCCGAAGAAAATGATTTGGTGCGACAAGAAAGTGAGAAAACCACCCTCTGCGGAGAGAAAGAAATGACACCTGGACATTGGAAATGCAAAAAAAGCAAACTAAAGCCAGAAGCAAAGCAAGTTTGGCCAAAAGCTGTTTAAGAAGTATTGTTAAGCCAGGATTTCAGAAAATCCAATACCTTCTGGATATCTCAGTGAGATGAATACCCAGGTCCCAGGGGACGAGATAACTGGGACCAAAAGACGGCAGACTAGAGGATGCCTACCCAGGGGAGCACCCAAGACCAGAGTATGAGAAGCTGAGAAGGCTGATCTAAGGCATTCAGGCTACGGTAAGACTTCCCCTGGGAGAAAAGGTTAGAGAGAAAGTAAAGAACAGCAATTACAAGGGCCTAGACACCAGGGTGCCCTTCCAGACACCAAGACACCCAGGACCTCCTAGCATAAGCGTAAGCAGAGAAGCACAGACCTGATCATGCAAAGTGCCTGAGGAATCAGAGCGAAGGGGGGAAGCCCCGGATGGAGGCCAAGTCTGTAGGAAGGCGTGCACTACGGCGCAGTCCGGATCTGGAAGCCAGCTGAAGAAAGTATTCAGTCTGGATGCAAAGAGATCAATAGAAAATTGATCTCACCGAGAGTCCAGACGCTGGAAGACCGCAGAGTCCAGCTTCCAATCACTGGGATCCCTCAAGTGACAGGACAACCGGTCTGCCACCGTGTTATCGGAGCCCGGAAGATATTCTGCTTTCAGTGTGATGTGGTTGGCCAGGCAGAAATCATAAAGGTCCTTGGTAAGGACCCTTAGCATATGTGACCGAGTGCCCCCCAGACGGTTGATGTACTGGACTGCAGAGATGTTGCCCATCCAAAGGAGAAGGCAAAAGTTGGAGCAATCTGCGGCCATGCTCCGAATGGCAAAGGAGGCCTCAATCAGTTCCAGACAATTAATGTGCAATTGTCTCTCCTCCGCTGACCATCGACCACTGGTCACTCCGGATGGTCTGGACACCCCACAACAGTAAAAGCTGGCGTCAGATTCCAGGACTAAGTCGGGAAGGGAGATGAAGATAGCTCTACCATTCCATGCCTCCATGTATTGTAGCCACCCCATGAGCTTTAGCCACACCTCCGTGGAGAGGGTGATCTGTCGATCATAGGAGGGAAACCTGCAAAGGTGGGTCACTGAAAAGCTCGGTAGCGGAGCAGAACAGGAACGATTGCTTGGATGGACAAGAAGAGAAAGCCCACAATGTGAACTAGAATCCGAGGTGGAATCGTCTTGGAGTATAGCACCCTGCGGATCTCTTTCTTGATCGCCTGGGTCTGAAAGAAAGCCATGACAGATTTCATCAGCTTGGTAAAGCACCAAGGGGCCAAGCTGAGTCCAGAGGGAAGGCAGATGAACTGCCGAAGCGCGTTGTGCCAGAAGAATTGAAAAAAACGGCGGTGATCCTGGTGGACAGGGACTGTGAGATAGGCGTCCGTTAGATCCAGACGTAAGCCAGTCGCCCTCTAGTAGAAGATCTCTGAGGAGATGGATGCCTTCCCTCTATAGTGACCGCAGGTTACAGAGATGTTGAGGCTTCTGAGATTTACACCGTGTTGAGATTTTCCCCGACTTCTTGCGAACCAGGAAGATGTAACTGACGAAGTGAGGAGGACCCATGGCACCCTTCTGGGATAGTAGGATAGTAGGTGAATTTTCGAGTCCACTAGCTCCTGTTGGGGAAGAGAAAACTAGAGGAGAAAAGGAAGGGCATGTTGAACGGGGGAATAGAAAAATCTATGATGAAGCCCTGAACCGACTGAAGGACCCAATGGTCCAGAGACATGACGGACTAATTGTGGGAAAAGAGAGATAGCCTGCCTGCAACCCGAAGGGGAGAAGAGATTTGAAAACGGGTAACTTATGGGTGTGAGTGGTGGCAATGGCTTGTCGAGGCTGAAAATGTTTCGCCGAACGTAAGTATTCTAGGTTCTTGTGATCTGTAAATACGGTGACGGGATGAGCAGTTCCCTCAAGGAGGTGTCGCCACTCTTCTAAAGCCAGTTTAATAGCCTGCAGTTCTCCTGCTCCCACATAGTTTCGTTCTATTGGTGTTTGGGTCCGTGAGAAGAAGGCAACTGGATGAAGAAGGTCATCTTTCTCCTGTCTCTGAGATAAGATAGCACCTGCTGCAGTATCAGACACTTCCACCTCTAGAGTATAAAGTTTACTAGGATCTGGAAGTGGCAGAATGGGAGCAGAGATGAATCTCTTCTTGAGTCTTTCAAATGCTACTTGTGCTGCGTTGGACCATTGAAACGTAGTATTTTTTTGAGAGCTTTAAGTGGTTGAATGATTTTGGAAAAGTCCCAAATAAATTTATGATAAATATTAGCAAATCCCACAAATCTCTGTACTCCTTTCCAATCTGTAGGTGGGGGCCATTGAAGAATGGGCTGAATCCTTTGAGGGTCCATTTCTACAAATCCAAGGAAAGGAAGGGACCTGGTCTTCAAACACATACTTTACCAATTTTGCATTTAGACGAATTTGTCTGGAGAGTACTGTCCTTACATGTTCTCTGTGGGAGGTTAAAGAGGAGGAATAAAGGAGGATGTCGTCTAAATAAACGATAACAAAGTGGTACAATAAATCTTGAAAGATGTCATCGATAAAGTGTTGGCAGGGGCATTGCACAAGCCAAAAAGGCATCACTAAATTTAGTAAGGATACGCAAAGGAGACTAGTGGAAGACTGCCTTCAGATCCTGCTATGGGCATATGAGTATATGCCCATAGCAGGATCTGAAGGCAGTCTTCCACTAGTCTCCTTTGCGTATCCTTACTGAATTATAGAGAAATTATAGAGAAATAGGGGGTCGAGGAAAAAGGGGCTAGTCTTCAGCCTCTAGACTGTCCTTGAGAGAGTAGTCTCTCAGCAGGCTGTGGATGAGCCCTGCTCCTGTGACCTGCTCCCTCCTCAACACCAGGCGGTTCCTGGCAAACCATAGAGCGTCCTTTACACAGCACACTAGACGCCAAGCATCGTCAATGGCACTCTCGGTGTGTGTTACTGGAAAAAGTCTGTAAAGTACAGAGTGGTAGGACAGGTACTTTCTCTCGATAGAGTTCTTGAGATCCAGCTCTAGGGCTCTGAACAAAGCCTGTGCAAACAGGCACTGCCAGAACAAGTAAAGGGAAGTCTCCTCCTCCACAATGCATTGTGAGCAGTGTCTATATCTGCACAGCCCCCTGGCATGCATAAATGTCCTTATGGGGAGGCCTTCCTGAATGGCCATCCATTCAATGTCTTTAGCCTGTTGGTTAGCCTGCTTGATGCCACATTAGCCTGAACAGTCCTGGCTGTGGCGTCAGGGAGCCCTGGGATGTTCTCGATAGTGTCTTTGGCTCTGATGAGCTTGTGGATCACACAGGGTGACCACAGGCCTGGTTTAACTCCCTCCAGTTGGTGCTCCCTTACGAATTTGCCCACGTCAGAGTAGAACCAGGGCATAGTCCAATTGTAAGGGATGGAGCTGTCCCACTTTTCCCACTTGAGCTGTAGGGGCAGTAGGAAGAAGCGAGACATGGAGTTTCCAGCAGAGCCTTTCACTACGTCTCTGAGAGTCCTGCGCATGCAGTTGCACACATAGAAAGCCCTCAGCATGGTAGGGATGTCAGGCACGCCTTTGCCTCCTTTGGTGAGTTCCTTGTACATCACTATGCGCTTTATTCTGTCCATTTTGGAGCCCCAGATGAAGCGGAAAACAGATCGGTTGATGGCTCGGTGAATGGTGACCAGCAAGGGCCAGGCCTGGGCCACATACTGCAGCACGGGAAGAATCTCGTTGCGCAGCACCAGCACTTTCCCTTCGATGGTAAGGTCTCTGAGGCTCCACAGCCCAAATTTCTGCCTTACTTTAGCAAGTCTCTCCTCCCAGCTTTTCAGGTCCGCACCGTCTCTGCCGAACCAGACTCCCAGGATCGTTAGGAAGTCGGTTTTGACGGGAAACGGGATCAGGTCAGAAATCAGGTCCCACAGCATGGTCTCTGACTTCCCGCAGTTGACCTTTGCAGTGAAGCTTGGCTGAAGTCCTTGCACGTCTGGACGAGTGCTCTCACCGAGCGGCGATCTGTGCAGAAGATGGTCACGTCGTCCTTGTAGAGCAAGCACTTTATCTCCTTCTTGTCCCTGCCCGGTGCGGCGATCCCTATGATCTCTGGATTCCATCTGATGCACTCGGCGAAGAGCTCTATACAACAGACAAAAAGAAGAGGTGAGAGAGGGCAGCCTTGTCTGTCCCCAGAGAGGATAGGGAAGGGGTCTTCCAGCCATTCACCAGCACCGAGCTACGGATATCAAGGTACATCAGGTTAGCAAAAGAACAGAACATCTCCCCCAGCCCAAACCTCCGCAGTACCTGACCCATAAAACCATGAGACAGTCGATCAAATGCCTTCTCTTGGTCTAGGGTGACCAGAGCGGCACGGACGTTTCGGTCCTTGATGTAGTAGATCATGTCTCTGATGAGGGCCAGGCTGTCCGCGATTCGGCACCCTGGGATGCCGCAGGTCTGGTTGGGGTGGACGATCTGCCCGATGACTTTCTTTAACCTGGTGGCTAGTACCTTGGCGAGGATCTTGTAGTCCACATTCAGGAGAGAGAGGGGACACCGATTTTTAACATCGCATCTCTCCCCCTTCTGCTTGCACAAGATCGTGATCATTCCTGAAGGATTTGGTGGCAGAGTGCAGCTCCTCCAGCGTCAAGGGGGCGTCCATGGCTGCACGGCCTGCGGGATCAATTGTGTTAGTGATACCTGACAGGAACCGTTCAGCGGCATCTGGGTCTGTGTCTTTGGGGGAGTAGAGGTCCCGATAGTAGTCGACCACCTTCTTGACCTCCTCCTTACCTTGTCGTACCACACCTTGGCTGTCTCTCATTTCCATCAGGGGCGTGTGAAAGGAGTAGAGTTTCCTGAAAAAGAAAGAAAGAGTTACATTTCTCACCCTTCTCCAGGTTCTCCACCTCGGAACGGAAGAAGATTTGCTTGGATTCCTCCTCAAAGTGCCTTTTCAGGCCCTCCTTGGTCTCCTCCAGCTCCTCATCCATGTCCCATCCGCACTGTTGGAGGTCCAACAGGTACTGCAGCTTGTGCTGCATCCGTCTGAATTTCCTCTTCCTCTCGCACGCCTGGATTCTGCCTTTGCCTGAAAGAAAGAGCGCAGCTTTACTTTGGAGAACTCCCACCACTGGGCTACAGTGGGATACAGGTACTTGGTGCTGACACAATCAGTATATACAGTACGCAGCTCGTCCACGATTTCCTGCTGGCTGAGTCTTCTGCTTTTTTTCATATTTATTATTGATGGTGATACACTTGTATCCAGTGAGAACCTACTCCTCTGTTCCCCTGTCTCTCTCATTGAGAGCTTTTTGAATATAATTCTTAACCGCTTCGTGACAATGGCTGATTTTATTTTTTTACCCTTCATGACAATGGCTGTTTCTGCTGAAAAACCTTCTAAGTAGACTCTACTATTTGTCCTAGTTTAGAAATACCCAATGTTTTTATGTTTTTTTTGCTTTTTTCTGCACGTTATGGGGCAATAAGTACAAGTAGAGTTTTGCTATTTCAAAATCTGGGAACTTCTGAGCTCCGGCTACCTGGAGTCTTCCCCTGCGGGACGTGGCCAGGACTGCCTACTGACGTCAGCGGGCTGTCCAGCTAACATATCAAGACCCCGCTCCCCCAACCCAGAGGAGAAGCGGTGCTTCACTCGGAGATCTCCGGGTCAGACCTTGAGAGTTCCCTGGTATGGAACTATGCCATAAGACAAAACTCAGTGATGTATTCCTTCACAGGCCGATGACCTTGTTTATGGGTGCGAAGAGTAGCAGTGGCTGAGGAAACCCTGAAGGGATCCTCATATAATGAATCCAGAGCTAGGTGGAAGGAAGTCCAGGAATCAAGGGTAGGGCTGTTAGTATGAATAAGGTGATGGGCCCATAGTTGTGGTTCATTAGTTAGTAATAATATTACTGTGTGCACCTTGGCGTAATGAGAATAATAAGTCCTTGGTCTGAGATGAAGTAATATTTGGCAAGAAGTAATGGATGTATGTTATTTCTTGCATTCACAGGCAAATTTGTCAGGGAGAACGGCAAGAGGTTTAGCAGCAGTAGCTCCCTCCACGGGATACAAAACAGAGGCTTCAGAGGAGGAGATGCTGGCTGAAGTCACCGGGTTGTTGGAGTTGGTTCTGTCCAACTTAAAGTTCTTGCACAGAAAGGGTTAAGGCAGAAATCTAAAATAGCCTCAGGTAACCCTGTAGTCTCCATAAGTGGCTTGGTGTAATGTTAGTTAGTTCTGAACAGGAACCCAATATGCAGGGAAAGAATCCCAAACGCAGCAGGAAAAGTAACTGAGGAGCGAGGCAGTAAATGGTTAAACAATCCAAGGTCTAGGACACCAGAGGCAGTAAAATGGTTAACAATCCACAGTCGAGATACCAGAAAGGCAGCAAATGGTCAAACAATCCACAGACATGGACACCAGAGAAGCAGTAAAACAGTTGAACATTCCACGCTTCAGCCGGCACGGAGTAGGGTAGGTGCCTGACACTGGTGGACAACCACACCCTGTCGCCCGGCAAGTAGAACGGGTTAAGTGATCGTCTCCTCTCTGCGTATCCGTTTTTGGTGCTAGGCGGCCCGTTTTAGTTCAGCTTGGACAGATAACCAGGTATAGCGGAGAGTTGTGAGATGTGTATTAAGAGGATGTAGGTAAGGAGCCAGTAAACACCTGCGGGTGAAGGCCATATAGGCAATAGAAAGGAGTGATCCCAGTGGACTCCTGTACTGAGTTATTGCGGTCAAACTCAGCAAGGGGTGGGAGATGCATCCAGTCGTTCTGATGATCGTTGGCAAATAACTGCAGGAAATGTTTGAGGTGCTGATTAGCTCTCTTTGCTGCCCCGTTGGTCTGAGGATGATAAGCTAAGTAGAAGGCAAGGTTGATTCCAAGAGCTCTAGCGTGTCACAAATTACGTTCCTTAATCTGACACAATCTATGTGGGCAACCCATGTAGTCGTACCACTTCCGAAATGAAGATCTCGGACAGAACTGCAGCATTGGGGAGCTTGTACAGATGTACAATGTTTGCCATTTTGGAGAAACGGTCAACAATCATAAGGATCACGGTATGACCCTTGGAATTGGGCAGATCAACAATGAAGTCCATAGCTAGATGAGTCCATGGAGCAGCGGGACTAGGAAGGGGTTGTAGCAGACTGGCAAGTGGTCTTCTAGACCTTCCCCCTCAGCTCTGTATGTATAGTTTGCCTGGAGGTAAGGACGAGGGAGCTCCTGACTGCATACCGGAGATGCGTTAGACAACGTAGTTGCACAGCTGCTACTAGCTTGGCTGATGGGATGATAGATTGTGGGGCACGGTTCTCTTCCTCTTCGGGTATAGTGTACATGCATGAGAGGGCATCTGCCCTAACGTTCTTGATTCCTGGTTGATAGGTGAGAACACAGCTCATCAATAAGACCTTGGTGTCTTCTTAGGGTCTGTAATACAGATGAAAAATCACAACTGGTGCAGTAAGTTCTAACAATAGTTTAATAAGCGAAGCAGAGCAACTTACAAGCAGGTTGGCATAACAACCGGGTTATGCATAAAAGCGGTAGGAAAAGTCTCCACCGAGACTGCAGAAGGTAAGTGAAATGCCCGTAACATCAGTCCGTATGTCCGTAGTTAAAATTCTGTAAGTATCTCAACGCGTTTTGCCGAGCTAATTGTCGGCTTCCTCAGGAGAAATTCAAGTGATGTCTGTGTCTCTTGCAGGTTCATTTAAAAGGAGCTCCGGGTGCCGTCCTCCTATGACTCCTATGACAAGCCCCCCAAATTTCCCCTGTAGATGTGTGAAAGCCTGAATCGCCTAAGGTGACCATAGTAGTGGCAAATGAATTTTGGTAGTAATTGGCAAACTCCAGAAAGCCTTGAAGGGGCTTCAGTCCTACCATTTGAGGCCAATGTTTGATCACTTGTACCTTAGTCGGGTCCATCTCGAATCCTTCTGGGTTTTAGGTAAAATATGAACATATATCATACAGCGTATTTAATATAAATTGACTCCCACAAGTCTTGCAAAATATCTCAATCTTGACCGTCTCCTCCTCTTTCTCCCTTTCTCTTGCTTTCCATCTTTGCTCCCTTGAGTTGTATCTCAGTAAAGGTCCAATCGAAGTCAACTGTTGCATATGTGTTTATATAGTTTGTAATGATACATAAAATAATTGGAAGTAAATTGTGATTGGGTGGAGTGTGCATTTGCCATACAAACAGTGTATACAAGTAACAATTTGCTATTTGGTTTTATTGGACATGCTTTTTTGGACTATACAAATTATTTTACTTTCAATAGTTTTTTATTAATTTTCAAAGAAATAAGAAGTACAAATAACACCAATAGTAATACATGGGTGACAGTCACAGCTGTCAGTTATGATCAAACCATGACAGTCGCAGCTGTCATTACACTGAAAATTCAAACCATCTTGATAAGCATGTATCTCAGTTACATTGTAACGTTATAAGGTAATAAAAAACGTAAACAAGAAAACTTCCTTGTAAAGGAAGAGGAACAGAACAGTATGCATGAGTGAATTTTTTAAAAAAAAGTGTATATCTGCTCAAGTAATTTATAGTGAATAGTTTTAATAGTTGACATGCCATACCAGTGAGGATGACTGTAGTTACAGATAGCATTTGTTAAATTGTAGAGAGTAGGTCTGGAATCCTTAAATATACTAAAGAACCTCAAATATCTATACAATAGGATGAAGAATACCATGGTTTCCATCTGATAGAGAATTTTTTTGTGTTGCCTGAACCTCTAGCTAGAATTTTTTCGTAGGAATATGTAGTATTTAGTTTGGAAATGACTATATCAATAGAGGGAATCTCCACAGTTTTCCATTTGCTTGCAAGAGTGTTTTTTTGCAATAATGCAAATGATACAGAATAATTCCCGATATTGTGGGGAAACCGTTTGTATCCCTAGAAAACGTAAAATCAATTGAGGCGACCAATTTATAGGGCAGTTTAATAACGTAGAAAGAAGGCTTTTACATTCTACCCAATATGATTGTATAAGAGGGCAATTCCATAAGATATGGTATAAGGTTCCCTTCTGGCCACGCTTTCTCCAACATTTATTTGAAGAGTTAGGGAAAGCTTTAGCTATCCTATCTGAAGTATAGTACCAAGGGGATACTCTGTCTTAAAGGCGGATTCTGCATGTGAGGAGCATTGAAGAGCTTTATGTGAACATTTAAAAGCTAACCGCCAATCTTGAAGGGCTACATTTATTCCTATATCATTTTCCCATTGTTTTATGGGATAAGTTTTATTACATTTATCAGATTTAGTGTAAAGAGTATATATAGGTTTTAATCCCTTCATATCAGATGAGAGGTATTTGAGAGTGAAGTTATCTACATGCAAAGAGGAGGGGGTCAAAGATTGTAAAAAATGTTTAATACGTAGATATTTGTAAAAATCCTTATTGGATAAATTATATGTGCGTCGAATGGTTTCAAATGTCATTAATCCATTAGCATCATAAATATGCTTGACATGAGATATACCCCATAAAGACCAGTTAGTTAATTCAAGCCCTGGACTGGAGGCTTGAATTATTGACAACGGTAGTTCCCCAAGGTTGGGCACCGTAGAGGAAGATAAGGCAGTATGATATTGCAGCCAAACATTATATGAGGTTTTTACCAATGGGTTTGTGAGAGGAGGCCTGTGAAGGTTTCAGGCTGGAAGTAGTAAAAGATCACTAATTTTGTAGGGATATACCGAGGAATTTTCAATGTGGACCCAATGTGAATTAGAAGTATCGCACCACCACTGTTTTAGGAGAGTTATCAAAGTAGATATGTAATAACCTTTAATATTAGGCATCCCAATCCCTCCGGCGAGTTTTGATTTAGTGATAATGGTAGCCGATAATCTTGGTCTCTTCCCAGCCCATACAAAACGTGACAGGATTCTATTTATTTTAATGAAAAAGGATTCAGGGAGGTGTATGGGCAATGTCCTAAATAAATAACGAATTTTTGGTAATAGGAACATTTTTAAAGTAGCTATTCTGCCCAACCACGAGACTTCATGTTTAGCATATTACGCAGAGTCTGATTCAATAGTTGCCAGGAGGGGGATGTAGTTGTTAGTGAATAGGGAAGAGAAGGTGTGACGGATCGTCCTGTGCCCCAGACTGGACACATCCGCCAGCCAGCTCCTTCCCTCTCCCAGTAAGCGGACGCGCTGCGGCTGTCCGAAGAAAGCAGTCACAGACCAGCACTTCCCTCAATCATGAGACAGGACTTCATGCTTTGAGGTTAGAAACAGAACTCTCTTTATTACAAACACACAGAACTTATATACAATCTACATTCACTGTACACCGAACCCAACCCCCAATCCTATCAGCCACATCCCATGACAAATCCCATCAGCCACATCCCCTCACAAATCCCATCGGTATACAGAGGCTGTATCAGGTGAGGGGATTAAGGGATACAATGGGTTCCCCCACCTGTGTTATCCCCCCTGTAGTGCGGGTGCCGTCTGGGCAGACAGGGCTGTGCTGGCTGATTAAGAGCCCCAGCCAGATTATAGGATCGTCTCTTTGAAGGCTGGAGCTGCAGCCACATTCAAACAGGGTACAAATAAATATAATAATAATAATAATAACAGTGAAGATCAGACATAGGTTCTTCACATTACTCCCCTCTTGTGCAAACGTCCGGCAGACACAGCCAGATCCCTAACGGATCGGCTTGGGGATGACCGGGCCTCTACTGTCTCTAGTCCTGCGGGGTAGGGAGAGCGGACGTGCGGCTTCTGGGGCACCCTGGCAGCCCCATGTCAGTCACCCAGGCTCCTAGGCCTGGCCCGTAGTCAAAGGGTAAGAGGCCAGCCCAGAAGCCTCTCCAGTGGGCAGCCCTTCTTTAGTCTCCTCTGCAGGCATGGGAGACCTTTCTCCAGGGCTTCCTTTCCCCTCTGGGCCCTCAGCCCAGACTCAGCTCCCTCCCAACCTGATGGAACCCTCCCATGGTTACCCTGACTACGGGCTTGTCCCGAGTCAGCTCCACATTCCCCCACCCAAACAACAAGAGCCCACTCCAAAGCAGCAGCAGTTTCACTTACCCCTACCTGGCTCTCCGAGCTGGGGCTCGTTTTGCCCACTGGACCATGCCGCTGGGGAGGGTCGCCGCCTGCGCCCCCTCCCAGATGCTCGTGCTGGGGAGAGCCAGATAATGGGGGTGTAAGCTGTGGAGGGCAGAGGTCAGCGACTCTCTGCCCGGTTGCCAGTGCCTCTGATGGTGCAGGGAACGTTGCTGGGCAGAGAACAGCGTCACTCTGCCCTGTGGCCAGCTCTTCCGCTGGTGGTTCCCTGCTAGCAGGTGGGGACCCTTCGCTGTGGGGCGGGCAGAGGCCAGCAGCACTCTGCCCTGTTGCCGGCGTTTCAGCCAGAGCGAGGATTGCTGGTGCAGGACAGAGGTCAGCGACTCTCTCTCCGGGTGCCAGCACTTCTGGTTGGTCCTCGTTAGCCGGCGGGAACACTGTGCTGGGGGATGAACAGAAGCCAGCAGCACTCTGCCCCGTGGCTGGCTCTTCTGCCGGTCTGGCCTTTTGCGGTGCTGGGCAGAGGATCGCGTCGCACTGCCCTGGTGGGTCCCTGATAGCAGGCAGGGACCTTTCACTGTGGGGCGAGCAGAGGCCAGCGGCACTCTGCCCCGGTGCCGGCGCTTCAGCCGGAGTAGGAGGGGCGCATGGTGCAGGGCAGAGAACAGCGTCTCTCTGCCCTGTTGTCGGCGCTTCTGCCGCCTCTAGTGGAAACCCATAGACCGCTGCCTCAAATTCCGGCGACTGCATGCGGTCCATAATCGCCCTGAAGACTTCCTCCCAAAAGTGATTGCCCACTTTCACCTCTTCGGGCTCTGGCTGCAATACCAGGGGCAGAGTGGCTGAACCTTCAAGTCCGGAGGCTTGCCAATTACAGTGAGCGGCCTCCGGAGCTCGCTCTGTAACATCTGTCGGCTCACACTGCAGGGCGTAGCTCCCCTCGAATAGCCCAAGTATTCTGCCTCGAGGCACCATTCTCTGTCTACTAGTCTCTCAAGGTCTTGGCTGAGTTCACTTGTTGCAGTGGGCGGCAGGGCTCTCCGGCGCTTGTCACTAATGTCCCACCATCGGTCCATGTTGCCATTGCCAAAGACACCCCTTTCCTCGAATGCCTCCCACAACAGGCCAGGCCCGCCAACATCCGGAGAATGGGCCTTTCTGGATTTTCGCTGCGGGCCTCGGGCTTCCCAGTATATGGCTCGGTACTCCTCTTCGAGCCCAATCTCCTGTCGGACCAGCCTCTCTAGCTCTGCAACCTCACCTGGAGACGCAGGTCCCCCGAACAAGTAGAGCCTCCCATTCACCTGGTCCCTGATTTGTTGTTCTAGGGTGGGCAGATGTGTACCTCGGTGGGCGCTCCACTTTTCTAGGGCCGCTCTCCATCTCACGAGCCGGGCTCGGGTCCGTCTCTCAAACTCCCATACTGGAGTCTCCGATTCGAGGGTCTCGACTCCCCTCCAAGTCACCTCGCATCCCTGTGACTGTTCAATCCACTCCATCTGTGGATCCGTTTGGCTCTTCCTTGCCAGGGTATAACTTTGTTCTGCGGCTAGTTGCTTTGGTCCGCTCTGGTCTGGAAGGACTAGATCCCACCGCTTGCCACCAATGTGACGGATCGTCCTGTGCCCCAGACTGGACACATCCGCCAGCCAGCTCCTTCCCTCTCCCAGTAAGCGGACGCGCTGCGGCTGTCCGAAGAAAGCAGTCACAGACCAGCACTTCCCTCAATCATGAGACAGGACTTCATGCTTTGAGGTTAGAAACAGAACTCTCTTTATTACAAACACACAGAATTTATATACAATCTACATTCACTGTGCACCGAACCCAACCCCCAATCCTATCAGCCACATCCCATGACAAATCCCATCAGCCACATCCCCTCACAAATCCCATCGGTATACAGAGGATGTATCAGGTGAGGGGATTAAGGGATACAATGGGTTCCCCCACCTGTGTTATCCCCCCTGTAGTGCGGGTGCCGTCTGGGCAGACAGGGCTGTGCTGGCTGATTAAGAGCCCCAGCTAGATTATAGGATCGTCTCTTTGAAGGCTGGAGCTGCAGCCACATTCAAACAGGGTACAAATAAATATAATAATAATAATAATAACAGTGAAGATCAGACATAGGTTCTTCACAGAAGGGGTATGACAATTCTACTCCTAAGTATTTTAGACTAGCTACCTGCCAGTCAAACCGGTATTGGGACTTCAAGGATGTTAATTGCTGAGGGGGAAGGTTCAGAGGGAGAGCTTGTGTTTTAGAGTTATTTAAATAATAATATGACAGCTGACCGTATGTGTTGATGTTTTCCATTACTGCAGGTAAAGATGTTTCTGGCAGGGTGAGGGAAAGGATGACATCATCCGCATATAGAGAGATGAGATGATCTCTACCATTAATACTCAACCCAGAAATTCTGTCATCTAGTCGAAGGGCCTGAGCCAGTGGCTCCATGGATAAGATATAAATTAAAGGGGAAAGAGGGCACCCCTGTCGTGACCCATTTGTAATATTGAATTCCTCAGATAAGGCACCATTAGATAAAACTTTCGCTGAGGGGTTGGAATATAAAGATGACACTGCCAGCAATATACTACCAGCAAAACCCATATGGTCTAATACCGAGAAAGCATACGACCAGCGCAACCTATCAAAAGCCTTCTCGGCATCTAAGGCGAGGATCAAAGCAGGGGAGCTGTCCACCTCAATATAATGGAAGATATTTAATAGTCTGACGGCCCGAGACAAAACCCGACTGATCTTGGTTCACCAGATGTGGGAGAATTAAGGCAATTCTATTAGCTAGGACTTTTGCATATATTTTTAGGTCCTGATTCAGTAGAGAGATCGGTCTAAAATTTTGAGGGTGGTCAGTAGATTTGCCTGGTTTTGGGAGGGTGGTGATCAGGGCTTGTAAGTTTTCTTTGGGCAATGAACCACGGGACATGGCCACCCGACAGAAGTTTCGTAAATAGGGGGACAGACTAGTGTGATAGGTTTTATAATATATGCTAGTAAAACCGTCAGGGCCAGGGGCCTTGCCGGATGGAAGAGAACGTATGTTTTTTTTAATTTCTTCTGTGGTGATCTCCTCGTTTAATTTATTTAATTGGAAAGAATTCAATCGTGGTAGATGTAAGCGGTCCAGATATGTCTGAATAGCTTTTATGTGATCTGGGATATAATCGAGTCTCTTAAGTTATATAAATGAGAATAATAGGTCTTAAAACCATTAGACATGTCAAATGGGGAGAAGAGCTTATTGTTAGAGGTCGGGTGAATGAGAAAAGGTATGCGGGAATTTAATTGTCGTTTTTTTAAGCGATGTGCTAATAATTTACCCGTTTTATTGTTTTGGGCGTAATAGTGGGCTTGTGTCTTACGGTGGGCTTTTTCATATGTTGTCAGCATGTGGCAACGGAGATCGCGTCTAATAGAGGTTAGTTGTGAGGCTAGTACATTAGATGGTGAGGCTATATTAGCTTGTTCTGTATTTCGCAATTTAGTCAGGAGATCCGTTAATTGTTTTTCTCTTTGTTTTTTGAGCATGGAGCCATATTTAATACATAAACCTCGAATCACCGCTTTATGACAATTCCATACAGATATGGGGCTTTCTACAGAGGGTGCATTAATTTTGAAGAAATCCTCAATATCAGTATATAAACGCTTTGAATATTCCTGGTGAGACAGTAAGAAAGGGCTAATGCGCCATTGATAAACTCCATGTGAGGATAACTCATCGTCAAGCGTGAGTGTGATTGCCGCATGGTTGGACCATGTTATAGTTTCGATAGTTGAAGCTAATATGGATCGTAAAAATATTCTATCCACCAGGAACATATCTAAACGTGAATAGGTGTTATGTGCTGCTGATAAATGAGTATAACCCCTCTCTGTACCGTGATTGATCCTCCAGATGTCTATACAAATTATTTTAAAGAAGCCAAAAATGTTTTCTCCTGAAAAAAAATATTAAGCAAACCTTATTTATAATATTAAAAGTAAGGTTTTCAGAAATAAGAGTTTTTTTTAAAAAAAAAGACGTTTACTTCCCTACCAGTGGTCACTTCTGGCTTCATGCTTAACAGTTGGCTCCTCATGGTTGGAGACTGGCTTCTTCGGATAACAACAGATACCGTATTTCCCCATGTATAAGACGCATAATTTTGGGGCCCGAAATTTGAAAAAAAATGTATTACATAGTTATTGAACTCAAGTTTTATTCATCATAAAATTCATACTCATCATCCTCATCACTCCCATGCATTAACTGCCCCTAAATTAACCCTAAAGACTCCATCAACCATAACTGCCCCCAAATTAACCCTAAAGACCCCATCAACCATAACTGCCCCTAAATTAACCCTAAAAACCCCATTAACCATAACTGCCCCTAAATTAATCCCCACCTCCCCTAACTTTCAGCAGCCCAATTTTTTTACTTACTGTTAAATGAGTTTAGATTAGATGATTAATTTTTTACTTACTGTTAGATGAGTTACTTAGCCATGTGGACGCTATAAGGAAATATAAGGAAAGGGGCTAGGCCAATCTTCAGTAACTGCAGGGAGGGACTGTGAAGCAAAAAGGGGCAGGGCCGATTGTGACTGAAGTAATAACTGCAATCTTCAACCACTGTATAAGACGCACCTAGTTTTTAGACCCAAAATGTCTTATACATGGGGAAATACAGTAATTACTTATATTAAAAGTAAAGTTTTCAGAAGTAAGAGTTTAAAATAAATAAGTCATTTTACTTACCTGACAGTGCTCACTTCTAATAATAACAGTGAGAAGCATAAAGGCTAAAATAAAATTCTGCAGGAAAGTAAAGTACACTGTAGCATTTTACAGTTTATGGTATAATAAAGATATAATAAGTTCATCGGGTAGGTAGCGCAATAGTTATACAGGTGTTGGAGTGCAGGAAGTATGAATATATTATACCTGGAATTAGCAGTTGAACCTAGTGTTCACTAGGTGAAAACAGTAGTAGGTTGTCCTCTGTTATGGGCATAATGTAATTAATCCAAATTATTGAAATATTTAGGACTATACTTCTAAGTATGGCTCAGGGTAGACCTTCCACAAGTAACTAAGGTTTTCTTTCCTGAGTCATTTTGACATTTGGAGTTATTGTGACATTTAATGGAAATATAGCATTGTCACTGGATGGTGATAATTCTGAAGATTCTGTCCCCATGACAACATGCTTTTTGTCACAAGTTGACTATTACTGGCCATGCACAATGGGGAAATCATCATATGACATTATCAGGCACTTGAGGGATGCAGCTGTGAGATGGCAACCAGGAAAATACATTTCTGACAGTCAATTTTTTAAACAATAGGTTCAATACTATGGAGCATTCTTTATGCTGCTTTTATAGTCATTATTTTTGTGAAAGAAACCATTGTCATGTTCTATATATTTCATTTTGTTCTCATTTTAACTATTAATTCATACAAAAAGCTCTGTCCTCAAACTACCTTGCACACACAAAACACAGAGCAGTAAAATATTTAGCCCATATACACAACACAATAAAATGTATTCAATAACCAGTTAAGTTGTAGGTGTGCTGCAACATATTACTTCAACGCATAAGCATAATGAAAGGCTAATTTGGTTCTCCAAGGTCAGTCTGAATAATGCAAAGTTAATGAGGCAAAATAACAGTTTTTTACTGAAACTCATGTACAGTTCACTGTTTAGGAAAGCCCCTATGATTGTATTGTTCCAATATCTCCAGGGGTCAATGATTAGCCTTATGGCCAGGGACCTTGTATTAACCCTGAGATCCGGAAACAAAACATCCTCCTAGGAAGTTTCAACAATGTTTGTATTCTTTTATCCAAACGGGATTCCCAGGAGAATTATATTTTTTTTTTTTCCACAAGCTGAACATTTCATTAGTAGCTGACCTGAGTAAAATTTTGCATTGTGAGACAAGAAATGAAGTGTTAAGTACAAGCAATCAAAATATTTACATATTTCATACTATATTATCTGCTAAAACAAAATCAAAATGCATGAGATTGGTTCAAATAAATATGTTTTTAAAACTACATCTCTTGAGTATATTTTTTATTTAATATATGTAGATTTTAACAAGTAATATATTCCTTAGTAAAAAATTTTCAAAATAAATCAACAAAAGTATTTATTTCTTAAAAGCTCATATCAAGGGCAATAGCATATGCAGCAGTTTAGCTGCCACATACAGGATCTGCATACAGGATCTGCCCCGGGTGCCACCCCTGCCTGTACTTTGCCAACACAGATGATGTTTTGCAATTACTTTTCCATGTGTCTCTCCGAGTTTTCAGCTACCCCCAGAAGTATACTATCTCATTATTCCCCCAGTTCTACAACTACAGACAGTTACCCCGGACCAACCATCCATTTCCCTGGAACTGATTTCAGACAGAAATAGATAGTGGAAGTGGGGATCCCATTTGATTGCTAAACCCTTTTACTGACCCTATTGTCTCTGGGAGCCAGATTAAGGAGCGGTTGTGTACTCATTGTATCTCAATATCTCAATTTATGTTAATGTGTGCTTTGCTGGCTACATCCAGCCATGTGTGTGAAAAATAAAGCAGTCATAATTTTGTTTATACTCTACACTGAGTCTCGGCTAGTGACTGGGAAAACGGGGAAAGAGTATGTTGTCAGCAGAGGTAGTCGGTAGGACTATCCAGCTCTGTGACATTTTTCTCCCCTTTCTGTATGGGACTGACCCAGGAGGTGACCCTAAACGGGTAGTCAGTCAGTTCATTTGGCCCATCAATGCCATTCCAAAACTGGTGCCCAAAACAATCTGCCCCTTCAAGAGCAGTGCTCACTCACCTTACCTCTGCCTCTCCCGAAAAATAGAACTGTCGTTGGAGAGACGTGCCAACTGCACCTTCTCTCTGGAGCAGGGGAGGGCTGGCAGCCTAAGGCCTGGGGGGCAAGTCAAGTGAAGTGGCTCCACCCCCTCGCACTCACCTTTCACCCCTCACGCTGCTCCCATCAGTATGCGGCCATCAGACTGCTGGAAAACTTATCTAAACGGCCGCTGGGTGCTGATGCCACCAGCCGGAGCTACTTTAATCCTTTTTTTTTTATTTATTTAATATGCCGGATCGGCTTGCCATATTAAAAATAAATAAAGTATTAAAGTAGCTCCGGCCGGCAGCATCCGCACCCAGCGGCCGTTTAGATTCGATTTCCAACAATCTGATGGCCGCATAGTGATGGGAGCAGCGTGAGGGGTGAAAGGTGAGTGCGAGGGGGCGGAGCTTTCACCCCTCACACTGCTCCCATCACTTGGCGGCCATCGCATACGGCCGCTGGGTGCTGATGCCGCCGGCCGGCGCTGCTTTAATACTATTTTTTTTTTTTATTTAATAGCCGATCCAACTTGCCATATTAAATTTAAAAAAAAAACTATTAAAGTAGCGCCGGCCAGCGGCATCAGCACCCAGCGGCCGTTTAGGGCCGAGCCCGCCCCTGCTCTGGAGTCTTCTCAGACACTGGGGCGTTGACAGGGTGGCGAGCCCCTTCAATCCAGGGTTGGAGATCTGAGCCAGCTGCCCAGCATTTCTGGGGACCACAGGTGGCGACCACAGTCTCATCTACCTGTATGGGTAGGCAGTAAGGAGGAGTCGGGCAACTACAGTGACACTAACTGTTTTGCTAAATATTATTATTTTCACATATTTTATTTTATTAAAACCCCCTCAGTGTTTTGCTCACCTCAGTCCATCAGTGAAGTGAACTTGTTTGGCTAGTAGTGGGGAAATTAATGGAAACTATGTTAAATGATAGGACTGCTGAACATCAGAAGTCACTTGGGTTTCAAGATAAAAAACAACATGGGTTTAACTTAGGAAGATCATGCCAAACAAATCTTATTTTTTTGATTGGGTGACTAAAGTAATTTATCAAGGTTTTGCAGTAGACATTGAGTATCTGGATTTCAGTAAGGCCTTTGACACTGTCCCACATAGAAGACTTATCTGTCTTCTGCAGATAGACTGCAATCACTGAGTTTAGATCCCAATATTGCTGAATGGATTAGGCAGCGGCTGAGTGACAGAAAACAGAGGGTTGTAGTCAATGGCGTATATTCGGAGCAAGGTCTTGTTACCAGTGGGGTACCTCAGGGATCTGTACTTGGACCTCTTTAATATTTTTATTGCAGAATGTCTTGATGGTAAGGTATGTCTTTTTGATGACGACACAGAAATTTGAAACAGAGTTGCCAAATGGCAGATGAGTTAGGTAAACTGGAAAAATGGTCAGAGGTGTGGACAGGGCCAGATTAATTTAGGGGATGATGGAGCTGCATGGCTGATGTGGGCCAGTAGACCAACATTCAAAGCTGTCGCCTAGTCGCGAAGTTCAAAGCAGCCGCCGTGTGACTGTAAGACCACCTCCGCCGGCCGCTTTCACTTCATTAGGCGGTCGGCAGATGCGTTATTATAGCCGCATGACGTCTGCTTTGAACTCCGTGGCCAGGCCGCCGCTTTGAAGACGTGATGTTCGAGGGGGCGGGGGTCACAGAAGAGTTTCTCTTGACAAGGAGAGGATCTTCACGTCGGAGGAGAGCAGGAAAAAGAAAAAAAAACAAAATGTAAGTACCAAAAAATAATTAGGGGACCCATATTCAAGGGAGGGGGTGGCTGGGTTTTGGTAATACAAAATCAATATAAACAGGGGGTGTGTGTGGCTGGGGTGAATTAATGTTTGTGAATGAGTGTGTATGTAATAGCATGGATGTGTAAGTGTAGGGGGGTAGCATGGCATAGGGGGATTGAAATCACATTCCTATCATGCCCAGGTTCCAGCTTGTACTGGCTGCCTGGGCATGATAGGAATGTGATTGCTGTTAGCAATTATATATAATATTGTTGTTGATTGATTTTTGTCCAATTTTGGTGTGTAACCATACTTTTATTAGAAGTAGGTAACACTCCAAAATTGAGAAAAGGATGCTAGGGGGCGCTCGTGTATACCGGTTGGGGAATAAAAGATAAAAATAAAGCAGAAGACAAATGATTGTGTAGTATTTTGTGCAAATCGAAAACGCTATACGTATATATAATGCATTATATATACATATAGCGTTTTCGATTTGCACAAAATACTACACAATCATTTGTCTTCTGCTTTATTTTTATCTTTTATTCCCCAACCGGTATACACGAGCGCCCCCTAGCATCCTTTTCTCTGTTAAAAAAACACCCGGAGAGTGTTTTGTACGGGCTGCAGCTGGGTATCCGGGACAAGTGACAAGCAAATACAAAGGGAAGTATACTGGTCACTGGTTTTTCTCCATATACACCCTTTCTATACTGTCCTTCATCACTTTGTGTTAAACACTCCAAAATTGGACAGAAAAATTCAATATCTCCTATCATGCCTGTCAGCAATCACACTCCTAATGCTAAATCAGCCAGTATATGCTGGAATCTGGGTATTCCTGGGCATAATAGGATTGTGATTGCTGTTAACAATCATATATGTTTTAATATTGTTGTTGATTTATTTTTGTCTAATTTTGATGTTACTTTCAATATAAGTGTTTTTTTGGGGTTTTGTTTTTAAAGGTTGGGGGGGTTATTTTCGGTTTCGGCCAAGTGAATGCTGAATTTTCAGTTTCGGTCCAGAATTTTCATTTCGGTGCATCCCTACAGTATATACTAAGCCAGACACTGAAGTGATAGGCCTACACCACATCAATGTTTGGCTTAGTATATAGCGATAGGGGTTATGCCGCATTATTGTCAATGTCTGGCTCAATGCATAGTGATAGGGATTATGGTGTACCACCATCAATGCGTGCCTCAGTATATAGTGATAGGTGTTATGCTGTACCACCGTCAATGTTTGCCTCAGTATATAATGAAAACAGTTATGCTCTACCACCGTCAATGTTAGCCTCAGTATATAATGATAGCAGTTATGCTCTACCACCGTGAATGTTTGCCTCAGTATATAATGATAGCAGTTATGCTGTACCACCGTCAATGTCTCCCTCAGTATATAGTGATAGGTCTTATGCTGTACCCCCTGTCAATGTCTGCCTCAGTATATAATGATAACTAGACTTGGGGACCAGAGGGCTCTTCGTGTTCGTCTTCGTGCTCGTCTGCGGGGGGAAAAAAATCTTCGTATTCCGCGAATATTCGCCCGTTCCTGTTTTCGTGCTCGTTTCCTCTTCGTTTTCTCCCGGCTACGTAGCAGGGGTTAATACAGGGTTAAGTACACATCGGAGCAGCAGCAGCAGCAGAAGATGCGTTCACGCCGTGAAGGTACGTGTGCGCGACTCTATCGGTCGCCGGAAGGGGGCTGGTCTGGCATCAACAAATGAATTGCAGAACTGCACAATGCACTTCATTCGTTGATGGCAGACGAGCCCCCTGCCGAAACGACCAATAGAGTTGCACACATTGCCCAAAACTGAGGCTAAGTTCCTCCGAGCAGTTGTCTTATCTGAGACCTAGACAAATGCTCCAAGGAACTTGGCCTCCTTTTTATCATACACAGTCACACATCCATAGATGTTTAATAAAAGAATAGGGATTATTTTACATTTTTAAATCGATTTTAGACAACTTTTAAATACATGCCTAACATTTGCTACCTATTTACAATGCCATACTTTGCAACAACCCAACTTTTACTGGACAGGACTGGAAAAAAGTAGGACTGTCCACGAAAATGTTGGGTATGTTGGCAGGTATGCAAATGGAAAATCTTGGACAAGAACTAAAAAATAGCTTAGGGTTAATGTATGGTTATGTTTAAGATTATTAGAAGTGCACTGTTTTGGTTAAAGATGTATTGTCTAAATAATAATTTAATTTTAATTTTAATGGGTGTTAAAAAACAAAAATAGGGGTTTATTTAATTTTATTTTAAAGTTATATTTGTTATTATTTACTTTATTATACCAGCTATACCTACCTACGTGCACTAGCATACCTAGTTTAGTTAAATTTGATGGGACAGGAATGTCCCTGAAAAAGTTGGATCTGTTGGCAGGTATGTGGATGGAAAACTGTAATGGGGTGAAGTGTGAGTTATAGCGTTAATGCTAGTGAGTTTAGAAGTGAAGGCCAGGGCAAATAACAGGAGGAAAGGTCCTTGTGATTTGTGAATTGTACGTGTGTGTGTTATGTGTGTTATGTCACTGTGTTATATGTGTTATGTTTGGTAGGTTGTGTATCAGACGGAAAAAAATTAAATGGAAATGGAAAAGGAAATGGAAAAGGCGAATGAGTGGGCAATTGGCGACCCACTCACCTGTTTCACCCCAGGGCAAAGCATCCAAACAACTGTCAGTCCTAGACGTTTGGCAGCGGACTTCCAGAGCTCAGACACTAGGCCCTAGTGTAAGCTGGCTACTCCGGCGGAGGTTGCAGGCGTTGTAACACCGCAAACAGAGGCAGCCTGGGGGGAGAAACTACCCTTACCATTAGGGACATTTTGGGCATGACTCTAGCCAGGAAGCGAACTGGCAGAGAAGAGACGCTGGCACCACCACCACCAGCATTGAAAAGTGGGAAAGGCGAATGAGTGGGCAATTGGTGACCCGCTCACCTGTTTCACCCCAGGGCAAAGCATCCAAACAACTGTCAGTCCTTGACGTTTGGCAGCGGACTTCCACAGCTCAGACACTAGGCCCTAGCGTAAATTGGCTACACTGGCGGAGGTAGCAGGAGTTGCCACACCGCAAACAGAGGCAGCCAGGGGGAGAAACAACCCTTACCATTAGGGACATTTTGGGCATGACACTAGCCAGGAAGCGAACTGGCAGAGAAGAGACGCTGGCACCACCACCAGCAGCAGCATTGGGAAAGGTGAATGAGTTGGCAATTGACGACCCGCTCACCTGTTTCACCCCAGAGCAAAGCATCCAAACACTGTCAGTCCTTGACATTTGGGAGCGGACTTCCAGAGCTCAGACACAAGGCCCTAGCGTAAATTAGCTACACCGGCGGAGGTAGCAGGCGTTGCCACACCCCAAACACGTGCAACCAGGGGGAGAAACTACCTTGACATTTTGGACATTTGAGGCATGATTTCAGCCAGGAAGTGAACTGGCAAAAGATGCTGGCACCACCACCAGCAGCAGCAGCAGCATTGGGAAAGGCGAATGAGTGGGCAATTGACGACCCACTCACCTGTTTCACCCCAGAGCAAAGCATCCAAACACTGTCAGTCCTAGGCGTTTGGGAGCGGACTTACAGACTTACAGACACTAGGCCCTAGCGTAAATTGGCTACACCGGCGGAGGTAGCAGACGTTGCCACACCACAAACACGTGCAACCAAGGGGAGAAACTACCTTAAACATTACAGAGAAAAAAAATTTACTTTCCAAGCTAACAGCTGGGTAACCCAACTTGGGCAGATTGAATTTAAGAAAGGCAATCTGCTCCATCAGATGAGGTACCATGCTTTGAACAGTGGTTGGCGGACATGATAGTAGCTGCTGCGCAACCCATGAGAGTGCAGGCCACACACTCTTCTTTTCATCCCAGTAGCTAAGAGGATCAACATTAGGCGCAGAAGGAACTTCACAGAGGTAAAGTTTGACCATTTCACCAGCACTACTGTCCTTTCTGCTGCTAGCTCTGTCAGATGGTCCAACAATACTCCCAAGTGCCTCTTCCCAAAACGCAGCTTCTCCACTCAGCTGTATTGTGCTGCTTGTGGCACTGCTGCTGATGCTGCTGCTAGGAGTAGCAGACAACATCATCTTTTCCTCCTCCTGCACCTCTCCCTCCTCGGACAGCATGCCCATTTTACGCTGCCAGTCACGCACCTTTTGAACCAATTGCTCCCGGTAGCTACTGAGAACATTGAATTTCATTGCTAGCTTTCCCTTAATTCTTGGATTGCAAAGGCACGCTAGCATCATTTCGGGACTTTCTTCCATGCGTTTGCGAAGGTGTACTTTTAGCAGATCCTTCAGCTTCCTGACTATGGCTGCTACGTCAGGATGTAGAGTGCCACCTTGAATAGCCTCACGGTTTTCAAGGAACACATCCATCTTGCTGCCTAGATGGGAGAACACTGGGATTACCTGGGCCAGACTGGCAGTGCTTGATCTTAAACTTTCAGTTGCATCCCTGAATGGTTTAAGGACTGCCACTAGCTGGGCGATCACTGTCCAATCCTCCCTATTCAATGGAGATGTAATCCCAATATTATGCTCTGAGGCAAAATTATGGATTGCCCTCTGCTGCTCCAGCATCTCTAAAGTGTAGTTCTGTACTGACATCCTGTCGTAGGCAGTGTACGGGAAGACCTGCCCTCTCTTGCTCTTCCCTCAAAAGTTGGCTAGCCTTAACACTATGGTGAAAGTTCCCAGTGATATTTCTGCAGCGGGACAGAACTACTGCTGCTACATTAGTTCCTTCTGACATTGCTGCCTTCACTACAAGATGGATGATGTGGGCTGCACAGAGCACACCAACAATATGACCATCTCGCAGCGCTTTCACCATATTGGCACCTCCGTCAGTTGCCAGAAAACCAGCAAAGGCTAAACATTTTCCTCATTGCATGCAGTATAGTTTGGGAAGTGTGCTTTTCATCCATCACTTCTGCATGGAGAAGGAAAGATCGGTAGCCTGCTGCAGCAGCTTCCATAGACACACCGGGCTGCCACCAGTGTGCTGTCAAAGAAATAAAGGCATGCTGCTCACTAAGTGCACTCCACAAATCTGTTGCTGACAAAGCAGCCTTGGAAAGCTCCTCTTTCACTGCTGAAACACAGGACCGATACAATGAGGGGACAATGTTCCTACTGAAAGTGGAACGTGACGGAACTGTGTATTGTGGAGCCACAGCCGCCATCAATTGTTTGAAAGGCTCCCTTCAATCATGGAGAAGGATGCCCCTCCAACAGCAACTGACCAATAAGTCGCGTTACTTTATTGGCCTGCTGTTTGGACATTGACCGCTTGGAGTGGAATGCCAGCTGCTGCTGCTGCTATTGGCTCAGAAGCAGCTGTTGGGTTTTTTCCACTCTCTCTGGAGATGGTACTAGTTGTTGTTGTAGTACCACAGCCACCAGCTATGCTGCCTGCACTACGTTTTACTTCTGCATCTTTTCCCAATAGCACAGCGTTGTGTTGAGTGCTGACGTGATGCTTCATGCTAGCACTGGTAAAATGGCCAGACACTTTCCCTCTGCTTATTAGCTTCCCACAATGTTTGCACTTTCCATAGCGCCCTTCTTCAACATTTTCAAAGTGCTCCCAAATTGGGGCCCGCATAGCCTTGGAGTGTGCCTTGGGTGCTGCTTCTACTGCTTGGGGTGGATGAACAGCGGCAGAACTAGTGGTGGTGGTACTACCAGTACTGGCCATAGTGGGACTGCTAATTGTTTTAACGCTACCAGATTGGAGAAGGTGGAGGCTCAGGGGAAAATTGTGCACTAGTCATTTGTACACTGCTCCCTGAGGAATCTGATTCCTGAACACTCATCTCCTCTACTTCCTCTGGCTCATAGTCTATTTCTTCATTAGCCAGAGCAAATGGAATTCCTGCTAGGCTGGAGCTAAGACTGATATCGTGACTAGTAGTAGTGTGAGCAGGAAGAACAGACTCTGCACTTGGCCTCTCAGTCTCAGGCTCCTCTGGTACCTCTCCAGGTGGAGTTCCACTATGTGTAGCCCTCTCTCTAACTGTCTTTACAAAAATATTGTAAGGACTTGGTGGCTTGCTAGAGGTACTAGGAGGACATGGCGTGGCGGTGGGAACAGTAGGCGCAGCACTAGTGGTGGTAGAGGTGGTGGT
Source organism: Spea hammondii (assembly GCA_029215755.1). Classification (NCBI taxonomy): domain Eukaryota; kingdom Metazoa; phylum Chordata; class Amphibia; order Anura; family Pelobatidae; genus Spea; species Spea hammondii. The sequence goes on along the minus strand of JARDYJ010000009.1, from coordinate 22,957,433 downwards.
AGTGGTGGTGGTTTTCCCTACGAAGGAATGAGATCACTCTGAGTCTTGCTGCTAATTTGGCTCTGCTTGGTACCTTGCATGCTGCTTGTGGATGGGGAAGATGCTGCTTTGGGCAAAAGGGGCTTTTTACTCACTGGGCTAGTAGAAGTACTAGTTGTGCTACCCTTTAACTTTGAACGTGCTTCTGGTGCTTTAGGCTCTCCGTAAAAAACCATAGAGCTTGTGGGCCAAGCCGCACTACTACTGCCTGCTTTTGGTGCCTTTCCTTTACTTCATGATCCTTCAAGCAATGCTTCACCAAATGATAAGCGAGAGCTTGGCCTACTTGGCCGACTAGACTGACGCAAAGGCTGCATCTTAGAACTGGTGGTGGTGCTGTTGGTGGTAGATGGAGCTTGTCCCTCCTTAGTCCCAAAAGGACTACACAACAAATTTTGTGTTGTGTGTGTAGTGTAGTGTTTAAAACTATAAAAAAAAAAATTTGAAAAAAGGAAAAAAAAAACGAAAGACAAAAACATTCTCTTCAGTGCTACTGTTGAAAAAGTAAATCTATGCACAACTGCACTGTGCTGTTGTGTGCAATCTGCCAAAGTGCTCAAGTTATTTAAATTATTAACTCTTTAAATTAACTAGCAGTATTTTATTTTTAATTTGAATTTACACGGGCCTAAGAGCCTAGCCTACTATGCTAAAGCTATATTTCCTTACTATTCTAAGTCTAACTCTAGGCAGACGCTCTCAAGCCCACTAAGCTAAAGTGAGGTTAAATCAGATTCAGTATATGATTTATTAATTAATATTAAATTATATAATATTAATAGATTAGAATTACTTATATTATGAATTATAGATAGAATATAGATCATGAACTAGAATTACTTATATATTATAGATTATGAATTAGAATTTATATAATATTATATTATATAATATATTATAGAATAAGATTAAAGATTAGAATTATTTTAGTACTACAGCTAGTACCTTGAAGCTTTGCTTAGTACAGTTGTTGTCGTCACACAGTCAATCTTTCTTGAAAAGAAATTAGAAAATAAAATGTCACAGCAAAACAGTTAGCTTCACTGCTTGCTGAACAAAAACACACAGCACTTATGCGGCTGCACTCACTAGCCCAACAAGTTCACTTCACTGATGGACTGAGGTGAGCAAAACAAATGAAATAAAATTTAATATTATTAATTAAGAAAAATTTCTTAAGAAAAAGTCTCTTGCTGTTGCTAAAACAAAGAACAAACTAAAGAGCTGCAGCACCAGTACTAATAAGATTAGCTGAACTATAAGATAGTAGTAATTTATTTTATTTATAGCTAATTAATTATTAAGCTAGCTAAAATGAATTATATAATATTACTGATTTTAGATTAGACACTAGTAGATGTCTTGAATGTCTACAGTACACTCTACACTAGTATACTAACTAACTATAGTATATATATATATGACTGACAAATATATATATATCATTTTATAATGTATTAAATTATTATATATTCTATTAAATTATTATTTATAAATTCTATTTAATTTATCTAAGTGAAGACAGGACAGGCAGTAGGCAGTGTCAGCCCAGGGCAAGGGCACCCCAGTGCCAGTGAGGCACTGGGTGCACTGTCAACTCAACAGCACTACACAGTTGATGACAGACAGAAGCACTGAAAGAAAAATTAAATAAAAAAATGACTAAATTAATAAAATTATTAATTCAGTAGAACTGAAGTGAGGAAGAGTACACTGTGAGGAATGGCAGGCTGAGGCTTACCAGTCTCACACAGAACAGAACTATCTCTCTCTGTAACGATCGGATGCAGCACAGCAGTGTTGCCAAAGCAGTCACAGCGAAAAATGAATGGATCTCTCAGGGAAGCTCTGGTCTTATAAAGGCAGTTTCAGAATTCAAAAAACAGCAGCACAGGCATTGGACGAGACCCTTAGCGTGACGTCACAAGAGCGAGCTGATTGGACAGACGTGGATCAGCTCACTCCTGTTTGTTTTCGATGCGCAACTGCCAAAATTTCAAAGACGTGGTTGTGAGTCTTCATCTTCGCCTACGTTTTGCCGGCACTGTATTCTGTTCTACGTTTCTTCGGAACAAACAAAAAAACGGACTCTTCGTGCTCGTTTTCATGTTCGCCCGAAGACGAATGCACAAGTCTATATTTAACCACCGTAAGTGCTAATAATAAAAAATATATATAATATACTTATATGTGTGAATATATATCTCTCCACGGATACTCATCCAAGTCAAAAGATGATCATAGTAGTCAGGCCCGGACTGGGACAAAAAATAGGCCCGGGCATTTAAGCCTGAGCAGCCCATATTTATTTATTTATTTATTGTTAAAGCCCACCCTTCATGTACCATCTTTGCATTTAATCATTCACACAAATCATTAACACATTCATTAATGCAGTCTCACAAATCATTCAAGCAATTCATCCACACATGAATTCATTAATTGTCATACGCATTCACACAATTCATCCACACATTTATTCATTCATTCTCATACGCATTCACACTACCCCCTCTCATCATCTTATCTGCCCCTTCTCACTATGTTCCCCCTTTTCACTATGTAACCCCCTTCCCCACTTCTCAATATGTACCGCCTCTATCTATCCCCTCTCCCCCTTTCTCACTACCTAACCCCCCTCTGCCCCTTCTCACTGCAGCCCCTTCCCTCACCCTACTTACCTTGTTGCCAGAGCAAGCAGCAACTGCGACCGCGCCTGTGGCAGGGCAGGATTGACTTAGGGGCTGATGGAGCTGCAGCTCCAGGCTCCTACCTTAAAATAGGCCCAGTCAGGACCGGACTGACTGGGCCTATATGGCCGCATTAACGCAGAACCCCTTAAGCCCGCCGCAACTGCAACCGGGTCCGCCACTCTAAGGCAGAGCCGGCCTTAGGTGTTCTGGCGCCCTGTGCGGACTACTCCTCTGGTGCCCCGCAACAGCAATCACATTCCTATCATGCCCAGGCATACCCAGATTCCAGGATGTACTCGCAGACTTGGCATGATAGGAGTATGATTGCCCTATCTACCCCTTCTCACTCCCTTCTGCCCCATCTACCCCTTCTCACTCCCTTCTCCCCTATCTACCCCCTTTCCCCCTATCTACCCCCTTTCCCCCATCTCAAGCCCTTCTCACTATCTACCCCCTCCTAACTATCTACCCTCTCCCTCTTTGAAGTTCACTTACCTTTCAGGAGTCCTGCGGTGAGGGTGCAAGGCCTCTGCCTCCCAGCTCTGCCACTGTATGGAACAGTATAGAGTGATGGGAGTTATGATGTACTTTTAGAGCATAATTAGATCATGAAAAAGACATTGGAAATGGTACAGCATAACACCCATCACTCTCACACACTTACCAATCCACACGTATATACCAATCCACACGTATATACCAATCCACACGTATATACCAATCCACACGTATATACCAATCCACACGTATATACCAATCCACACGTATATACCAATCCACACGTATACCAATCCACACGTATATACCAATCCATACGTATATACCAATCCACACATATATACCAATCCACACATATATACCAATCCACACGTATATACCAATCCACACGTATATACCAATCCACACATATACCAATCCACACATATATACTAATCCACTCTCACTGAATATTTTCCTACCTTTCCTCTTTTCTCCTTACAGCTCCTTTTCCTCCTCTTCGCTCCTCTTCTTCAGTTCTTCTGTCTTCTCTGTCTTCTTCCGGTTCAGAGGGCACGGACAGCGGTGGGCGCGGCTTCAGTGTTGTGCGCCGGGATCTAACAACAAACCCCGGCGCACAGCAGCTGTTGCCGCGCGGATCACAAGGGAGCGGTATCGGAGGTCTTTAGCAGACCTCCGGCTCCCTTGAGTGATTTTAACCCGGGTTGAACCTTGCGAGCCTGCTCCTCCAGCGGCGGACATTGCTGTCCGTCTCTGGAGGGGTGCCGGGTGCCGCAAGTTGGCACCCCCTGATGAGCGGCACCCGGTGCGGACCGCCCCCTAGAGTGTGACGCCCTGTGCGGTCGCACACCCCAAAAGCCGGTCCTGCTCTAAGGGGCCGGGAAGCCCCCACCAGGGCCGGCCTTAGGGGTTTGCGGCCGCACAGGGTTTAAATTAAAACATCGGGGGTTTTTTTCAACTTTATTTAACATCCTCCATGTTAAATAAAGTTAAAAAAAACTTTATTTAACATGGAGGATGTTAAATAAAGTTAAAAAAACCCCGATGTTTTAATTTAAACCCTGTGCGGCCGCAGACCCGTAAGGCCGGCCTTGGTGGGGACTTCCCGGCCCCTTAGAGTGGCGGAACCGGTCGCAGTTGCGGCGGGCTTAAGGGGCAGGTGCCTCTTATGCCCTGCGTTAATGCGGCCGTAGGTAGGGTAGGGGCCTGGAGCTGCAGCTCCATCAGCCCCTAAGTCAATGCGGCCCTGCCATGGCCCGGTGTGCCCGATGGCCAGTCCGGGCCTGATAGTAGTACATAGTTAGTTACATAGTTAGTTACATAGTTACATAGGCTGAAAAAAGACCTCAAGTTCAGGCTTTCCTATATCTGTTAATTTGTTGCTGTTGATCCAAAAGAAGGCAAAAAAAAACCCGGTTTCGCTCTTTCCAATTTTGCACTAACCAGGGGAAAAAATTCCTTCTTGACCCCAAAATGGCAGTCAGATTTCTCCTTGGATCAATAAGCTGTTTCCCCATAAATAAAGATTATATCCCTGAATATTATGTTTTTCCAGGTATCCATCCAGTTGCAGTTTAAACGTCTGTACAGACTCAGATAAAACTACCTCTGCAGGCAGAGAATTCCACATCCTTGTTGTCCTTACTGTAAAAAACCCTTTCCTCTGCTTTAGTCTAAATCTCCTTTCTTCCAATCTGAACGCATGACCACGAGTCCTATGCATAGTCCTGTTTATGAACAGATTTCCACACAATGGTTTGTATTGGCCCCGAATATATTTATATAATGCTATCATATCCACTCTGAGGCGACGTTTTTCTTTTTTTTTTTTTTTTAAACTTCTTTATTACACGGAGAAGACAAAGCATATAGCATAATGACAAAGTCATATACAGACAAGATGACAAAATAGGCATATACAGATACAAGTGATGCACAATATAGTATCACATACAGTGCAAACAATAATCCAAGTGACCAAAAATAAAGTTAGGCAGATGACAATCATGGAATCAACCATAAGGCGTAGAAAACAAAAACAAACATGTTACACACATGTACAAACCCGTCCGTCAATGAGATCAAAACCCTGGTATGGGGCGAGTACCTTTCAAGACCTGAAGGCAAAACCACCCAGTAGTATTAAATGTTTGAAATAACGACAGCCTGGTATCGCCATCTAGTGTCGCAATATACGGGGACCAACGATTAAACAAAAATGTAACTTTGCTCTCTTTATGAAGAACGGCTTCAAGCCAATCCATTTGAAACAAAAAGCGCAACCGCGACAGGACCAAAGGCAGCGTCGGCGGTTGGGGAGCAATCCATTGTGACAATATAGCCCACTTTGCAACTGCTGAGAGAATGAGCAAGATAAATTTAGCTCTCGCTACAGTGGGAGGAACATGGTCAGGAAGTATACCAAAAATTGCCCATTCTACAGAGAGCGCAAAACGAATGCCCAGGGTGTCTGTAATATACAATTGCAATGCATTCCAAAATGGGGTAATAGAGCTACAGGACCAGAGGCCATGAAGAAGATCAGCGTCAGGCAATTGGCACTTGAAACACCGGGAATGGTCTGATAAGCCCATTAAAAACCGGAGCTTGGGGGTGACATATGCTTTATGCAAAATCTTAAGGAACATCTCACTGTAGTCCCTAGACACCAAGACTTTAGAATTGCACGTGTACGCCTGGAGAACCCGTTTTGGACTCAAATTCAGAAAATCAGCTTTCCAAGAGGTAACACCTGTTCTGTGGGACTCCCAATCGATGACCGGTCTGATCAGATTATATATTGTGGACATTGTGAGCATTGTGGCGGGGGACAATATCGTTATCTGGTCTAAAGGGTTATTGGAATGAGCCCCAGAAAGGTAAGGAAGTAGAGTGTTAACATAATTACGGAGTTGAAGGTAGTGAATGGGGTGAATCTGAATAGTAGAGTATTTAGATTGGAACTGCAAGTAGGACAATAATTTACCCGTTCGCGGGTCAAGAAAATCACCCACAGCGCGACCCCCCGCCCGGGCGAGTCGTTTAAAGATACCATCCTCCCTCCCATGCTGAAACTGTGGGTTACGGACGAGGGGCAAGAACCAAGAATAGTGAACCTCCAAACCCAGGCGACGTCTAACACGCTTCCAGGCCTTCAATGTATGAAATAACAATGGATTGGAGACAACGTCCGATGGTAAGTTAGCTTTAGACAGATGCAGGAGAGAGGCCAAAGAAATAGTTGGAGAGAGTTGTTGCTCCAGAGTCACATTAGTGAATCTAGACCTGCCACGCAGCCAATCCGCCACATAACGGTAGTTAGATGCCAAATTATAGTCCAGTAGGTTAGGTAAATTCACCCCACCGTTATGAGCAGGCTGTTGGAGCTTTACCAACGAAATTCTAGCTCTTTTGTTAAACCACAGGAACTTACGCAGCAACGCATTATGACATTGGATGTCCTTCTTCTTCAAGGAAATGGGCAGCATGTGGATCGGATATAATAGTTTGGGGGAAAAGGCCATTTTATATAGGTGGCATCTACCTAAAAAGGAAAGATTAAATTTGGACCAGGATTTAAAAGATTCTTCCATTTGACGCAACAATGGGGGAAAGTTTAGTTTATAAAGATGTGCCAAATTCGTGGGAATAGTAAGGCCCAGATATTTCAAAGAGGGAAGTTGAGTCCAATTGAAGGGGAACGACCCACCCCATCCACGCTTAGCCTGGGGGAAAATGGGAAGCGCCTCAGTCTTAAGTTTATTTATCAAGAAACCCGAGGCCTTATGAAATTGATCAAATAAGTCAAGTAGGTAAGGCATCGCTGCTTTGGGGTTAGAAAGATACAACAAAAGATCGTCAGCAAAGGCAGCAATCTTTAGCTCAACATCACCCACCCTGATTCCCTCAAGCTCGGCGGAACGCTCGATGACACGTATTAGAGGTTCAATTGCCAGATTAAAAAGTAGAGGGGACGGGGGGGGCGTGGTCGGCTGGACTCCAGGATGGCTGTCCAGTGATTCTGCTCCTCCAAGCCGCCCGGTTTTAAGCACTTAATAACAGCGTTTCACCTGACGTTTTCCGGCTTTTCTGGCAGGATCGAGTGTGGAAATGCCGGGAGGTATCCGCAAGTCCGCTAAAAAGAAAGTTGTGCCGGACATTTTTCAGAAAAAGGCGACTTACCTTGAAGCTCCCGCTCTTTCTCCAATGGCGTCCCAGAGCCAGGATATGGATGGCGATGCTGTGGCCTGCTCGAAGCGTGACATAGATGAGCTTAAAGACCTCGTCCTGTCCGTTAAGCGGGATCTGATGGCTCACATCAGAGACGAGATCCGAGACCTCAAGAAGGACATCACTGATATTGGCACGCGTACGGACCACCTGGAGAGGGTCCAGTCTGACATGCAACGTGGTGAGAGGGCGATGGAGGCTGACATAGCCGCGCTGCGCCATGAGGTACAAGAACTGCAGGAGGCTCATGAGGACTTGGAGAATAGGTCGCGCAGAGCTAACTTCAGGATCCGTGTTCCTGAAGCCTATCAAGATGCCGAGGTGGTGTTGGGCATTGTTCTTCAGCAACTCCTGCCGAACAAGTCTCCCGACGAGGTCATTGTGGATCGGGCCCATAGAGCTTTGAGGCCTAGGCCTAGGCCCTCCGACAAGCCTCGTGACATCATTGTGAAGCTCCGGGATTATGCGGTCAAGGAAGAGGTCATGAGAGCGGCCAGAGGCACCAAGCTATCGCTTGACAACCTGGAGGTTCACATCTTTGCGGATCTGTCTCCGCAGACATTGATGCGGCGTAAGGGCCTCAAACCCCTCACGGATCACCTGCGGGCCCAGAGTGTCACTTACCGTTGGCGGTTCCCCTTCGCCCTTCAAGTGGCGGCAGGGGACAAAAGCTACACGATTAAAGACCTGTCGGAGGCTGCTGAGCTCCTGCACTATCTGGATTTACAGCCCTTACCTGTGAGCCGAAAGAGAAGCCGCCAGGACACGGGCTCCCTTCCAGCAGGAGAATGGTTCGAGGTTCCATCGGCACCGAGGAGGAGCGAACAAGCCACCGTTCCCATGGACAGGTCACCGGACGACTAGCTATGGTTTTCTCGTTTTTATTACTTTTCTAATTTTTTGCGCTTCGGTTGTTTTGTTTTGCCGCTTGGAACGCATTTGCCAGGAAACCATTTGTTTCTGCGGTGCTCCGCGACTGTCGGAGTCCTGGGAAGCGAGGAGCTTACTTCATCGTGGCGGCGGCACCTCCATGTTGGGGTTTTAAAGCATTGAAGCACCCGGGTGGACAGGTCGTCGGTCCCGGCTTTGACTGTGTGCCATGCTGATCCCACCGCAGGGGTTCAGTGGGTCTCGACATTGGAACTTTCGGCTCTTCGCTCGCTCCGTATCGCGTATTTTTCTTTTCTGCGTCGTTTATCTTGTGTTTTCGCTCTATCGGTACAACATCGCACACGTTTTGTTATTTTGCTTTTTGATTTAGTTTTTACACATGATACCGCCTAGGTGGCTATTAAACTGGGCATCAGATATGGAGCGTCTGGCTTCTTTCCCCTGTTGCCCTCTGGCTGCGGGCCATATAGATCTGGGCCCTGGCTATTTACTCATGTCAGGTGATTCTACTCCCCGACGGGCTGGAGGTACCATTTTGAGGTTCCTTTCCTTACACCCCCCTTGACCTGAGTTGGTCCACGCTCTGCCTGACATACACTTATGCTTTCCACACTACACCATAGGCTTAGTCAGAGCAGCGCTCCACTGGTTCTATGCGCTTCATATGACACCTTTTCAGGAAACCAGTATCTCTGTGTTCTATTGTTATGTTGGTTATGCACTGTATATGTATCTCTGTTTTGTTTTTCCCTCCCCCCTCCTACCCTCTTTTCGCTCTGCTCTCTCTCTCTTTCTCTTTTCTTCTTCTTTTTTTCTAGGACGCGGCTGGCGGTGATCTCTCCACTCCTCTGCAGCCTCCTCATGCTGTGCCACGATGTCAGTTATCATGGCTAGTACCCTTAAGGTTATATCTCACAACGTCAAGGGTCTGAACTCGCCCCAGAAGCGTAGAGCTGCGATGCGTTATTACCGTAAACTACACGGGGACATCTTGCTCCTTCAGGAAACTCACCTGCGTAGTACTCACTTACCTGCCTACTGGGACAAGTCCTATGGTTCCCACTTCCACGCCGTGCATCCAAGCCAAAAGAAAAATGGAGTCAGTGTGTTTTTTCGCTCTTCTCTGGGATTTCAACTGCAGTCTATACACAGAGACAAGTGGGGCATATACATCCTGATCCTGGGGCTCCTTCAAAATCATCCTACAGCAATCCTGAATGTCTATGCTCCTTCTACGGCGGCTGCTGACTTCTATTCGCACATCACGGATCTACTGTTGCCATACCGCAAACACAATCTCATTGTTGGTGGGGACTTTAACACGCTCTGGGATGGCTATCTGGACAGGAAGAGCGACTCTCCTCTTTCCTATGCTCCGCCAAACTCCGGTCGCCTTAAAGACTTTGCCAAGACGGTAGCGCTGGTTGACGTTTGGCGATTACTCCATCCTAAAGCCCTTGATTATTCTTTTTTTTCCCACCCCCACCGGACATATTCAAGGATAGATTACATTTTTGTTGGTCAGCACATGGCTCGTTCCCTTCATGAGGCGCGGATCCATCCTATCATATGGTCTGACCATGGCGCGGTTGAGTGTGTGCTGCAGCTCACGGATTGTCACGGAGGCGCAAGGCAGTGGCGGCTTGACGAGTTTATGCTGACGGACCCGTCGTTAGTCTCGGAGATTACGAAAGACTTGTCGGAGTTTTTCGATTTTAATGAGACCCCGGGTGTTGATCCTCTTCTGGTCTGGCAGACACATAAAGCTTACGTCAGAGGCTCCTTCCTCAAACTTAAGGCAAGGCGCCGGAAACTGCGACAAGCTGAGATTGAGTCCCTTACGTCTCAGCTGGAAGCCCTGGAATCCCGTCACAAACAGCTGCTCGATAGCTCGATACTGCATGATATAGTACGGGCGAGGGGGGAGCTGAACCTTTTGTTGAGCCAAGATGTTCTATATTCCCTGAACCTTACCAAACAAAAATTTTTCGACAAAGCGAACAAACCTGACGCCATGTTGGCTAGGCGCCTGAGAGCTCAGCGGAAACTTCAGAACATTTCCAGGATTATTGACTCCCATAAGAAGTGTTGGGTGCACCCGAAAGACATAGCTGACCAATTTGCCACCTTTTATCAGGACTTATATGATGGCAATAAGGCCCCTCACAATCTCCGGGATCACCGTCCTCTGCGCTGCTTTTTGGACTCGGTGGCGCTACCGCGTCTCTCGCCTGCTCAACTTGAGGCACTTAATGCTCCTATCTCAGAGGGGGAAGTCCAGGCACTGATCGCCACTCTCAAGTCCTCCAAGGCTCCTGGCCCTGATGGGCTCCCAGGTTCATACTATAAAAAGTTCCGGTCCCTGCTTGCTCCACGTCTGCTGGCTCTCTTTCAACGTTTCCTCAGAGGTGAACCCCCATCCACTGAAATGTTGCGAGCTAAAATTGTGGTTATACATAAGGAAGGTAAAGACCCCTCGACATGTGGGAGTTATCGCCCCATCTCCCTCATCAATTCGGACATCAAACTCTATGCTAAGTTACTTTCGTCCCGTCTAAGCTCGGTTATCTCCTCCCTAATCCACCCAGACCAAGTCGGTTTCATTCCGGGCAGGGAGGCCCCTGACAACATTTGGCGCACAATTGATTTGCTTGGGGCTGCCAAGGTCTCCACTCAAAGTTCGATGCTGTTGGCGTTGGATGCCGAGAAAGCCTTCGACAGAATTGACTGGACGTATATGTGGGAGGTGATGAATCGATTTGGCTTTCAAGGCAGCTTTCTGGCTGGAGTCCGGGCACTCTACAGTTCTCCTACGGCGACGGTGGCCCTGATGGGTTGTGAGTCTTCAGTGCTGAGTATCAAAAATGGCACGCGCCAGGGTTGCCCCTTGTCTCCGCTTCTGTTCGCCCTGTGCTTGGAACCTCTCGCGGCAGCTATCAGGGCCAGTCCAGATGTTCAAGGGATCATGGTCCAAGGAGTCCAGTATAAATTAAGCCTGTTTGCCGATGACATTTTGCTCACGCTAACGAATCCCCAGGTTTCACTCCCCAACCTTTTTCGCCTCCTGACGGACTTTTCTCGCATTTCTGGGTATAAGATAAATGACGCTAAATGTGAAGGGCTGGATGTCAATTTAGAGCCTTCTGTTCAACAGCTCATTGCTGCTAATTTCAAATTTGCCTGGCAGCCGTCCTCCATCACGTACCTGGGCATACGTCTGACCAAGGATTTTGACACATTGTATCATGCCAACTACCCGCCTCTCTTGAGAACGCTGCAATCGGAGTTACGTGTGTGGTCCCGGTACAACATATCGTGGCTAGGGCGTATATACGCTATCAAGATGAACTTATTACCCCGGCTTTTATATCTTTTTCGGGCGCTCCCCATTCCAGTTCTGAAGGATGAGATTGGGGCCTTTCAGTCTGCTGTTTTCCAATTTGTCTGGGCCGAGAGGAGGGCACGTGTCAACAGGTCTACTATGTTCAAACCTAAACACCTAGGGGGTCTAGCTGTTCCGGACTTCTTCCTCTACTATGTAGCGTCTCGAGTGTCGCAATTGGAGGCTTGGTCATTACCTGCAAACACCCTCCCGTGGGTAGATATAGAACGGTCGTACTTACCTCACCAGCCCCTCGATCAAGTATTGTGGCAGGATCACCCGCTGGCACTCGGCTCTCCCGCATCTGCAGTTGTGTCGACAGCGCTTCGGCTCTGGCGGACCTGGAGATTCCGTCTCCGCCTTGCGGGGCCTCTGTCCCCACTCACGCCGCTGTTGTCCAACCCCCTCTTCCCGGAGGGAATGCACCGGTTGTCGTTTCACTGGTGGTCGGAAGCGGGCTTATCTACTCTGGGAGACCTTGTGCGAGGCGGTCGGATGCTTTCTTTTGCCGCGCTACGGGACTCTAAGAATATCCCTACTGCGGAAACGTTTCGCTATCTACAAATTCGTCACTTTATTCGTTCCCTGCTGACTTGGGGCAGGATGTCCGCTCCCACAGTGTTTGAACGGCGCTTTCTGGCTCGGAAACGACTTAAGGGATCGATTTCAGCGCTCTACTCCAGCTTTATCTCTGTTACCTCCGCCTCTCCTCCTTTATATCGTTCCCAGTGGCATGCTGACCTGCTCAATACTTACCCTGACGACGTCTGGGACTCGGCGGCGACGACTTTGCACAAACTCACGGTCAACACGCTGGTTAAGGAAAGGGCTTATAAAGTCGTTGCGAGGTGGTACACTTCTCCCATGCAACTGTCTCGTATGGTTAGGGGTTCCAGTGATTGCTGCTTCAGAGGCTGCGGCGAACAAGGCACCTATCTGCATGCGTGGTGGACGTGTGGAGTAGTCCAACCTATATGGTCTTCCTTTTCACTCCAGTTGTCGAGAGTGTTAGCTACCGATGTCCGCTTAACCCCTGAGGTGGCGCTTCTCTTGATGGATGTTCCGTGAGGCACCTTGTCCGCACCAAACCAGCAGCTTATTCATAGGATCTGCGCTGCGATCAAACAAGCTATTGCTAGGAGGTGGAAGGGCGTCCCTCCGACCTTCGGCGAAATTCAGGCTAATATATGGCATCTCATATGTATGGAGAAGATCACCGCCAAGATCTATGATAATATGTCCAAGTTCGAGTCTATTTGGCAGCCGTGGCTCTCTACGGTTCATGCAATACTTCGGTGGTGACCCGTCCTAGCCGGTTTTGCCTTTCTTCTCTCTCTCTGTTCTGTCTCTTTTGTCTCTTTCTTCTTTTTCTTTTCGTCCTTCCCGTCCCTTTTTCCCTTCCCCCTATCATGGGAAGTGTTTGACAGTAGGTTGCTCGCCTTGCCTTACCATGGGTCGGCTCACTGTTTACACCCGGTACCCCCCGGGGTCTGGGAGTCGGTATCTGTATCCGTTGATGCATCTAAGTGGCGTTAATCTGCATTTGCCTGCGGTTTTGTAACATGGTAATTGTGCAGTGTTTATGCGTCTCTGATTCCTGCTCAGTAATGCTGTTAACACTTTAGTCTTGTCATTTATTGTTTTGTTTTCCTTTTTATTCATGTTTAAATGCAAATAAAATACTAAAAAAACAAAAAAAAAAAGTAGAGGGGACAGGGGACAACCTTGACGAGTACCTCTGCCAAGGGAGAACCAACGGGAATTCATATTATTCACCGTAACCTGAGCCATCAGCAAATGGTACAATGCTCAAAACATCTGAATGAAAGGTAAACCAAAATGATGGAATTTAAAAAACTAACAAGGTAGGGCCAGGAAATTCTATCAAATGCCTTATCAGCATCACAACTAATTACGATAGAGGCCCTACTATCCGTAAGCTTGTCAGTAAGGATAGCTGAGATAAGGCCTCTAATATTTTGAGTGGAGTGGCGCCCTTTAACAAAACCAGTTTGGGAGGGGGAGGTGAGTTTCATTAGGATGGGTTGCAATCGAGAGGCCATAATTTTGGTAAATATTTTTAGATCTTGGTTCAACAAGGAAATGGGGCGATAGGAAGGACTATGATGCGGGAGGCTGTAAATTCCCTCGGGGGAATCCTTCCTTGCAGAAATCCATTATAAACATCAGTAAGATGTGTCGGCAGGCACGTAGAAAGAAGTTTATAGTATTCAGGCCCCAGGCCATCTGGGCCTGGGGATTTGCCGTTAGGAAGGGATTTTATAGCAGCGGCAATTTCAGGAGGGGTAAACGGTTTAATCAAACGCTCGCGGTCCGCAGGCGACAGTTTTGGAATATTAGCCTGCCTAAACATTTGAAGCATCATGTCGGGGTCATTGGATTCTGAGGAGTAAAAATCCTCAAAGTACGTAGCAAAGAGTTGTGTAATTTCACTAGGTTCGGTCACAACCGATTGGGAAGCGTCCTGGAGCCGAGTCACATTATGACACTTAGACTTAGAGTGACGGATAAGATTGCCCAAAAGCTTGCCGGATCTATTGCCCCAGCGGAAAAAGGTATTACGAGTATAACTATAAGAAAGCTGCGCCTTTTCAGTGACCCAAGCATCGTAGAGGGATTTAATTTCTTTATACGTTTTTAGGGTATCTGGACTTGGGTGAGTTTTATGGGCAGCATATGCCCTGGAAAGATCAGCCGTGAGTTGGACAAGTTTGGTTTCGGCCTCTCTCCTGCGTCCCACAACATAAGCAATGATATGTCCCCTCAAAACCGGCTTAGAAGCACCCCAGAATAGATCAGGGTCATCGAGATGTTCATGGTTATCATCGACATAGTCATTCCATTTTGCAATCAGGAATTGTTTAAACGCCTCCGAAGTATATAAATAAGTAGGAAACCTCCAATTACGGGACACCTGATATGGGGAAGCCAGACAGATATCTACCCAGATAGGGGCATGGTCGGAGATTACAATTTGACCAATGTGGGCATCCTTTAGCCTGTGTAAAAATAACTCGGGTATGAACAGGTAGTCCAGCCTAGAAAAGGAGTTATGGGGATGAGAGTAGAATGTATATTGTTTATCCGTCGGATTAAGAAACCTCCAAGCATCCCGCAAACGGAGGTGATCCAGCATAGGTAAGGAGGTGAGGCCGACAGGGCGAGAGGAAGGGCCAGATACATCTAAAGAAACGTTGGCCACTAAATTAAAGTCACCCCCCAAAATGACGTTAGGGGCCGAAATTTCCAGCAGGAGTGAATAAATTTTGGCCAGAAAAGCGGGCTGATCAGAATTGGGAGCATATATATTGACAAAGGTGAAAGACTCCGTAAACAATTTAACCCTTAGAATAATATATCTTCCCTCCGGGTCACTACTCTCAGACTCTACAACAAAGGGCAACCGTTTGGAGAGTAGGATAGTGGCACCTCTAGATTTTTTTGTATACATGGCGGAGTAACAAGCACGAAGCCATGGAGCTTTTAGCGCATTTTTGACAGGGTCACACCAATGGGTTTCTTGGAGATAAATAACATCCGGACGCATACGTTTAAGATGGGTAAGAACTTTTTTACGCTTAACAGGTGTATTTAAACCTTCCACATTCCATGATACAATACGCAGCGAGGATGGCGCATCACATCTATTATCTGACGGTATCACAACAACAGTGACAACGGAGCCAGGATTTCATCCAATGCCCCGCTGAGGAAAAGATAAAGCAAAGAGTGAGTCGGAACATTTTGGCTTAGGGAGGTCCCAGCCAGCCTCCCCAAACGCCCAACAGACCATGTAGAGAACAAAACTGTACATCACTAGCTGTAAAGTGCTATGCTTCTCCCATTTTTTGTTTTTTTGCATAAACCAAAACGTGGCACAATGAATCGTGTGCCTAGAAACACAACAGGATAACCAAAAAAAATAAGTATAACTAAGAACCATCAACAGTGTACAATGACAAATAAAGGTGAGCCGGAAGATACCTAACCAGACACCAACGGTTTTCAAAGAGCTCGAGCCCTAGGAGAGACAGGCGGTGAGGAACGAGGCAGAGAAGCAGGGCGAGAGGGAGAAGAGGGAGGGGGGGAGGCCCCAGGCACTGCTGAACTTCCAGTCGGAGAGGGAGGAGATCTGGATCCAGCGTGAAGAAATTCTTTGGCCGTCTGAGGGGTGTCAAAAAAGTAGGCATGTCCCTCATGGGTAATCCTGAGCTTAGCAGGATAGAGAAGAGCGAATTTCACACGCTTATTGTAAAGTTCCGTACAGATTTTGGAGAACTGGCGTCGCTTGGCTGTGACCACCGCAGAAAAATCCTGGAAAAGTAACAGCTTATTTTTGTGATAATAGAGTGATGTAACCTTTCTATAAGCGTCCAGGATCTTGACCTTGTCAGTATAGTTCAGGACCCGAAAGATCACCGCCCTAGGGCGAGATGTAGTAGAAACTGGTAATTGACCAATACGATGTACTCTTTCAATGATCAGTTCACCTTGAGGAAACACCAGGTCCAAGGACTTGGGAAGCCAGGTCGTTACAAGGTCATGCAGCGCTGTGCCCTTAACTTCCTCAGGCAGACCAACCAGACGCAGGTTATTGCGCCTACTACGATTTTCAAGATCATCTATACGTTCCTGTAACGATGTAATTAAATGATCCTGTGAGCGGAGAGATGCAGCCATGGAGACGTTCCCATCTTCTACGTCAGAGACCCTGGATTCCAAAGTAGTAATTCTCTGTCCTTGAGAGACCAACTCAGCGAGAACGGCATTAATGGAATCAGACAATTTTTCAAGCTTGACATCCAAGAGTGGAGATATGACACCAATAAGGTCTTGAGCTGTCAGTGGATCTTTGGAGGAGGCGTCGGACACGGAGTGACCCTCCGCTACAACAGAGCCCGGCCCAGGAGGTAGAGCCGGTTTGGAGGACGCTGTGGATTTATCTCTTGTCTTGCTTTGTCGAGTGGATGTTTTAGGTGGTGGATCCATATATTTCTCCATGTGTAGACCAGAGGCCGTGAGGAACTCACCCCCAAGAGTAGGAAAGAATGGGACAGCACAAGGAGATACAACACAAAACTACAATCTGATCATAAAAATGATGATGACCGCGCTGTCAGAACGTGACGCAGTCCTGCTTGATATGATGCACACCCCTTCCAAATTGGGCCCAAACCACCCAACCTAACTAGAGCCCACCCGTAACCCTGACCTAACTAATGATGAAGAGTCCCGTGATGAGTAGGCAGACAATTCAGCCGAATATCCAAATAATAATATGTCCCCAATATGTCCCCAACACCCCTTCCCAACCCTCCCAACCTAACTACAACCCTCCCGTACCCTAGCTAACTAATGGCAAATAAAAAGAACTAAAAATAGAAAAAGGAGAAAGTAAAATAATAAAAATAAAAATAGACCAGCCCTGCAGGTATACTGCCGGGGCCTACCTGACCAGGTACCGAGGTCAGCCGCAAGATGCAACACCGTGAGGTGCAATGTAACGTAGGGCCGTCGAGCAGCAGCAGAGGGTGTAACACAGACGCAGGCACAGCGTGGTCGTCAGCGTAGAGTAGCCGGGCAGCAGAGGCCCTCATCCAGCGCACGCGAGGAAGGGAAACAGCCCCAACCCCGTCGCCCGCCACGGAGGACCACGGCAAAGACAAAGCTCACCACCGGAACGGCAGAAGGCAAAGGGATGGACGGCACCGGTGAAGCGGCTGGATCTGGTAAGGCAGAGTAGAGGAAGTACCCCTCTCCAGGCCTAACATGTGCGGTCCGCACACGGCTCCCGGGGAGTGAAGAAAAGAGGGCAGCGTGGCCAATAAACCCGCGATCCAATGCCGAGTAGGTATACCTCAGCAGCGATGGTAAGTTGGTGCAAAATTTACGGGCCAAAAGCGTGGATGGATGCCGATTGTGTTAGCCCTCACGGAGCTCATCTACGAGGCAACGTTTTTCTAAACTAAACAGATTTAAATTAGTTAACCTTTCTTCATAACTATAGTGCTCCATTCCTTTTATTAATTTTGTAGCCCGCCTCTGCACCCTTTCTAGTGCTATGATATGCTTAAATGTACCTTCATGTACATGAAAAAGAAATAAAAAGATCCAAACATAGCATAACCTGCATCTAAATAGTATAAGCAAAAATCCTTCTTAAATAAAATAGGAAGGACTAGTATATTATAAAAATACCAAATATAAATCTAATAAAAAACATATATAAAAAATTAAAAAAACATATGAATAATTCAAATCTTCAATAGAAATGGTCACAGGAAATAACTTGTATGCTTACAAGAGCAGATGCAAATATGCGTGTTGTAAAAGCTTCACAGAGACGCCGGCAGTAGAAGCCTTGATGTAGTTTCAGGGTCTCAGAGGAGCCAAAATAGCACTACGCGTTTCGCCAAATATCTCGGCTTCATCAGGTGCATTCTGATTGTGACACAAAGTCCGTTTTTTATATTGTCTAATTACTTAATTGCATCCACCTGTATTATCGTATTTAACCCATTCACATCCATTTAAATGGAGGGAGAATATACAGATATATATACTAATTAATAAAAAATAATTTATTCAGGATTCTTTAGTGAAATATGTAAGATTAAATATATAAAAAGTATATATAAAAATATATATACATAATCCTCTATTGTGCTGAGATTGTTCTGAGATTGTTTGAACTATTGACAAAATAAAAACTACTTTTCAAAAAAAAAAAATATATATATATATACATATACTTAATTAAATCCCACATAAATTATATCACAATTAAAATATTTATTTATTAGTCAATTTAAAAAACTTAATTAGACATATAATTATCCATATATTCTTCCTCTAACAAAATACAAAAAATATATAAAAAATATAAATTTACCACTCTAAATATATATATATGTACTGTCACGGAACCGGGTCCATACAGACGACTGTAAAGACCCAGAGTGCCCAAAGTTGGCGTTCAGGAGTTACGGTGCGGGAGCGGAGTTGGACAGAGCCTGGTGCAGGGCGACAGCACTCTCCCGGTGGACATCAGGGTTGTGCTGCCACATACCAGCGCCCTGACATAGCAGCGGATGATGACAATACAGAGCAGAACTTTGAGATATCCTGCAGGCACCCTGGAACAGGCATGAGACATAGCACTGGAATCATGTGCAGGATTCTGCAGGCTGGAAGTAGGGAAGCTAATCAGAGTATATAGCAGAAACATAACAAGAAAGAGACAGGGAGACCAAGCAAGAACCATCACCAGACAAGATATACATAATACAGGGCACAACAGCAACAAATTAACAGATATAGGAAAGGCTGAACTTGATGGACGCATGTCTTTTTTCAGTCTATATAACTATGTAACTATGTAACAGGGAACAAGACAAGGAATACTCAAGATCCGACATGAACAGGACAGGACACCCCTCTACCGGGGTTACAAGACAGGACACCCCTCTACCGGGGTTACAAGACAGGACACCCCTCTACCGGGGATACAGGACAGGACAACAAGGCACAGAGCTGACAAGACTTACCAGGCAACACATGACAAGAATACACAGAAACCACAGGACCAAACAGGACTAGCCTAGGACTACAAGATAACAATTGGAGATGCCGTCACATCTTATGGCCATAGTATGCTTAGCCCACCACTACGCCAAAGTACTCCAATGACGGTGGGTCCTGGAGACTGCCTACAGAGGAACTAAACATGACCCAAACATGAAATCCAAACACATATCAAAAAGACATACCTGTAGACTGCAGACAGACAAACAGAACACACGGGTGGGGCACACCTTGTAAAGGAAACAGAGCTCAAGCTAAGAGCAAGACTGGAATCCAGTAATCAGAGGTTCAGGACAGAACATACAGAAATCCAGAAATGGAACACAACAAGACAGGCAAACAAAAGACATGCAGCTCCGCAGCCTGGGTAGAGCGTGACAGTATCCCCCTCCAAAAAGGCGGTAGACTTGCGCATTCGTCTTCGGGCGAACATGAAAACGAGAACGAAGAGGCCGTTTTTTTGTTCATTCCGAAGACACGGCGAAGAGAATACAGTGCCGGCAAAACGTAGGAGAAGACGAAGACTCACAACCACGAAGAATCGAAGCCGCCAAAATTTCAAACAGGAGTGAGCTGATCTCGTCTGTCCAATCAGCTCACTCTTGTGACGTCACGCTAAGGGTCTCGTCCAATGCCTGTGCTGCTGTTTTTTGAATTCTGAAGGCGCCTTTATAAGACCAGAGCTTGCCTGAGAGATCCATTCATTTTTCGCTGTGACTGCTTTGGCAACACTGCTGTGCTGCATCCGAGCGTTACAGAGAGAGATTGTTCTGTTCTGTGTGAGACTGGTAAGCCTTAGCCTGCCATTTCTCACAGTGTACTTCATCCTCACTTCAGTGCTACTTAATATAATTAATAATAATAATTTGATTAATTTAATTTTTTTTATTTAATTTGTCATCAACTGTAGTGTAAGTGCTGTTGAGTTGACAGTGCACCCAGTGCCTCAGTGGCACTGGGGTGCCCTTGCCCTGGGCTGGCACTAGTGCCTATTGCCTGTCCTGCTTAAATAAATTAAATAGAATTTATAAATAATAATTTAATAGAATCTATAATTTAATAGTTCATTATTATATATATATATATTTGTCAGTCATATATATATATATATTCTATAGTATACTAGTGTAGAGTGTACTGTAGACATTCATCTACTAGTGTCTAATTTAAAATCAGTAATATTAATTAATATAATTAATAATTGAATTCATTATAAAATTATATATATATTTGTCAGTTATAGTTAATAATAG
This sequence comes from Spea hammondii, assembly GCA_029215755.1. Taxonomy (NCBI): domain Eukaryota; kingdom Metazoa; phylum Chordata; class Amphibia; order Anura; family Pelobatidae; genus Spea; species Spea hammondii. Next base: position 22,936,842 of record JARDYJ010000009.1, on the reverse strand, counting down.
TATACTAGTGTAGAGTGTACTGTAGACATTCAAGACATCTACTAGTGTCTAATCTAAAATCAGTAATATCAATAATTCTATAATTCTTTCTTGTCTTAATAGTTAATTAAATTAGCTATAAATAAAAGTAATAATATTAAATAATTACTACTAGCGTATAGTTCAGCTAATCTTATTAGTACTGGTGCTGCAGCTCTATAGTTTGTGCTTTGTTTTAGCAACAGTAAGCGACCAAGTCAATTTTTCATAATTAATCTTTCATTTTATTTCATTTGTTTTGCTCACCTCAGTCCATCAGTGAAGTGAACTTGTTGGGCTAGTGAGTGCAGCCGCATAAGTGCTGTGTTTTTTTTTGATCAGCAAGCGGTGACGTTAACTGTTTTGCAAAGATTTTCTCATTTATTTTACATTTTATTTCAATTTTATAAAAGTACCCTTAGTGTTTTGCTCACCTCAGTCCATCAGTGAAGTGAACTTGTTGGGCTAGTGAGTGCAGCAAGCAGTGAAGCTAACTGTTTTGCTGTGACATTTTATTTTATTTCTAATTCTTTTCAAGAAAAATTGACTGTGACGAGCTGTACTAAGCAAAGCTTCAAGCTACTAGCTGTAGTACTAAAATAATTCTAATCTTCTTTAATCTTAATCTATAATATATTATAAATAATATATAACAATATAAATTCTAATTCATAATCTATAATATAAGTAATTCTAATTCTAAATTCTAATTCATAATCTATATTCTTCTATCTATAATACATAATATATAAGTAAATTATTTCTAATCTATTAATATTATATAACTTAATATTAATTAATAAATCATATACTGAATCTGATTTAACCTCACTTTAGCTTAGTGGGTTTGAGAGCGTCTGCCTAGAGGTAGACTTATAGTAAGGAAATATAGCTTTAGGCTAGCATAGTAGTAGGCTAAGCTCTTAGGCCCGTGTAAATTCAAATTAAAAATAAAATACTGCTAGTTATTAAATAGTTAATCTTGAGTTAATAATTTAAATAACTTTAGCACTTTGGCAGATTGCACACAGCACAGTGCAGTAGTGCATAGTTTTACTTTTTAAGCAGTAGCACTGAAGAGAACTTCCTCTAATTTTTTGTCTTTAATTCGTTTTTCCTTTTTTTTTATTTTTATTTTTTTTATTTTTTTTATAGTTTTTTAAACACTACACTACACTACACACACAACACAAAATTTGAAATGGATCCTCCTTTTGGGACTAAGGAGGGACAAGCTCCATCTACCACCGCCACCACCAGCACCACCACCAGCACCACCACCAGTTCTAAGATGCAGCCTTTGCGTCAGTCTAGTCGGCCAAGTAGGCCAAGCTCTCGCTTATCATTTGGGGAAGCATTGCTTGAAGGATCATCAAGTAAAGGAAAGGCACCAAAAGCAGGCAGTAGTAGTGCGGCTAGGCCCACAAGCTCTATGGTTTTTTACGGAAAGCCTAAAGCACCAGAAGCACGTTCAAAGTTAAAGGGTAGCACAAGTAGTACCAGCCCAGTGACTAAAAAGAAGTGCCTTTTGCCCCAAGCAGCATCTTCCCCATCCACCAGCAGCATGCAAGGTACCAAGCAGAGCCAAATTAGCAGCAAGACTCAGAGGGGTCCCAAACCAAAGCGATCTCATTCCTTTGTAGGGAAAACCACCACCACCACCACCCCCACCTCTACCGCCTCTACCACCACTAGTGCTGCGCCTACTGTTCCCACTAGTACCGCCACGCCATGTCCTCCTAGTACCTCTAGCAAGCCACCAAGTCCTTACAAAATTTTTGTAAAGACAGTTAGAGAGAGGGCTACACATAGTGGAACTCCACCTAGCGAGGTAGCAGAGGAGCCTGAGACTGAGAGGCCAAGTGCAGAGTCTATTCTTCCTGCTCGCACTACTACTAGTCACGAGTCTCACGACGATATCAGTCTTAGCTCCAGCCTAGCAGGAATTCCATTCGATCTGGCTAATGAAGAGCTAGACTATGAGCCAGAGGAAGTAGAGGAGATGAGTGGTCAGGAATCAGATTCCTCAGGGAGCAGTGTCCAAATGACTAGTGCACAATTTTCCCCTGAGCCTCCACCTTCTCCGCTACGATCATCACCTCCACCACCACCAGCAGCAGCAGCAAAACCTAGCAAATCTAAAGCAATTAGCAGTCCCACTATGGCCAGTACTGTTACCACCAGTCCCACCACCACTAGTTCTGCCTCTGTTCATCCACCCCGAGCAGTAGGAGCAGCACCCAAGGCACACTCCAAGGCTATGCGCGCCCCAATTTGGGAGCACTTTGAAAATGTTGAAGAAGGGCGCTATGGAAAGTGCAAACATTGTGGGAAGCTAATAAGCAGAGGGAAAGTGTCTGGCCATTTTACCAGTGCTAGCATGAAGCATCACCTCAGCACTCAACACAACGCTGTGCTATTGGGGAAAGATGCAGAGGTAAAACTTAGTGCAGGCAGCATAGCTGGTGGCCGTGGAAAAACCCCAACAGCTTCTTCTTCTGAGCCAATAGCAGCAGCAGCAGCAGCAGCAACTAGTGCTGGCAGCCAGAGACCAAGGCAGGTTGGAGCACTGCATGTCCAGCCCACCCTGGAACAATTTGTGGCATTCCAATCCAAAAGGTCAATGCCCAAACAGCAGGCCAATAAAGTAACGCGACTGATTGGTCAGTTCATTGCTGTTGGAGGGGCATCCTTCTCTATGATCGAAGGGGAGCCTTTCAAACAATTGATGGCGGCTGTGGCTCCACAATATACAGTTCCGTCACGTTCCACTTTCAGCAGGAACATTGTCCCCTCATTGTATCGGTCCTGTGTTGCAGCAGTGAAAGAGGAGCTTTCCAAGGCTGCTGGTCAGTCTGTTCATTTCACTACAGATTTGTGGAGTGCACCTAGCGGCCAGCATGCCTTTCTTTCTTTAACAGCACACTGGTGGCAGCCCGGTGTGTCTAAGGAAGCTGCTGCAGCAGGCTACCGATCTTTCCTTCTCCATGCAGAAGTGATGGATGAAAAGCACACTTCCCAAAACATTCTGCATGCGATGAGGAAAATGTTTAGCCTTTGGGTGGGAGCAGAGGCGGGCACCAATGTTGAAGTTGGTTTTGTGGTAACTGACGGAGGTGCCAATATGGTGAAAGCGCTGCGAGATGGTCATATTGTTGGTGTGCGCTGTGCAGCCCACATCATCCATCTTGTAGTGAAGGCAGCAATGTCAGAAGGAACTAATGTGGCAGCAGTAGTTCTGTCCCGCTGCAGAAAGATCGCTGGGCACTTTCACCATAGTGTTAAGGCTAGCCAACTTTTGAGGGAAGAGCAAGAGAGGTCAGGTCTTCCCGTACACTGCCTACGTCAGGATGTCAGTACACGGTGGAACTCCACGTTAGACATGCTCGAGAGGATTTTGGAGCAGCAGAGGGCAATCCATAATCTTGCCTCAGAGCACAATATTGGGATTACCTCTCCATTGAATAGGGAGGATTGGACAGTGATCGCCCAGCTAGTGGCAGTCCTTAAACCATTCAGGGATGCCACAGAAAATTTAAGCTCAAACACTGCCAGTCTGGCCCAGGTAATCCCAGTGTTCTCCCATCTAGGCAGCAAGATGGATGTGTTCCTTGGAAACCGTGAGGCTGTTCAAGGTGGCACTCTACATCCTGACATAGCAGCCATAGTCAGGAAGCTGAAGGATCTGCTAAAAGTACACCTTCGCAAACGAATGGAAGAGAGTCCCGAAATGATGCTAGCGTGCCTTTGCGATCCAAGAATTAAGGGAAAGCTAGCTTTGAAATTTAATGTTCTCAGTAGCTACCGGGAGCAATTGGTCAACAAGGTGCGTGACTGGCAGCGTAAAATGGGAATGCTGTCCGAGGAGGGAGAGGTGCAGGAGGAGGAAGAGATGATGTGGTCTGCTACTCCTAGCAGCAGCATAAGCAGCAGTGCCACAAGAAGCACAACACAGCTGAGTGGAGCAGCTGCGTTTTGGGAAGAGGCACTTGGGAGTATAGTTGGACCATCTGACAGAGCTAGCAGCAGAAAGGAGAGTAGTGCTGCTGAAATGGTCAAACTTTACCTCTGTGAAGTTCCTTCTGCGCCTAATGTTGATCCTCTTAGCTACTGGGATGAAAAGAAGAGTGTGTGGCCTGCACTCTCATGGGTTGCGCAGCAGCTACTATCATGTCCGCCAACCACTGTTCAAAGTTTCTATGACTGGAAACATACTGAGTCCACAGCGCTCACGCATGGCACCTCATCTGATGGAGCAGATTGCCTTCCTTAAATTCAATCTGCCCAAGTTGGGTTACCCAGCTCTTAGCTTGGAAAGTAAATTTTTTTTATCTGTAATGTTTAAGGTAGTTTCTCCCCCTGGTTGCACGTGTTTGCGGTGTGGCAACGTCTGCTACCTCCGCCGGTGTAGCCAATTTACGCTAGGGCCTAGTGTCTGAGTTCTGGAAGTCCGCTCCCAAACGCCATGGACTGACAGACTTTCATGCTTTGCCCTGGGGTGAAACAGGTGAGCGGGTCGTCAATTGCCCACTCATTCACCTTTTTCCTTTTCCAACGGTGCTGCTGGTGGTGGTGCCAGCATCTTTTGCCAGTTCGCTTCCTGGCTGAAATCATGCCTCAAATGTCCCTAATGGAGAGGGTAGTTTCTCCCCCTGGTTGCACTTGCTGCGGTGTGGCAATGCCTGCTACCTCCGCCGGTGTAGCCAATTTTCGCTAGGGCCTAGTGTCTGAGTTCTGGAAGTCTGCTCCCAAACGCCAAGGACTGACAGTCTTTGGATGCTTTGCCCTGGGGTGAAACAGGTGAGCGGGTCGTCAATTGCCCACTCATTCGCCTTTTCCAATGCTGCTGCTGCTGCTGGTGGTGGTGCCAGCGTCTCTTCTCTGCCAGTTCGCTTCCTGGCTAGTGTCATGCCTTAAATGTCCCTAATGGAGAGGGTAGTTCCCCCCCCCTGGTTGCACTTGCTGCGGTGTGGCAACGCCTGCTACCTCCGCCAATGTAGCCAGCTTACGCTAGGGCCTAGTGTCTGAGTTCTGGAAGTCTGCTGCCAAACGTCTAGGACTGACAGTGTTTGGATGCTTTGCTCTGGGGTGGAACAGGTGAGCGGGTCGCCAATTGCCCACTCATTCGCCTTACCCAATTCTGCTGCTGCTGGTGGTGGTGCCAGCGTCTCTTCTCTGCCAGTTCGCTTCCTGGCTAGTGTCATGCCTTAAATGTCCCTAATGGTAAGGGCAGTTTCTCCCCCCTGGCTGCGTCTGTTTGCGGTGTGGCAACGCCTGCTACCTCCGCCGGTGTAGCCAGCTTACGCTAGGGCCTTGTGTCTGAGCTCTGGAAGTCCGCTCCCAAACGCCAAGGACTGACAGTGTTTGGATGCTTTGCTCTGGGGTGGAACAGGTGAGTGGGTCGCCAATTGCCCACTCATTCGCCTTTCCCAATTCTGCTGCTGCTGCTGCTGGTGGTGGTGCCAGCGTCTCTTCGATGCCAGTTCGCTTCCTGGCTAGTGTCATGCCTCAAATGTCCCTAATGGTAAGGGCAGTTTCTCCCCCCTGGCTGCCTCTGTCTGCGGTGTGGCAACGCCTGCTACCTCCGCCGGAGTGGCCAGCTTACGCTAGGGCCTTGTGTCTGAGCTCTGGAAGTCCGCTGCCAAACGTCTAGGACTGACAGTGTTTGGGTGCTTTGCCCTGGGGTGAAACAGGTGAGTGGGTCGCCAATTGCCCACTCATTCGCCTTTCCCAATTCTGCTGCTGCTGCTGCTGCTGCTGCTGGTGGTGGTGCCGGTGTCTCTTCGATGCCAGTTCGCTTCCTGGCTAGTGTCATGCCTCAAATGTCCCTAATGGTAAGGGCCGTTTCTCCCCCCTGGCTGCCTCTGTCTGCGGTGTGGCAACGCCTGCTACCTCCGCCGGAGTGGCCAGCTTACGCTAGGGCCTAGTGTCTGAGCTCTGGAAGTCTGCTGCCAAACGTCTAAGACTGACAGTGTTTGGGTGCTTTGCCCTGGGGTGAAATAGGTGAGTGGGTCGCCAATTGCCCACTCATTCGCCTTTCCCATTTTTCAATGCTGCTGCTAGTGGTGGTGCCAGCATCTCTTCTCTGCCAGTTCGCTTCCTGGCTAGAGTCATGCCCAAAATGTCCCTAGTGGTAAGGGCAGTTTCTCCCCTCTGGCTGCGTCTGTTTGCGGTGTGGCAACGCCTGCTACCTCGGCCGGAGTGGGCAGCTTACGCTAGGGCCTTGTGTCTGAGCTCTGGAAGTCCGCTGCCAAACGTCTAGGACTGACAGTGTTTGGATGCTTTGCTCTGGGGTGAAACAGGTGAGTGGGTCGCCAATTGCCCACTCATTCGCCTTTCCCAATTCTGCTGCTGCTGCTGCTGCTGGTGGTGGTGCCAGCGTCTCTTCGATGCCAGTTCGCTTCCTGGCTAGTGTCATGCCTCAAATGTCCCTAATGGTAAGGGCAGTTTCTCCCCCCTGGCTGCCTCTGTCTGCGGTGTGGCAACGCCTGCTACCTCCGCCGGAGTGGCCAGCTTACGCTAGGGCCTTGTGTCTGAGCTCTGGAAGTCCGCTGCCAAACGTCTAGGACTGACAGTGTTTGGGTGCTTTGCCCTGGGGTGAAACAGGTGAGTGGGTCGCCAATTGCCCACTCATTCGCCTTTCCCAATTCTGCTGCTGCTGCTGGTGGTGGTGCCGGTGTCTCTTCGATGCCAGTTCGCTTCCTGGCTAGTGTCATGCCTCAAATGTCCCTAATGGTAAGGGCAGTTTCTCTCCCCTGGCTGCCTCTGTCTGCGGTGTGGCAACGCCTGCTACCTCCGCCGGAGTGGCCAGCTTACGCTAGGGCCTAGTGTCTGAGCTCTGGAAGTCTGCTGCCAAACGTCTAAGACTGACAGTGTTTGGGTGCTTTGCCCTGGGATGAAACAGGTGAGTGGGTCGCCAATTGCCCACTCATTCGCCTTTCCCATTTTTCAATGCTGCTGCTGGTGGTGGTGGTGCCAGCATCTCTTCTCTGCCAGTTTGCTTTCTGGCTAGAGTCATGCCCAAAATGTCCCTAGTGGTAAGGGCAGTTTCTCCCCTCTGGCTGCGTCTGTTTGCGGTGTGGCAACGCCTGCTACCTCGGCCGGAGTGGCCAGCTTACGCTAGGGCCTTGTGTCTGAGCTCTGGAAGTCCGCTGCCAAACGTCTAGGACTGACAGTGTTTGGATGCTTTGCTCTGGGGTGAAACAGGTGAGTGGGTCGCCAATTGCCCACTCATTCGCCTTTCCCATTTTTCAATGCTGCTGCTGGTGGTGGTGGTGGTGCCAGCATCTCTTCTCTGCCAGTTCGCTTCCTGGCTAGAGTCATGCCCAAAATGTCCCTAGTGGTAAGGGCAGTTTCTCCCCCCTGGCTGCGTCTGTTTGCGGTGTGGCAACGCCTGCTACCTCCGCCGGAGTGGCCAGCTTACGCTAGGGCCTTGTGTCTGAGCACTGGAAGTCCGCTGCCAAACGTCTAGGACTGACAGTGTTTGGATGCTTTGCTCTGGGGTGAAACAGGTGAGTGGGTCGCCAATTGCCCACTCATTCGCCTTTTCCATTTCCTTTTCCATTTCCATTTCATTATTTTCCTTCTGATACACAACCAACCAAACATAACACACACAATAACACAAATAACACAGTGACATAACACATAACACACATAACACATATAACACAGTGACAAGTGACAACACACATAACACACATAACACATACACGTACAATGCACAAATCACAAGGACCTTTCCTCTTGTTATTTGTCCTGGCCTTCATTTCTACACTCACTAGCATTAACGCTATAACTCACACTTCATACTATAACATTTTTCCATCCACATACCTGCCAACAGACCCAACTTTTTCAGGGACAGTCCTGCTTTTTTCCAGTCCTGTCCCATCTAATTTAGCTAAACTAGGTATGCAAATACACGTTGGTAGTTATAGCTCGGTAGGTAGCACTAGTATAAACATTAAATAAATATAATAAAGTACTAAATAATAAATCTAACTTATACATTTAAAGTATTTAAATAAACCCCTAATTTTTTTTTAAAACCCATTAAAATTAAATTATTATTTAGACATAATACATCTTTAACCAAAGCAGTGCACTGCTACTAATCTTAAACATAACCGTACATTAACCCTAAGCTATTTTTTAGTTCTTGTCCAACATTTTTCCATCCGCATACCTGCCAACACACCCAAGATTTTGGTGGACAGTCCTGCTTTTTTCCAGTCCTGTCCAGTAAAAGTTGGGTTGTTGCAAAGTATGCCATTGTAAATATGTAGCAAATGTTAGGCATGTATTACAAGTGGTCCAAAATCAATTAAAAAATGTAAAATAATCCCTATTCTTTTATTAAACATCTATGGATGTGTGATTGTGTATGATAAACGGAGGCCAAGTTCCTTGGAGCATTTGTCTCTAGGTCATTTTGTGTACAGTACACCTCAGTACGTGTGTGCAACTCTATTGGTCGTTTCGGCAGGGGGCTGGCCTGCCATCAACGAATGAAGTGCGTTCTGCAATTCACTAGTTGATGCCAGACCAGCCCCCTGCCGAAACGACCAATAGAGTTGCACACACGTTCCTTCACGGCAGCTGCTGCTGCTCCGATGTGTTGTTAACCCCGTATTAACCCCTGCAAGGCAACCGGGAAGGAAACGAAGATTAAACGAGCACGAAGAATGTCCGCGAATATTCGCCCGAAGAGAAGACAGGAACGGGCGAATATTCGCGGAATACGAAGGTTTTTTCCCCCCCGAAGACGAGCACGAAGACGAACACGAAGAGCCCCCTGGTGCCCAAGTCTAATAAGCGGCATCCGGACGCGAACAGGAACAACAACAGAAGGAAGGCCTGCTCTCTGACGGGAGAACTGAGTAAACAAGGCAACCCAGGAACCAGCATACTCAGGAGTCTGGAATCTCTTAGAAGGAGTCCTTCCATGACCAGCACTTCTGCTTAGCCGACCAACTACCTCCAAGACAGGATTCAGCATATCTGACCAGCAATGAGGAAGCCGTCTCTTGCGAACTCTCCTCCAAAACAGAAGTCAGCATATCTGAACGGGAATGAGGAAGATGTCTCTAGTGGCCTTTCTGGGACGAGTGAAGGTACTCTCCACCACTTGCCTGGTTGCGGTAATCTATAGCGATGGAACTGTGTCATTGCCTGGGAGAACTTCTCGTACAGCTAGTACACTGTGTTCCTGTTCTCCTGCCCTTAAAGAGCGACCGCTGGCGAACAGCACTACCGTTTTGCTGGCTGGAGTCCCACGTACAGATTCCCTGGTCAAGGTGCAGGTCCTCTACATAACAGGGGCAGGAGAACAGGAACACAGTGTACTAGCTGCATGTGCTGCAGACTCCACTCCGTGAACTCCCGGCCTTTTGCCTGTGGCCATATGTCACACAACCGGGTACATACAGACGACTGTAAAGACCCAGAGCCCCCAAAGATGGAGTTCAGGAGTTACGGTGCAGGAGCGGAGTTGGACAGAGCCTGGTGCAGGGCAACAGCACTCTCCCGGTGGGCATCAGGGCTGTGCAGCCACATACCAGTACCCTGACATAGCAGCGGATGATGACAGTACAGAGCAGAACTTGGAGATATCCTGCAGGCACCCTGGAACAGGCATGAGACATAGCACTGGAATCATGTGCAGGATGCTGCAGGCTGGAAGTAGGGAAGCTAAGCAGAGTATATAGCAGAAACATAACAAGAAAGAGACAGGGAGACCAAGCAAGAACCATAACCAGACAAGATATACATAATACAGGGCACAACAGGAAACAAGACAAGGAATACTCAAGATCCGACATGAACAAGACAGGACACCCCTCTACCGGGGTTACAAGACAGGACACCCCTCTACCGGGGTTACAAGACAGGACACCCCTCTACCGGGGATACAGGACAGGACAGGACAACAAGGCACAGATCTAACCAGGCAACACATGACAAGAATACGCAGAAACCACAGCACCAAACAGGACTAGCCTAGGACTAGTATTATGTTTATCCTTTTTTGTTTTAACTTTTAAGAGCGTTTGCCTTTCAATTTGTTTTACTATTTGGCTATAAACAATTACTTGAAAGGCAAACTCTCTTAAAAGTGAAAACAAAAAAGGATAAAGATAATACTATTAATAATATACCTATGATTTTCGACTTCAGTGTTGGCTATAAACAATTACAAAAAATTGTATAGACTCATTGGTCTATATTATAGGTCAGAGAGAGATGAAATGGGCATTTAATTTACAGACCTTAGCCCCAAAAGGATTCAATATCGATTTTGACTTATTTAATTTTTTTATAATAAAGTAATTTCTAAACAATTTTAAATAAATTAATAAATTATTAAGTCAAATAAATTATGGATACCATTGATATTATTCTTTTATAAATATATATTTTGTTATTCTATTTTTACATATTTTGATATATATATGTTATGATTATAATAATTTGTAGAAAGAAATTATTAACTCTTATATTAAAATGGAATGTACATATATATATTTAGAGTGGTACATTCATATTTTTTATATATCTATTTTTATATATTTTTATATATTTTTTGTATTTTGCTAGAGGAAGAATATATGGATAATTATATGTCGAATTACGTTTTTTAAATTGACTAATAAATAAATATTTTATATATATAATTCATGTGGGATTTCATTAAGTACAGTGGGGCAAAAAAGTATTTAGTCAGCCACCAATTGTGCAAGTTCTCCCACTTAAAAAGATGAGAGAGGCCTGTAATTTTCATCATAGGTACACTTCAACTATGAGAGACAGAATGAGACAACAACGTCCATAAATCACATTGTCTGATTTTTAAAGAATTTATTTGCAAATTATGGTGGAAAATGAGTATTTAGTCAATAACAAAAGTTCATATCAATACTTTGTTATATACCCTTTGTTGGCAATGACAGAGGTCAAACGGTTTCTGTAAGTCTTCACAAGGTTTTCACACACTGTTGCTGGTATTTTGGACCATTCCTCCATGCAGATCTCCTCTAGAGCAGTGATGTTTTGGGGCTGTCGCTGGGCAACACAGACTCTCAACTCCCTCCAAAGGTTTTCTATGGGGTTGAGATCTGGAGACTGGCTAGGCCACTCCAGGACCTTGAAATGCTTCTTACAAACCCACTCCTTCGTTACCCGGAGCGGTGTGTTTGGGATCATTGTCATGCTGAAAGACCCAGCCACGTTTCATCTTCAATGCCCTTGCTGATGGAAGGAGGATTTCACTCAAAATCTCACGATACATGGCCCCATTCATTCTTTCCTTTACACGGATCAGTCGTCCTGGTCCCTTTTTCAGAAAAACAGCCCCAAAGCATGATGTTTCTACCCCCGTGCTTCACCGTAGGTATGGTGTTCTTTGGATGCAACTCAGCATTCTTTCTCCTCCAAACACGACGAGTTGCGTTTCTACCAAAAAGTTCTACTTTGGTTTCATCTGACCATATGACATTCACCCAATCCTCTTCTGGATCATCCAAATGCTCTCTAGCAAACTTCAGACGGGCCCAGACATGTACTGGCTTAAGCAGGGGGACACGTCTGGCACTGCATGATTTGGGTCCCTGGCGGCGTAGTGTGTTACTGATGGTAGCCTTTGTTACTTTGGTCCCAGCTCTCTGCAGGTCATTCACTAGATCCCCCTGTGTGGTTCTGGGACCTTTGCTCACCGTTCTTGTGATCATTTTGACACCACGGGGTGAGATCTTGCGTGGACCCCCAGATCGAGGGAGATTATCAGTGGTCCTGTATGTCTTCCATTTTCGAATAATAACTGCTACCACAGTTGATTTCTTCACACCAAGCTGCTTGCCTATTGCAGATTCAGTCTTCCCAGCCTGGTGCAGGTCTACAATTTTGTTTCTGGTGTCCTTCGACAGCTCTTTGGTCTTGGCCATAGTGGGGTTTGGAGTGGGACTGTTTGAGGTTGTGGACAGGTGTCTTTTATACCGATAACAAGTTCAAACAGGTGCCATAAATACAGGTAACGAGTGAAGAGAGGACAGAGAAGACCCTTAAAGAAGATGTTACAGGTCTGTGAGAGCCAGATATCTTGCTTGTTTGTAGGTGACCAAATACTAATTTTACCAAGGAATTTACCAATGAATTCATTAGAAATCCTACAATGTGATTTCCTGTATTCTTTCCCCCCATTCTGTCTCTTATAGTTGAAGTGTACCTACGGTGAAAATTACAGGCCTCTCTCATCTTTTAAGTGAACTTGCACAATTGGTGGCTGACTAAATACTTTTTTGCCCCACTGTAAAATGAACATACTATCTAAATTTTTGTACCTCTTTCAATGTCTACCTATTTTTCTCCCCGTCCATACTTCAGGGCATGCCACAGAGTGTTTCGGAAATACGTATGGGGAGATAGGTGGCTTTTGCTCACCTGGTCAGATCTACACTCACGGGGTTTGCCTAACTTGGAGTGGTACTGGATTCCCACCTACATCGTGTGGTCGAGTGGTCTATCGCTGACCCTAAGCTGTGGCTTTCTCTTGAAAGCTCCTTCTTCACATATCTTGGCGGTACCATGGCTACCCGATCAAGACTCACACCACGATCTCAGCCACGCTGAAGGTTTGGCAGAAAGTTACATCTCGACAACTGCTGACTACCGACCCTAGTCCACTCTTACCTCTTACACATCACCCCGACCTAGACCGGAGTATCGCTGGAGGCACTGCCTGCTTTCTCACTCCCAAGCACGTCCACTATATTAGTGTGTGCCATGTTATAAAGGGGGCTGACAAATCAGAATCCCCCCCCTTTCCCCGGGATATTTGTATACCACCAACAGTGTTCCCTCTAAGCTGTGCGCTTGTGCGCGCGCACATAGCGCGCACATAGCTTTCAGAGGGCGCGGACACGAACAAAAATTGTGCGCACAACCAGTAGCGTACCGAAGTGGGACGGTCCGCTACTGGTTGTGTACACGGCACCCCTCCAGAGACGGACAGTAATGTCCGCCGCTAGAGGAGCAAGCTTGGTTGGGGAGATCAACCGTCTTTAAAAAAATCAAGGGAGCTGGAGGTCTGTTAATGCAGACCTCCGATCCTGCTCCATTTCGATGCATGCGGCAACTGATGCTCTGCGTCGGGATTTGTTGTCATATCCCAGCGCACAGCACTGAAGCCATGCCCACCGCCTCCACTGCAAAGGAAGGAGAGGACACAGAAGAGGGAAGAACGAAGAGGAGGAAAAGTGACAGGTAGGAAAACATTCTGTGAGAGTGAATTAGTAAGTGTGTGAGAGTGATGGGTGTTATGCTGTAGTTTAACCCCTTAATGACAATTGCCGGTCCTGGCACGGCACGGCAAAGCATGTGCTTTACGACAATTGACGTGCCAGGACCGGCACGTCTTTAAACGGGTGCAGAAAGCGATCTATTATCGCTTTCTGCACCCAAAAAGCGTTGCTGAATGCCTCGACCTCGAGGCATTCAGCAACGCCGCGATCGGCACGAAGGGGCCATCTCTGGCCCCTCCACGGGGCGTCAACATCCGCCATACTTTGTATGGCGGCGGACGCCCGTTTTAAAAGCGTTTAGGAGGCGATCGACGATCGCCTCCTAAACTTAAATGGTGTCGCTGGAATGCCTCGATCAGGAGGCATCCAGCAACACCAAACACTAACCTTTTGATGGGCTGTGACCGCTCCGGAGAGCGGTCACAGCCGCAGCTGCCGGCAATCTTCGCCATCAAGGAAGATGGCCGCCGTCCTGTAACAGGAACCACAAATTTTAAAAGTTCGCTAGATGGTCCAGGCCATCTAGAGAACTTTGGCTCCACTTGCAGGTTGAATACAGGTACTGCATTCACCATGCAAGTCAATGGAAGCCAGCTTTCTAATCACAGTGTGATTAGTAAAAATAAATTAAAAAATAAAATAAAATTTATAATAATTAGAAAAAAAATAGTAAAAAACTAGTAAAATGTAAAAATCATTTCCCACTGATGTCACTATCAGGGGAACCTCCAAGTTGAAAAAAAATGTTAACATTTTTTTTTTAAAAAGACAAAAAAAAAATATATATATATAAAAAATATATTTTTGTGAGCAAGTCCTAAAATTAGCATATTAGCTTAAAACAATTCTCGCATGGAAAGAGTTAAAATACTGGCATATTAAATGCCCGTGGGGTGTCTACTTTTAAAAAATGTATGATTTGATGGGGTAAATTGAATGGGCCAGGTTCAACAACGTCCCAATTAACAAGGGGGGAAGGATGGCCACACATCTAATTTCCAATTAGAAAAATGCACACGTACCAAATGTGGCCTTTTAGTTCCCCCAAAAAATGACACACCCATGCATGTGGGGTATCACTGCACTCAGGAGATGTTGCTGAACACATTATGGGGTGTCGTGTGACAGCGGCATATACCAGGAGCTGTAAATTCATACATAAAGTAGGTGTGTGTGGGAAAAATACACACACAAAAATATTACTGCAAACTTTGAAAAAATGCTGGTGGTAAAATATGTGCATGCAAAGAGTTAAAATACCAGCATTTAAAATACCCTGTGGTGTCTAGTTTTGAAAAATATATGGTTTTGTTGGGCACACTGAAATGGCCCGGCTCAAAGATGTACCAAATAGGGCATGGGCAGTGGATCCCAAATGCCAAAGTTCAACATTGAAAAAAGCGCATGCCCCAAATGTGGCCCTTTTGCCCCAAAACGGCCAGGCAAAATCATTCATGTGAGGTATCGCTGTACTCAGGAGATGTTGCTGAACACATATTGGGGTGTTTTGTGATAGTGACATATACGAGAACATTTTAATTCATACCTGAATTAAAATGTGTGTGGAAAACCAAATGCAAAAAAATGACTACCACAAAGTTTGACAAAGACTGGTGGTAGATATGGTGCATGGAAAGAGTTAAAATACTAGCATTTGAAATACCCTGGGGTGTCTATTTTTCAAAAATATATGGGTTTATTGGGCACACTGAAATGGCCCGGCTCAAAGATGTACCAAATAGGGCATGGGCAGTGGATCCCCAAATGCCAAAGTTCAACATTGAAAAATGCGCATGCCCCAAATGTGGCCCTTTTGCCCCCAAACAGCCAGGCAAAATCATTCATGTGGGGTATCGCTGCGCTCAGGAGATGTTGCTGAACACATATTGGGGTGTTTTGTGATAGTGACATAAACTAGAACATTTTAATTCATACCTGAAGTAAAATGTGTATGACAAAACAAATGCAAAAAAATGACTACCATAAAGTTTGACAAAGACTGGTGGTAGATATGGTGCATGGAAAGAGTTAAAATACTAGCATTTGGAATACCCTGGGCTGTCTAGTTTTCAAAAATATATGACTTGATGGGGTAAATTGCATTGGCCGGGTTCAAAGATACCCGAAATGGCACATGGGGGGAAGAATTACCAGATTTGGAAAAAATGGCTTTGAAATAGCAAAACGCTACCTGTACTTATTGCCCCATAATGGGTAGAAAAAAGCAAAAAAACATAAAAACATTGGGTATTTCTAAACTCAGGACAAATAGTAGAATCTATTTAGCAGGTTTTTTCATTACCTTTTATAGATGAGTAAAAGATTTTTCAACTAAAAGTTAGAAACAGTCATTTTTTTCTAAATTTTTCACCATATTTTATAATTTTTTTAATAGTAAATAATATGATACAATCAAAACAATGTCATCTAAAGAAAGCCCTTCTTGTCCTGAAAAAAACAATATCTAATGTGTGTGGGTTCAGTAAACGGGAAAGAAGAAAATTACAGCTAAACACAAGCAGCGCAGAAATGTTAAAAAGGCCATTGTCACAAAGGGTACAAAAAGTAAAATCAGCCTTTGTCTCGAAGGGGTTAAACGGGTGCAGAAAGCGATCTATTTTCGCTTTCTGCACCGAAACGGCGTTGCTGTAATGCCTCGACCTCGAGGCATTCAGCAACGCCATTATCAGCACAAAGGGGCCATCTCTGGCCCCTCCCCGGGGCGTCAACATCCGCCGGAGAGCGGTCACAGCCGCAGCTGCCGGTGATCTTCGCCATCAGCAAGATGGCGGCGGCCCGGGAAAAAAAACCAATACAGTCTAAAAAGTTCGCTAGACGGTCTCCAGACCCTCTAGAGAACTCTGGCTCCACTTGCAGGTTGAATATAGGTACTGCATTCAACCATGCAAGTCAATGGAGCTCAGCTTTCTAATCACAGTGTGATTAGAAAAAATAAATTAAAAATAAAAAAAAATTAATAATAATTAGAAAAAAAATAGTAAAAAAACAGTAAAATGTAAAAATAATTTCCCACTGATGTCACTATCAGGGGAACCTTCAAGTTGAAAAAAAATGTTAATTTTTTTTTTAAAAAAGGCAAAAAAAATATATATATAAAAAATATATTTTTGTGAGCAAGTCCTAAAATTAGCATATTAGCTTAAAACAATTCTCGCATGGAAAGAGTTAAAATACTGGCATATTAAATGCCCATGGGGTGTCTACTTTTAAAAAATGTATGATTTGATGGGGTAAATTGAATTGGCCGGGTTCAACAAGGTCCCAATTAACACGGGGGGAAGGATGGCCACACATCTAATTTCCAATTAGAAAAATGCACACGTACCAAATGTGGCCTTTTAGTTCCCCCCAAAAATGACAAACCCATGCTTGTGGGGTATCACTGTACTCAGGAGATGTTGCTGAACACATATTGGGGTGTCGTGTGACAGCGGCATATACCAGGAGCTGTAAATTCATACATAAAGTAGGTGTGTGTGGGAAAAATACACACACAAAAATACTACTGCATACTTTCAAAAAATGCTGGTGGTAAAATGTGTGCATGCAAAGAGTTAAAATACCAGCATTTAAAATACCCTGGGGTGTCTAGTTTTCAAAAATATATGGTTTTGTTGGGCACACTGAAATGGCCCGGCTCAAAGATGTACCAAATAGGGCATGGGCAGTGGATCCCAAATGCCAAAGTTCAACATTGAAAAATGTGCATGCCCCAAATGTGGCCCTTTTGCCCCCGAACAGCCAGGCAAAATCATTCATGTGGGGTATCACTGCGCTCAGGAGATGTTGCTGAACACATATTGGGGTGTTTTGTGATAGTGACATATACGAGAACTTTTTAATTCATACCTGAAGTAAAATGTGTGTGACAAAACAAATGCAAAAAAATGACTATCACAAAGTTTGACAAAGACTGGTGGTAGATATGGTGCATGGAAAGAGTTAAAATACTAGCATTTGAAATACCCTGGGGTGTCTAGTTTTCAAAAATATATAGCTTTATTGGGCACACTGAAATGGCCCGGCTCAAAGATGTACCAAATAGGGCATGGGCAGTGGATCCCCAAATGCCAAAGTTCAACATTGAAAAATGTGCATGCCCCAAATGTGGCCCTTTTGCCCCCAAACAGCCAGGCAAAATCATTCGTGTGAGGTATCGCTGTACTCAGGAGATGTTGCTAAACACATATTGGGGTGTTTTATGATAGTGACATATACCAGAACCTGTTTATTCATACCTAAAGTAAAATGTGTGTGAAAAAACAAATGCAAAAAAATTACTACCATAAAGTTTGACAAAGGCTGATGGTAGAATAAGTGCTTGGAAAGGGTTAAAATACCAGCATTTGGAATACCCTGGGCTGTCTAGTTTTCAAAAATATATGATTTGATGGGGTAAATTGCATTGGCCGGCTTCAAAGATACCCGAAATGGCACATGGGGGGAAGAATTACCAGATTTGGAAAAAATGGCTTTGAAATAGCAAAACGCTACCTGTACTTATTGCTCCATAACGTGCAGAAAAAAGCAAAAAAACATAAAAACATTGGGTATTTCTAAACTCAGGACAAATAGTAGAATCTATTTAGCAGGTTTTTTTATTACCTTTTATAGATGAGTAAAAGATTTTTCAACTAAAAGTTAGAAACAGTCATTTTTTTCTAAATTTTTCACCATATTTTATACTTTTTTTAATAGTAAATAATATGACACAATCAAAACAATGTCATCTAAAGAAAGCCCTTCTTGTCCTGAAAAAAACAATATATAATGTGTGTGGGTTCAGTAAACAGGAAAGAAGAAAATTACAGCTAAACACGAGCAGCGCAGAAATGTTAAAACGGCCATTGTCACGAAGGGTACTAAAAGTAAAATCAGCCGTTGTCACGAAGGGGTTAAACTGAATGTTTGTGAATGAGTGTGTGTGTGATAGCATGGATGTGTAAGTGTGTGTGGGGGATAGCATGACATAGGGAGGCTGTAATCATATTCCTATCATGCTCAGGTTCCAGCATGTACTGGCTGCCTGAGCATGATATGATTGCTGTTAGCAATTATATATTTTTTGTTAAATTTTGGTGTATTAACCACACCTTTATTAAAAGTAAGTAACACACCAAAATTGGACAGAATATATATTAATATTAATATATTAATATATATATATATGATTGCTAACAGCAATCCCACTCCTATCATGCCCAAGCAACCAGTACATGCTAGAACCTGGGCATGATAGGAGTGTGATTGCTGTTAATCATATATATATATATATATATATATATATATATATATATATATATATTGTTATTGTTATTGATTTTTTGTTGTCTAATTTTGGTGTGTTACTTTTAATAAAAGTGTTTTTCTTTGTTTTTCAAGGTGTGTGGGGGGGTCATTTTCAGTTTCAGTCAAGTGAATGCTAAATTTTCAGGTCCAGAATTTTCATTTCGGTGCACCCCTATATATATATATATATATACATATATATATATATATATATATATAGATACTAGGCCAGACACTAAAGTGGTAGGCCTACACCACATCTTAGTATTTAGTGATTGGAGTTATGCTGCATTATTGTCAATGTCTGGCTCAATGTATAGTGATAGGTGTTATGTTGTACCACGGTCAATGTGTGCCTCTGTATATAGTGATAGGTGTTATGCTGTACCACCGTCAGTGCGTGCCTCAGTATATAGTGATAGATGTTCTGCTGTACCACTGTCAGTGTTTGCCTCAGTATATAATGATAGCAGTTATGCTGTACCACCTTCAACGTTTGCCTCAGTATATAGTGATAGCAGTTATGCTGTACCACTGTCAATGTTTGCCTCACTATATAATGTTAGCAGTTATGCTGTACCACCATCAATGTTTGCCTCAGTAAATAATGATAACAGTTATGCTGTACCCCTGTCAATGTTTGAGTAATGATAGAAGCTATGCAGTTTTAAAGTGTGTGCGTGGGGGTCCCACGTACAGGACCAACCCCAGGTGCCAAATACTCTAGGTACGCCCCTGCGTATCCTTTATGCGGCCTGGAGCCTCCGCTCGTCATTCGCTCATAATTTAGTTATGCAGTGAGAATTTCACCTTTAAAAAAACATTACAGTAAGTAATACTGTTGTGTAACTAATTCTACATTATCACACTATAATGTAGTGGATAGCTCTGGCTGAGCTTAGCAGCCAGGGCGACATGTTATTGTGGGGATAAGGGGTCAATTATAGGTCAGGCAGGTTAGCTAGGTATATTAGGTTGAGGTCAAAAGTTCAGTCTAGGTATATAGTGACAGAAAGGTTAGGGTCAGAAGTTCAAGTGATAAAAAAAGAAAAAAAATGGTGGTAGAATGTTCTTTCTGCGCTCGCGTCACTTAGTTTTCCCGCCCTTTTTTGCTCGTGGGTGGCTCGCGAAGCGCAAAAAAGGCGGGAATTTGCGTTATAAATAGCACTGTTTTGAGGTGCTGCTCATTACCTGCAGCGAACTGCAATCTGTCTGCACTGACCTCATAGCAGCGTCTGGTGAGCAGCAGCATAGCAGGAGAGCCAAAGGAGAAGATGGAGGAACTTCTTTGTCGGCACCCGCCCTCCCACCCATATAGATCTTGATTCCTTTTAATTGTCGTGGCGTTTATTGGGGTTAAGGTTGCCCTTTTTTATTATAAGGGTGAACTGGTGGTTCAGTGGGCCTTCTGGCTTTAGGGTGGATGGCCTGGATTATTGGTAAAGTTTGTGGCACTATGGGTTTGGGCCAAGAGTGTTTAATATGTTACAAATCAGTTGGATTTATGAATGAGTCATGTTTTATTGGTAATTGTATTTTAAGCTAAATAAAAGACCACGGCCTGTTTTATCCAATTTCAGTTGTTTGTCTTTATTTATTATGCGACCATATGTCTATTTTTGTTCATGTTTGGTTCTTTGTCGTGTTGTTTAGGTATATCCCTTACAATCACATGTTATCAACCATGAGCGAGCTATACGAAAAATATAGAATAACAATTTAAATGTAACATTTGCAGAAGCATATTGTGCGCACAAAATTTTGGCTCTGTGAAAATTTTTGCACAAGAGAAATTTTCTGTGCACACCACCTAAGAAAAATTAGAGGGAACATTGACCACCAACTAAAAAACACTTATCTACTCTATTGTCGAGCCCTATGGTCTCTCGGGACCTGTTGCATTTTGAAAGATTGTGTATAGCGGAAGGAGAGCCCTCATATCTTCTATCTGCTATCTATGCTCTGCTAGTGGATGCACATAGTTCTACTACATCATTCTTCCTGAGCTTATGGGAGAGGGATTTACACAGATGTTTCGAGGGCACGGAATGGTCAAACATGTTAATTAATGTGCATAAAGATGCTATATCGATCAGGATACAGGAGAATGCGTACAAACTGTTATCACAGTGGTACAATGGTACAGTTGCGCCATTATCTTCCCCAGGTTTCTCCATTGTGTTGGAGATGCGGTGCACGAGATGGGACATATAGCCACTTATGGTGGGAGTGCTTAGAGATACAGACCTTTTGGAGGGTGGTGGTGGATGTTATAAAAGAGGTTGGGGACCCCAATTTCTCCATCTCGCCGGAGACACTATTACTATTACATCTGCCCCACTCTTTGGCTGCCTTTAGGAAATCCTTGACCTTGCACTTGATACAGGCGGCCAAGGCAATCATCCCGAGGTTCTGGAGGACGCCGGGTCCGCCACCTATCGATGCTTGGATAGCTAAAGTGAATTTCATTGCCCATATGGAAGATTTGGTCGCTACCGCTAGGGGTCGGGAATATAAAAATGGTCTGAAATGGCTCCCATGGACTGCATTTGTGTCCTCTGGTCGCCTCCTTGATATTTGCTTTGCACACGCCGTAGGGAATCACGTGGCGGTGCTCCCAACACCTTAATTTCGTACCCTTTAGGCTTTGTTACACTCCCCTGCGACACTGTGTATCTTCTCCTGTGTACCTCTTTGATCTTACCTATGACACATGGAACACACTTGGGGCTGGTTTCACACGTTACCTTGTTCTTTTATTTTAGTTTTTGTTTGAATTGCCGAGTCCTTTCTCCGCCCATGTATGTACCTTTTTCGAGGACGATATCCAGTTTTAGGGTACATAAGACTCCAGTTTGTCGTGTTGTAGGATTACTCCTATGGATGTGCTCTGATATGTATATTTCAACCTTCTTTTACCATCTGTACATGCTTTGTGAATAGCACTGTATTGTATTGTGTACACGACATTCCGCTACATGTCTATATGCGCACTATACTTTCTATTACACCTTTGTTTGTACCGTGCATATGTGCATATTTTCAATAAACAGAGAATTGGAAAAAAAATATTTATTCTGATCTTCACTGTATAACAGTAACATTCAAGAGAGAATCAATTTACCAATTATAGAGATATAACCAAGAACTATAAAATAGATAAGTGGGTATATCCATTCCATAATATAAAAGAATCAGTTATATATTAGAAATGATTCATCCATAATTCAATAGGATCTTTACATCATTTGGAAATATATTCAAATTTTTTAACATCCTATAAAGAAGTCAATTTATCATTTGTATAAATTGAGTCAAAAACTAAGTGGTACCCAGTAGAGAGAAAAAAAAATGGTGTGAAAAAGAAAGTACATCCTCTTTGAATTCTATGGTTTTACATATCAGGACATAATAACAATCACCTGTTCCTAAGCAGGTCTAAAAATAAGGTACAGTGGGGCAAAAAAGTATTTAGTCAGCCACCAATTGTGCAAGTTCTCTCACTTAAAAAGATGAGAGAGGCCTGTAATTTTCACCGTAGGTACACTTCAACTATAAGAGACAGAATGGGGGGAAAGAATACAGGAAATCACATTGTAGGATTTCTAATGAATTCATTGGTAAATTCCTCAGTAAAATAAGTATTTGGTCACGTACAAACAAGCAAGATATCTGGCTCTCACAGACCTGTAACATCTTCTTTAAGGGTCTTCTCTTTCCTCTCTTCACTCGTTACCTGTATTTATGGCACCTGTTTGAACTTGTTATCGGTATAAAAGACACCTGTCCACAACCTCAAACAGTCACACTCCAAACCCCACTATGGCCAAGACCAAAGAGCTGTCGAAGGACACCAGAAACAAAATTGTAGACCTGCACCATGCTGGGAAGACTGAATCTTTAATAGGCAAGCAGTGTGAAGAAATCAACTGTGGGAGCAAATATTAGAAAATAGAAGACATACAGGACCACTGATAATCTCCCTCGATCTGGATCTCACCCCGTGGTGTCAAAATGATCACAAGAACGGTGAGCAAAGGTCCCAGAACCACAAGGGGGGACCTAGTGAATGACCTGCAGAGAGCTGGGACCAAAGAAACAAAGGCTACCATCAGTAACACACTACACCGCCAGTGACTCAAATCATGCAGTGCCAGACGTGTCCCGCTGCTTAAGCCAGTACATGTCCGGGCACGTCTGAAGTTTGCTAGAGAGCATTTGGATGATCCAGAAGAGGATTGGGCGAATGTCATATGGTCAGATGAAACCAAAGTAGAACTTTTTGGTAGAAACGCAACTCGTCGTGTTTGGAGGAGAAAGAATGCTGAGTTGCATCCAAAGAATACCATACCTACGGTGGAGCACGGGGGTAGAAACATCATGCTTTGGGGCTGTTTTTCTGCAAAGGGACCAGGACGACTGATCCGTGTAAAGGAAAGGATGAATGGGGCCATGTATCGTGAGAGTTTGAGTGAAAACCTCCTTCCATCAGCAAGGGCATTGAAGATGAAACATGGCTGGGTCTTTCAGCATGACAATGATCCCAAACACACCGCCCGGGCAACGAAGCATTTCAAGGTCCTGGAGTGGCCTAGCCAGTCTCCAGATCTCAACCCCATAGAAAACCTTTGGAGGGAGTTGAGAGTCTGTGTTGCCCAGCGACAGCCCCAAAACATCACTGCTCTAGAGGAGATCTGCATGGAGGAATGGTCCAAAATACCAGCAACAGTGTGTGAAAACCTTGTGAAGACTTGCAGAAAATGTTTTATCAATTCTCCGTTTATTGAAATTCAAAGTATCATGACATTCAAAAGCAATGTGCTAGTACAATAAAGTGTAACAGACAACCCGGTAAGGAGAAAGTGACACAGTACATGTACAGTTGACATAAAACATTGTACCGGTACAGACCAATACCGGTACATTGGTCACGAGAGCGGAGAGGAGGACAAGACCAGCAAACAGATCCATATACAGTTGCAGAGATGATCATGATAACAAAGTAGGCAATACAAGTACAAACATACCAGAGCGTGTTAAACAAAGTAGATATGTTGTCAAAACATGTCGGAAGAATGATAATAATAATAAACAAGAGACATAACAAAGCCAAACAAAAGAAAACAAAATAAACGACGTGCGCCGTATCAATTCCTAACAATTAGGAGGGAGTTACAGAGAAATAAAAATAAAACAAAAGGAGGTAAGTCACAAGTGTAATGTAAGTGCGTGTAACAGCATAAGCTGAGAGCTGGAGTGTGAACGAAGGCCACAAAGCGGGCACCCAGGAAGGGCCAAACGAGAGCAGGGGAGGGACCCAGCAATGCAGGTAGACGAGCAGATGTGACAAGCTCAGACCACCAAAACCACCTCCTATCGTTAATGTGAGCTCTACCTCGAGATGACCATATGAGGTCCTCCATGTGGGCAACAAACTGCATCCTGCGGAACCAGGCCTGTATTGGTGGAGTACAGGGTTTCCTCCAGAACTGGGGAATAACCGCCTTTGCCGCACTAAGTATGTGAAAGGTAACCAAATTCTTGTACTTGTGGGGCGGACAGGTGCAAAGATGTAGGAGAGCAGCCGCCGAGGACAATGTATAGGTGGGATCCGAGACCTCTTGACGGATTCGCTCAATAATTTTCCAAAAAGGCTGAATCAGGGGACAGTCCCAACAGATATGTAGGTATGTACCGGGCCCCACCAGACACCTCCAACACAAATCAGGGACATCAGGCATAAAACGGTGTAAATCATGTGGGACACGATACCATCTAATGAGCAATTTATATGACGTCTCCTGTATTTTACTGGCTATAGCCCCCTTATGAGTAGCCTGGATAATGCCATCCCAGTCATCATCTGTAGAAACAGTAGGCAGGTCTGCTTCCCACAAGGCTAAAAAGTACGGTTTCTGGGCTGGACATAACGAAGTCAATAGAACATATAGCGTGGACAAAAGGTGGGCAGGTTCCTTTAAAGCAGAACACAACAATTCAAACCCAGTCAAGGGTCTACGGTAGCCGTCATGTTGTGGGAGGGTAGAAATAAAATGCGTCAGCTGGGCGTAAAAATAATGAAGGTCTTGGGTCAGAGGCATGTCCCCACGGACCAAAGCCCTCAGCGGCTTGACGGAGGTAGAGGTTAAGACATGGAATAGCCTCAAGACACCAGAAAGGAGAGAAGACAGTTTCCCAACTCTGGAAAGTGAACAGCCTGGTTGAAAAGCAGGGTTACCTGCTAAGGGGAGGAGAGGGGAGGGGAACAAGGTCAAGCGACCCTGAGCCACATATTTCCTAAAAACTCTCAAGGTAGGTGCTATTGTAAGATGCCTGAGAGGTGGGGAGCGCCTGGGTACGTCATGGAGCTATGGGTAGGAGAAAATAGGATGGGGTAGACAGGCCCCCTCCAACGCCACCCACTGTTTAGGGGTAAAAATCGACCACTCCACTACTCTGCGCAGGTGGGCAGCATGATAGTAGAGCTCCAGGTCCGGGACACCCAATCCCCCTTTGGTCTTGGGGCGGGTAAGGTAAGAGGGGGCCTGCCGGACGCCCAAATATATGTGGAAAGCACCAGTTGGCAACTCCTGAAGTATGAACGGGGGAGGAAAATTGTGAGGGTCTGAAAGAAATATAAAAATCTAGGCAGTATGTTCATTTTAATGACCGAAATTTTGCCAAACCAAGAAATATGGGGATAAGCCCACCTACGCAGATCAGCAGAGACTTGGTGGAGCAGAGGTAGAAAATTAAGGGTATATAGCGTAGATAAATCCCCTGGGATCTTTAAACCCAGGTATCTGATAAAGGAGTCACACCAGCGGAATGGGAAACGAGAGGAAAGAGATTGTTTAGTCTGAGAAGACAAGTGAACCCCCAGAATCTCGGATTTCTCCATGTTGATTTTATAATTGGAGAGTAATTGAAAGGTGTCCAGCTCCTGGACAAGTCGTGGCAAGGATTGGGTCGGGTCAGGTCAGAGGCACAACATATCGTTGGCAAATAAAGCAATTTTGTGGTCCTTGTGGGCAATGGGTATCCCAGTAATAGCAGGGGATATTAATCACCTGTATCATATAATCTCGTGCCTCCCCCCCGGAACGAAACCCACCTGATCCAAGTGGTTTAAGACGAGAATCTTAGCTAACAGTTTGACATCTGTGTTAAGGAGGGAGATGGGGCAGTAGCTCCCACAGTGTGCACTATCCTTGCCAGGTTTAGGTATCACGGTAATATGTGCTGTGTTAGTATGTGGGTCCAAACGATCCCCTCTGGCGAGGCCATTAAAAAGGGTGACCAAGATAGTGACAAATGTCTGATAATAGGCTTTAGTGAACCCTTCTGGTCCGGGGCATTTACCATTAGGCAGGGATTTAATTGCCTCCTCAACTTCGGCCAAGCTAATAAGGGCTTCCAAGAGCAAGGACGCCTCCAAGGAGAGGCGGGACGACAAGTGGGTATCAAGGTAGTCATGTAGTGTAGGCCTATGAACAGAAGGGTCAGCCGGGGCAGGAGGCAGGTTATATAAAGAGGTGTAATACTCATGGAAGCAGGGCACTATGTCAGGGGTGGAAAAGTGCATTTTGCCCTTGAGATCTCGTACCTTAGGAATATAGGTGAGTGCCCTCTTAGCCCTCAGAGCCCTAGCCAGCAGCTTGCCCGCTTTATCCCCGAATTCATAAAAATAGCTCCGCGTCAATAAGTAATGTCGTTTAGTATGACTATTTGTGAGGGTAGCCAACTTGTCCCTGAGAGCAGCTAATTGAGGTGGCATGTGCGGGGCTAATGTGAGTTTATGAGACCTCTCCAGGTCCGCTATCCGGTTCTTGAGATGCAGGATTTCACCCAGCTGAAGTCTCTTAATTGTTGCACCCATTTTAATGAGATGACCCCGAATTACTGGCTTATGTGCCTCCCAGACCGTAGAGAAAGGGATTTGTGGTGAAACATTATCAGTGAAGTAGTGCTTCCTTGCTCAGGGTCTGGACATGACTAGGGGTTGACAGTAAAGATTCATTAAGTCTCCAGGACCAAGGTTTAGGAGGCAAGTTAGAGAAGGAAAGAAGCATGTGAACGGGAGAATGATCTCCAATGATCATAGGCCCAATATTGGAAGAACGCAACATGGGTAAGTGATGATGAGACAAGAATATCGAGTCAATCCTAGTGTAGCGATTATGTAGAGAGGAAAAAAAGGTATAGTCCTTTACAGTCGGGTGTTGTGTCCGCCACGCATCGGCCAATTGCAGGTTGTGAAAAGCCCATTTAACCCTAGCTATTCGAGAATAAGGAATATACGAGGAGCCAGAGGAACTGTCAAGTTTAGGATCAAGTACCATATTAAAATCTCCCCCCAAAACAACAATCCCCTCCTGGAAGTCCGCCAGGGTACGGAGGGCAGAGGCGAGAAAGGTAGTTTGGTCTCTGTTAGGGGTATAAATACAGGCCAAGGTGACTTTATGGGTGGTAATAAACCCTTTTACAAAGATACATTGCCCCTCCACATCACTCCAGGTGTCAATATGTTGGAAAGGCAGCAATTTATGAAGAAGGATCGCGACCCCTTTAGTTTTGGACTCAGCAGAGCTTGAAAAGAACCTAGTTGTAAAGTGTTTGGAGGGTAGTTTAGGTTCCTTACCCCGTTTAAAATGGGTTTCTTGCAAAAAAGCAACTCTGGTTTTATTAGAATGTAAGAAGTGCATGAGCCTGGAGCGCTGTTCAGGCTTATTCAGGCCCCTATCGTTTAGTGTGGTAAATTTAATAGTATGTGGGCTCATTGCACGACACCTGGAGAGGGTGTAAGAGCAGCGTATAGGCGGCACACGTCAAAACATAAAAACAAGCAGAACAGACGACAAAAGTGAACCTAGACAACATGTCTAGGACAAGTCTGGGTAAATACATACTCAGAAACAGGAGAGCCATCAGACCCGGTGCTCGGGAAAGGCCTATAACCTGGGCCACAGAGGACCTGTATGGTTGGCAGGCTCGGGGGGCTAGAACAGGGTGAGTGAGCAGCGGCAACTCTACAAAACTCTATAGAGCAAAGAATAAGGGTCAGTCGGATAGACATGGGTCTGGATCCGAGACCCACCGCAAGTGTAAACATGTGAAGGTGTAAAAATGTGTAGAATTCCATCCGGAGACGGAGTGGAATAAAAAGGAAAAAGAAAAAAGGCATACAAATAGAAAATCGGTACGTGTATGTGGATAAGTGTGTTATGTAGGGCAAGACATCCACCTGGGATAGTGAAAAGAAAGCCATCTCACAGTAGCGAGAAGGCAGGCAAGGCCCAACAGGGAGTCGGAGGTCTAGGCACATGAGCGGACAGTCGAAAATGACAAAAAAAGAGAGCAGTGACGAGCGTGTGACAATATGTGGTGCATAAAATAACTCACAAACAGGAGAAGTCACTGCAAATAGCGGATGACGTTATGTCCATGAAGGCGAACAAGGACCGACGAGATGAAGTGTAGCATCCAAAATGGCGGAGAAGATCGCACATCACTGAGGGTAAGTGGATGGAGCAAGCAGGAGGTAATAGTGCTGCTGCGTCCCAGTAAATGGCGAGAAGTCCGCAGAGTATAGACGCTGCCGGTAGAAGGTCAGAGGATGAAGCTCCATGGTGGATGGCATGCAGTAGGGAGTGGAACAAAACAAGGCAACGATGATAATCTGCCGTCAAGCATCAAGGAGGAGTATGTGCAGGAATCCTAGGCCGGCGTTTGCGTTGTGGTCTGGAAGACCATTTAGAGCCATGCTGTATTAATGAAGGTGGCGCGGTGTAAGAATATTCCCTGTCAGGGACAGAAATAGGTGGAAGGCCCAGTTGCTCCAAGACAGCAGGTATATCTGCAGCCCGCCTAATGACATAACGATCCAGGCCTTTCTTGATAGTAAGGGAAAAAGGAAAGCCCCATTGATAGGGCAATGCGGCCTCCCTTAGCGTCGTGGTGACAGGGCGCAACGTGCGGCGACATTGTAGGGTGACCGGTGACAACTCCGGGAAGATCAAGATAGGGTGTCCCTCCCAGTCCACAGCACCAACCTTACGATAAGCTGCCAAGATGGATTCCTTCATCGTGTAGTCATGTAGACAGCAGATAACATCACGCGGCGGCTGGTTTTCAGACTGGCGAAATTTCAGTTTCAGCAGGTCTCGAAAGCAAGCCATTGAAAATGGCGGGTAGGGTAGTCGCAATATCAACTGGGAGAACGGATTCAGGGATCCCGCGCAGTCGAAGGTTAGAGCGTCTCCCACGATTATCGAGATCCTCCATCTTCTGCATGAGGCGGGAAATAGTGAAAGCCTGTAGTTGAACTTGTTCCGAAAGCCGATCGAGTGCTCGAGCTGTCTTGTTCCAACGTGGCCACGCGGTCGGCGATCCGCTGGAGGTCATGCTTGATATCAGAGAGGTCCGCACGTAATGGAGCATGTGCTTCAGTGATGATAGCGATAAGGTCAGCCTTTGTTGGTAAATTGTGAAGAGAATCTTGCCAGGTAAGTTGTGCTTGTGATTGCATCCACAGGGTGGTGGTATCCTAGCTGGCCTCAGACGGATCCTCAGACAAGGCACTTCACTCGCGGGCTGCCAGGTGGCGAGGCCCTCGACGCAGAATCGCGGGAGTCGGCATCATTAAGGTTGTGAAAGAATGCCTTCACCGAGGTGTGAGTCGATTTCTCCTTGACCTGGTGGCTTTTAGGCGTAGTAGGGGCTCTAGAGTTCTTGCCCATAGTCGAAGTTTGTACCGATTTTCGGGTGTTATATGCGGTGGGTCTGCGGGGCTCACGGATTAAGCGGCCATTTTCAATCCGTGCAGGCCACGCCCCCCGATTTACAGAAAACGTTTGACCTCTGTCATTGCCAACAAAGGGTATATAACAAAGTATTGATATGAACTTTTGTAGCCACATTTAAAAAAAGAGTCGTTTACCTATTGCAATGCCCTTGTGGCTTGCAGTATATCGGCAGGACCATTCGTCCATTAAACAAGAGATTGGACGAGCATGTAAGAGCAATAAAAACAAATAAAACCAATCACTCTGTACCAGTACATTTTGCCAGATGTCATCAAAGTAATCCAAAATGCCTTACATATATAGGAATCCAAAGATTGGAGAGGGGGTGACTATGTGAAGAAGATAGGACAGGCAGAGATGAAATGGGTATTTGATCTAAAAACTTTAAATCCTAAAGGCTTGAATCAAGAATTTGATTTATTTAACTTTTTAGACTGATAGACATTTTAGATTGATAACATTTTTTATACAATTTGTTATACAATTTTTTGGTACAATATAATAAGATATTTTTCCCTCTCTTTCATAGGATTTATACTTTCATCAATATACATATGTATATTATATATTTAATAAATATTGAAATCTTTTTTTTTTTTTTTTATTTCAAATATATATTAAATTTACAAGCAGCAAAATATCAATTGACTTCAGTAAGACATTAAGACATTGACAATCATTACATCATACAGATATCTGTCTTGATATTATTGCTGCCACTACAAACTACAAATAAGTCTTGGGCCTGTAGGCCAGATTATTCATAAAATATCTTCTGGCTGCCTGTCCCAATAAAACAAAAAGAAGAAAGAAAAAAAAAAATCGAGAAGAAGAAGAATAAATAAATAGATAAATAAAACGGAGAGGGTTTTACCACAATCATACTATCCATTCATACCAGTCATCCCATCCAGTCAACACTTCGGGCGTATCTTTACATATAGCGATATAGTCCCTTTATACCTATAACCTCAATAGAGGTCAGGGTATTTAACCAACCAAGGTCTTTATAGAATTTGTATAGTTTCTGTTGCGCTTGATAGAAACCACGCTCCATTACACATTGATGGTTAATTTGATTTATAACATGGTCTATACTAATTGATCTTTTTTGTAACCAATGTCTTGCTATAAATATTTTCATGGCCAATAAACATTGGATAAGCTTTTTGATTAGTATAAATGTTAATCAAATTCATATGTAACAAGGCCTTAACCAGCGTGGGATTTATATAACTGTTCAGAGTATCCGATATAATCTCGAATAATTCCTTCCAAGTTGTTACTTACCTGCCCCCAGATCCCACGTTGCCGCCACGGAGGAGAGGGAGACCCCCCTCCAATACGCGGCCACCGGAGCCGGCACGGAGGAGAGGGAGACCCCCCTCCAATACGCGGCCACCGGAGCCGGCACGGAGGAGAGGGAGACCCCCCTCCAATACGCGGCCACCGGAGCCGCCACGGAGGAGAGGGAGACCCCCCTCCAACGCACGACCTCCGGAGCCGCCACGGAGGAGAGGGAGACCCCCCTCCAACGCACGGGCACCGGAGCAGCCACGGAGGAGAGGGAGACCTCCCTCCAACACAGTGCCGCCTCCGCCGTCATCTACTGGACTGCCGCGCAGGAGAGGCAGACCTCCTGGAACACGGCGTCCGGTTTCGGCACTCGCGCGCCCTCTGGTGGTGAACTCCCAAACTGCAGGCATATATGAAGGGAGATTGCGCCACACTCATCATGGTGGTGATTCCCGGACATTGGAAGTGACGTCATGAGGTTTGGCGGGAGATTTGAAACTTCCTCTGTGGCTTCTACTTAAACCTCTTCAGTTCTATCTGACCTTGCCTTCTGTTGGTTGTCTATGCCTTGTGCTAGTGCCCAGATAGCGTTTCCTGATTCCATATTCCTGTGTATGATCCTGGCTTGTCTGACTTCGTTGATCTCCTGAATCCTGACCTCGGCTCTGTTATACGACTATCCTGCTCTCCGGTATCCTGACCTCGGCTCTGTTATACGACTATCCTGCTCTCCGGAATCCTGACCTCGGCTTGTTATACCTGTTCTGTCCTGGAGTCCTACCTGACCACGGTGTCTCCTAACTACTTGTACGTGACACAAGTGTGTTGTAATAAATTGCAACTCCAACAAATATGAACATAAGTGCCTTTTACCAGCCCACATCTCCAACATGTGGCGGTGGCATTATGGTTAAATTTAGCCAGTTTCTCAGGGGTCATGTACCACCTTAATATAATCTTGTAGTGGAGTTATATCTATCATATTTAGAGAATGTGAAAATTTACTAACTTCCGCTAAACTCGTTATCCAGTTTTTCTGATCCACTTGCCAAGATTTTAAAGCACAATTTTCAACTGGTTTTTCTGTTTCTTCTAATAATAGATACCACTTCCTCATACCACTATTAATTATTTCTAGGGAGAACATGTCCATTATCTTATGGCACATCACTGATTTTCCTCCCTCATATAGATGAGTTTTTAGATAATGACTTATTCTATACACATTGAAAAATTCAGAATTATCCAACTTAAAGTCTTCCTTCAAGCCGGAGAAATAATTTGTCTTATTTAGAGTGTATATATTAGACTGGGGCACCAGGGGGCTCTTTGTGTTCGTCTTCGTACTACGGAAAACCTTCATATTCCGCGAATATTCGCCCGTTCCTGTCTTCTTTTCGGGCGAATATTCGTGGCCATTCTTCGTGCTCGTTTCATCTTCGTTTCCTCCCGGCTGCGTAGCAGGGGTTAATACGGGGTTAAGAACACATCGGAGCAGTAGCAGCCGCAGCACTGAAAAATGGAAAAGGCGAATGAGTGGGCAATTGGCGACCCACTCACCTGTTTCACCCCAGGGCAAAGCATCCAAACAACTGTCAGTCCTAGATGTTTGGCAGCGGACTTCCAGAGCTAAGACACTAGGCCCTAGCGTAAGCTGGCTACTCTGGCAGAGGTAGCAGGCGTTGCCACACCGCAAACAGACACAGCCAGGGGGAGAAACTACCTTGAACATTTTGGACATTTGAGGCATGACACTAGCCAGGAAGCGAACTGGCAGAGAAGAGATGCTGGCACCACCACCACCAGCAGCAGCAGCATTGGGAAAGGCAAATGAGTGGGCAATTGGCGACCCGCTCACGTGTTCCACCCCAGGGCAAAGCATCCAAAGACTGTCAGTCCTAGACGTTTGGCAGCGGACTTCCAGAGCTCAGACACAAGGCCCTAGCGTAAATTGCCTACACCAGCGGAGGTAGCAGGTGTTGCCACACCGCAAACACGTGCAACCGGGGGAGAAACTACCTTGAACATTTTGGACATTTGAGGCATGACACTAGCCAGGAAGCGAACTGGCAGAGAAGAGACGCTGGCACCACCACCAGCAGCAGCATTGGGAAAGGCGAATGAGTGGGCAATTGGCGACCCGCTCACCGGTTTCACCCCAGGGCAAAGCATGAAAGTCTGTCAGTCCATGGCGTTTGGCAGCGGACTTCCAGAACTCAGACACTAGGCCCTAACGTAAATTGGCTACACCGGCAGAGGTAGCAGACGGTACCACACCACAAACAGACGCAGCCAGGGGGAGAAACTACCTTGAACATTTTGGACATTTGAGGCATGACACTAGCTAGGAAGGGAACTGGCAGAGAAGAGACGCTGGCACCACAACCAGCAGCAGCAGCATTGGGAAAGTTGAATGAGTGGGCAATTGACGACCCGCTCACCTGTTTCACCCCAGGCCAAAGCATGAAAGTCTGTCAGTCCATGGCGTTTGGGAGTGGACTTCCAGAACTCAGACACAAGGCCCTAGCGTAAATTGCCTACACCAGCGGAGGTAGCAGGCGTTGCCACACCCCAAACACGTGCAACCAGGGGGAGAAACTACCTTGAACATTTTGGACATTTGAGGCATGACACTAGCCAAGAAGCGAACTGGCAGAGAAGAGACGCTGGCACCACCACCAGCAGCAGCAGCAGCATTGGGAAAGGCGAATGAGTGGGCAATTGGCGACCCGCTCACCTGTTTCACCCCAGGGCAAAGCATGAAAGTCTGTCAGTCCATGGCGTTTGGGAGTGGACTTCCAGAACTCAGACACTAGGCTCTAACGTAAATTGGCTACACCGGCGGAGGTAGCAGACGTTGCCACACCACAAACAGACGCAGCCAGGGGGAGAAACTACCTTGAACATTTTGGACATTTGAGGCATGACACTAGCTAGGAAGGGAACTGGCAGAGAAGAGACGCTGGCACCACCACCAGCAGCAGCAGCAGCAGCAGAATTGGGAAAGGCGAATGAGTGGGCAATTGGCGACCCACTCACCTGTTCCACCCCAGAGCAAAGCATCCAAACACTGTCAGTCCTTGGCGTTTGGGAGCGGACTTCCAGAGCTCAGACACAAGGCCCTAGCGTAAGCTGGCTACACCGGCGGAGGTAGCAGACATTGCCACACCACAAACACGTGCAACCAGGGGGAGAAACTACCTTAAACATTAGAGAAATTTTTTTTTAACTTTCCAAGCTAAGAGCTGGGTAGCCCAACTTGGGCAGATTGAATTTAAGAACGGCAATCTGCTCCATCAGATGAGGTGCCATGCGTGAGCGCTGTGAACTCAGTATGTTTCCAGTCATAGAAAACACGCGCTCACTTTGAACAGTGGTTGGCGGACATGATAGAAGCTGCTGCGCAACCCATGAGAGTGCAGGCCACACACTCTTCTTTTCATCCCAGTAGCTAAGAGGATCAACATTAGGTGCAGAAGGAACTTCACAGAGGTAAAGTTTGACCATTTCAGCAGCACTACTCTTCTTTCTGCTTCTAGCTCTGTCAGATGGTCCAATTATACTCCCAAGTGCCTCTTCCCAAAACGCAGCTGCTCCACTCAGCTGTGTTGTGATGCTTGTGGCACTGCTGCTGATGCTGCTGCTAGGAGTAGCAGACCACATAATCCCTTCCACTTCCTGCACCTCTCCCTCCTCAGACAGCATTCCCATTTTACCCTGCCAGTCACTTACCTTGTTGACCAATTGCTCCCGGTAGCTACTGAGAACATTGAATTTCAAAGCTAGCTTTCCCTTAATTCTTGGATCGCAAAGGCACGCTAGCATCATTTCAGGACTCTCTTCCATGCGTTTGCGAAGGTGTACTTTTAGCAGATCCTTCAGCTTCCTGACTATGGCTGCTACATCAGGATGTAGAGTGCCACCTTGAACAGCCTCACGGTTTTGAAGGAACACATCCATCTTGCTGCCTGGATGGGAGAACACTGGGATTACCTGGGCCAGACTGGCAGTGTTTGATCTTAAATTTTCTGTGGCGTCCCTGAATGGTTTAAGGACTGCCACTAGCTGGGCAATCACTGTCCAATCCTCCCTATTCAATGGAGATGTAATCCCAATATTGTCCTCTGAGGCAAGATTATGGATTGCCCTCTGCTGCTCCAAAATCCTCTCCAGCATGTCTAACGTGGAGTTCCACCGTGTACTGACATCCTGACGTAGGCAGTGTACGGGAAGACCTGACCTCTCTTGCTCTTCCCTCAAAAGTTGGCTAGCCTTAACACTATGGTGAAAGTGCCCAGCGACCTTTCTGCAGCGGGACAGAACTACTGCTGCCACATTAGTTCCTTCTGACATTGCTGCCTTCACTACAAGATGGATGATGTGGGCTGCACAGCGCACACCAACAATATGACCATCTCGCAGCGCTTTCACCATATTGGCACCTCCGCCACCACAAAACCAACTTCAACATTGGTGCCTGCCTCTGCTCCCACCCAAAGGCTAAACATTTTCCTCATCGCATGCAGAATATTTTGGGAAGTGTGCTTTTCATCCATCACTTCTGCATGGAGAAGGAATGATCGGTAGCCTGCTGCAGCAGCTTCCTTGGGCACACAGGGCTGCCACCAGTGTGCTGTCAAAGAAAGAAAGGCATGCTGCCCACTAGGTGCACTCCACAAATCTGTTGTGAAATGAACAGACTGACCAGCAGCCTTGGAAAGCTCCTCTTTCACTGCTGCAACACAGGACCGATACAATGAGGGGACAATGTTCCCTCTGAAAGTGGAACGTGACGGAACTGTATATTGTGGAGCCACAGCCGCCATCAATTGTTTGAAAGGCTCCCAGAGAAGGATGCCCCTCCAACAGCAATGAACTGACCAATCAGTCGCGTTACTTTATTGGCCTGCTGTTTGGGCATTGACCTTTTGGATTGGAATGCCACAAATTGTTCCAGGGTGGGCTGGACATGCAGTGCTCCAACCTGCCTTGGTCTCTGGCTGCCAGCACTAGCTGCTGCTGCTGCTGCTATTGGCTCAGAAGCAGCTGTTGGGGTTTTTCCACAGCCACCAGCTATGCTGCCTGCACTAAGTTTTACTTCTGCATCTTTCCCCAATAGCACAGCGTTGTGTTGAGTGCTGAGGTGATGCTTCATGCTAGCAATGGTAAAATGGCCAGACACTTTCCCTCTGCTTATTAGCTTCCCACAATGTTTGCACTTTCCATAGCGCCCTTCTTCAACATTTTCAAAGTGCTCCCAAATTGGGGCGCGCATAGCCTTGGAGTGTGCCTTGGGTGCTGTTCCTACTGCTCGGGGTGGATGAACAGAGGCAGAACTAGTGGTGGTGGGACTGGTGGTAACAGTACTGGCCATAGTGGGGCTGCTAATTGCTTTAACTTTAGATTTGCTAGGTTTTGCTGCTGCTGGTGGTGGTGATGGTGATGATCATAGCGGAGAAGGTGGAGGCTCAGGGGAAAATTGTGCACTAGTCATTTGGACACTGCTCCCTGAGGAATCTGATTCCTGACCACTCATCTCCTCTACTTCCTCTGGCTCATAGTCTAGTTCTTCATTAGCCAAATCGAATGGAATTCCTGCTAGGCTGGAGCTAAGACTGATATCGTCATGAGACTCGTGACTAGTAGTAGTGCGAGCAGGAAGAACAGACTCTGCACTTGGCCTCTCAGTCTCAGGTTCCTCTGCTACCTCGCTAGGTGGAGTTCCACTATGTGTAGCCTTCTCTCTGTCTTCACAAAAATATTGTAAGGAGTTGGTGGCTTGCTAGAGGTACTAGGAGGACATGGCGTGGCGGTACCGGTGGGAATAGTAGGCGTAGCACTAGTGGTGGTAGAGGCGGTAGAGGTGGGGGTGGTGGTGGTTTTCCCTACAAAGGAATGAGATCGCTTTGGTTTGGGACCCCTCTGAGTCTTGCTGCTAATTTGGCTCTACTTGGTACCTTGCGTGCTGCTCGTGGATGGGGAAGATGCTGCTTGGGGCAAAAGGCACTTCTTTTTACTCACTGGGCTAGTAGAAGTACTAGTTGGGCTACCCTTTAACTTTGAACGTGCTTCTGGTACTTTAGGCTTTCCGTAAAAAAACATAGAGCTTGTAGGCCTAGCCGCACTTCTACTGCCTGCTTTTGGTGCCTTTGCTTTACTTCAAGCAATGCTTCCCCAAATGATAAGCGAGAGCTTGGCCTACTTGGCCGACTAGACTGACGCAAAGGCTGCATCTTAGAACTGGTGGTGGTGCTGGCGGTGGTGGTAGATGGAGCTTGTCCCTCCTTAGTCCCAAAAGGAGGATCCATTTCAAATTTTGTGTTGTGTGTGTAGTGTAGTGTTTAAAAAAACAACGTAAAAAAACTTAAAAAAAAAAAAGGGGGGGATAAGAAAAATTAAAGAATTTACACGGGCCTAAGAGCCTATCCTACTAGTATGCTAAACCTAAAGCTATATTAGTATTCTAGTCTAACTCTAGGCAGACGCTCTCAAGCCCACTAAGCTAAAGTGAGGTTAAGTTATATGTAATATTATATTATTAATAGATTAGAATTACTTATATTTTGGATTATAGATAGAATATAGATTATGAATTAGAAAGAATTACTTATATATATTATAGATTATGAATTAGAATTTATATTATATTATATAATATATTATAGATTAAGAAGATTAAAGATTAGAATTATTTTAGTACTACAGCTAGTAGCTTGAAGCTTTGCTAAGTACAGTTGTTGTCGTCACACAGTCAATTTTTCTTGAAAATAAATTAGAAATAAAATAAAATGTCACAGCAAAACAGTTAGCTTCACTGCTTGCTGAAACACACAGCACTTATGCGGCTGCACTCACTAGCCCAACAAGTTCACTTCACTGATGGACTGAGGTGAGCAAAACACTAAGGGTACTTTTTAATAAAATTAAAATAAAATGTAAAATAAATGAGAAAATCTTTGCAAAACAGTTAACGTCACTGCTTGCTGATCAAAAAAGAACACAGCACTTATGCGTCTGCACTCACTAGCCCAACAAGTTCACTTCACTGATGGACTGGGGTGAGCAAAACAAATGAAATAAAATGAAATATTATTAATTACGAAAAATTGACTTGGTCTCTTGCTGTTGCTAAAACAAAGCACAAACTATAGAGCTGCAGCACCAGTACTAAATAGCTGAACTATAAGCTAGTAGTGATTATTAATTATATTTTTTATAGCTAATTTAATTAACTATTAAGATAAGAATTATAGAATTATTGATATTAATGATTTTAGATTAGACACTAGTAGATGTCTTGAATGTCTACAGTAGGGCTGAAACAACTAATCGATAAAATCAATAATAATCGATAATGAAAATCGTTGTCAACGATTTTCATTATCGATTATTCGAATCGATTTTTATCGATTAGAAAAATTATAATCCGACTTCAAACAGAGATCGGATTATAACACTAGAATCCAGATCCCCCGCAACGCTGCGGCCCTCACTGTCGGCCGGTCTCTCACTTCCGTCTCTCTCCCCCTCCCATACACCCCTCTGACTCCTCCCCCCTTCCATACATCACTCTGCCTCTCTACCCGGCTCCATTACTGACTTCATAGAAGCCTCAGCGTAAGTGAAGGGCAGTAACGGAGGCTGTCTATGCGCATCGTACAGACCCCCACCGGCTGACAGAGAATCATCCTCTCTGTCAGCCGGTGGGGGTCTGCATCGCACAGACAGCCTCCATTACTCACCTTCACTTACGCTGAGGCTTCTATGAAGCTTCAGTGAAAGTTCCTGTCAGTAACGGAGCCGGGTAGAGAGGCAGAGCGGTGTATGGGAGGGGGGAGGAGTCAGAGGGGTGTATGGGAGCCACCCTCCCATACACCACTCTGGCTCCTCCCCCTCCCATACGGCACTCTGCCTCTCTACCCGGCTCCCTGGTGTCTTGTGAACCTCCGTGGCTGACAGGAGGCAGAGTGGAGTATGGCAGGGGGGAGGAGGCAGAGTGAAGTATGGGAGGGGGGAGGAGGCAGAGTGGAGTATGGGAGGGGGGAGGAGGCAAAGTGATGTATGGGAGGGGGAGGAGCCAAAGTGATGTATGGGAGGGGGAGGAGGCAGAGTGGTGTATGGGAGGGGGAGGAGGCAGAGTGGTGTATGGGAGGGGGAGGAGCCAGAGTGGAGTATGGGAGGGGGCAAAGTGGTATATGGGAGGGGGAGGAGGCAGAGTGGAGTATGGGAGGGGGAGGAGCCAAAGTGGTGTATGGGAGGGGGAGGAGCCAGAGTGGTGTATGGGAGGGGGAGGAGCCAGAGTGGTGTATGGGAGGGGGAGGAGCCAGAGTCGTGTATGGGTGAGTTATAGTGGTGTATGGGGGTATTATGAATTTCAGGGCATATAGGGGGTATAAGGCATATCAGGGGGGCATAAAACATATCTGGGGGTAAAAGGTATATCAGGGGGCTCAGTTGCATATCACTGGCATATAAGAGGTATAAGGCATATATGGGGGCAGAGTGGCAAGCTGGGGGTCAGATGTGCATAACCGGGGGCAGTTTGGTAAATAAAAAAAATGTAAACAAGGCTTTTTTCTCATAGTTTTTATTAAAAATGAAAAATAGTTAACATATGAATTAATATTTACTAATAACTTTGTATTAAAACCTAGTTTGAGAAACACAGTGTTTGGGTTCTTGTAGCTTTTATTATTATGTCAGTAAAATAAGAAGGTGAATAGAGAGAGGCCATTGTAATAAAGAGATGAAAGTGTAAATTGTATGTTTTTTATTACATTATTTTAAATTGAAATTTTTTTAATTTTTTTTATCCGATTAATCGAAAAAATTATTAAAATAATCGTTAGTTGCAGCCCTAGTCTACAGTACACTCTACACTAGTATACTATTACTAACGTAACAATAGTATATATAACTGACAAATATAAATATAATTTTAGAATGTATTCAATTATTAATTATTAATATTACTGATTTTAGATTAGACACTAGTAGATGTCTTGAATGTCTACAGTACACTCTATACTAGTATACTATTATTACTAATACTATACTAACTATAGTATATATAACTGACAAATATATATATAATTTTATATGTATTCAATTATTAATAATATATTCTATTAAATTATTTATAAATTCTATTATTTAATTTATTTAAGCAGGACAGGCAGTAGGCACTAGTGCCAGCCCAGGGCAAGGGCACCCCAGTGCCAATGAGGCACTGATTGCACTGTCAATTACATTAATCAAATTATTATTATTAATTCAGTAGAACTGAAGTGAGGAAGAGTACACTGTGAGGAATGGCAGGCTGAGGCTTACCAGTCTCACACAGAACAGAACTATCTCTCTCTGTAACGCTCGGATGCAGCACAGCAGTGTTGCCAAAGCAGTCTGTTGCCATTTGAATTATTAGGATAGGATAACCGGGTATATAAGAAATTTATATATATAAAGATGGAGGCAAAACACACAGGTACTCCTTGCTTCTGTGTCTGTATTGAAACATATTAACTGTTTCTCTTCCTGTTCAGGAGGAAGGAGGAGATAACACCATGAACTTTATTTATACTTATCTTAACCATACAATTGTATCACATAGGCTATAGCACTGTGAGAGCACTTTCAGATTATATCTCAACACCCCCACTTGCTCTCAGGTGTTTAATCCTTTTTTTTTTTTTTTTTAATATACGTGAGTTACATTCCAAACATATAACTCAAAAACTTTTCTAACTTGAGTTTTGTTGCAGGTTTAGTCATAACATCTGCTACCATCTTGTCTGTTGGACAATACGCAAGAACTGTCTTACCCTCACTGATTACTGATCGAATGAAGTGGTACTTGATATCAATATGTTTGCATCTCTGTCGGCAAACAGGATTCTTTGAAAGAGCTATTGAACCTTGATTGTCACCAAAAATTGTTACTGGTTCATTGTGATAACCATTGTCCATTCCCTTGAGTAACTGCACAAGATACAGACTTTCCTGCGTGGTTGCAGCCAATGCCATGTATTCAGCTTCACATGTAGATAAAGCTACTGTGGACTGTTTCTTTGACTTCCATGCAATCAGTGGACCTTTCCTTGTTAGACTAAAGCAATATCCAGTCACACTTCTTCTATCGTTCACATCAGAGGCCCAATCAGCATCACTATACGCTTCAAGTTTCAAGTTTTCACTACACCTTCTGTAGCAAAGCTCATAGTCAATAGTACGTTTTAAATACCTCATCACATGCTTAGTTGTGACTAAATGTTGTCCTGTTGGTTCTGATAGGTATTGTGACAGTTTACTGATTACCCAGCTTAAATCCGGTCTTGTACAGGTCATTGCATATAACAAGCTTCCTACTATCTCTCGATATCTTTTTGTATCATTGTGATCATTATGATCATTGTGATCATTATGGTCCAACTTCTGTTCACATGGTGTTGATCTGGGTTTGCAATCTGTCATTCCAAACTTCTCCAGAATCTTTGATATGAATCTTTTGGTTCATCTTTACCAAACCATCACTTTGTTCAAAATCAATACCTAGGAAATGTGTGATCCTCCCAAGGTCTTTCATCTTAAATTTAGCTGTGAGCATTTTCTTTACGTCAGTGAGTACTGTTTCTTCATTGGAGCCAATAATGAGATCATCAACCCATATTAGCAATATTACTCTCTCAGGTCCAGAATGTTTGAGATATACACAGTGGTCTGCTGGGTTTTGTTCAAACCCATTCTCAGTTAAATGATCATGCAGCATCTTGTTCCAATTTCTATCTGATTGTTTTAGACCATACAATGACTTGTTCAATTTTAGAACTAGTCTCTCGTTTTGTTTGGACTCTATCTCAAATCCCTCTGATTGGTCCACGTAAACCTCACAATCAATTGGAGCATGTAGGTAGGCTGTTTTCAAATCCATCTGGTGAAGAAGTAAACCATACTGTGCTGTCAGTTGCATAAAAATACGTACCGATATAATGTTAGCAGTTGGAGAAAAACTTTCCTTGTAATCAATTCCCTTTACTTGACAATAACCTTTAGCAACATATCTGGCTTTGTAAGTTTCTAATCCGTCAACATTATTTTTCACTGCATACACCTATCGTCCCCCCACTGAACATTTACCTACTGGTAAGGTAGTCAAGGTAAAGGTGTCATTTTCTTTCAATGAATCAATTTCCTCTGTCATAGCATTAAACCAATTCTGTGACTGAGGTGAGCTTCTAGCTTCTTTAAAGTTTTGTGGTACATCAAACACCTTGTAGCAATAATCAATGTTTGTTAGTATTTGATCATCACATTCCACTTCTGAAACATAGTCCTCCAAATACTGAGGAGTTTTTCTGTCTCTTTTAGGATAACGTGTACTATGGTCATTCCCCGCTTGACCATTGTCCTTGCTCTTCAAAGTTTCTTTTTCAGAAATTTGAATCGAGTTTGGACACTCAGTTTCAGTTTGATTAATCTTTGGTATAGAGGGTCCCTATGGCATTCCTCATCATCATGTAACAGGTCAGTTTGAGTCTCTCTTTCAAAAACTCTCTTTGTGATAAACTTCACAAGTCTGTGTTTAAGGACCTTTCCAGTGTCTGGATAAAACACTAGGTAAGAAGGACCGTTCTTGTCATAGCCAATGAAAATCCCTCTCTCACATTTTGAGTCTAGTTTCTTTCTGTCATACCTGTATGCAAAACACTCTGACCCAAAAACTCTCATCTTAGAAAGATTAGGTTTTTTGCCCATTAAAAGGTAATATGGAGTTTGTGCTAAACCAGTGATGGGCAACCTTTTTGGCGTGGTGTGTCAAAAATCGGCAAAAAATCGAGCATAACTCGCATGGTGTGTCACTTCGACAAAAAAACATGCACCTCTGCCCCCAGGCTTGCCACTCTGCCCCCCTGATATGCCTTCTAACCCCCTATATGCCACTCTGCCTCCAGAAATGCTTTATACCCCCTATATGCCACTCTGTCCCATGATATGCCTTCTAACCCCCTATATGCCACTCTGCCATATAGGGGGTTAAAAGGCATATCATGGGACAGAGTGGCATACAGGGGGGTATAAGGCATTTCTGGAGGCAGAGTGGCATAAAGGGGACACACTTACATACACACACATGCCGATTTTTTTTGTTTTTAACAAATACAAAAAACATTATACAGTACAAAAAATACATTATTTTACTCACCTTCTACTTGTCTTGACTTCCTGGTAGCTGCACACTGTTCTCCTCTATGCTGACAGGATGCCACTGACCTGACATCCGGTGCTGCAGCAGTCTGAGTGCGAGGGGGCGGAGCTTCCACCTCACGCTGCTCCCATCGCTATGCAGCCATCAGACTGCTGGGAATGTAATCTAAACAGCCGGTGCGTGCTGATGCCGCCGGCCGGAGCTACTTTAACACTTTTTTTTTTATTTATATGGTAAGCTGGATCGGCTTGCCATATAAAGTAAAAAAAAAGTATTGAAGCAGAGGCGGCCGGCAGCATCAGCACGCATCGGCCATTCAGATTACATTCCCAGCAATCTGATGGCCGCATAGTGATGGAAGCAGCGTGAGGGGTGAAAGGTCAGTGCGAGGGGGCGGAGCTTTCACCCCTCACACTG
Organism: Spea hammondii; assembly: GCA_029215755.1. Taxonomy (NCBI): domain Eukaryota; kingdom Metazoa; phylum Chordata; class Amphibia; order Anura; family Pelobatidae; genus Spea; species Spea hammondii. Next base: position 22,893,496 of record JARDYJ010000009.1, on the reverse strand, counting down.
CTCCCATCACTAGACGGCCATCGCACACGGCTGCTGGGTGCACAGATTCTTTCATCCTCGGTGGCCGTGCAGGAGCCGAGGATGAATCGCATGAAATCCTGCGCGTGTCACCCCAAATGGCTACGCGTGTCAGCACTGATACGCGTGTCATAGGTTCGCCATCACTGTGCTAAACGGTTGTTAAAACACCTGTTTCGGATATGAGCGGCAGTCATTACTGCATATGTCCATAATTCTTTTGGTAATTTACTCTCAACTAACAGACATCTCACAGACAATTTGCCATTTCAAATAGCGTTCTCCAATTTCTCTCGGCAGGGGGGGCGTGGCCTGAGCCTGGAGCTGATGGCTGTGTGAATTAGCTCTGCTCAATTTACTCCAAAAACGGCTTTAAAAGCGGCGATACACTTCTAAAAGCAACTGAACAGACAATGCAATCGACAAGGACCAAGAGGCTGCTCATTCGAGGAGCATCTGGTACATCCAACGACAGCAAAAGACAAAGTAGCAACGAAGAAGACCACATGGCAGCGGCCATTACAAGGCCTAGCAGGGAACTGATGGAGAGAACAGGTGATGCTGTGGCACTAGATGTTAACACACTTACTTCTACAGTTCGCGCACTGCTTCAAGAACTGAGGCAGGAGGTTAAAGGAGACATAAATGCAGCTACAGCCAAATTAGCTAAAGAGATCCACGATATAGGCCAACGCACTGACTATATTGAAAATAAGATGGACGAAATAGTGGACTCCCACAATATACTTGTAGATAAAGCTGACATCCTTGAGACAGAAGTCGCTAACCTCACTAGGAAGCTTGCAGACATGGAGGATCGTAGCAGGCGGAATAATGTACGAATTAGAGGGATACCCGAATCTATAAAAAATGAACAGCTGGTGGAATATTTCAAAGACTTCATAGCCTGCATATTGCCAGACATGATTAAGGCTGATATGGTAATTGACCGCATACATAGACTCCCAAAAGGACGCACGGCTCCAGTGTCTGCTCCCAGGGACTCTATAGCCCGAATCCATTTTTACTAGACTTGTGCATTCGTCTTCGGGCGAACATGAAAACGAACACGAAGAGTGCGTTTTCGTGTTCGTACCGAAGACATGAAGAAGAGAAGACAGTGCCGGTAAAACGTAGGCGAAGACGAAGACTCACACACGAAGAATCTTCGCCTTCGTCTACTATTCTCCCCGGTCCCTTCCCCATCTAACTTACCTTATCTTCACAGCATCGCGGGATTTCCGCTCCCGTTAACCCCTGCGATGCTGCGTTGGATAACGGGAGCAGAAATCCGTAGGGTAAAGGGCTGTGCAAGCGACCAATAGGCTCACTCGCACGGCCCCTTACCACTAGTTGCTAGGCAGAAAAAAAAAATCAACCTGGGACCCTGCTGCAACAGTTAAAGTCCGTGCCAGTGACCAACAAAGTCGCCGGTACGGACATTTAACTGACACAGCAGAGACACCAGTGGTCTCCCCGCTGTGTCAGTTAAATGTCAGTGCCAGCGACCAACAAAGTCGCCGGTACGGACATTTAACTTAGCATAAATAACTTACTATAACTTCGGACACAATGCTGCCCTCTGTTGGTTTTAAATTAAGTAGCATATGCTTGAAATCCAAAGTTATTATGCTACGCGGTGTAAAACCAACAGAGGGCAGCATTCTGTCCGAAGATATATTAGCCATATGTGGCAGTGTGTTCATTTTCATTTATTAATTATTTAAATAAAATATATCCCCATGAAAGAAAAAAAGAGTTTGCAAGTTCGACAGAATTAATGTCTGCGAGTGCGGACATTTAACTGTTGCAGCGGTGAGACCAGCGGATCATGGGGATATATTTTATTTAAATAATTAATAGATGAAAATGAACACACTGCCACATATGGCTAATATATCTTCGGACACAATGCTGCCCTCTGTTGGTTTTACTCTGAGTAGAATAATATTCTGCCCGAGAATATATTAGCTATATATGGTAGTGAGCTCATTGGTCCCCAGCAGGAGGCCCCCTGCTGGCGACCAATAGAGTTGCAGCAGAGCTGCTGCGGTACGCGTTAACCCCGTATTAACCCCTTAACCGGAAAAAACGAAGAAAAAACGAATATTCGCCCGAAGAGAAGACAGGAACGGGCGAAAAAGATTTTTTTTTTGACGAAGACGAGCACGAAGACGAACACGAAGAGCCCCCTGGTGCCCAAGTCTAATTTTTACCACCACAAAGCTGCACTGCTGAAAGCTCTGAGGACGGCCAAGGACATTCCAGAGAGATAACAAGCTATAGAGTTGTTCCCGGATCTGTCTACATACACGCTGGAGTGGAGGAAGCAGATGAAGCCCATAACTGAGATTCTACGCAAGAAAATAATTTTATACCGCTGGGGCTATCCATGCAAGTTATTAGTTATCAACAGAGGTAAAGTCCAACCTTTACAAGAGCCTAAAGAAGCGTTCACTTTTCTGCAAGAGTGGGGCATGTTGGACACAGTTGATACACCGAAGCGACCACCAGCAAGTGGCATTCCGAAAACCCCACGAAAGATACATAGTGATTGGCAAAAAATGCCACAACGCGTGAGACAATCCAGCAACTCTCATGGCTCACCACAAACACCTGAGTGAGATATGGTAAAAAGCACAATCTCCTATAATATAACAGTTAATGTGTGTTACTTATGATTGTTCTCAACTTGGCTTAGCAAAACTGTTAATTCTAACTACTGTTCATACAATTTATGGGGAATTGTTGAAATGTTGGAAAAGTACAGAACATATATCCTTATACTTCTAGCTCTTGTTCCACACTTTGCATCTTGCAGTGCAAGATAGAATTGAGTGGATGCAGACTATTGGTAATTTACATTAATTTTCATGTTATGTCCCCAATTAATGTAATTATTTACGTCTCATGTCATTCTGTCCTTCCCCCGGATATTGTGTTGCAGGATTTGATCTAATTACCATGGCAGGAAGGAAGTAATTAGATCAAATCCTGCAACACAATATCCGGGGGAAGGACAGAATGACATGAGACGTAAATAATTACATTAATTGGGGACGTAGACGTGGAATGACGATAGACATATAATTGGCTTAAGACAGACAATGGCCAGGACACAGGGATAACATGAGCTCACAGGATTAACAGGCCTCTCCAGGGGCCCCAGTGATGGAGGGTTCTGTCACACTTCTCCCCCTTCCAAATAGGACTGACACAGGAGGAAACCCCAAACGGGTTGACTCCGTAGTCAGTTAGTTCACTTAGCCCATCAATGCCCTCCCGAAAATGGTGCCCCAAATAATCTGCCCCTCCAAGAGCAGCACTCCCCCGCCCCACCTCTGACTCTCCAGAAAAATACAACTGCCGCTGGAGAGAAGTGCCTACAGCACCTTCTCTCTGGAATCTTCCCAGTCGCTGGGGAGTGATGATGCCTGCATCTTCTCCCTGGGGCTCCTGTTGTCGCTGTGGTGATGGGTTGGCAGCGCCATCTCCCAGGTCATCTGTGCGCCACTGGGGAGGAGGGAAGACACCCTTGGCTCCCTGAACTGGGGTCTGGGGCTGGAAAGGGAGGACAGGTTCCTCCACTTCCGAATCGGTGAGCTGCTGCTGGGGAGACTGGCCGCCTGCGCCATCTCCTGTGCACTCACTTGGCCGCTGGGGAGTGATGCCACCTGCACCCCCTCTTTGATGCTCCTTCTGCTGCTGGGAACATGGGCCGGCTGTGCCATCTCCCGGGTCATCCGTCAGCCGCTGGGGAGGAGGGACGACACCCTTGGCTCCCTCAATATGGATCTGTCGCTGGGGAGATGAGCCGGCTGCGCTGTCTTCCAGGTCATCCGTCAGCCGCTGGGGAGGAGGGACGACACTCTCAGCTCCCTCAACTGGGATCTGATGCGGGGGAGGGAGAACAGGTTCCTCCGCTCCCAGAGTTGTGAGCTGCCGCTGTGGAGACTGGCCAGCTGTGTCATCTCCTGGACACTCACCCACCTGCTGGGGAGTGATGCCGCCTGCATCCCCTCCTTGGTGCTCCATCTGCCGCTGGGGAGATGAGCCGGCTGCGCTGTGTCCTGGGTAATCCAACGGCCGCTGGGGAGGAGGGACGGTACCCTCCACTCCCAGGTCATCCGTCAGCCGCTGGGGAGGAGGGACGACACCCTCAGCTCCATCAGCTGGGATATGCCGCTGGGGAGGGAGAACAGGTTCCTCCGCTCCCAGAGTTGTGAGCTGCTGCTGGGGAGACTGGCCGTCTGCGCCATCTCCTGTGCACTCACTTGGCCGCTGGGGAGGGATGCCACCTGCACCCCCTCCTTGAGGCTCCTTCTGTTGCTGGGAACACGGGCCGGCTGTGTCGTCTCCCGGGTCATCCGTCAGCCGCTGGGGAGGAGGGACGATACCCTCAGCTCCCTCAACTGGGATCCGCCGCTGGAGAGATGAGCCGGCTGCGCTGTCTCCCGGGTCATCCAACAGCCGCTGGGGAGGAGGGACGATACCCTCCACTCCCTCGTGCTCCTGCTTCCGCTGGGGAGATGGGCCGGCTGCCGCATCTCCCTGGATTCCTGTTGCAGGTGCGGGGCAGAAGCCAGGGGCTCTCCACCCTGTTGTCAGCGCTTCAGCTGAGGGGTATGGATCTGGGCGAACTACCCAGCATTCGGAGGACCCCGGTGTGAAGACCGCAGCCTCATCTACCCATCCTGAGTTACCATCTGCCACGGGGTCAGGTAGCAGGGGAGGATCCAACTATGCAGATATATGGATGTAGCGTAGTCCGGTCAAACAGTGCAACGGCAAACAGCGAGGTCAAAAACGTATCCGAGGTCGAGGCAGGCAGATAAGAGGCAAAACGGTATAACAGGTCCGAGGTCGAGGCAGGCAGATCAGAATCGTAGTCAAAGAGCAGGCAAGGGTCGGTACACAAGGCAAGGTAATATCATAAAGAACAGCACACCCCAAAAAGCAATAAACTTTGAACGGGTACAGCAGATAAAACAAATGGCCTTTAAATAGGAAACCTTCTACTCACAATGAGGCCGCGGCGTGCCGTGCGCGGCGTGCGCGGTGTGACGTCATCGCGGCAGTATCCCGATCCGCGATCCCGGTGGGGGAAGGTGGTGACGCGCCTGCTCGTCCCTGGCGAGCAGGCGCAAGCCCGAGTGAGGCCGTGGAGGCAGGACTTCCCTGCCGGCGTCCGGTTGCGGCGGCATTGAAGCCGCGACCTCGCCGCGACCGTACGGCGTTGGCGGCATTGACGGGCGCGCCGCCGGGAGCCCCTGGCGTGACGCCCAGCCGACATCGGGTCGCGGCGGGGGCGGAGCCGCGACCCCGACGTGACCGCGCGGCGCCAGCGGCAGGACGGAGGGAGCTGCCGCGAGCACGCGAGGTAAGTGCCGCGGCGGCGCCCGTGACAGTACCCCCCCCGCCAGGAGCGCGCCCCGAGCGCGACGGAGCCGGACGAGAGGGGAATAGCGCGTGGAAACGGGCGACACAACGGGGAGCGTGCACGAAGCGAGCCGGAACCCAAGTCCGCTCCTCAGGGCCGTACCCCTTCCAGGCCACAAGGTACTGCAAGCCGTTGCGAATCCTACGGGAATCTAGGATCCTGTCAACGAGGTACTCCTCATGACCCTGGACGCCGAGGGGAGCAGGAGACTGAACGGGACCGGAGAACTGGTTGGACACAAACGGCTTCAACAATGAGACGTGAAAGGACCTAGGTATCCTCATGGTAGGTGGCAGAGCAAGGGACACCGTCACGTCGTTGAGCACGGCACGGATGCGGAAAGGACCGATAAAACGGGGCCCCAGAGTCCTGGACGACTGGCGCAATCGGATGTGTCGCGTTGACAACCAGACACGGTCACCCACTTGGTAAGCCGGAGGAGGCGATCTCCTGGAGTCGGCACATCGTTTGTGGCGTCGTTGGGCTTTCAGGAGGAGATCCCGGAGGTGCTGCCAATGTTTGTCCATGTCAGACACACGACAGTCAACCGCAGGCACCGAGGAAGAACGGGAAGACGGAGGAGGTAACACGACAGGGTGATAGCCCAGGGCAGCAAAAAACGGAGTACAGCCGATGGACTCATGAAGAGAACCGTTGTATGTCACCTCTGCGAGTGGGAGGAGAGAGGACCAGTTGTTTTGGCGTGTGTTGCTGAACATCCGTAGGTATTGTTTGAGCGTTTGATTTGTTCTTTCAGTCTGTCCATTGGTCTGAGGGTGATATGCCGATGATAAATGGAGCTGTATGCCGAGTCTCTGGCAGAGGCATCTCCAGTAGCGGGATATGAACTGTGTCCCTCGATCCGACACCATGTGGAGAGGGAGTCCGTGTAGACGGACAATATGGTTGAGGAAGACGTCGGCCAGTTGCAGAGACGAAGGAAGGCGTGGTAAGGCGATGAAGTGCGCCTGTTTGGAGAAGCGGTCGACAACCACCAGAATGGTGGTGTTACCTTGCGACTTGGGAAGATCCACGATGAAATCCATGGACACGTGTGTCCAGGGGACCATGGGAATGGGAAGCGGATGCAGGAGACCTTGGGGGCGTCTTCGAGAGGTCTTTTGGCATGCGCAGGTGTGACAGGCAGCGAGGTACGCTCGAATGTCTTTGGTAAGGGATGGCCACCAGAACGCTTTCCGTATGTGGTAGTCCGTCTTCCGAAAACCAGAGTGACCTGCGAGAAGGGACTTATGTCCCCAGTGAAGGACGTCCGGGCGGAGACTGGGAGGTACGTAAAGACGACCCGGAGGAGGACGTCCGGAAGACGAGGCGGTCCCTTGGGACATGCGGATTTTGCTCATAGTGCGGAGGGACAATCCGGCGATGAGGCGTGTGGACGGTATGATAGGCTCGTCAATTTGGTGGTCTCGGTGGCTGTCATGTTGTCTGGAGAGGGCATCGGCCTTGACGTTTTTGGAGCCCGGTCTGTATGTAATGTGGAAATTAAACCGGTTAAAAAAAAGCGACCACCGTGCTTGTCGAGGACTTAACCTCTCGATGCTTGGCGCTCTCGATGTACAACAGGTTCTTGTGGTCGGTCATGACGACTACGGGTTGTTCCGTGCCTTCTAACAGGTGGCGCCACTCCTCGAACGCTAGGAGTTCGCGGTTCCCAACGTCGTAGTTCCGTTCAGCCGTGGAGAAACCTTTAGAAAAGAAGGCACAGGGATGATATTTCGTGGTCTGGTCATGTCGTTGCGACAACACAGCCCCTGCTCCGGTTTCGGAGGCATCAACCTCTAGGAGATATTGTTTGGAAGGATCCGGCCGCCGTAGTATGGGGGCAGAGACGAAGGCTTCTTTGAGACGGTCGAACGCCTGACGGGCGTGTGTGGTCCACAGAGACGGGTCAACTCCTTTTTTAGTCATAGCAGTAATGGGAGCGGCTATGGTAATGTAATTTCTGATAAAGCGTCTATAATAATTGGCGAAGCCCAGGAAACGTTGGATGGCTTTGAGCGTTTGCGGGAGGGGCCATGCGGTTATGGCCTCGAGTTTTGCAGGGTCCATGTGAAGACCTTCGGAGGAGACGATGTACCCAAGGAAGGGCAAACGGGTCTTCTGGAAGACGCATTTTTTGGCCTTGGCGTACAAACCGTTCTCCCGTAGCCTCTGTAGAACAGCCTTTAGGTGACGTCGGTGTGCGTCGAGTGTAGGGGAATAGACGAGGATGTCGTCCAAGTATACAATGACGTGGGACAAAAGCATATCTCTGAAGACGTCGTTAATGAAGGCCTGGAAGACCGCAGGAGCGTTGCACAACCCGAAGGGCATGACTCTATATTCGTAGTGCCCGAAGCGGGTGTTGAAGGCCGTCTTCCACTCGTCCCTGGACTTAACACGAATCAGATTGTAGGCACCCCTGAGATCCAGTTTGGTGAAACAGGTGGCCCCTTTCAGGAGGTCGTAGATCTCTGTGATGAGGGGAAGCGGATATCGGTTCTTAACCGTGATACGGTTCAGGCCCCTGTAATCGATGCATGGCCTTAGGGACCCCTCTTTCTTGGCCACGAAGAAGAATCCAGCCCCGGCAGGTGAAGAGGACGGGCGTATGAAGCCTTTGTCTAGGCTTTCCTTGATGTATGTTTCGAGGGCTTTGTTCTCCGGTTCGGAGAGAGGGTACGTACGACCCCTTGGTGGGTTGGACCCAGGTAACAGTTCGATGGCACAATCGTAGGGCCGATGTGGTGGTAACTTCTCCGCATCCTTTTTGGAAAACACATCCAAGTAGTCCCAGTAGTGCTTTTGTACCAGGGTTCTGGGATCTGTGGGCGTGATCTCAAGGACGAGATTGACTCGGCGACAGGGCACAACACAAGACACATGGCACCGGTTGCTCCATGCCAGTATGTCTCCTCTGTCCCAATCGATGTGAGGGTTGTGTTGGCGTAGCCAGGGATGACCCAGGATGAGAGAGGCATGAGGAGACTTGATTATCTCGAACGTGAGCTGTTCCTGGTGGGTTACCCCCACCAGTAGGGTTAGGGGTATGGATTCCTGTGTCACGAGCCCTGATCCCAGAAGGGAGCCATCAACGGACGCCACCAGAGAAGGCGTGTCTTTGGTGCGAAGCGGTACGTGATTATCCTTGGCCCACTGGAGATCCATGAACATGCCCGCAGCTCCGGAATCAAGGAAGGCGCGGGTGGTCACCACATGATCCTCCCAGCGGATGGAGATAGGCACCATCATACGAGTAGCGGGAGGAGAAGTAAGGCGATATGTGCTTAGGGTGCCTTCTCCGGTACAACCTAAGCGTTGTCTTTTACCGGCCTGGTGGGGCAGGAAGACAAAAGGTGGTCTGCTTGCCCACAGTACATACATAGTCCATGTGTCCGTCTGTGCTTCTTTTCAGCCTCGGAGAGACGACGAACGTTCCCGATCTCCATGGGTTCATCGGCAACGGACGAGGGGGACGTAGAGGATGAAGCTCAAGTGAGACCGGAGGCAAACAGTCCTGTTTTTCTTCCGCGGCTGTGGTCTTGCAACCGCTCTTGGATACGTTTATCCACTCTTAGACATAGGGCTATGAGATCCTCGAGATCCGTGGGGGTGTCGTGGAAGACGAGAGCGTCTTTGATTTTCTCGTTGAGACCGCGTTTGAAGGCGGCCTTGAGAGCGCCCTCTTCCCAGTTGGTCTCATGGGCTAGGGTGCGGAATTCCACGGTGTATTGAGCCAAGGTTTTGCGGCCTTGGTGGAGATCAAGCAACGAGGACTCTGCGGTCTCTTTACGACCAGGAGCGTCAAAGACGGTTCGGAGAGCTTCCATAAAAGCGGGACAGTCCTCCAGGAGGTATGATTCTTGTTCAACGAGGGGTGATGCCCATAGCAATGCGTCGCCTTTCAAAAGTGATATAATGAACGAGACCCTTTTGGAGGATGTCAGGAACGCTTGGGGATGATTCCGGAAGTGGAGCATACATTGGTTGAGGAAGCCACGGCACTCCTTCGGATCCCCGGAATATTTCTCGGGCAGAGGAAACCGTGCGACGGCCCCCGTGTCCTCGTATGAGGCGTCTCTGCGATGAGGAGAACCCACGGTAGGTAGCGATGTCAAGGAACGTAGCAGGTCTGTCATGGCGTCGACCTTTTGCTCCAGGGTTTGAAGTTGAGCGGCCTGAGCGGCAAGACGCTGGTCCTGGAGGTCTTGACGTGCTTGCAGCCGTGCCATATCCGCGGGATCCATGTATGACCCGTTCAAAATTGTCACGGGGTCAGGTAGCAGGGGAGGATCCAACTATGCAGATATATGGACGTAGCGTAGTCCGGTCAAACAGTGCAACGGCAAACAGCGAGGTCAAAAACGTATCCGAGGTCGAGGCAGGCAGATAAGAGGCAAAACGGTATAACAGGTCCGAGGTCGAGGCAGGCAGATCAGAATCGTAGTCAAAGAGCAGGCAAGGGTCGGTACACAAGGCAAGGTAATATCATAAAGAACAGCACACCCCAAAAAGCAATAAACTTTGAACGGGTACAGCAGATAAAACAAATGGCCTTTAAATAGGAAACCTTCTACTCACAATGAGGCCGCGGCGTGCCGTGCGCGGCGTGCCGTGCGCGGCGTGCGTGACGTGCGCCGCGTGACGTCATCGCGGCAGTATCCCGATCCGCGATCCCGGTGGGGGAAGGTGGTGACGCGCCTGCTCGTCCCTGGCGAGCAGGCGCAAGCCCGAGTGAGGCCGTGGAGGCAGGACTTCCCTGCCGGCGTCCGGTTGCGGCGGCATTGAAGCCGCGACCTCGCCGCGACCGTACGGCGTTGGCGGCATTGACGGGCGCGCCGCTGTGAGCCCCGCGGCGGCGCGCATGACGCCCAGCCAACATCGGGTCGCGGCAGGGGCGGAGCCGCGACCCCGACGTGACCGCGCGGCGCCAGCGGCAGGACGGAGGGAGCTGCCGCGAGCACGCGAGGTAAGTGCCGCGGCGGCGCCCGTGACACCATCCTCGTATAAACAGTCAACAAAATCCATGGATACTGGGGCATACTGCTGAACATGGTCGAACAACTCTTGATATGCCTGTTCCAGTTCCCATTCTTGTGTGACCAAATAATCCAGGTCAGCCCACAGCTCGGCCACATATGGGATAGCCTCTGCCCTGCGCTCCTGGATGTCTTCCCCCCGACACTCCGATGTACTTCCGAAGTCGGGATCCTTTTCTATGCTTTCCAATAGTAATCCCGGGCCGCCGAAGCCATAGCCCTCTGTAGGACCTTTATCCTCCAGCCCCGGGCATAGCTGTGCTGCGTACCACCGCAGAGCCCGATATCCATCGTCCAACCTCAGCTCTGTCTGGACCAGCACCTCTAACTCTGCCACCCATTCCTCTTTGGGCTGCTCTCCCAGTAACGGCATTCGTGCCTCCAGCTGGAACCAGTAAATGTCCTTGCTGGTTGGGAGGCACTTACCCAAGTATTCCTGTTCCCATCGCAGAGTCTCCCACCAGAGTTGCCGACGGATATGATCACTCCACCGCAGCTCGTCCTCAGCCGATACAGGTCCGTTGTGTTGGGCCCATGCCTCCTGCATACGCCATCTGAACTCCAGTTCCATAGCTGAGGATCCTGGCGCTGCTCCTTCTCTGCCCGAAGGGTGACCAATCCTGGTGCTTTGGATGTCCCCGCTCCGGTGTGAAAGAGGAAACTTCCAGCCCCGGAAATCAGACCATAACAAATTTCTTTAAGGAAGCATCCCACCGCTTGCCACCAATGTGAAGGGACCGACCTGTACCCCGACTGGGTACTCCCGCCAAACGTTGCTTCCTCCTGATGGGACACCAACAAGTAACCCCTTCAGCACCAGGCAGAACCAGCGTTGTAGATAGAAGGAGGGACGTCGCTGCACCGAAGCCGCATTGGCACTGGGCTATCCGAAGCTTAGCTACACAGTGTGGCTAAAGCCCACCCCAAACATCAGGCAACACTCATGTTGAGGTGAAAACAGGACTCATTTATTAAAGCCAAATACAGAACTATATATACACAAGTAGAAAAGGGGCAAGACAAATATCACATGATCTAATTACCATGGCAGGAAGGAAGTAATTAGATCAAATCCTGCAACACAATATCCGGGGGAAGGACAGAATGACATGAGACGTAAATAATTACATTAATTGGGGACGTAGACGTGGAATGACGATAGACATATAATTGGCTTAAGACAGACAATGGCCAGGACACAGGGATAACAGGAGCTCACAGGATTAACAGCTACCTGTTGTGTAATTGATAATTAGGTATGCAGCAGTGACACCTAGTCATACCTACAGGGGGTCTTAAGACAAGGGCTAACTCACAATAACAGGGGAAACACTTCACACCTATACAATTAACAATGCACAGACAATCAGCCTTCTTCCTACCACAGGATGTCCAGCTGACGTTACAGTTCTGATACTCTGAGTGCTAAAACATGGGGTACATCAGCAGACTGAACCCCTGTATCCACACACAGAAGTCTCTACAAGGCCTGGGCCCATAGTCGATAGGGAGGAGGCTGGCTCTCAGGCCTCTCCAGGGGCCCCAGTGATGGAGGGTTCTGTCACAGGTAGGATTTACTGTTGGGCAACAGGGTTCAGACGCTACTCGGCGAGTCATCAATATAGTGGAGAGATGCTCTGGGTCGGGGGTTGGGTGCCTTCTCCTGTCTTTGGTCGCGGAGAAGGCATTTGACAGGCTTCACTGGGGCTTTTTAGAAGAAACAGTTCTGGAGATGAACTTTCCGAGGCCGTTCATTAAAGCTATTCTAGGACTGTATCACGACCCGAGAGCCAAGGTCCTTACGCTGGGATGCCATTCGGAAACATTTCTCATAACCAACGGGGCTAGGCAGGGATGTCCCATCTCCCCGCTTCTTTACATCTTATCACTAGAGCCATTAGCATGCAAGATTAGGGAGTCTGGAGAAATAACGGGAGTAGAGACAGATGGTATCTTCCACAAGTTATCCATGTTTGCGGACGACATTCTGCTAATGCTATCCAATGCAAAAACTTCCTTAGAGGGATTGCATAAAGAACTACAGGAATATAGTAGTGTTTCCTATCATAAAATTAATCTGAAAAAATCCCAGGCTTTACCATTTAATCTACAAAAAGAAGAAATCACTTTATTAAAAAGGAAATATTTGTTCGACTGGAAGAAAAAATCTATTAAATACTTGGGTATTAATATATATAGCAAATTAACTGAAATAGCGAGAAGAAACTTAATTAGAATTTGGAATAAGATAAAACTCAAATTAAAAGGATGGAGTGAATGTAATATTTCTTGGCTAGGGAAAATTGCAGCAATTAAAATGATTGTGATACCTGAACTACTCTATATTTTTCTAACTATTCCAATCGGTTTCAATCAAACTCAACTCATGCATATTCAAAAACAGATAAACTCATTCATGAGAAGCAATAGGCGATCTAGAATTTCAGAAGCAACCCAATACCGCCATAAGCTGTCTGGCGGAATGGGTATACCAAATGTTAAATTGTATTACCGAGCTTCTATCTTGGCAAATGCCTTAGTCTATAGTAATGATTCCATGGCTCCACATTGGAAAACAATGGAGAATAAAGCAGCATGCCCGCACAGAATAAATACTTACATGTGGATCAAACAGAAAATACAATATCCTAAGACAATCTACTCTACCACAAAAACTTTCCTTAAATATTGGAACAATCTAATTAAAAGGAGATTTAAACTTAAAGTACTATCTAGAGCAGCCCCGACAGAAAGTCTGGAGTACTGGATGCCAGACTTCCACTCCAAAAAATGGGTATCTGGAGGAATAACTAAATTTAACCAATTTTTTGAAGGTGACATGTTGATCCCGCTGGAATCTTTGAAGCAAAAATATAATTTGAGTCCAGGCTTAGTTTTCATGTATTTAAGACTGAAGCATTTCTTAAAAATGCCAGTGTTTGCAAATAGGCTGAAAAAGGAAAACATCACACCTATAGAACATAAACTAATCAATTCCAAAAACATCAAGGGAGGTATTTCTGTGTTTTATGAACAATTGTTGGGACTGGCATATCCTAATAAACCCTCATACCAAACCACATGGGAAAAAGAACTAAATATGAACTTTTCTGACGCAGAATGGGCCCAGGTGTATATACACTTGAAGGGAATCACTAGATGTGCTAACCTTACTGAATTTGCTAGTAAAGTGATCTTTAAATGGCACCTGACACCGGTCAGGCTAAATAAAACCGACAGTAGTACATATCCAATGTGTTGGAGAGGCTGCGGTCAGACTGCGGACCATAAGCCTATTTGGTGGGATTGCCCGATGTTACGAGATGTTTGGAACAGCATGAATGAATTAATAAAAGACAAAACCGGATTGCAAGTCGTATTGAAGGCCCAGACTGCAATATTAGGCATATTTCCAATGGTTAACATAATTTGTCTAATGGTCAAGTATCTCCTTGTGTGCAGGTGGAAATCCCCCCAAACTCCATCCAGATCTGATATTGAAAACAAAATTAATGAAATTAATACCCTAGAATTTACGGCAAATAAAGCTCTGGGATCCATGAACTCATATGCCAGATATTGGGCTATTTGGAATGACACATAACCACACATAGCTAATTTTAATAGCGAGCATGATAAGTCGCATGACAGAAAAGTATACACTAAACTAAAATAATTACCGTAAGACTTAACCACTTAACACCGAACACAAACTCTCTTATTTTATTTCAACCTGTTACTTACTTGGGTTAATATGCTCTTGTCATATTTTTGATTTTACATTGTTAGATGGGTTAACATGTTACAAGTCAGTTGATGGCAGTGGCGTCGCTACAGGGGGGCAAGGGGGGGCAATTGCCCCCCCTAGGTTAATCCTTGCCCCCCCTGTTGCCCCCCCTGCTAAATTTGGATCCCGTCTTTCTTTCTTTTTTTTTATTTATTTTTTTAACTGGGAGGAGAGAGAGGGTGCGGCCTGAGTAAGATCGGCAGCCAAGGCAACCAATCTTACGCAGGCCGCACCTCGAGCCCTGCTACTTACCTGTGGGAGGGTCTTCTGTACTGCATAGAGGAAGCGGAACCTAGCAGAGTTCACGTGACATCACATGACTCTGCTCCAGTCCCGCTTCCTCTGTGCTTTACCAGAAAACGCAGAGGGAGGCCGCACCCTCTGCTGAAGTCTGTGAGCGGCATCGAGGAGCTGCAGTGCAGGTAAGGGGTGGGGAGGGGAGGGAGTTTGAATGAGAATGTATGATTGAGGGAATGAATCTGTGAATGAAGTGTGTGATAGCATGGATGTGTAAGTGCTGGAACCTAGGCATGATGGGACTGTGATTGCTGTTAGCAATCACACTCCTATCATGCCAAGTCAGACAGTACATGCTGAAACCTAGCTAGCTGCCCCCCTTGTCTATGGATGCTGCCAGCAGTATGGGGTCTGCACATCACTTACAGCCATCCTGTACCAGCATGTACTGGCTGACTTGGCATGATAGGAGTGTGATTGCTAACAGCAATCACAGTCCCATCATGCCTAGGTTTCAGCATTTACTGGTTGGATGTGTAAGTGCTGGAACCTAGGCATGATGGGACTTTGATTGCTGTTAGCAATCAAACTCCTATCATGCCAAGTCAGCCAGTACATGCTGAAACCTAGCTAGCTGCCCCCCTTGTCTATGGATGCTGCCAGCAGTATGGGGTCTGCACATCACTTGCAGCCATCCTGTACCAGCATGTACTGGCTGACTTGGCATGATAGGAGTGTGATTGCTAACAGCAATCACAGTCCCATCATGCCCAGGTTTCAGCATTTACTGGTTAGATGTGTAAGTGCTGAAACCTAGTAATGATGTGACTTTGATTGCTGTTAGCAATCACACTCCTATCATGCCAAGTCAGCCAGTACATGCTAAAACCTAGCTGGCTGCCCCCCTTGTGTATTGATGCTGCCAGCAGTATGGGGTCTACACATCACTTACAGCCACCCTGTACCAGCATGTACTGGCTGACCTGGCATGATAGGAGTGTGATTGCTAACAGCAAGCACAGTCCCATCATGCCTAGGTACCAGCATTTACTGGTTGCCTGGGTATGATAGGAGTGTGATTGCTGTGTGGGCAGTGTGGACGGCAGGGCCGCCTTTGGGGTGCGCAAACCTGTGATCTATGCATGTAATTTAGGGGGTTTTAAATATACCTTTTAATGCCGTGTTTTTATATGAATTCCAATTGATCTATACCTGCAAAGCTGGGTTTTTGCGTTATTCTGTAGATCCATATCTATATATTTCCATACATTATTTATGTATACCTGCAAATACAGTGTTTGTATGTCTTATTCAGTTGATTAATACCTGCAATGCTGTTTCCATGTATTTATTTGATCTATACCTGCAATGCTACGTTTCATATACTACTGTATACCTGCAAATACAGGATTTGTATGTCTGATTCTGTTTATTTGATATATATCTTCAGTGCTGAGATCACAGGTGAATTTCAGTTGATCTATCCATGCAAAGCTTGGTTTGTGTGTTAATGTGTTGATCTATACCTGCTATCGGCAACTGGGGCTAATATTAATATATATGGGCAGCAGGGGCAAAAACGCTAAGGGGGGTATTAACGACAATGCAGTGTGAAAAATTCATCCTGATGCAGACGTCTGTGACGTGGATTGTGTCCTGCTGTTTGTGTGTTTTTGGTTATCAGTGTAGCAGAGCCTGTCCTCGGGTGTGTGTATAGGTGTTGGTGTGGCAGAGCCTGTCCTGGTGTGTGTTCAGTTGTCAGTGTGGCAGAGCCTGTCCTAGGGTGTGTGTTTGGGTGTCAGTGTGTCAGAGCCTGTCTGTGTGTGTGTGTGTGTGGGTTTGGATGTGGGTGTGGAAGAGCCTGTCCTGATGTGTGTGTTCAGTTGTCAGTGTGGCAGAGCCAGTCCTGGTGTGTGTGGGTGTCTGTGTGGCAGAGCCTGTCCTGGTGTGTGTGTGTAACATAGTAACATAGTAACATAGTTCATAAGGTTGAAAAAAGACCAAAGTCCATCAAGTTCAACCTATATACATATTGTGTCCCTACTGTGTTGATCCAGAGGAAGGCAAAAAACCCTTATGAAGCAGATGCCAATTGCCCCATACCAGGGGGAAAATTCCTTCCCGACTCCAAATATGGCAATCAGAATAAATCCCTGGATCAATGTTCTGTCCCTATTAATCTAATATCCATAACTTGTAATATTATTGCTTTCAAGAAACACGTCCAGGCTCCTTTTGAACTCTTTTATTGAGTTTACCATCACCACTTCCTCTGGCAGAGAGTTCCATAATCTCACCGCTCTTACTGTAAAGAACCCCCGTCTGTGCTGGTGTAGAAACCTTCTTTCCTCCAGCCGTAGAGGATGTCCCCTTGTTATAGATACAGTCCTGGGTATAAATAGGTCCTGGGAGTGATCTCTGTACTGCCCCCTTATATATTTATACATAGTTATTAAGTCCCCCCTAAGCCGTCTTTTTTCCAAACTAAATAACCCCAATTCTGATAATCTTTCTGGGTACTGTAATCCTCCCATTCCCCTTATTACTCTGGTTGCCCGTCTTTGAACCCTCTCCAGCTCCACTATATCTTTCTTGTACACTGGTGCCCAGTACTGTACACAGTATTCCATGTGTGGTCTGACTAGTGACTTGTACAGTGGTAGAATTATTTCCTTGTCGTGGGCATCTATGCCCCTTTTGATGCACCCCATGATTTTATTTGCCTTAGCAGCAGCTGCCTGACACTGGTCGCTACAGGTAAATTTACTGTTAACTAAAACTCCTAAGTCCTTTTCCATGTCAGTCGTCCCCAGTGCTTTCCCGTTTAATACATATTCCCAGCCTGGATTTTTCTTCCCCATGTGCATAACCTTACATTTATCTGTGTTGAACCTCATCTGCCACATCCCAGCCCAAGCCTCCAACCTATGCAGATCCATTTGTAATCGTGCGCTGTCCTCTATTGTGTTAACCACGTTACAGAGCTTAGTATCGTCTGCAAAGATTGATACTTTACTATGCAATCCCTCTACAAGGTCATTAATAAATATATTAAAAAGAATAGGACCCAAAACTGACCCCTGTGGTACCCCACTAGCAACAGTCACCCACTCAGAGTATGTACCATTAATAACCACCCTCTGTTTCCTATCACTGAGCCAGTTACTTACCCACATACACACATTCTCCCCCAGCCCAAGCATTCTCATTTTATGTACCAGCCTTTTATGTGGCACCGTATCAAATGCTTTGGAAAAATCAAGATATACGACATCCAGCGATTCACGCCGATCCAGTCTTGAGCTCGCCTCCTCATAAAAGCTGATCAGGTTAGTTTGACAGGACCGATCCCTTGTAAACCCATGCTGATATGGAGTCATACACTTATTTTCATTGAGATACTCCAAAATAGCATCTCTTAGGAAACCCTCAAACAGTTTACACACAACAGAAGTTAAACTAACAGGCCTATAATTCCCCGGGTCACTTTTTGTCCCCTTTTTGAATATTGGCACAACATTTGCTATGCGCCAGTCCTGGGGAACAGACCCTGTCACTATAGAGTCCTTGAATATTAGAAATAGGGGTCTGTCTATTACATTACTTAACTCCCTTAGAACGCGGGGGTGAATGCCATCTGGACCTGGTGATTTGTCTATTTTGATTTTTTTTAGGCGGCACTGCACTTCTTCCTGCGTTAGACAGGCGACATGTACTGAGGCATTTATCTCATCCTGCTGTATATTACCTGGCATTTCATTTTCCTCTGTGAATACAGCAGAGAAGAATATATTTAATAGATTAGCTTTTTCCTGATCCCCATCTATAACTTCTCCCTCATTACTTTTTAAGGGGCCAACGCTTTCATTTTTAACCTTTTTACTATTTATATAGTTAAAGAACATTTTGGGGTTTGTTTTACTCTCTTTGGCAATGAGTCTTTCTGTCTCCAATTTTGCTGCTTTTATCTGATTTTTACATATTTTATTTTTTTCCCGATAGCTTTTTAGTGCTTCCTCACTGCCTTCCTGTTTTAGTAGCTTAAATGCCTTTTTTTTGCCATTTATTGCCCCCTTTACATTTTTATTTATCCACATTGGTTTTCTCTTGTTCCTGACTCTTTTATTCCCATACGGTATGTACCTTTCACAGTGAGAATTTAAGATATTCTTAAAAATCTCCCATTGAGTGTCTGTACTCTTGTTTTTGAGGACATTTTCCCAATTTACAGTGTTAAGGGCTTCTCTTAGTTGATCAAACTTTGCCCTCCTAAAGTTCATAGTTCTTGTGGCTCCTCTAAGAGTTCCCTTATTGAAGGACAAGTTATAATGTATCATATTGTGATCACTATTTCCTAGATGCCCCCTGACCTGCGCATTAGTTACTCTGTCAGGTCTGTTGGTTAATATTAAGTCCAGTAGGGCGCCCCCTCTGGTCGGGTCCTGTACCATTTGGGACAGATAATTATCCTTACTTATAGTCAGAAACCGGTTTCCTTTATGAGATTCACAGGTCTCGCTTTCCCAGTTTATGTCGGGATAGTTAAAGTCCCCCATAATAACCACCTCATTGTGATTAGCTGCCTTGTTTATTTGCTTTAATAATTGATCTTCTGCTGCTTCCATTATATTTGGTGGCTTATAGCAAACCCCGATCAGTATTTTATTATTTTTCTTTCCATATATTTCTACCCATAATGACTCCACATTATCATTTCCCTCACATATATTCTCCCGCATTGTGGCCTTTAGGCTGGACTTTACATAAAGGCAAACTCCTCCCCCTTTTCGTTTTTTCCGATCCTTCCTGAATAGACTATACCCCTGTATGTTAACCGCCCAGTCATAGCTATCATCCAACCATGTCTCTGTTATACCCACTATGTCATAATTTTCTTCAGACATTATTAACTCCAGTTCGTCAGTTTTATTGGTCAGACTTCTGGCATTAGTAAGCATACAATTTAGAGGTGTATGGTTTTTTTCCCTATGAAGCCTATCCCTATTAACTATTCTAACCCCTCCCTCCGCTCCACCCCCAGGTACATTTGTAAGCCCCAGTTCTCTATCTACACTATCTTCCCCTTCTATATTGTAGTTTCCCTCCCCCCCTTTCCCTAGTTTAAACACTCCTCCACCCTTCTGACCATCTTCTCCCCAAGCACAGCTGCACCCTCCCCATTGAGGTGCAGCCCGTCCCTACCGTAGAGCCTGTATCCGACAGAGAAGTCGGCCCAGTTCTCCATGAACCCAAACCCCTCCTTCCTACACCAGCTTCTGAGCCACTTGTTTAGCTCCCTAATCTCCCGCTGCCTCTCTGGTGTGGCACGTGGTACAGGTAATATTTCAGAAAATACTACCTTGGAGGTCCTTGCCTTAAGCTTGCTACCTAAGTCCCTGAAATCATTTTTAAGGACACTCCGCCTCCCTCTCACTTTGTCATTGGTGCCAATGTGCACCATGACTGCTGGGTCTTCTCCAGCCCCTCCCAGTAATCTGTCAACCCGATCCACGATGTGCCGAACTCGAGCGCCAGGCAGACAACACACTGTTCGGCGATCCCGGTCTTTGTGACAGATCGCCCTGTCTGTCCCCCTAATAATTGAGTCCCCCACTACCAGCACCTGTCTGGCCTGCCCTGCGCTCCTCCTTCCCTCCTTACTGGAGCAGACACCCCTCTGGTGGTCAGAGGCAGTGACTTGCTGCAGTACTGCTAACTCTGAACTAACATCCCCCTCATCTGCCAACCGGGCAAACTTGTTGGGGTGTGCTAGATCAGGACTAGCCTCCCTGGCGCTTTTCCCCCTACCCCGCCTTCTAACTGTAACCCAGCTAGCTGCCTGACTGTCCTGTACCTCCATCCCACTATCCTCCCCCACCTCTACCTGCGAGAGAGCTTGCTCAGTGAGCAGCAGACTCCTCTCCAAGTTGTCAATAGATCTCAGTGTTGCCAGTTGCTCCTCTAGACTCAGGATTTGTGCTTCCAAATGAGCAACCCGCACACATCTCGCACAGCAATATGCACCCTCGAAGCGCTGATCAAGGATTGCATACATTGAACAAGATGTACACCTGACCGCATTGTCAAACATGGAGGACATCTTGGCAATGGGGATAACTCAAATAACTGGCAAAAACAGACAGTAAGGCGCAATATATATATAAATATATTATATGCAATCACAAGGATTTATACTTTACCCTCCTTCTTGCTTTTTAACTCCTTTTTGCTTTTTAACTCCTTCTTTGCTTGTAACTCCTCACTTAGAGATGTCACTTAGGAGATTCGCCCCAGCTCAGGATTCGCTTGTGTGTCCAAGCTAAATGCAACTGCAAAAGCCAAGCAGAACTCACAGAGAAGGTTACTTAATTAGCAACACACCTGAAATAGCCCTTACCCTTTTTTTTGCTTTTTTCAACAAAACTTTACACTGAACACAACACAAACAAACACAGTGTTCCCCCTTGCAATAGTAATGAATATACTCTCCTTCTTTGCTTGTAACTCCTCACTTAGAGATGTCACTTAGGAGATTCGCCCCAGCTCAGGATTCGCTTGTGTGTCCAAGCTAAATGCAACTGCAAAAGCCAAGCAGAACTCACAGTGTATGTTTGGCTGTCGGTGTCACAGAGCCTGTCCTGGTGTGTGTGTCTGAGTGTTGGTGTGACAGATCCTGTGTTGGTGTGTGTGTCTGAGTGTTGGTGTGACAGAGCCTGTGTTGGTGTGTGTGTCTGGGTGTCTGTGTGGCAGAGCCTGTGTTGGTGTGCGTGTGTATATTTGGTTGTCGGTGTCGCAGAGCCTGTCCTGGTGTGTGTGTCTGAGTGTTGGTGTGACAGAGCCTGTGTTGGTGTGTGTGTCTGGGTGTTGGTGTGACAGAGCCTGTGTTGGTGTGTGTGTCTGGGTGTCGGTGTGGCAGAGCCTGTGTTGGTGTGTGTGTTTGGTCATCTGTTCCTGGCACTTAATTTACAGTAGGAATTATGTAATTTATATTTATCCAGAGATAAAATGCCCTCCTGAAGTTGTAGTGACTTCAGGGGACAAAACGTTCAAGGCCCTGAAATCATTTAGTGGAAAAGTTATTTATTGTGTTATAATATTTATTTCAAGGATTAGTCGCACTCAATTGTGGCTTCAGGCTTCCCATGTTGAATGATCAAGTATTATTTTAGCCCAATAACAAAAGTATAATTCCATAGCACATTACTTTTGGAAATTATGAATGCCCCCCCGGTTTGACTGTGATATCTTGTGTGCCCCCCCTATATATTGTTTCTAGAGTCGCCACTGGTTGATGGTGAGGTATTATGCAACAAAACAGTTTAAACAGAAGCATCACCTACCTTTGTTTAAATAACTTATCCGGAATCAATAAAGGGAATAGAAGATCTCTATCTGTAGAAAGATTGTGAACAAATGTTTGCCAAGTCACTGCATTAATATTGCACTAATAAACTCACTTTTCCCTTCTGTATTATTATTGAAACTTGTGTAAAATGTGATGTGCTAATTACTGACAATGTTTTCTTTTCTGTACAATTAAAATGTCATTTAAAAATTCTAATAAAAAGAATGTTGAACAATTTCTCTCGGCAGTCCCATTTTGGTGGCTAACACTGCATCACTCTTGTTTTTTAGGAAATATACAAATATTGCACCAGAGTAATCATCAGTGAATGCTATTGTATATCTGAAACCTTCTTTAGCTGGTGGTTTTATAGGACCTGCTAAATATAGCTAATATAGCTGTGGCTCTTGTATCAGATTCTCTGTTCCTGCTCTGAACAAATTTTCCTTGAATGCAAACTTCACAATTTAGATTAGACTTTTCAGTCTTACCCTTAATTTTCATTCCTTCTACCACATTTTGTAGTTTTGCAATATCATCATAATTACAGTGACCTAGGATTTCATGCCACATTTGTATATCATGACATTCATGACAACTGTCATAATTTTTAACAAAAACATTCAGATAGTAAAGTCTATTGTACTTCTGGATTGTGAATTTGGTACCGTTTTTATGCAAAAGTTCATTCCTGCCTTGCTGGAAGCTGACTAATGCTCCACTGTTTGTTGCTGTATCTACATAGAAGATGTCTTGGGGGTATGAAGGTATGTATAACGCATTCTTCAGTGTTATCATCTTTTGCTTTCCCTCGCTGTCAAGCAAACAAACCTCTGCATCGCCTCTTCTCAGAGCCACACCAGTTGTCTTTTTTCCATCTGCAAGTTCCATTGAATGTTTCTCCGGTTTAAAAGTGTCATCAAAGCTCTTAAATTTTCTGATGGCAGTAATTATATGGGACATTGCTCCTGTATCAACCATTAGTCCCTTTAGTTTTAACTCATCTAGTGGGTCATTTGTAATTTTAAAAGCAAATGAGTGTGTGTTGTCGGCATCATCTTTTGCTTGTCTGACATTGTCTTTCTTTTTATGCCTGCAATTTGCATCTTTGTGTGTTGAGCTTTTGCAATAGCTACACCACAGCGATTGACCTTTATTTTTATTGTTTGAACACGCTCTGGCCCTGTGTCCCTTTTGGCCGCAATTGTAACAAAAAATGCTAGGATTATCTCTCTCTTTAAATCTTGGAGTTGTGTTACTCACTTTTAATATATTATCATTAATTGCACTGCTGCTGTATTTTTCAGTATCCTCAAAACTTCTCAATTGTGTTTTAAACTCTGCAAAAGTTACTTTTTCATCCCCTTGTGTAATGTGGATGGCAAATAGTTTAAATGATTCAGGTAAACCTTTCAAAATCATTGCAATCAACAGTCCGTCACTTAATGTTTCTCCAGCATTTCTCAGCGCTTTAATGGCTGTCTCTGCACGTATAATATAGCCAGTTACACTCTCATTTACAGCCTTCTGTAGAGATGTTAGTTCAGTATATAAACTGATTATGCGTGGCTTTCCTTTACCTGCATAATAGTCTCTCAATATTTGAAGTGCCTTTCTTCCATCATCAGCTGCTTCTCTCATAACCAGGGACAAACTTTTATAATCTAAAAATTGAATTAATTCAGCATATGCTTCTTCATTTTTACTGTTATCTTCATCCTCATCTTCAGTGTCTGCAGGCACATTCAGGATGGTCTTTTTAAGACTCATTAACCTCAGATGTCCCAAGAACTTATTCAACCAAAGTTCATAATTCTTTTCATCTCCATCAAAGCAAAGTCTGCTCCATCGGTTTCCTGCATCCTTCCTGGGCCCATAACCTGTTGCCATTTTAATTATTAGGATAGGATAACCGGGTATATAAGAAATTTATATATATAAAGATGGAGGCAAAACACACAGGTACTCCTTGCTTCTGTGTCTTTATTGAAACATATTAACTGCTTCTCTTCCTGTTCAGGAGGAAGGAGGAGATAACAACATAAACTTTATTTATACTTATCTTAACCATACAATTGTATCACATAGGCTATAGCACTGTGAGAGCACTTTCAGATTATATCTCAACACAGCGAAAAATGAATGGATCTCTCAGGCAAGCTCTGGTCTTATAAAGGCGCCTTCAGAATTCAAAAAACAGCAGCACAGGCATTGGACGAGACCCTTAGCGTGACGTCACAAGAGTGTTTGAAATTTTGGCGGCTGCGCGGCAAAAACGAAGACAATCACGAAGAATCTTTGATTCTTCGTGGTTGTGAGTCTTCGTCTTCTCCTACGTTTTGCCGGCACTGTATTCCCTTCGGCGCGTCTTCGGCACGAACAAAAAAACGGCCTCTTCGTGCTCGTTTCCATGTTCGCCCGAAGACGAATGCGCAAGTCTAGTATATATCGTTTATTCTCTTATTTCTAAAATTATCCCAGTTTTTAAGACTTAATTGTCGGATGTTAATTTGAAGAGATTCCAAAGGAGCCGATATTATTATTTTATTATTCAGACCTACTCGGTGTTTAAAAAGGGTCCAAAACTCTATAGCACTTTTTAAAGAGATAGGTAGAGTATTTATGATTGATTTTGTACAGTCTTTATGTTTCCATAATAGGCATTCTAAATTAGCCATTCCTGTCAGTTCTTGTTCCACTAGGAACTAGTCCTCTTTATGGCTGTTTTTATATTGTAGCTTCATTATGTGTATTATATCTTTCTAGGCATGGTACATTTAGTCCTCCTTTGGTTTTACTAGCATATAGAATTTTTTTGGATACTCTAGGTTTTTTGTCTACCCATATGAATTTTTTTGGAACATTTGGATCCACAGAGAAGGAAGTTTAATAGGGATAAATATTTCAATCTTATGGATTTTTATATATATATTTATATGTTTTTATATTTTTATATATGTAATTTTTATATATTTCTATATATATATTTATATTTCTGACCTATTTATTTATATTTTTTATATACCTTTTATGATAAATGTTTGAGAGAGGGGAATTAATTTTTTAAGTATATATATTGGATATTTATTATATGTATCATATTGATCATTCATTGTGTTTATTTATTCCATATATTGCGATATATATCCATTGTATCTTGTAGTTATTTGTTCATGTATTTATTTCCATGTTTTATTATGCATATATTGTGGAATCATGGTCTAAAATTTATATAAAATCCATAAAATGCACTTTATAATTGATTATATCTATATGTATACTTGTAACCAAACAAATCAATACAAAAAAATCAACATGTGTTTTGCCGGCAAATTGAGATCATTTTTAGGCTCCATCTTTCGTACCAATGTTTAAATATACCCTTAATTGATTGTTTAATCCATTCTACTTTGTATCGGATTGTTGCCACTTAACTGGTTATAATGTAATCAGAGATAATTAATCACAACACACACGGAACTGAGCATATAAGGAGGGAGGAGAGAACAAGTCAACACGCCACTGAGGAAGCCTGATTGGGCAAAACGCGTTTGCGTGTTGAACGTCACCGCGTTATACCTGCAAGTCGCCCGTTTTGGAGGAAATTGGAGAGACTCAGATACGCGAGAGACAGTTTTTAAATGTAAGCATGCTGCACCTTTTTAAATATTAAAACGTATTTATACCTTACCTTCCTGCCTCTCTATTTTTATACTCCTTGATCCGTGTTACCGTTGTGTGAACGGAGAAAACGCTTGAGGAAGTGATCCAAGGAGAATCTCTGAATACAATCCGATAAGTGAATACGGAGCTGAAACCCACTTGTTGTGTACTTGCGAAGTCAGAGAAAACTTATTGCTCAGTTACATGTGAGTGAGACATCACTTAGGGGAAACATTTGATTTGTATACATTTATGGAAAGCACTATGATTTTTTGTCTTTCGTTTTTTGTTCCTACATATTGACACATTACTTTGATACAACGGATGGAGACCTAATTTGACAATTGGAAAGCAAATATAAGTATTATTGTTTTATATCTCCATTTCTACACTTTTTTGGTGAAATATTAATAGTCACTTTCACATTTTGATTTATCAATAATTATTATTTTCTTCGGTGCAACACTTTTCTATCTTTTATGATTATTGGTGGTATTTTGGGGCTATACTTCAAGTGTTTGCAGCATTATCTATAACTTTCACACAATATTGTATGATATTTAGCGCCTGATCATTATTATAATTGTTATTCATACAGATAATCTGAGAAATGTCTGCCGAAATATTAATACCTAGATAACGGATTGCCTGATCCTGCCACTTCATGGGAAAAGTGTTTAGCAGAGTAGACTTAAGCTCAGTAGAGATGTTGACCCCCAAAATCTCCGATTTTTGAAGGTTAATTAAGTAGTTGGAAAAACCCTTAAAGATCTCCAGCTCTTTCGCCACGTGAATGAGGGAGGTCACTGGGTCTGATAGCATACAGAGCATATCGTCAGCGTATGTGGCAAACTTATGCGTGAGACCCGCCACCCTAAAGCCCGTGTCATGACCCAGGTAAGCAGGTCAGGTAGGAGCCCAGTAGCAGGGGATACAAAGGGTTCCGTTTGTACCCCACGATGCATGACGGTAAGTGGGGTGGTACGGACAGGCGCAATAAAACACAGTACAAACAGAAGACGCGGAAAGGTACTGTATTAATTTAGGTGATATGACCAGCAAGTAAAGGCAGAAAGTCTCTAGGCAGGATGCCCACTGGCAGGGCTGACGGATACGGAGGCCCACTGGATGGGCTGATGGCAGGAGGCCCACTGGCAGGGCTGACGGGTACGGAGGCCCACTGGCAGGGCTGACGGGTACGGAGGCCCACTGGCAGGGCTGACGGGTACGGAGGCCCACTGGCAGGGCTGACGGGTACGGAGGCCCACTGGCAGGGCTGACGGCAGGTACAGGCAGGTAGCTCACGGTACAGGCAGGTAGCTCACGGTACAGGCAGGTAGCTCACGGTACAGGCAGGTAGCTCACGGTACAGGCAGGTAGCTCACGGTACAAGGCCAAAGCAGAGCGGTCATAACACTACAATGCAAAGGCCCTGACTGCAGGGCTGGGCAGGCTTATAAAGGCTGAGCTAATTAGATAGCAAGGTGCACCTGGACATGATAATCAGCCAGAGAGGTCCTGAGTGGCAAGGGCGGCCACTAGTGGTTGACAACGGGAATGAGCCACACAAAGTAAGAACAAGTCCAGCCAGCGAAGGGTGAAAACGTGACATACCCCCACCGCAAGGTCTGCGGTGAGACTTCTTCTTCGTCCTAGCACGTAGTGCTTTCTCATACGCTTCCAGATCTTCACGACATATTACATTGCCGTTGGAAGTCACTACACGATCTGATGGCAGAGGTTCTGGTGTGCTGAGTTGGGCTGGATAGGCCTCAGCTGCTGGATACACAGATGTGATAGTCCCGGTATGTGCTTGTCTTGTCCTACTTCTACTCCTGTGAGTGGTAGGAGTGGTGCTTCTGACTGCACAAACAGCCGGGGGGTTGATCTCCATGGATGTGTCCATGACCTCTGCATCAGATGACGCACTGTCCTTATAGGACCACTCGGGGATGTCAGACAAGGTCTGCAGGTCTTCTGAAATTGTGATGGAGTGCATAGGAGTCACAGGTGCCGAGGACTGGTTAACCCCTGCATCACCTGTCTGTGGATGTGACAGGGTATGCGCCTGCTTTGTGACGTTGCGGGCGTCATATGCAGGTTCCGGGGCATGGGGTTTCTCCAGGTGGGTTGTGGACGGTTTGACTGGTTTGTGCGGACAATATGTAATCCTATGACCAGTCTCTCCACAATAATAGCATAGGTTATCATCTTGTCTTTTCTGTTTTTCCTCCTTGGTAAGTGGCTCTCGCTTGAAGCTTTTCTTAGCAGCCTTCTTGCTTTTGGTCTCCATCTTGGTCTCTTTAGCTACATGGTCGGGTTTTAACACAGTCCTTACAGATATACATATCTGGAGTAGACACTACGCCAGTACTTCTAGAACTGCGGTTATCCCCGCGGACTCCTTGGTATGGCCTTTGCATTCTGTCATGACCCAGGTAAGCAGGTCGGGTAGGAGCCCAGTAGCAGGGGATACAAAGGGTTCCGTTTGTACCCCACGATGCATGATGGTAAGTGGGGTGGTACGGACAGGCGCAATAAAACACAGTACAAACAGAAGACGTGGAAAGTTACTGTATTAATATAGGTGATATGACCAGCAAGTAAAGGCAGAAAGTATCTAGGCAGGATGCCCACTGGCAGGGCTGACGGATATGGAGGCCCACTGGCAGGGCTGACGGATATGGAGGCCCACTGGATGGGCTGATGGCAGGAGGCCCACTGGCAGGGCTGACGGGTACGGAGGCCCACTGGCAGGGCTGACGGGTACAGAGGCCCACTGGCAGGGCTGACGGGTACAGAGGCCCACTGGCAGGGCTGACGGGTACAGAGGCCCACTGGCAGGGCTGACGGGTACAGAGGCCCACTGGCAGGGCTGACGGGTACAGAGGCCCACTGGCAGGGCTGACGGGTACAGAGGCCCACTGGCAGGGCTGACGGGTACAGAGGCCCACTGGCAGGGCTGACGGGTACAGAGGCCCACTGGCAGGGCTGACGGGTACAGAGGCCCACTGGCAGGGCTGACGGGTACAGAGGCCCACTGGCAGGGCTGACGGGTACAGAGGCCCACTGGCAGGGCTGACGGGTACAGAGGCCCACTGGCAGGGCTGACGGGTACAGAGGCCCACTGGCAGGGCTGACGGGTACAGAGGCCCACTGGCAGGGCTGACGGGTACAGAGGCCCACTGGCAGGGCTGACGGGTACAGAGGTCCACTGGCAGGGCTGACGGGTACAGAGGCCCACTGGCAGGACTGACGGGTACAGAGGCCCACTGGCAGGGCTGACGGGTACAGAGGCCCACTGGCAGGGCTGACGGGTACAGAGGCCCACTGGCAGGGCTGACGGGTACAGAGGCCCACTGGCAGGGCTGACGGCACAGGCAGGTAGCTCACGGCACAGGCAGGTAGCTCACGGCACAGGCAGGTAGCTCACGGCACAGGCAGGTAGCTCACGGCACAGGCAGGTAGCTCACGGCACAGGCAGGTAGCTCACGGCACAGGCAGGTAGCTCACGGCACAGGCAGGTAGCTCACGGTACAGGCAGGTAGCTCACGGTACAGGCAGGATGCTCACGGTACAGGCAGGATGCTCACGGTACAGGCAGGGTGCAGGTACAAGGCCAAAGCAGAGCAGTCATAACACTACAATGCAAAGGCCCTGACTGCAGGGCTGGGCAGGCTTATAAAGGCTGAGCTAATTAGATAGCAAGGTGCACCTGGACATGATAATCAGCCAGAGAGGTCCTGAGTGGCAAGGGCGGCCACTAGTGGTTGACAACGGGAAAGAGCCACACAAAGTAAGAACAAGTCCAGCCAGCGAAGGGTGAAAACGTGACAGCCCGAGATGTTGACATTAGCTCTAATCGTGCACGCTAAAGGTTCCATAACCAGGATGAACAAGAGGGGAGAAAGAGGACAGCCCTTCCTGGTGCCATTTCTCAACTCCAGTACCCCAGACAAAATACCATTCACCCTTATCTGTGCCGTAGGGTTGGAATATAGCGCTTGTAGTTGATTAAGGAAGCTTCCCTCAATCCCTATCCTATCTAGGACTTGAAACAGAAAAGGCCATGCTATCCTGTCAAATGCCTTTTCGGCATCCATAGAAATCAATGCGAATGAGGAACTACAACTTTGGGCTACCATCAGAAGGTTAAGAACCCGAATGATGTTATCGCAGGCCTCCCTACCTGGGACAAAACCTACTTGGTCCCCATGGATCATAGAGCACATCGCCATAACCTTGGCCAACAGTTTCATGTCGGTGTTAATAAGTGAAATCGGGTGGTAGTAAGAACATTCCCCTGCATCCTTTCCAGGTTTGGGCATCAGCACTAGGTTCGTCTGAGGATGGTGGATCTGTCCCCCTGCAAAAGAATTGAAAAGCGTAACTAGGTTGGGCCCCAACACTTCGAACAGACGTTTGTAGTATGTGCTAGTGAAACCATCTGGACGGGGCTTTTGACCTGGGGGTGGCCTTGAGAGCAGCTTTGATCTCATCACATGTAACTGAGGACATCTCTGGCCTCATCATCCAGTCGTGCGGTAGAGAATTTAGCCAAGTAGGAATTTACCGAGTTAAAAAAAGAAGGGTCAGTATAAAGCAATGGCGGCAGGTTCTAGAGAGATTTGTAATATGATAGGAAACACTTAGTGATACCGTTGGATTCATGACATGAAGAACCTGAGGGATCCCTAATTTTAGCAATATAAGAGGACAATTTCCGCACCCTAAGCGCCCTCACGCAGTTCATAGAAGAGCTTTCTAGTGAATGAGAATATGCGTTCAATAGATGTATCCATCAGAGTGGCCAACTGATCCCTAAGGGTCCGTAACTGAGGAACAACGTCAGGAGCCAAGGTAGCCTTGTGGGATTGCTCCAACTGATAGATTTTATTGATAATTGAGTGAGTTTCCTTTTTTTAATCGTGGATCCTAACTTTATAAGATGACCCCTGAGGACCGCCTTATGGGCTTCCCAAATCGTCGGAAAGGGTCGTTCATCTGTGGTATTTTCCTGAAAATAATTGCCTATATGAGCCAACAGCTCTGACATATGTGAGGGATTGTCCAGCAGATTATCGTTAAATTTCCAACCCCAAGGTTTAGGTAACGGAGGCGTCAGCTGGAGGGTGAGGTGCACGGGGGCATGATCGCTAAAAGATTGAATATCTATACTAGTGGAGTGCAGTTGGAGGAGATGGTGGTGGAAAAGAAACAATGCGTCAATTCTAGTGTATCTGTTGTGGACAGCTGATTAAAATGTAGGGGAAGAGGAAGCTACCCTGGGCTCCCAGGGCAAGGAGAGGCCCTGAAGAAGACCATCCCTGAGCCAAGTGAAGCAATACCTGCCTGGACCTTTGTGTGCTGCCTTGGGGAGGTTTTCCAGAGCCTGGCTTAGCTGGGTCTGGCTGGGAGGTTACGTTTGTCTGAATGAGGGAGAGCCTGAGTTAATATGTGGATGAATTGTCTGAATGAGGGACAGCATGAGTTAATATGTGGATGAATTGTCTGAATGAGGGAGAGCATGAGTTAATATGTGGGTGAATTGTCTGAATGAGGGAGAGCATGAGTTGTCTGAATGAGGGAGATCATGAGTTAATATATGGATGAGTTGTCTGAATGGGGGAGAAAATGAGTTAACATGTGGATGAATTGTCTGAATGAAAGAGAGCATGAGTTAATATGTGGATGAATTGTCTGAATGAGAGAGAGCATGAGTTAACATGTGGAGCCTAAAACTTCAAGAAAAAGTTGAATCAAAGAAAGAAAAAAGAATAGCTAAAGATAAAGATCAAGACCAGGAAAAAACGAGAGAACATAATGTCTCAGCCTTTTTTTCGCCGACAGCTCCCGCCTAGTTTAACTGGAACTCCCTCTGACTGGAGTAATGATTCAAATAAAATTATTCAATTAAATACAGAAGTGACACAACTCGATCTCTCAGAGAACAAAGTGATAACATCAGGACAAATGAAGGATAGCCTGGCACAGCTCTTCGAACAGATAAAAACAGAAATTCATACTAATTCCAAAGATATCCAAAAGGACATTAACAACCTGGCAGACAGAGTTAAAAAATTAGAAGAAAAACTGGATCTAACTTTAGTCCAAGCGAATTAAAACAAAGAAGCTATAGAAAATCTGGAAAGGAAAATATCTAATATGGAAGAAAAAATGCATTATCTGGAAGATAGAGCTAGACGTAAAAACATCAGAATAAGAAATATACCAGAAGCAATCTCTCAAGAAAAAATGGAAGAACTGGAGCTGATATTTGAGTGTATCGGTTACCAAAACCAAGATCTATAACAGAGGTCTCGAGGGATGTTGTGGTGATTTTTCAGTTCCTCAAATATGTTATGCGGGACCTAGGACAACACGGATTATGCACCCACAAAGCAGAGACGGTAGCGTAGCTCAGCACAACGGGTATAGGAAGTTCCACGGTCGAGGCAGGCAGCACAGGAGCAAGGTCAATATACAAGCCAAAGTCGGGGCAGGCAGCACAGGATCAAGGTCAATATACAAGCCAAAGTCGGGGCAGGCAGCACGGAATCGAAGTCAGAAAACAAAGCCAAGGTCAGGAACACGTAGATCAATCAGAAACTCACGATAACCCAGAGATACACAACAGTGACTCTTTGAACGGGCAATGAACTAATGGAACAGGAGGTTTAAATAGGAAGAAGGGCGGGAAACACCATAGCAACCAAAAAGAAACAACATAGGAAGACGTCATCGCGACCGGCGCACACTAATGGCGTCGGCGCGAAAAATAAATAAACAAACCGACATCTGCGTGTGCTACACCCGCGAGCGCCGCGGGTGTGCCACATCGGCAGATGCCGCCGAAGTCGAGCCCCGCGAACGAGTCGCGGCAACCCGCTCATAACCCTGCGAGTGCCGCCGACTCGTCGCGGCGGCTCGCTCATGATCACTGGTGCGTCGTGGGCGTGCCACGGCGGCTCGCATGTCATCATGCGTCCGTCGTGGACGCGCCACATCGACGCGCCCCTCATTCTGTGCCGCGCGCACAGTACACCGAGAAGACGTGCCCGCGGCACGTCCTCTCAGTGTACGTGCCGCGGGCACGTCATACCGAGGAGACGGGAGCGCGTCAGCGCGCAAGCGCCGCCCACCAGCGGCAGACCGGCGAGGGACCGCGGCGGACACGGCAGGTATGACACAATCCCCCCCCCCAGGAGCGCGCACCGAGCGCGAAGGACCGGGACGAAGCGGGAAGCGAGCGTGAAAGCGGGAGACACAGAGAGGAGCATGAACGGAGCGAGCAGGAAGCCAGGACCGTTCCTCCGGGCCATAACCCTTCCAATCGATCAAGTACTGAAGGGAGCCACGGTGCCAACGAGAATCAAGGACGCGATGAACCACGTGTTCCTCGTGACCACGAACGAGAATAGGAGCAGGGCGACGAGCAATAGAGATACGGGGGGCAACACAAGGCTTCAGAAGGGAGACATGGAAGGTGTTGGGGATCCTCATAGACGGCGGTAGAGCAAGGGACATAGCAACCTCGTTCACCCGCTTGAGGATACGAAAGGGACCCACATATCGGGGACCCAGGGACCGGCAGGGCTGACGAAGGGAGATGTGCTTGGTGGATAACCACACATAGTCACCGGCTCTATAACGAGGGGAAGGAGCGCGTCCCTTGTCGGCAGCTTTCTTGCCTCGAACCTGAGCTTTCACCAATTGTGCACCCAGCTTCCTCCAATGTTCCCGCAGGTCGGATACCCGTTTTTCCACTGCCGGTAAACCTCCACCACGGGACGAGGAAGGAGGAGGTAGGACGACAGGGTGGTACCCTAAAGCAGCAAAAAAGGGAGAACACTGTAAGGCAGTGTGCAGGGAATTGTTATAGGTCATCTCGGCCAAGGGTAGGAGGGAAGACCAGTTGTCTTGCCTGTCGTTGATGTACAAACGCAAGTATTGCTTAAGGGTTTGATTGGTACGCTCCGTTTGCCCGTTGGATTGAGGATGGTAGGCAGACGTGAGGTGCATGCGAATGCCTAGTCTATGACAGAGGGCTTGCCAGTACCGGGAAATAAATTGTGGACCTCTGTCTGAGACCACGTGTAGGGACAGGCCATGCAACCGAGCCACCTCTCGTATAAAGACGTCTGCCAGTTGTGCTGCTGTGGGAAGTCGGGGTAGCGCGACAAAATGAGCCTGTTTAGAGAACCTGTCCACTACCACGAGTATGGTGGTGTGTCCTCGTGAGACAGGGAGGTCTACTATAAAATCCATGGAAATATGAGTCCAGGGAGTCCTAGGCACAGGGAGAGGTAACAACAGGCCGTGGGGACGGGAGTGTGGTGTCTTGTGACGAGAGCACTGGGGACAGGCGGCTATGAACGCGTTTACGTCATGAGACAAGGAAGGCCACCAGAACGTTTGCCGTAACAGGAACTCCGTTTTACGCGTGCCGGGGTGACCAGCGAGCGATGAGTTATGTCCCCAACGCAGGACTGCGGTGCGAAAGCGTTGTGGTACGAATAGACGTCCCGCAGGGGGTCTTTGAGATGCGGTGATGTGGTATACGGATCTTAGCCATGATGGCAGAGGACAGAAAGGAAAGGATGCGTTTTTGTGGAATGATGGGTTCTTCTTGTTGGGAGTCGTGGTGACAGTCGAACTGTCGGGAGAGGGCATCTGCTTTTTTGTTTTGTGAGCCGGGTCTGTAGGTCATCACGTAGTTAAATCTGGTGAAGAACAGGGCCCATCTCGCTTGTCGTGGATTCATTCGCCGTGCACTTTCTATGTATTGTAAGTTTTTATGGTCTGTCATGACCACGACGGGTTGTTTAGTTCCTTCGAGGAGATGTCGCCATTCTTCGAAGGCGAGTTTCACTGCTAGCAGCTCCCTGTTCCCAACGTCGTAATTGCGTTCGGCAGAGGAAAAGCTCTTCGAGAAGAAGGCGCAAGGGAGGCATTTGGAAGTGGTCGGATGACGTTGAGACAGGACAGCTCCCGCACCGTTCTCTGATGCATCTACCTCCAGAATGTACTGAAGGGCAGGATCCGGGCGTTGTAGCACAGGGGCTGAGATGAATGCTCGTTTGAGCAGGTGGAACGCCTTTATGGCCTCGCTGGACCAGACCTTGGGGTTTGCTCCCTTTTTAGTAAAAGCGGTGATGGGAGCTGCGATACTGGCATAGTTCCGGATGAATCGCCGGTAGTAGTTCGCGAAACCCAGAAACCGCTGGACCGCTTTCACGGTTCGTGGAATCGGCCAGTCTGTGATAGCCGTCAGTTTAGCGGGGTCCATCTCCAATCCCTTGCCAGAGATGATATATCCCAGAAAGGGAAGGCTGTGTTGTTCGAATACGCATTTCTCGGCTTTCGCATATAAGCCATTGTCGCGTAGTCTCTGCAGTACGGAACGGAGATGCTTACGATGGATGTCGAGGTTTGGCGAAAACACGAGGATATCATCGAGGTATACGATTACGTGCGTGAGTAGCATGTCTCGGAACACGTCGTTGACAAACGCCTGGAACACCGCTGGTGCATTGCAGAGACCAAAGGGCATGACTCTGTACTCGTAGTGGCCGAATCGTGTATTGAACGCGGTTTTCCATTCATCGTTCTCCTTTATGCGGATCAGGTTATAGGCTCCCCTCAAGTCCAGTTTTGTGAAAATCGTGGCTCCTTTCAACCGGTCATAGATTTCCGTGATCAAAGGAAGGGGGTAACGATTTTTAACGGTGATGCGATTCAGACCTCGGTAGTCAATACAAGGTCGAAGCGATCCTTCCTTTTTGGACACAAAGAAGAAGCCGGCACCGGCAGGTGAAGCGGAGGGCCGTATGAACCCTTTTTCCAGGCTCTCTTTTATGTATTGTTCCAGTGCTTCGTTTTCTGGTTCTGATAACAGGTAGGTACGCCCTCTAGGCGGCATGGTATCAGGCAGCAAGTCAATGGCACAATCGTAAGGCCTGTGGGGAGGTAGTCGTTCGGCTTGTTTTTTGGAAAAAACATCCAGGAAGTCCCAATACTGCTTGGGTACCAGGAGTTTGGGATCTGTAGGCTTGATTTCCAGGACAAGGTTTACTCGTCGACATGGAACGGAGCAAAGACGGTGACATCGGGGACTCCAAGCCAAGATCTCTCCTCTTTGCCAATCGATACGTGGGTTGTGGGTTTGCAGCCAGGTGTAGCCCAATATGAGAGGCGCATGCGGGGACTGGATTATTTCGAACACTACGGTTTCTTTGTGGGTAGCTCCGATGAACATGGTAAGGGGCGAGGTCTCTCGGGTGACTACGCCTGGACCCAACAGGGTGCCGTCTACGGTAGTAACGACTGAGGGTGTTTTCTTAGTACGCAGGGGCACGCGATGTTGTGCTGCCCATTGTTCATCGAGGAACACTCCCGCCGCACCAGAGTCTATGAACGCTTGGGTGACCACAGTGTGGTCGTGCCACCTAAGCGATATGGAAAGCAACATGCGGTTTGGAGGAGTGGAAATAGTCGCGCTTAGGGGTTCTCCTCGACTGCTCCCTAAGCCCTTTCGTTTCCCGGACGTACGGGACAGGAACGCAGGAGGTGACCTGTTTGTCCGCAGTATAAACAAAGGCCGAGGTTCCTCCTTCGGGTCTTTTCTGTGTCCGAGAGATGGCGTATGGTGCCTATCTCCATGGGTTCGTCAGTAGGAGGCCTGGTGACGATCGGTGGTGGCAGGGGCGAGGACTGAGGCGTGTAGGGACAAGACTTGCGGTTTCTCTCTTTCTCTGTGTTCCTTTCTTGGATGCGTTTATCGACGCGAAGACACAGAGCGATAAACTCCTCTAGGTCAAATGGTGGATCATGAAATAAGAGCGCATCCTTTATTCTCTCATTTAGTCCTTTACGGTATGCTGCTCTCAAGGCCCCTGGATCCCATTTGAGCTCACATGCCAGAGTGCGGAATTCGATGGTGTACTGGGCCAAAGTCTTATGTCCTTGCTGGAGTTCCAGCAAGGAGGCTTCTGCAGTCTCTCTACGGCCAGGCATATCAAAGACAGACCGCAGGGCTTCCATGAAGGCATGACAGTCATCGAGTAGCTCTGAACCCTGCTCAATCAAGGGAGAGGCCCAGAGTAATGCTTCGCCTTTTAGTAACGAGATGATGAAGGAAACTCGTTTGGCATGTGAACGAAAAACCCGAGGATTGTTCCGGAAGTGCAGAAGGCATTGATTCAGGAATCCTCTGCATTCCTTGGGTTCTCCCGAATACTTGTCTGGGAGTGGTAACCGTGCTGTAGGATCCTGTTCATCGGGACTGGGTTCCCTTGGTGCAAAAGGGGACCTGGTGGGTGGTGCAGCCGCCATAGACCGGAGCAACTCTGTCATGGTGTCCATTTTTTGCGACAGCGACTGCAGCTGGGAAGAATGAGACGCCAGCAGTTGTTCTTGCAGCTCCTGACGGGAGAGAACACTTGCCATCTCCGCGGGGTCCATGTTTGGCCCGTTCAATGTGTTATGCGGGACCTAGGACAACACGGATTATGCACCCACAAAGCAGAGACGGTAGCGTAGCTCAGCACAACGGGTATAGGAAGTTCCACGGTCGAGGCAGGCAGCACAGGAGCAAGGTCAATATACAAGCCAAAGTCGGGGCAGGCAGCACGGAATCGAAGTCAGAAAACAAAGCCAAGGTCAGGAACACGTAGATCAATCAGAAACTCACGATAACCCAGAGATACACAACAGTGACTCTTTGAACGGGCAATGAACTAATGGAACAGGAGGTTTAAATAGGAAGAAGGGCGGGAAACACCATAGCAACCAAAAAGAAACAACATAGGAAGACGTCATCGCGACCGGCGCACACTAATGGCGTCGGCGCGAAAAATAAATAAACAAACCGACATCTGCGTGTGCTACACCCGCGAGCGCCGCGGGTGTGCCACATCGGCAGATGCCGCCGAAGTCGAGCCCCGCGAACGAGTCGCGGCAACCCGCTCATAACCCTGCGAGTGCCGCCGACTCGTCGCGGCGGCTCGCTCATGATCACTGGTGCGTCGTGGGCGTGCCACGGCGGCTCGCATGTCATCATGCGTCCGTCGTGGACGCGCCACATCGACGCGCCCCTCATTCTGTGCCGCGCGCACAGTACACCGAGAAGACGTGCCCGCGGCACGTCCTCTCAGTGTACGTGCCGCGGGCACGTCATACCGAGGAGACGGGAGCGCGTCAGCGTGCAAGCGCCGCCCACCAGCGGCAGACCGGCGAGGGACCGCGGCGGACACGGCAGGTATGACACAATCCCCCCCCCCAGGAGCGCGCACCGAGCGCGAAGGACCGGGACGAAGCGGGAAGCGAGCGTGAAAGCGGGAGACACAGAGAGGAGCATGAACGGAGCGAGCAGGAAGCCAGGACCGTTCCTCCGGGCCATAACCCTTCCAATCGATCAAGTACTGAAGGGAGCCACGGTGCCAACGAGAATCAAGGACGCGATGAACCACGTGTTCCTCGTGACCACGAACGAGAATAGGAGCAGGGCGACGAGCAATAGAGATACGGGGGGCAACACAAGGCTTCAGAAGGGAGACATGGAAGGTGTTGGGGATCCTCATAGACGGCGGTAGAGCAAGGGACATAGCAACCTCGTTCACCCGCTTGAGGATACGAAAGGGACCCACATATCGGGGACCCAGGGACCGGCAGGGCTGACGAAGGGAGATGTGCTTGGTGGATAACCACACATAGTCACCGGCTCTATAACGAGGGGAAGGAGCGCGTCCCTTGTCGGCAGCTTTCTTGCCTCGAACCTGAGCTTTCACCAATTGTGCACCCAGCTTCCTCCAATGTTCCCGCAGGTCGGATACCCGTTTTTCCACTGCCGGTAAACCTCCACCACGGGACGAGGAAGGAGGAGGTAGGACGACAGGGTGGTACCCTAAAGCAGCAAAAAAGGGAGAACACTGTAAGGCAGTGTGCAGGGAATTGTTATAGGTCATCTCGGCCAAGGGTAGGAGGGAAGACCAGTTGTCTTGCCTGTCGTTGATGTACAAACGCAAGTATTGCTTAAGGGTTTGATTGGTACGCTCCGTTTGCCCGTTGGATTGAGGATGGTAGGCAGACGTGAGGTGCATGCGAATGCCTAGTCTATGACAGAGGGCTTGCCAGTACCGGGAAATAAATTGTGGACCTCTGTCTGAGACCACGTGTAGGGACAGGCCATGCAACCGAGCCACCTCTCGTATAAAGACGTCTGCCAGTTGTGCTGCTGTGGGAAGTCGGGGTAGCGCGACAAAATGAGCCTGTTTAGAGAACCTGTCCACTACCACGAGTATGGTGGTGTGTCCTCGTGAGACAGGGAGGTCTACTATAAAATCCATGGAAATATGAGTCCAGGGAGTCCTAGGCACAGGGAGAGGTAACAACAGGCCGTGGGGACGGGAGTGTGGTGTCTTGTGACGAGAGCACTGGGGACAGGCGGCTATGAACGCGTTTACGTCATGAGACAAGGAAGGCCACCAGAACGTTTGCCGTAACAGGAACTCCGTTTTACGCGTGCCGGGGTGACCAGCGAGCGATGAGTTATGTCCCCAACGCAGGACTGCGGTGCGAAAGCGTTGTGGTACGAATAGACGTCCCGCAGGGGGTCTTTGAGATGCGGTGATGTGGGCCTGTTGTATACGGATCTTAGCCATGATGGCAGAGGACAGAAAGGAAAGGATGCGTTTTTGTGGAATGATGGGTTCTTCTTGTTGGGAGTCGTGGTGACAGTCGAACTGTCGGGAGAGGGCATCTGCTTTTTTGTTTTGTGAGCCGGGTCTGTAGGTCATCACGTAGTTAAATCTGGTGAAGAACAGGGCCCATCTCGCTTGTCGTGGATTCATTCGCCGTGCACTTTCTATGTATTGTAAGTTTTTATGGTCTGTCATGACCACGACGGGTTGTTTAGTTCCTTCGAGGAGATGTCGCCATTCTTCGAAGGCGAGTTTCACTGCTAGCAGCTCCCTGTTCCCAACGTCGTAATTGCGTTCGGCAGAGGAAAAGCTCTTCGAGAAGAAGGCGCAAGGGAGGCATTTGGAAGTGGTCGGATGACGTTGAGACAGGACAGCTCCCGCACCGTTCTCTGATGCATCTACCTCCAGAATGTACTGAAGGGCAGGATCCGGGCGTTGTAGCACAGGGGCTGAGATGAATGCTCGTTTGAGCAGGTGGAACGCCTTTATGGCCTCGCTGGACCAGACCTTGGGGTTTGCTCCCTTTTTAGTAAAAGCGGTGATGGGAGCTGCGATACTGGCATAGTTCCGGATGAATCGCCGGTAGTAGTTCGCGAAACCCAGAAACCGCTGGACCGCTTTCACGGTTCGTGGAACCGGCCAGTCTGTGATAGCCGTCAGTTTAGCGGGGTCCATCTCCAATCCCTTGCCAGAGATGATATATCCCAGAAAGGGAAGGCTGTGTTGTTCGAATACGCATTTCTCGGCTTTCGCATATAAGCCATTGTCGCGTAGTCTCTGCAGTACGGAACGGAGATGCTTACGATGGATGTCGAGATTGGGCGAAAACACGAGGATATCATCGAGGTATACGATTACGTGCGTGAGTAGCATGTCTCGGAACACGTCGTTGACAAACGCCTGGAACACCGCTGGTGCATTGCAGAGACCAAAGGGCATGACTCTGTACTCGTAGTGGCCGAATCGTGTATTGAACGCGGTTTTCCATTCATCGTTCTCCTTTATGCGGATCAGGTTATAGGCTCCCCTCAAGTCCAGTTTTGTGAAAATCGTGGCTCCTTTCAACCGGTCATAGATTTCCGTGATCAAAGGAAGGGGGTAACGATTTTTAACGGTGATGCGATTCAGACCTCGGTAGTCAATACAAGGTCGAAGCGATCCTTCCTTTTTGGACACAAAGAAGAAGCCGGCACCGGCAGGTGAAGAGGAGGGCCGTATGAACCCTTTTTCCAGGCTCTCTTTTATGTATTGTTCCAGTGCTTCGTTTTCTGGTTCTGATAACAGGTAGGTACGCCCTCTAGGCGGCATGGTATCAGGCAGCAAGTCAATGGCACAATCGTAAGGCCTGTGGGGAGGTAGTCGTTCGGCTTGTTTTTTGGAAAAAACATCCAGGAAGTCCCAATACTGCTTGGGTACCAGGAGTTTGGGATCTGTAGGCTTGATTTCCAGGACAAGGTTTACTCGTCGACATGGAACGGAGCAAAGACGGTGACATCGGGGACTCCAAGCCAAGATCTCTCCTCTTTGCCAATCGATACGTGGGTTGTGGGTTTGCAGCCAGGTGTAGCCCAATATGAGAGGCGCATGCGGGGACTGGATTATTTCGAACACTACGGTTTCTT
Organism: Spea hammondii; assembly: GCA_029215755.1. Taxonomy (NCBI): domain Eukaryota; kingdom Metazoa; phylum Chordata; class Amphibia; order Anura; family Pelobatidae; genus Spea; species Spea hammondii. Next base: position 22,852,645 of record JARDYJ010000009.1, on the reverse strand, counting down.
TGTGGGTAGCTCCGATGAACATGGTAAGGGGCGAGGTCTCTCGGGTGACTACGCCTGGACCCAACAGGGTGCCGTCTACGGTAGTAACGACTGAGGGTGTTTTCTTAGTACGCAGGGGCACGCGATGTTGTGCTGCCCATTGTTCATCGAGGAACACTCCCGCCGCACCAGAGTCTATGAACGCTTGGGTGACCACAGTGTGGTCGTGCCACCTAAGCGATATGGAAAGCAACATGCGGTTTGGAGGAGTGGAAATAGTCGCGCTTAGGGGTTCTCCTCGACTGCTCCCTAAGCCCTTTCGTTTCCCGGACGTACGGGACAGGAAAGCAGGAGGTGACCTGTTTGTCCGCAGTATAAACAAAGGCCGAGGTTCCTCCTTCGGGTCTTTTCTGTGTCCGAGAGATGGCGTATGGTGCCTATCTCCATGGGTTCGTCAGTAGGAGGCCTGGTGACGATCGGTGGTGGCAGGGGCGAGGACTGAGGCGTGTAGGGACAAGACTTGCGGTTTCTCTCTTTCTCTGTGTTCCTTTCTTGGATGCGTTTATCGACGCGAAGACACAGAGCGATAAACTCCTCTAGGTCAAATGGTGGATCATGAAATAAGAGCGCATCCTTTATTCTCTCATTTAGTCCTTTACGGTATGCTGCTCTCAAGGCCCCTGGATCCCATTTGAGCTCACATGCCAGAGTGCGGAATTCGATGGTGTACTGGGCCAAAGTCTTATGTCCTTGCTGGAGTTCCAGCAAGGAGGCTTCTGCAGTCTCTCTACGGCCAGGCATATCAAAGACAGACCGCAGGGCTTCCATGAAGGCATGACAGTCATCGAGTAGCTCTGAACCCTGCTCAATCAAGGGAGAGGCCCAGAGTAATGCTTCGCCTTTTAGTAACGAGATGATGAAGGAAACTCGTTTGGCATGTGAACGAAAAACCCGAGGATTGTTCCGGAAGTGCAGAAGGCATTGATTCAGGAATCCTCTGCATTCCTTGGGTTCTCCCGAATACTTGTCTGGGAGTGGTAACCGTGCTGTAGGATCCTGTTCATCGGGACTGGGTTCCCTTGGTGCAAAAGGGGACCTGGTGGGTGGTGCAGCCGCCATAGACCGGAGCAACTCTGTCATGGTGTCCATTTTTTGCGACAGCGACTGCAGCTGGGAAGAATGAGACGCCAGCAGTTGTTCTTGCAGCTCCTGACGGGAGAGAACACTTGCCATCTCCGCGGGGTCCATGTTTGGCCCGTTCAATGTGTTATGCGGGACCTAGGACAACACGGATTATGCACCCACAAAGCAGAGACGGTAGCGTAGCTCAGCACAACGGGTATAGGAAGTTCCACGGTCGAGGCAGGCAGCACAGGAGCAAGGTCAATATACAAGCCAAAGTCGGGGCAGGCAGCACGGAATCGAAGTCAGAAAACAAAGCCAAGGTCAGGAACACGTAGATCAATCAGAAACTCACGATAACCCAGAGATACACAACAGTGACTCTTTGAACGGGCAATGAACTAATGGAACAGGAGGTTTAAATAGGAAGAAGGGCGGGAAACACCATAGCAACCAAAAAGAAACAACATAGGAAGACGTCATCGCGACCGGCGCACACTAATGGCGTCGGCACGAAAAATAAATAAACAAACCGACATCTGCGTGTGCTACACCCGCGAGCGCCGCGGGTGTGCCACATCGGCAGATGCCGCCGAAGTCGAGCCCCGCGAACGAGTCGCGGCAACCCGCTCATAACCCTGCGAGTGCCGCCGACTCGTCGCGGCGGCTCGCTCATGATCACTGGTGCGTCGTGGGCGTGCCACGGCGGCTCGCATGTCATCATGCGTCCGTCGTGGACGCGCCACATCGACGCGCCCCTCATTCTGTGCCGCGCGCACAGTACACCGAGAAGACGTGCCCGCGGCACGTCCTCTCAGTGTACGTGCCGCTGGCACGTCATACCGAGGAGACGGGAGCGCGTCAGCGCGCAAGCGCCGCCCACCAGCGGCAGACCGGCGAGGGACCGCGGCGGACACGGCAGGTATGACAAAATACAAGGAGAAGGTCCTTCAAGCAGTACGTCAAAATCAACGGAGATCACAGAAATTCAGCGAATTACTGATTTTCCCAGATTTATCTTTTACCACCCGTCAAAAGAGAAAACCTTTTTCAGTAATTACAAAGGAACTCAGAGAGTATAATATAACTTATAACTGGGGTTTCCCAGTAAGCTTAATTATTCATAAATATGGTTCTAGAATAACTTGCCAAACACCAGAAGAAGCAAAGAAGCACTGGGAAAAAATGAAGCTAAACTTTGGACATGTTGGCTAATAAGCCATCTAACGCTGGACAATGGGTTTGCCTAATGTAATCGTTTGGAAACAACTGGTTTTTTTTTGTTTGTTTTTTGTTTTGCTTTTTTACACGCAAGGAGAATTAATTAATCTAGCTACTAATAAAGTAAAGTATTAATTTAAATAGGTAAAGGGAAAGGAGAGGAGAGAAGGGAAAAGAGGAAAAAAAGCACATTTGACCAAGTAACACACAATATACATAGAAGAGATAACGTAAGAAATATTAAAGTAACAATATTATATAAGTTATGTGCCATACAGTGGCGACTCTAGAAACAATATACAGGGGGGGCACACAAGATATCACAGTCAAACTGGGGGGGGCATTCATAATTTCAAAAATTAATGTGCTATGGAATTATACTTTTGTTATTGGGCTAAAATAATACTTGATCATTCAACATGGGAAGCCTGAAGCCACAACTGAGTGCGACTAATCCTTAAAATAAATATTATAACACAATAAATAACTTTTCCACTAAATGATTTCAGGGCCTTGAACGTTTTGTCCCCTGAAGTCACTACAACTTCAGGAGGGCATTTTATCTCTGGATAAATATAAATTAAATAATTCCTACTGTAAGTTAAGTGCCAGGAAACAGATGACCAAACACACACACCAACACAGGCTCTGTCACACCAACACTCAGACACACACATCAGGACAGGCTCTGCCACACCCACATCCAAACACACACACACCAGGACAGGCTCTGCCACACAGACACCCACACACATCAGGACAGGCTTTGCCACATCCAAACACACACACACACACACACCAGGACAGGCTCTGCCACACAGACACCCACACACACCAGGACAGGCTCTGCCACACTGACAACTGAACACACACATCAGGACAGGCTCTTCCACACCCACATCCAAACACACACCCTAGGACAGGCTCTGCCACACTGACAACTGAACACACACACCAGGACAGGCTCTGCCACACCAACACCTATACACACACACCCGAGGACAGGCTCTGCTACACTGATAACCAAAAACACACAAACAGCAGGACACAATCTACGTCACAGACGTCTGCATCAGGATGGATTTTTCACACTGCATTGTCGTTTATACCCCCCTTAGTGTTTTTGCCCCTGCTGCCCATATATATTAATATTAGCCCCAGTTGCCGATAGCAGGTATAGATCAACACATTAACACACAAACCCAGCTTTGCATGGATAGATCAACTGAAATTCACTTGTGATCTCAGCACTGAAGGTATATATCAAATAAACAGAATCAGACATACAAATCCTGTATTTGCAGGTATACAATAGTATATGAAACATAGCATTGCAGGTATAGATCAAATAAATACATGGAAACAGCATTGCAGGTATTAATCAACTGAACAAGACATACAAACACTGTATTTGCAGGTATACATAAATAATGTATGGAAATATATAGATATGGATCTACAGAATAACGCAAAAACCCAGCTTTGCAGGTAAAGATCAATTGGAATTCACATAAAAACACAGCATTAAAGGTATATTTAAAACCCCCTTAATTACAGGCATAGATCACAGGTTGCACACCCCAAAGCCAGCCCTGCCGTCCACACTGCCCACACAGCAATCACACTCCTATCATACCCAGGCAACCAGTAAATGCTGGTACCTAGGCATGATGGGACTGTGCTTGCTGTTAGCAATCACACTCCTATCATGCCAAGTCAGCCAGTACATGCTGGTACAGGATGGCTGTAAGTGATGTGCAGACCCCATACTGCTGGCAGCATCCATAGACAAGGGGGGCAGCTAGCTAGGTTTCAGCATGTACTGGCTGACTTGGCATGATAGGAGTTTGATTTCTAACAGCAATCAAAGTCCCATCATGCCTAGGTTCCAGCACTTACACATCCAACCAGTAAATGCTGAAACCTAGGCATGTTGGGACTGTGATTGCTGTTAGCAATCACACTCCTATCATGCCAAGTCAGCCAGTACATGCTGGTACAGGATGGCTGTAAGTGATGTGCAGACCCCATACTGCTGGCAGCATCCATAGACAAGGGGGGCAGCTAGCTAGGTTTCAGCATGTACTGGCTGACTTGGCATGATAGGAGTTTGATTGCTAACAGCAATCAAAGTCCCATCATGCCTAGGTTCCAGCACTTACACATCCATGCTATCACACACACACTCATTCATTCATATACTCATTCATTCACAGATTCATTCCCTCAATCACACATTCTCATTCAAACTCCCTCCCCACCCCTTACCTGCAGTGCAGCTCCTCGATGCCGCTCACAGACTTCAACAGAGGGCGCGGCCTCCCTCTGCGTTCTCTGGTAAAGCACAGAGGAAGCGGGACTGGAACAGAGTCATGTGATGTCACGTGAACTCTGCTAGGTTCCGCTTCCTCTATGCAGTACAGAAGACCCTCCCACAGGTAAGTAGCAGCCTTGGCTGCCGATCTTACTTGGGCCGCACCCTCTCTCTCCTCCACGTTAAATAAAAGAAATAAAAAAAAAAAAAGAAAGACGGGATCCAAATTCGGCAGGGGGGCAACAGGGGGGGCAAGGATTAACCTAGGGGGGGCAATTGCCCCCCCTTGCCCCCCTGTAGCGACGCCACTGGTGCCATATAAAGTCACCCTGACCCGATCTATTTAGATTAGCTCTCTAGGAGATGTTCTGTAACACAGGAAGTGCACAAATGTAATAAAGCGACATAAAACACAAGTTTAAAATATTTTATGATAGTTTTCACATAAAGTATTATGTAAATCTGAATATTAGTAAATCTGCACTAGATTTTAGACTGCCTTATAAGGCGGACACTTTTTTTTTTCCCCTCCTACACACAAGAATTAATTGAGTATCTATCAAAGAAAGTATCTATTTAAATAGGGATTTTAAATTTAAAGGGATAAAGAGAAAAAGAAAAGCACATTTGACTAAGTAACACGTGATATATATTGAAGATAAAGTCTCACGGACTTCGCACAAGAAATAATAAATTAATAATATTGTATAAATTAGTGCTCATATAGATGGGTTTTTACACTAAGGTTACCCTGACACGATTTCTTTAGATTATCTGCCTAGGAGACATTCTGTAACACGGGAAATGCACATGTCAAATAAAACAACAGAATACACAAGGTTAATATATTTTATGATGTAAATTATTAAATTTGCACTATATTGCTAGATTGCTCTATAAGGTTGATGCACATACGTTTCCTTTTTTTCCGTTTATTATTGAAAGAGCAAAGAGGAAAGATAGACAGAAGAGTTAAGGCTTAGGCGAGAGGAAGTGGGAAGGAGAAAATAAAGAATATATATTTATTTAGATTGGAACGATAATTCGGGTCCCGGTGGCCCTTAACCCACACTCTAGGCTCATTATAGTCTCTAATCTCATGCTATGTATTGTGGGAAAGCACGAATACAGAGGGGATGGGAGGGACTATCCCGCTGGTATGTTATTTGTTGTTTGTAGTCCACTATATGTTTGATGTAATTTGTCTTGTCCATCATAAGGAAATATTAAAGAAAAATAGTTCTCTATGGTCAAATGGATGACCATTAATGTCCAGGGGTTAAACACAAATTATAAAAGAGCTATATTAGCTAAAACTCTAAGAAAAGAAAACATTGATGTAGCGCTAATACAAGAATCCCATTGGGTTAAAGTTAACATTAAGAAATTTAAAATGGGAGGTTATTTATTAGCGGCCAATGCCTCTTCGGAAACTGATAAAAAAAGGGGGGTAGCGATTTTAATATCAGAAACTTTAAATTTTGAGAGGATATATCAAGAAAAAGATCCAGAAGCCAGATTTATTATATTAATTTGTCTACTAAACAGAATATTACTTACAATTGTTAACATATATGCCCCTACCGTATTTGCTCGATTATAAGACGAGGTTTTTTTCAGAGCAAATGCTCTGAAAAATACCCCTCGTCTTCTAATCGGGGTCGTCTTCTAATCAGACCTCAAATAGAGGTCTGATTAGGAGACTAAGATCCAGATCCCCCGCACCGCTGCAGGGGACCTGGATCCTCCTGTCTCACCCGACTCCCCCCCCCCATCATACACACACTTACCGGTGCTTCCTGCTGTGTTGCCGGGGCAGCGGGTTGACGTCTACGCGATCCGCGTAGACAACGTCCGCTGCAGCCAGAAGGAGGTGTGGCTAGCAGCGGGGGTTGTCTGCGTCCGTCGCATAGACCTTCCCCGACTGTCAGAGATCAGAGTTCCCCGCACCGGTGCGGGGAACTCTGATCTCTGACAGCCGGGGAAAGTATACGCGACGGACGCAAACAAACCCCCGCTGCTAGCCACACCTCCTTCTTGCTGCAGCAGAAGGCGACGTCAACCCGCTGCCCCGGCTGGAAGCACCGGTAAGAGAGGGGGGAGAGCGGGGGAAGGGGGGGGGGAGAGTGTGTGTGTGTGTGTGTGTGTTAGTTAGTTAGTTAAATGGGGGTATAGGGTGTGTGTGTTAAATGGGGGCATAGGGCATTTCTGGAGTGGCGTTAAGGGGGCATTTAATAGAGCACTCTGCCTCCTGAAATGCCTTATACCTCCCTATATGCCACTCTGCCCCATAATATGCCTTTTAACCCCCTAAATGGCAGAGTGGCATATAGTGGTATAAGGCATTTCTGGAGGCAGAGTGCTCTATACAATGCCTTTTAACTCCCTTAATGCCACTCTGCCTCCTGAAATGCCTTATACCTCCCTATATGCCACTCTGCCCCATAATATGCATTTTAACCCCCTAAATGCCAGAATGGGATATAGGGGTATAAGGCATTTCTGGAGGCAGAGTGGCACATAGGGGGTCAAAAGGCATACCATGGGGCACAGTGGCATATAGAGGGTTAAAAGGCATATCATGGGCCACAGTGCCATATTGGAGTGGCAAGCCTGGGGGCAGATGTGCGTAACTGGGGGACAGGTTGGAAAATACAAGAAATAAAAACAAAAAAAATCTTTTTCTCAATCATAGCTTTTATTAAAAAAAATTGTTTACATGAATTAACATTTACTGGTAAAACTTTTTTCCTTTGGGGTCGTCTTATATTCAGGCTTTTTCTTTTTTTCCTAAGTTAATATTCAGATTTTGGGGGGTCGTCTTATAATCAGGGTCGTCTTATAATCGAGCAAATACGGTATAAAAGAAATAGATAAGATCCTTATATTAGATGTGACTTGGACTGACCACAACGCAGTCATAATGACAACACAAGAAAGTTACAATAAAAGCTTGGACAGAAGTTGGAGATTAAATAATGTTCTTCTGCAAAATAAGGAAAACCTAGACTATATAGATAAAACAACGGACTTCTTTTTTAATGAGAATGAAAACTTAGAGACCTTTACAATAAATATTTGGTTCACCTATAAATGTGTGATTCGGGGCCATTTAATGATGTTAAATTCTAAAGAAAAAAGACAAGCTCCTCCCTCTTTACCTGAATTATATATAGAGTTTAACCAGTTAACAAGAGAAAATAAGCAGATGCCAACATGTGAGACTACAGAGAAATTATTAAATATAAAAGACTTAATTACGTCACAACATATGGCAAAAGTGAAAGAAAACCTTAGAAAGTTAAATCAAGTATTACAAGAACAATAAGACAGACAAACTCCTTACAGCAAAAAAGTAGCTACTCATAGAATATATAAAATAATGGAGAATGATAAAATACACTATAAACAACAAGATATAGGAGCTGCTTTTGGGAGATATTAACATGATCTATACAATATTCCAGACCAGATGGAAAAGTTAACCATACAAAATTATCTAAAGGAAATTAAGCTGCCAAACCTCTCTAAAGAGCATTTAGAACAACTTAATACTTAATTTAAGTTCATTTAAGTTCAAATAGGAAGTTCAAATAGCAATTGATAGGTTGAAAATTAATGTTGGCCCCGGCCCAGATGGCTTTACAAATGTATTCTTTAAAACGTATGGTTTTTAACTCGATAGGAAAACATGCTCACTTTCCAGTTGAAATGCAGGCAAATATCGTCCCTATATTAAAGCAAGATAAAGACCCAGCTCAGATACCCAACTACAGACCAATTTCATTGTTAAACACAGATAGTAAACTCTATTCAACAATGCTGGCAAATAGACTAAAATATATAATACCTTATTTAGTCAATAACGATCAAGTAGGCTTTGTGACAGGAAGATCTTCTAGTAGCATCATTAAACGCCTTGTACATATCTAGGACATAAATAAAAGAGGGAATAATACCATCTTGACCCTATTCTTAGACGCAGAAAAAGCCTTCAATAGGGTTAACTGGAAATTCACGAAGGCGATATTAGAGAAATATGAATTAACCGGAGAAATCTCGGAAAAAAATATGGCATTATATATTCTACCCTCTGCAAGAATTATCGGTGCGGGGATATCTTCCCCATGGTTCCCAGTTAGAAATGGCACAAGGCAAGGCTGTCCGTTATCTCCCCTTTTATATGTGCTTACTCTGGAATCCCTTGCCCAAAAAATAAGAGACCAGCCATTAATTAAAGGCTGTCTGAACAAGGGATTAGAGGGAAAAATATCTCTATATGCTGATGATATAGTGATCACGGTAACAGACCCGACTAGTTCAGTATAACATCTACTGAAAGAAAACAACTTATATGGCGAAACCTCTAATTATAAACTTAATGTTGCTAAAACATGTGCAATGCTTTCTAACTCATTTGGAACTCTGAAGCAGGAATTAAAGAATAAATATTGTTTCACATGGGTAAATAAAGAGGTATCATACTTAGGGATAAAAATTACAAGAAATCCAGAAGAGCTACTGGAGACAAATTTTAAATTTTTATTGGCACATACACTAGAAACTCTAAATTCCTGGGCTAAACTAGAGATCTCATGGTGGGGTAGATTAAACAGCGTTAAATCATACATATTACCAAAATGGATATACCTGTTTAGACTGATCCCTCTTCATTTTCCAAATAGTTGGTTGAGAGAAATTCAAAAACTGTTTATGAGATTCATATGGGGAGGTAAAATCCCCAGAATTTCTGCAAAAACCTTAAGTAAAAATATGAATCAAGGGGGGATAGGTCTACCAAAAATTAAAAAATATCATGATACAACAATGATCGCATATCTCTCAAGATGGCTGATAGAAACATCAGACCAGGAGACGTGGTATAAAATCGAATCTTCATGCTTAAACTTTAACCCCTTAATGACAATTGCCGGTCCTGGCACGGCACGGAAAAGCATGTGCTTTACGACAATTGACGTGCCAGGACCGGCACGTCTTTAAACGGGTGCAGAAAGCGATCTACTATCGCTTTCTGCACCCAAAAAGCGTTGCTGAATGCCTCGACCTCGAGGCATTCAGCAACGCCGCGATCGGCACGAAGGGGCCATCTCTGGCCCCTCCACGGGGCGTCAACATCCACCATACTTTGTATGGCGGCGGACGCCCGTTTTAAAAGCGTTTAGGAGGCGATCGACGATCGCCTCCTAAACTTAAATGGTGTCGCTGGAATGCCTCGATCAGGAGGCATCCAGCGACACCAAACACTAACCTTTTGATGGGCTGTGACCGCTCCGGAGAGCGGTCACAGCCGCAGCTGCCGGCAATCTTCGCCATCAAGGAAGATGGCCGCCGTCCTGTAACAGGAACCACAAATTTTAAAAGTTCGCTAGATGGTCCAGACCATCTAGAGAACTTTGGCTCCACTTGCAGGTTGAATATAGGTACTGCATTCACCATGCAAGTCAATGGAGCCCAGCTTTCTAATCACAGTGTGATTAGTAAAAATAAATTAAAAAATAAAATAAAATTAATAATAATTAGAAAAAAATAGTAAAAAAACAGTAAAATGTAAAAATCATTTCCCACTGATGTCACTATCAGGGGAACCTCCAAGTTGAAAAAAATTTTTAAATTTTTTTTAAAAAAAAATAATAAAAAAAAAATATATATATATATATAAAAAATATATTTTTGTGAGCAAGTCCTAAAATTAGCATATTAGCTTAAAACAATTCTCGCATGGAAAGAGTTAAAATACTGGCATATTAAATGCCCGTGGGGTGTCTACTTTTAAAAAATGTATGATTTGATGGGGTAAATTGAATGGGCCAGGTTCAACAACGTCCCAATTAACACGGGGGGAAGGATGGCCACACATCTAATTTCCAATTAGAAAAATGCACACATACCAAATGTGGCCTTTTAGTTCCCCCAATAAATGACACACCCATGCATGTGGGGTATCACTGCACTCAGGAGATGTTGCTGAACACATTATGGGGTGTCGTGTGACAACGGCATATACCAGGAGCTGTAAATTCATACATAAAGTAGGTGTGTGTGGGAAAAATACACACACAAAAATATTACTGCAAACTTTGAAAAAATGCTGGTGGTAAAATATGTGCATGCAAAGAGTTAAAATACCAGCATTTAAAATACCCTGTGGTGTCTAGTTTTGAAAAATATATGGTTTGGTTGGGCACACTGAAATGGCCTGGCTCAAAGATGTACCAAATAGGGCATGGGCAGTGGATCCCAAATGCCAAAGTTCAACATTGAAAAAAGCGCATGCCCCAAATGTGGCCCTTTTGCCCCAAAACAGCCAGGCAAAATCATTCATGTGAGGTATCGCTGTACTCAGGAGATGTTGCTGAACACATATTGGGGTGTTTTGTGATAGTGACATATACGAGAACATTTTAATTCATACCTGAATTAAAATGTGTGTGGAAAACCAAATGCAAAAAAATGACTACCACAAAGTTTGACAAAGACTGGTGGTAGATATGGTACATGGAAAGAGTTAAAATACTAGCATTTGAAATACCCTGGGGTGTCTAGTTTTCAAAAATATATGGGTTTATTGGGCACACTGAAATGGCCCGGCTCAAAGATGTACCAAATAGGGCATGGGCAGTGGATCCCCAAATGCCAAAGTTCAACATTGAAAAATGCGCATGCCCCAAATGTGGCCCTTTTGCCCCCAAACAGCCAGGCAAAATCATTCATGTGGGGTATCGCTGCTCTCAGGAGATGTTGCTGAACACATATTGGGGTGTTTTGTGATAGTGACATAAACTAGAACATTTTAATTCATACCTGAAGTAAAATGTGTATGACAAAACAAATGCAAAAAAATGACTACCATAAACTTTGACAAAGACTGGTGGTAGATATGGTGCATGGAAAGAGTTAAAATACTAGCATTTGGAATACCCTGGGCTGTCTAGTTTTCAAAAATATATGACTTGATGGGGTAAATTGCATTGGCCGGGTTCAAAGATACCCGAAATGGCACATGGGAGGAAGAATTACCAGATTTGGAAAAAATGGCTTTGAAATAGCAAAACGCTACCTGTACTTATTGCCCCATAATGGGTAGAAAAAAGCAAAAAAACATAAAAACATTGGGTATTTCTAAACTCAGGACAAATAGTAGAATCTATTTAGCAGGTTTTTTCATTACCTTTTATAGATGAGTAAAAGATTTTTCAACTAAAAGTTAGAAACAGTCATTTTTTTCTAAATTTTTCACCATATTTTATAATTTTTTTAATAGTAAATAATATGATACAATCAAAACAATGTCATCTAAAGAAAGCCCTTCTTGTCCTGAAAAAAACAATATCTAATGTGTGTGGGTTCAGTAAACGGGAAAGAAGAAAATTACAGCTAAACACAAGCAGCGCAGAAATGTTAAAAAGGCCATTGTCACAAAGGGTACAAAAAGTAAAATCAGCCTTTGTCTCGAAGGGGTTAAAGACCTAAGCTACTTATTAGGTTCTAATTATAAAATTATAAAAACAGATAATTTAATTTTAAATAATTTATTGAAATTTTGGATAATAAGCTAGGCTGTTAAATACTGCCAAATACTTCCTTAAAATCACTTGAATTGAACATCATGGACTTAGACATAAGTAAATGGCTTGAAAGAGGATTAAGCAAATATAATCAGTTGATTACAGATATTCCATTAAACCCTTTGCTCTTTTAGTGATTTATTCACTTATTTACGAGTCAAGAACTTCATAAATGCAGAACTTAGGGCCCACAATGAAAAGAAAGCCAAGTTGATATTATTATTAGAGAAAGAGAGAAATATTAAAAAAACTCATAAAAAGCCAAGTACTTGAAGAGGAGGACCCAATAAATGGAAAACCCAAAGCTCTCCTGAAGTGGCAAAAAGAGATAGGACATGAATTTAATCAGGAAGAATGGTATAAAACGCTAATTAATCTTAAAACAAATATCCACTGTTTAAACCCCAATGAACTCCAATATAAAATAATGTATAGGTGGCATTTAGTACCAGAGAGACTTAGAAAAATGTATCCTCAAGCTTCTAGTGTATGTTGGAGGTGTGGGACAGAGAAGGCATCCTATGATCATATATGGTGGAAATGTGTAAAATTAAACGATTTTTGGGGAATGGTCGTTAAACAGACTAGAAATCAGAGGAGTACAATTCGCTGCTGAAAGTTTTCTTTTCCATTTATATTGGATAAATATGAACCATATTCAAAATTATTTAGCATTACACATATTGATGGCAGCAAAAATCTTAATAGCGAGTAAGTGGAAGAAACAAGAACTTCCCCATTGGACGATATATAAAGCTCAAATACAACATCAACTACAAATGGAAAAAGGTTTACTATCAGGTAAACTTGAGCATATCACAGAAGAAGCGCTAAAGCAGTGGCAAATATGCTTTTGTAACGGAATAATGGATCAATCAGTATAGAGTAGAGCTAGCTTAGATCTATAGTAGACCACACTGTTATCGGGGTAACAAGATAGTGTTGATGACCCCTGGATATAGGTGAGCAGTATGGCGACTTCCGATTGATGGTCTTAATATGTGTTATATACAGGGGGGCAAAAAAGTATTTAGTCAGCCACCAATTGTGCAAATTCTCCCACTTAAAAAGATGAGAGAGGCCTGTAATTTTCATCATAGGTACACTTCAACTATGAGAGACAGAATGAGACAACAACGTCCATAAATCACATTGTCTGATTTTTAAAGAATTTATTTGCAAATTATGGTGGAAAATAAGTATTTAGTCAATAACAAAAGTTCATATCAATACTTTGTTATATACCTGGTATTTTGGACCATTCTTCCATGCAGATCTCCTCTAGAGCAGTGATGTTACAAGCAAAGAAGGAGAGTATATTCATTACTATTGCAAGGGGGAGCACTGTGTTTGTTTGTGTTGTGTTCAGTGTAAAGTTTTGTTGAAAAAAGCAAAAAAAAAAAGGGTAAGGGCTATTTCAGGTGTGTTGCTAATTAAGTAACCTTCTCTGTGAGTTCTGCTTGGCTTTTGCAGTTGCATTTAGCTTGGACACACAAGCGAATCCTGAGCTGGGGCGAATCTCCTAAGTGACATCTCTAAGTGAGGAGTTACAAGCAAAGAAGGAGTTAAAAAGCAAGAAGGAGGGTAAAGTATAAATCCTTGTGATTGCATATAATATATTTATATATATTTTGCGCCTTACTGTCTGTTTTTGCCAGTTATTTGAGCTATCCCCATTGCCAAGATGTCCTCCATGTTTGACAATGCGGTCAGGTGTACATCTTGCTCAATGTATGCAATCCTTGAGCAGCGCTTCAAGGGTGCATATTGCTGTGCGAGATGTGTGCGGGTTGCTCATTTGGAAGCACAAATCCTGAGTCTAGAGGAGCAACTGGCAACACTGAGATCTATTGACAACTTGGAGAGGAGTCTGCTGCTCACTGAGCAAGCTCACTCGCAGGTAGAGGTGGGGGAGGATAGTGGGATGGAGGTACAGGACAGTCAGGCAGCTAGCTGGGTTACAGTTAGAAGGCGGGGTAGGGGGAAAAGCGCCAGGGAGGCTAGTCCTGATCTAGCACACCCCAACAAGTTTGCCCGGTTGGCAGATGAGGGGGATGTTAGTTCAGAGTTAGCAGTACTGCAGCAAGTCACTGCCTCTGACCACCAGAGGGGTGTCTGCTCCAGTAAGGAGGGAAGGAGGAGCGCAGGGCAGGCCAGACAGGTGCTGGTAGTGGGGGACTCAATTATTAGGGGGACAGACAGGGCGATCTGTCACAAAGACCGGGATCGCCGAACAGTGTGTTGTCTGCCTGGCGCTCGAGTTCGGCACATCGCGGATCGGGTTGACAGATTACTGGGAGGGGCTGGAGAAGACCCAGCAGTCATGGTGCACATTGGCACCAATGACAAAGTGAGAGGGAGGCGGAGTGTCCTTAAAAATGATTTCAGGGACTTAGGTAGCAAGCTTAAGGCAAGGACCTCCAAGGTAGTATTTTCTGAAATATTACCTGTACCACGTGCCACACCAGAGAGGCAGCGGGAGATTAGGGAGCTAAACAAGTGGCTCAGAAGCTGGTGTAGGAAGGAGGGGTTTGGGTTCATGGAGAACTGGGCCGACTTCTCTGTCGGATACAGGCTCTACGGTAGGGACGGGCTACACCTCAATGGGGAGGGTGCAGCTGTGCTTGGGGAGAAGATGGTCAGAAGGGTGGAGGAGTGTTTAAACTAGGGAAAGGGGGGGAGGGAAACTACAATATAGAAGGGGAAGATAGTGTAGATAGAGATCTGGGGCTTACAAATGTACCTGGGGGTGGAGCGGAGGGAGGGGTTAGAATAGTTAATAGGGATAGGCTTCATAGGGAAAAAAACCATACACCTCTAAATTGTATGCTTACTAATGCCAGAAGTCTGACCAATAAAACTGACGAACTGGAGTTAATAATGTCTGAAGAAAATTATGACATAGTAGGTATAACAGAGACATGGTTGGATGATAGCTATGACTGGGCGGTTAACATACAGGGGTATAGTCTATTCAGGAAGCATCGGAAAAAACGAAAAGGGGGAGGAGTTTGCCTTTATGTAAAGTCCAGCCTAAAGGCCACACTGCGGGAGAATATATGTGAGGGAAATGATAATGTGGAGTCATTATGGGTAGAAATATATGGAAAGAAAAATAATAAAATACTGATCGGGGTTTGCTATAAGCCACCAAATATAATGGAAGCAGCAGAAGATCAATTATTAAAGCAAATAAACAAGGCAGCTAATCACAATGAGGTGGTTATTATGGGGGACTTTAACTATCCCGACATAAACTGGGAAAGCGAGACCTGTGAATCTCATAAAGGAAACCGGTTTCTGACTATAAGTAAGGATAATTATCTGTCCCAAATGGTACAGGACCCGACCAGAGGGGGCGCCCTACTGGACTTAATATTAACCAACAGACCTGACAGAGTAACTAATGTGCAGGTCAGGGGACATCTAGGAAATAGTGATCACAATATGATGCATTATAACTTGTCCTTCAATAAGGGAACTCTTAGAGGAGCCACAAGAACTATGAACTTTAGGAGGGCAAAGTTTGATCAACTAAGAGAAGCCCTTAACACTGTAAATTGGGAAAATGTCCTCAAAAACAAGAGTACAGACACTCAATGGGAGATTTTTAAGAATATCTTAAATTCTCACTGTGAAAGGTACATACCGTATGGGAATAAAAGAGTCAGGAACAAGAGAAAACCAATGTGGATAAATAAAAATGTAAAGGGGGCAATAAATGGCAAAAAAAAGGCATTTAAGCTACTAAAACAGGAAGGCAGTGAGGAAGCACTAAAAAGCTATCGGGAAAAAAATAAAATATGTAAAAATCAGATAAAAGCAGCAAAATTGGAGACAGAAAGACTCATTGCCAAAGAGAGTAAAACAAACCCCAAAATGTTCTTTAACTATATAAATAGTAAAAAGGTTAAAAATGAAAGCGTTGGCCCCTTAAAAAGTAATGAGGGAGAAGTTATAGATGGGGATCAGGAAAAAGCTAATCTATTAAATATATTCTTCTCTGCTGTATTCACAGAGGAAAATGAAATGCCAGGTAATATACAGCAGGATGAGATAAATGCCTCAGTACATGTCGCCTGTCTAACGCAGGAAGAAGTGCAGTGCCGCCTAAAAAAAATCAAAATAGACAAATCACCAGGTCCAGATGGCATTCACCCCCGCGTTCTAAGGGAGTTAAGTAATGTAATAGACAGACCCCTATTTCTAATATTCAAGGACTCTATAGTGACAGGGTCTGTTCCCCAGGACTGGCGCATAGCAAATGTTGTGCCAATATTCAAAAAGGGGACAAAAAGTGACCCGGGGAATTATAGGCCTGTTAGTTTAACTTCTGTTGTGTGTAAACTGTTTGAGGGTTTCCTAAGAGATGCTATTTTGGAGTATCTCAATGAAAATAAATGTATGACTCCATATCAGCATGGGTTTACAAGGGATCGGTCCTGTCAAACTAACCTGATCAGCTTTTATGAGGAGGTGAGCTCAAGACTGGATCGGGGTGAATCGCTGGATGTCGTATATCTTGATTTTTCCAAAGCATTTGATACGGTGCCACATAAAAGGCTGGTACATAAAATGAGAATGCTTGGGCTGGGGGAGAATGTGTGTATGTGGGTAAGTAACTGGCTCAGTGATAGGAAACAGAGGGTGGTTATTAATGGTACATACTCTGAGTGGGTGACTGTTGCTAGTGGGGTACCACAGGGGTCAGTTTTGGGTCCTATTCTTTTTAATATATTTATTAATGACCTTGTAGAGGGATTGCATAGTAAAGTATCAATCTTTGCAGACGATACTAAGCTCTGTAACGTGGTTAACACAATAGAGGACAGCGCACGATTACAAATGGATCTGCATAGGTTGGAGGCTTGGGCTGGGATGTGGCAGATGAGGTTCAACACAGATAAATGTAAGGTTATGCACATGGGGAAGAAAAATCCAGGCTGGGAATATGTATTAAATGGGAAAACACTGGGGACGACTGACATGGAAAAGGACTTAGGAGTTTTAGTTAACAGTAAATTTACCTGTAGCGACCAGTGTCAGGCAGCTGCTGCCAGGGGAGGGCTGGCAGCCTAAGGCCTGGGGGGCAAGTCTAGTCAACTGGCCCATTGCACCATCAAAGCGGCTGCGAGCGACATTGAAAGCGGCCGTCGTGCGGCAGTCACTCCACCAGCGCCTAATGAAATTAAAGCGGCCCGCGTGCACGCACCGCATGCCTCAGCTCTTCATCCCACCACTTTTAAGACGTGGGAAGAGGAGCTGAGGCATGGCCGTTGGGTCTGAGAGCCACATGATGCAGGGGCGTACCTAGAGTATTTGGCACCTGTGGCAGACCCTGTATGTGGCACCCCCCCCCCCCACATACACACACACTTTAAAACTGCATAGTTTCTATGGTTAGGCAAACATTGACAGGGGTACAGCATATTTGTTATCATTATATACTTAGGGATTACGCTGTACCACCGTCAATGTGAGCCTATACATTGAGCCAGACACTGACAACCCCTATCACTATATACTAAGCCAAACATTGATGTGGTGTAGGCTTACCACTTTAGTGACTGGCATAGTATATAGTAGGGATGCAACGAAATGAAAATTCTGGACTGAAACTAAAAATTCAGCATTCACTTGGCCAAAACTGGGGAAAAAAACCAAAAAAAACCTTTAAAATACTTTATTAAAAGTAACACCAAAATTAGACAAAAAAATCAACAATAATATTAACACATATATATATATATATATATATATATATATATATACACACACACATATATATAACAACAATCACAATCCTATCATGCCCAGGTTCTAGCATGTGCTGGCTGACTTAGCATGATAGGAGTGTGATTGCTGTTTGCAATTATATATATAAATATATTAATACTGTCATTGAATTATTCTGTCCAATAAAAGTGTTAACACACCGAAGTTGGACCAAAAAATAATTTATAACAGCAATCACACTCCTATCATGCCTAGGCAGCCACAACATGCTGGAATCTGGGCATGAAAGGAATGTGATTACAAACTCCCTATGCCACGCTATCCCCCAACACTTACACATCCATGCTATCTGAAACCCTCATTCACAAACATTCAGCATAACACCCATCACTCTCACACACTTACATTCAGCATAACACCCATCACTCTCACACACTTACATTCAGCATAACACCCATCACTCTCACACACTTACATTCAGCATAACACCCATCACTCTCACACACTTACATTCAGCATAACACCCATCACTCTAACACACTTACATTCAGCATAACACCCATCACTCTCACACACTTACATTCAGCATAACACCGATCACTCTCACACACTTACATTCAGCATAACACCCATCACTCTCACACACTTACATTCAGCATAACACCCATCACTCTCACACACTTACATTCAGCATAACACCCATCACTCTAACACACTTACATTCAGCATAACACCCATCACTCTCACACACTTACATTCAGCATAACACCCATCACTCTCACACACTTACATTCAGCATAACACCCATCACTCTCACACACTTACATTTAGCATAACACCCATCACTCTCACACACTTACATTCAGCATAACACCCATCACTCTCACACACTTACATTTAGCATAACACCCATCACTCTCACACACTTACATTCAGCATAACACCCATCACTCTCACACACTTACATTTAGCATAACACCCATCACTCTCACACACTTACATTCAGCATAACACCCATCACTCTCACACACTTACTAATCCACTCTCTCCTACCTTTTCTTCTTTCACTCTCACTTTTCCTCTTCCTCTTCTACTTCTTCTTCTTCTTCCTGTCCTGTGCACTGAGCGCGGAAGACGGTGGGCGTGGCTTCAGTGTTGTGCGCCGGGATTCGACATCAAGTCCCGGCGCACAGCCACAGTTGCCGCGCGCACCGTTTCTGGAGGCGTGCCGGCATGGTGGCAGCCCTAAGATGAGCGGCAGCCGGGGCGGACCGCCCCCCCTCCCTCCCTCCCCCGCCAGGTACGCATGACGGCCGCATTCAATCCTGCTCGCGGCCGCTTAGTTTTTAACTTTGCGGCCGCAGCCGCATTGAATGCCTGTCTGCCGGTCGTCCGTCCGGCCCACCGGCCCGGATTTAGGGCGGCCTGGGGGGCAATTGCCCCCCTGCCCCCCGGCCCAGCACGCCCCTGGCTGCTGCTAAGGCAAATAAAATCATGGGGTGCATCAAAAGGGGCATAGATGCCCACGACAAGGAAATAATTCTACCACTGTACAAGTCACTAGTCAGACCACACATGGAATACTGTGTACAGTACTGGGCACCAGTGTACAAGAAAGATATAGTGGAGCTGGAGAGGGTTCAAAGACGGGCAACCAGAGTAATAAGGGGAATGGGAGGACTACAGTACCCAGAAAGATTATCAGAATTGGGGTTATTTAGTTTGGAAAAAAGACGGCTTAGGGGGGACTTAATAACTATGTATAAATATATAAGGGGGCAGTACAGAGATCACTCCCAGGACCTATTTATACCCAGGACTGTATCTATAACAAGGGGACATCCTCTACGGCTGGAGGAAAGAAGGTTTCTACACCAGCACAGACGGGGGTTCTTTACAGTAAGAGCAGTGAGATTATGGAACTCTCTGCCAGAGGAAGTGGTAATGGTAAACTCAATAAAAGAGTTCAAAAGGAGCCTGGACGTGTTTCTTGAAAGCAATAATATTACAAGTTATGGATATTAGATTAATAGGGACAGAACGTTGATCCAGGGATTTATTCTGATTGCCATATTTGGAGTCGGGAAGGAATTTTCCCCCTGGTATGGGGCAATTGGCATCTGCTTCATAAGGGTTTTTTGCCTTCCTCTGGATCAACACAGTAGGGACACAATATGTATATAGGTTGAACTTGATGGACTTTGGTCTTTTTTCAACCTTATGAACTATGTTACTATGTTACTATGTTTTGGGGCTGTCGCTGGGCAACACAGACTCTCAACTCCCTCCAAAGGTTTTCTATGGGGTTGAGATCTGGAGACTGGCTAGGCCACTCCAGGACCTTGAAATGCTTCTTACGAAGCCACTCCTTCGTTGCCCGGGTGGTGTGTTTGGGATCATTGTCATGCTGAAAGACCTAGCCACGTTTCATCTTCAATGCCCTTGCTGATGGAAGGAGGTTTTCACTCAAAATCTCACGATACATGGCCCCATTCCTTCTTTCCTTTACATGGATCAGTCGTCCTGGTCCCTTTGCAGAAAAACAGCCCCAAAGCATGGTGTTTCTACCCCCGTGCTTCACCGTAGGTATGGTGTTCTTTGGATGCAACTCAGCATTCTTTCTCCTCCAAACACGACGAGTTGCGTTTCTACCAAAAAGTTCTACTTTGGTTTCATCTGACCATATGACATTCGCCCAATCCTCTTCTGGATCATCCAAATGCTCTCTAGAAAACTTCAGACGGGCCCGGACATGTACTGGCTTAAGCAGGGGGACACGTCTGGCACTGCATGATTTGAGTCCCTGGCAGTGTAGTGTGTTACTGATGGTAGCCTTTGTTACTTTGGTCCCAGCTCTCTGCAGGTCATTCACTAGGTCCCCCCCGTGTGGTTCTGGGACATTTGCTCACCGTTCTTGTGATCATTTTGACACCACGGGGTGAGATCTTGCGTGGAGCCCCAGATCGAGGGAGATTATCAGTGGTCCTGTATGTCTTCCATTTTCGAATAATTGCTCCCACAGTTGATTTCTTCACACCAAGCTGCTTGCCTATTGCAGATTCAGTCTTCCCAACCTGGTGCAGGTCTACAATTTTGTTTCTGGTGTCCTTCGACAGCTCTTTGGTCTTGGCCATAGTGGGGTTTGGAGTGTGACTGTTTGAGGTTGTGGACAGGTGTCTTTTATACTGATAACAAGTTCAAACAGGTGCCATAAATACAGGTAACGAGTGGAGGACAGAGGAGACTCTTAAAGAAGATGTTACAGGTCTGTGAGAGCCAGATATCTTGCTTGTTTGTAGGTGACCAAATACTTATTTTACCGAGGAATTTACCAATGAATTCATTAGAAATCCTACCTGTATTCTTTCCCCCCATTCTGTCTCTTATAGTTGAAGTGTACCTACGGTGAAAATTACAGGCCTCTCTCATCTTTTTAAGTGAGAGAACTTAAAATTGGTGGCTGACTAAATACTTTTTTGCCCCACTGTACATGTTTTTAGAAGAATGACTCTGGCTAGTTGTCTGAATGAGGGAGAGCATGAGTTAATATGTGGATGAATTGTCTGAATGAAAGTGTGAATTAGTGAGTGACTTTAAAAGTGTGTGTATCAGAGATGTATAATTGTGGAAGGTGGCACAGGCCGCGCTGTTTGGGGACAAAGATGGCAAATCGTATGTGTGTTACCTGGGTGCTGGTCAGGTTCTATGTTGGCAATGTGGACGCCAGGGCTGGCTTTGGGGTGTGATCTATGCCTGTAATTTAGGGGGGGGGTTATAAATATACCTTTAATGCCGTTTTTTTATGTGAATTTATATTCATCTATACCTGCAAAGCTGGGTTTTTGTGTTATTCTGTAGATCCATATCTGCTATGCTATGCATTATTTATGTATACCTGCAAATACAGGGTTTATATGTCTTATTCAGTTGATTAATACCTGCAATGCTGTTTCCATGTATTTATTTGATCTATACCTGCAATGCTACGTTTCATATATTATTATTGTATACCTGCAAATACAGGATTAGTATGTCTGATCCTGTTTATTTGATATATACCTTCAGTGCTGAGATCACAAGTGAATTTCAATTGATCTATGCATGCAACGCTGGGTTTGTGTGTTAATGTGTTGATCTATACCTGCTATAGGCAGCAGGGTCTAATATTTATATATATCGGCAACTGGGGCTAATATAAATATATATGGGCAGCAGGGGCTAATATTTATATATGTCGGCAGCACGGTCTAATATTAACGAAACTGCCAGTTCAGCTGTAATTTTGAAATCATGTTTCAATTATAGTCTTTACTTCAAAAAGATAAGTACTGATTATGTAGTTAAAAATGCATGTCTAACTCGTATATGCGATGGGTCCATCATATAAATCAATAATAAAGGGAGGGCCTTGCTGGGGGCATTAATACAAATAGTGGTGGCTGGAGGCGATCATACAAGGGTGTGGGGGCACCACATTAATATATACTAAAAGGCTGGGGCATCAATACACAAGGGGCAAAAACACTAAGGGGGTATAAACGACAATGCATTGTGAAAAATCCATCATAGAAACATAGAAACATAGAAAGTGACGGCAGATAAGAACCAGTAGGCCCATCCAGTCTGCCCAACCTCTGAGTACTTTCCTTTAGTACCTGCCCTTATCCTATATCTAACTTGGCCTTATGCCTATCCCATGCTTGCTTAAATGCCTTTACTGTATTAACATCTACCACTTCTGCTGGAAGGCTATTCCATGCGTCCACAACCCTTTCCGTAAAGTAATATTTTCTGATGTTACCATTAAACCTTTGCCCCTCTAGCTTATGACTCTGTCATCTTGTTGTGTTAGAATTTCTCCTTTTAAATAAACTCTCTTCCTTTAGCTTGTTGATTCCCTTTAAGTATTTAAATGTTTCTATCATATCCCCCCTGTCACGTCTTTCTTCCAGGTTATATAGGTTAAAATCCTTTAACCTGTCCTGGTAAGGTTTATCCTGTAATTCATAAACCATTTTAGTAGCCCTTCTCTGAACTTTCTCCAACATTTCTATATCCTTCTGGAGATACGGTCACAATACTCCAAGTGAGGTCTCACCAGTGATCTGTACAACGGCATGAGCACTTCCCTCTTTCTACTGCTAATACCTTTCGCTATACAACCAAGCATTCTGCTAGCATTACCAGCTGCTCTATTGCATTGTCTGTCTGCCTTTAAATCCTCAGAAATAATTACCCTTAAATCCCTTTCCTCACACACTGAGGTTAGGACAGTATCAAATATTCTATACTCTGCCCTTGGGTTTTTATGCCCCAGATGCATTACTTTGCAATGCCAGTTGCCACAGCTCTGACCATTTTTCCAGATCCCTGTGGTATCCCACTGGTAACAAGACCTTGTTCTGAATATACGCAATTGACTACAACCCTCTGTTGTCTTTCACTCAGCCACTCCCTAATCCATTCAACAACATTGGGATCTAAACCCAGAGATTGCAGTTTATTTATAAATCTTCTATGTGGCACAGTGTCAAAGGCCTTACTGAAATCCAGATACGCAATGTCTACTGCACCACCTTGATCAAAAACTTTAGTCACCCAATCAAAAAAATCTATAAGATTCGTTTGGCATGATCTTCCTGAGGAAAAAAAATTTGTTTTTGAGCTTGAAACCCATGCGACTTCAGATGTTCAACAATCCTTTCCTTTAACATTGTTTCCATTAATTTCCCCACTACAGATGTAAGACTAACTGGCCTGTAGTTGCCCGACTCCTCCCTACTTTTTTGCGAATCCCCTGGGACGAATCCCGTTACCAATGATTCGTTAAATATATCAGTTAACGGTTTTGCTAGTACACCCCCAAGCTCTTTTAATAGCTTGGGGTGTATCCCATCAGGCCCCATCGACTTATTTGTCTTTACCTTAGACAACTGAAGTAGAACCTCTGCCTCGATAAACTCACATCTTTCAAATGATTCAGTCTTTTTTCCCAACTGAGGTCCCATTCCCTCATTTTCATTTGTAAAAACTGAACAGAAATATTCATTGAGGCAGTCAGCTAAACCTTTATCCTTTCTAAAGAATACCCCGGTATTGATATGTCCCAGTCATTTTTCTCATTATACAATGTCTCAGTAACAGCCACTATATCAACATTCGCAGTTGCCACAACTGTTACAAGTTCATGGATCTTATTCCGTAAACTGCGAGCATTCATAGACATGACCTTTAGCTTGTCATTTAATACTGATGCTGCAATCGCTTTCTGTCCTTGTTTTGGGGGGCAAAATATATGCTTCTCCCTATTATTGTATAGACCAAGCCCCCAGATCCACCCACCTGGTTACTAAGTAAATCGCCTTCCCTTTCTATACTGTCTAATCCAGTATTTATTCCCTCCCCCCTATTCCTAGTTTAAAATCTCCTCCAACCGTCTAGCCATTCTCTCTCCAAGCACATTGGACCCTCTTGCATTTAGGTGCAATCCATCACGACTATAGAGATTGTACCCCAAAGGAAAATCAGCCCAGTGCTCTAAAACCCAAAGCCCTCCAATGTGCACCAAGACAGCTGGATCCTCGCCAGCCCCTCCCAAAAATCTATCCATTCTGTCCGCAACATGCCGAACCCGGGCACCCGAGAGACAGCAAACCATTCGGTTGCTGCGATCAGAGCTACAGATTACCCTGTCTGTTTTCCTAATTATTGAATCCCCTACCACCACAACCTGCCTGGGCTTTCCTTCCTTTCGGATCCCCTGCACACTGGATGAGCTGCTCTCCCGGCTGTTAGAGAGAACAGCTTTTTCCGGAAAGCCTACCTCTGAGTCTGCCTCCCCAACATGCTCACTTAAATGGGCAAACTTGTTGGGATGGAGAAACTCTGGGCTGGCTCCCCTCTTCCTCTTCCCTCCCCCACTGCAACCACATCTTACTGTTACCCAGCTATGTGCTCCCTTCTGACTGATCTCCTCCCTCATTGCTAGGGGCTCCATCTAAACTCTGCTCAGTGAGCAAGAGACTCCTCTCAAGATTGTCAATCTCTCTCAGTGTTTCAATGTGCCTCTTCAGAGCACCAACCCCAGCTTCCAGAGAGACCAATTGTTCACACTTGCCACAGCGATATGGACCCAGAAACTGCTGTTCCAAGCATGCATACATATGACATAATGTGCACTGAGTGAGTTCTCCAAGCTTGCTCATACTTTAGGGAGGCCCTTACCCTCCTTTCTCTTACACTCTTGTTGCACTGCTATGGTGCACAAGCTGGTCACTTACAGAAAGCAAGTTACTTACATCATGGTGTAGATGTCTGTGACGTAGATTGTGTCCTGCTGTTTGTGTGTTTTTGGTTATCAGTGTAGCAGAGCCTGTCCTGGGGTATGTGTGTGTGTGTGTGTAGGTGTTGGTGCGGCAGAGCCTGTCCTGGTGTGTGTTTGGGTGTTGGTATGGCAGAGCCTGTCCTGGTGTGTGTGTTCGGGTGTCAGTGTGGCAGAGCCTGTCCTGGTGTGTGTTTGGATGCGGGTGTGGCAGAGCCTGTCCTGGGGTGTGTGTTTGGGTGTCAGTGTGTCAGAGTCTGCCCTGGTGTGTGTGTGTGTGTGTGTGTGTGTGTGTGTGTGTTTGGGTGTCGGTGTGGCAGAGCCTGTCCTGGTGTGTATGTTTAGGTGTTGGTGTGGCAGAGCCTATCCTGGTGTGTGTGTGTCTTGGTGTCGGTGTGACAGAGCCTGTGTTGGTGTGTGTGTGTGCTTGGTCATCTGTTTCCTGGCACTTAACTTAACAGTAGAAATCATTACATTTATACTTATCCAGAGATATAATGCCCTCCTTAAGTTGTAATGACTTCAGGGGACAAAACGTTCAAGGCCCTGAAATCATTTAGTGGAAAAGTTAAGGTATTGTGTTATTTATTTCAAGGATTAGTCGAACTAAATTGTGGCTTCAGGCTTTCCATGTTGAACGATCAAGTATTATGTTAGTCCAATAATAAAAGCACATTACTTTTGGCAATATATATATGTTAGAGGCTATGGCAATGGCCGTATTTGTGGGCGGAGTCTGGAGTACTACTTAACCCCCTACCGCTCACCCTCAGGTGCTATGCGTTGAGTCAGGGTCACGCTTTTCCTGAGTAGCAGCATGACGTTTTAGCGGCCGGCCAAGTACACAGTCAGCTCTGTTAGTGTTGTTCCGGTATCCTTCACGTTGCTTCGCTCAATACCTCTTTCAGCTACCAGGTAAACGGACAAACGCCGGTTTGTCCACTCTTTATGTCGGATTGGCTGCTGGTTTAGTGTTAGTATGGCTTTTAACCCTTGGTCCTCCAACTTCTGCTACCGATCCAAATGTATTGCTTTATGTGGGAAGTATGCTTCACCGCTGGTCCTAGGTTCCTGGGGGGGCTGCTATATTGTACGTTTTCCATCGTTGTCTGTTATAAGCCTTTGTGAGTTGATCTGCTTGTACGTCTACTATCACGCACACAAGTTCCATACCTACACCTTCCATTGTAGTCAGGGTAGGCGAGCTCCAGTTTAAAAGGTTTAATGGTAACATCAGGAAATATTACTTTACGGAAAGGGTAGTGGACGCATGGAATAGCCTTCCAGCAGAAGTGGTAGATGTTAATACAGTAAAGACATTTAAGCAAGCATGGGTTAGGCATAAGGCCAAGCTAGATATATGATACGGGCAGGTACTCAGAGGTTGGGCAGACTGGATCGGCCTACTGGTTCTTATCTGCCATCACTTTCTATGTTTCTGTTGTTCCAGACCTATCACGCCTATGGGTCCATACGGGCTGAGACTTCGTTTTTTAATTGACTGGTGTCCAGTCTACTCGCCCGTACTACATACGTCACACGTGCAATACTCATTACATTCTTACCCGTCCACTTGAACCAAACTAATCCGAGGTTATTATTAGCCTGTTCTCGCCACATATATCCTCCGCCTTTGTAATCAAAGTCTGACACGTCTTTCAGACTTGTATGCCTAGCCGATGCCCTCTCCCGAGCTAATTTCCGTATGTTCTTTTTACAGAATCCGGCAGCAGACAATTTACCCACGCCTGCACCACACTTCTCCCAGCTCACCATGGATTGAAAGTGCATATGGACGACGTCCTTGCCCTTATCGACAGCTCCCTGTCCCATAATACTAGAAGGCTTATACCACAGCCTGGAATACCTTTGCTAGATTCCAGGATTTATATCCCGGCCACGACTCTAGTTACACGCGGTATATACTAGCTTTCATATCTTATTGTCACATGGACCTTAACCTGTCCTATAGTACCATTACACTGTATCTGGCGGGGATACAGCACTTTAGGTCTATAGCTGACCCCGACATTTCTTCGTTGTTTGCTTCTAGGCCAATCAAAGCGGCGCTCGCTGGGTTGCAGAAACTACAACGCCCATTGCGTATGAGGTTTCCTATTTTTGGTACCCTGGTTCAAGGTATGGCTTCCTTGCTCAGCAGTTTTCCGTTTAGGGTACTGCAGAGCTTGGTGCTCAAGGCTGCCATATTTTTGGCCTTTTATGGTTTCCTGCGGCCCAGCAAGTTTTCTTACTAGGGCAGTCGGTCCCTTGTGCTGCGGAAACGATTTAACCAGGCAGCCGCAGGGTTACCACTTGCATTTGCAACGTTGCAAGACACGTCAGACAGGACTGGGCGTGTTCATTAAGATTTTCGCTACACAGAATCAATGGTGTCCAGTGGAAATTCTGGACCTACTGTTATCTGCTTTAGTGGACAAACCACCAGATAGTCCTCTGCTTTCTTTTCCCAATGAGACCCCTTACCACCATACAGTTTATTACGCATGTACGTATCCTATTGGCTAATTTAGGCTGCGACCCTAAGAGTTTCTCGGCTCACTCCTTCCGTGTAGGCGCAGCTTCAGCTGCTCCTAAGAATGGGGTGCCTGCCCACGTCATCAAGCATCTTGGTAGATGGAACTCTGGGTGTTATGCTACGTACATCCCAGATCCGCAGGTGGAAATGGGTATAGCTTTTTCTAAAGTTGTTGACTGATCACCTTGTTGCAGTTTTGGAATATTTGCAATGCTTACCTTTTGGTCTCTTTTTGGCGTACCATCCATCAAGATCATGGCACACCTCAGATCTTGTAGGTAGGCGTTTCGTCAGTCTCACTATTCTCGTTCATCACACTAATGTCCCAGACTCCGTACACAAGTTAAAGGCTATGGCAATGGCCGTATTTGTGGGCGGAGTCTGGAGTACTACTTAACCCCCTACCGCTCACACTCAGGTGCTATGCGTTGAGTCAGGGTCACGCTTTTCCCCCACCCACCCTCTCCTTACGTCTTAATTCTCATTACTTGGGTATGCCCTCTTTTTGGCATACCGTCCATCAAGATCATGGCACACCTCAGATCTTGAAGGTAGGCGTTTTGTCAGTCTCACTATTCTCGTTCATCACACTAATGTCCCAGACTCCGTACACAAATATATATATATATATATATATATTTTTTTTTTTCTTCAGTGGTTTAATGGTGGAAATTATTAATGCCCCCCCCCCCAGTTTGACTGTGGTATCTTGTGTGGTGTCTGAGAGTATATTGTTCCTAGAGTTGCCACTGGTACAAAATGTCAATCTTTCTATGATAAATAGAGAGATTAGCTATTGCATTTATCCTTCCTTCTGCACTTACCCTCCTGTTTGTGTATGTATATAATGTAGAAAATCATCCTTATGTATCTATGACAGGGGCATCCAACATGCAGCCCACAGGCCAAATGCGGCCCGCGGGACCTCGAGGTGTGGCCCGCGTGAGATCGGCAGCCAGGATCACAAGAGCCCTGCTGCTTACTTGTGGGAGGGTCTTTTGTACTCCACAGAGGAAGCGGAACTCAGCAGAGTTCACGTGACATAACAAGAGAAGGCAGAGGGAGGCCACGCCCCCTGCCGAAGTCTGTGATCGGCAGGGGGCGTGGGGTAGGGTGTTTGAATGAGTATGCGTGATTGAGGGAATGAATCTGTGAATGAATGAATTTGTGTGTGTGTGTGATAGCATGGATGTGTAAGTGCTTGAACCTAGGCATGATTGGACTGTGATTGGTGTTAGCAATCACACTCCTATCATGCCAAGTCAGCCAGTACATGCTGAAACCTGGCTAGCTGCCCCCCTTGTGTATTGATGCTGCCAGCAGTATGGGGTCTGCACTTACAGCCACCCTGTACCAGCATGTACTGGCTGACTTGGGATGATAGGAGTGTGATTGCTAACAGCTAACAGCAATCTGCTAACAGCAATCACAGTCCCATCATGCCTACGTTCCAGCATTTACTGGTTGCCTGGGTATGAAAGGCGTGTGATTGATGTTAGCAGTCACACTCCTATCATGCCAAGTCATATTGCTGATTTTTTTTTGTCCGATTGTGGTGTGTTACATTGGACAAAAAATACAATAACAATATTAATTTATATATGATTGTTGACAGCAATCACACTCCTATCATGCCCAGCCAACCAGTACATGCTGGAATCTGGGTATGCCTGAGATTGCTGTTAACAATCTTAATATATATATATATATATATATATATATATATATATATATATATAAATATATATATACCATATTGGCTCGGATATAGGCCTTGTAATAGATATGCTGCCACTCTGTGCCCCCACCCCCGAGATATGCTGCCACTCTGTCCCCCCCGAGATATGCTGCCACTCTGTCCCCCCCGAGATATGCTGCCACTCTGTCCTCCCCCCCTCGAGATATGCTGCCACTCTGTTAATGGGGAGGAGGTTTAGTTGCACCTCCCCCAACACATTAATAAGGTTTTGGTAGCAGTATAAACTGCTTTGTGTGCCCACTATGTAGGAGGTGAGAGTAGGTTCTCACCCTATTGAGAGTGTGCCTTGACGTGGCGGGTGAGCTTAATTATGCTTTGGCCAATTCATATAACCAAAACCTCTCATTTATATTATGTTTATATATTTGTTGCCAACTTTATTAGGGTAAGAAGCGTTTTTTAGATTAAAATAAGAGTAAATAACACAATACCTTTTCCTCTCATTTCTGGGCCTAGAAAGTTTTGTCCTCTGAAGTGACTACAAATTCAGGAGGGCGTTTTATCTCTGGATAAGTAGACATTAAATAAATCAATTTATTACTACAGTAAGTACAGTGCACACACCGACACCCAGACATACACACTAGGACAGCCTCTGCCACACTGAATCATAAAACATGTATATTCTACACCGCTTTGTCATTAACTCCCCCTGTCATTAATCCACTTGTGTATTGCAGATGGACTTGATGGAAAGGTATGTTTATTTGCTGACGACACAAAAATTTGCAACAGGGTTGATGTTCCTGGAGGAAGAAGCAAAATGGCAAACTGGAAAAATGGTCAGAGCTATGGCAATTGGCATTTAATGTGGATAAATGCAAAGTAATGCACCTGGGGCATAAAAACCCAAGGGCAGAGTATAGACTATTTGGTACTGTCCAAACCTCAACGTGTGAGGAAAGGGATTTAGGGGTAATTATTTCTGAGGATTTAAAGGTAGGCAGGCAATGCAGTAGAGCAGCAGGTAATGCTAGCAGAATGCTTGGTTGTATAGCGAGAGGTATTAGCAGTAGAAAGAGGGAAGTGCTCATGCCGTTGTACAGATCACTGGTGAGACCTCACTTGGAGTATTGTGTACAGTACTGGAGACCGTATCTCCAGAAGGATATAGAAATGTTGGAGAATGGGATAGGCATAAGGCCAAGCTAGATATAGGATAAGGGCAAGTACTAAAGGAAAGTACTCAGAGGTTGGGCAGACTGGATGGGCCTACTGGTTCTTATCTGCTGTCACTTTCTATGTTTCTATTGATGCCCCAGCCAGGTCCCCTTTTAGTATTGATTACTGTCTTCCCCTTGTGTATTGCCCCCTTTGTACATTTATTTCCCCACACACTTGTGTATTGCCCCCCCAGCATTGATGTATGTGATGCCCCAGCTAACCCCCTTCCTTGATCCCCCTGTAATATTGTCATAAACTGCAGACACTCAAAGATGACTTTTAACAGCAACTTTCTTTATTTTGTTTCTTATCATCACCATATTCCTCCTTCCATGTCCCAGCTCCCAGCCAGCCAATCCCCCACTTCCTGTTTCCCGTCCAGAGATGCTTACTGTATGTTACATCACCCCCCCTTTTTTTTTACAAGAAACTTTTGAAACATGAACATTACAACATTAAGATTATTGGAAGGTTAATAATCCCCAAGTAGGATTTAAATTATCATTACTATGCCTCCTCAATTAATCTTGATGGGGCTCTTCTTTCCCTCACAGGATAGCGTCTTGCATGGCTGAGACCATCATTTTCCAATGAACTATTTATGTCCTTTTGAGCATTACTGTGTGCAGTAACAGTTTCGCCGGGCTGATATGGTTCACCAAAATTTCCTGTAGGTATAGCTTTGAAGTGTGGAGCATTTCTTGTGCCGGAGTGTCGATCTCGCTCCGCTGTAACCATGCTTTCTTTCCTGGCAGTTACATAGTATTCCGCTGGGTGATACACTGGAGTAGTCTTATAATGCTGCCTTTGCTTTAATTCTCTTCCCTAACGTGTGCATAAATCTTTCTACGATTCCATTTGCATCCGTTTTGACTACTCTTGGAATGCCAAATGCTGAGAAAATGTTGTCTTAACTCCGGTATGATACTAGAAGCTGAGGTTGACGAGATGAATGCAATTGCAGGAAATCTTGAATATTCATCAATAGTCACCAAAATGTATTGACCATTAGGCAGCGGCCCATAGATATCAACTGCTATTTCCTCCCAGACAGTTTTAGGTAGAAAAAAAAGTTTTAGGTACACAAGATTTCCTGCAATTGGATTCATCTCGTCAACCTCAGCTTCAAGAAAATGTGACCATAAAACTCCAAGGAAGTTTATTTAAATTCACATTTCTGTTTATTCAAGGTAAGACCCTGAGATGATAAACACTCGAAAACAGCACGTAATGCACAATTGTGTTCAACCTGGGTTCTACCAAATACTAGAATGTCATCACTGTAGTTGAAAACATTGGGAATATGATGAATTACATTCCTTATAGCATCTTGAAAAATTTCTGCAACAGAACAAACCCCAAATGTTAACTGTTTATATCTTCTGAGGCCTAAATGTGTAGAGAATGTTGTCAGGTATCTGGATTCCGGGCTCAATTCCAGCTGATGGTAACCCTTATTAAGGTCCAGCCTTGAACAGTCAGTTGCGCCATTTAGCAGATGGATAATGTCATTTATTGTGGGAGAGATGTGTCTTTCTCGCTGAATGGCAACGTTTGGAAGGCGCATGTCAACACAAAGTCTTACCTTGTCAGGAAATTTTGGCTTTGGAACTACCACAATTGGAGAAATCCATGGAGTGGGACCCGTGACACATTCAATGATGTCTTGCTCTTCTAAACTTCTTCCACTTTTTGTCTCAGATGAAATGGAATTCGTCGATGAGCTTGTGCAACTTGTGCAGCTTGTGTTCTCATCCACATGAAGATGAACCTGAAAGTCTTTCAATTTTCCAAGGCCACTGAACAAAGAAGAAAATTCATTTAGCATATGTTGTACATCCTTGTCATCAGGATCAACTATCGTATGAACGATCTGGATGAGACCCAGGTTCATGGCGGTATGGTAACTAAGAAGACAGCCTCCAGATCCTTGTAAGATGTAAAAACTTGTCCTCTGACTTTTATCCTTATAACTAATGTCAGCATCAAATTTTACCATGTGGGATTTGTGAACTATGTGGGAAGATTTTAGCGTTAACACGTTCCAGAACAGGCTTCAATTTCAATAGTTCATATGTGTCACTAAGATATTCACTGATGCTCCAGTGTCAATAGTAAATGAAATGTCAGTGTTGAATAAAGTTATTGTAACACTAGGAGACTGTGCAGATTTACCAGTGGGGGTAATGAACATAGTCACCCTTCGTGGTGGAAATCTCTGCCTCTTCATGCAACATTTTCACATTAGCTTTGTTTGCTGAGCTTAACGAAGTCTTGATATTTGTTGATTTGCAGACAGCAGCAAAATGGTTCTCCTTCCCACATTTGCTGCATGTCTGGCCTAAAGCTGGACATTTATTTATATGAGGAAAGTTCTTCCCACATCTATAACATGTTTTATTCTTTTTTGTTTGGATGTCAGGTGTAATTTTATGTTGCATGTTGTGCACATGTGAATCATGTTCCTTTTCCATTGAAGCTGCCTGATAATCCGTGATTTCTATGGCACGAGCCATTTTAAGAAGGTCAGGCAGAGTGTAGTCTTGCTGTAATGCTTTGCGTCGTATAGTAGATGATATGCAAGATACAATTATTTGTGTGATAATTTCATCAACATCAGCAAAAGCACATCTTTGGGCCAGTTCTTTTAAGCGTGTGACATATGTGTCCATGGATTCTTCTGGAAGTTGCTTAGTAATCCTAAATTTGTATCTCTCATATTTGATGTCCTGTCTAGGGTTGAAATAATCTGTTAACATGCCGCCCAATGGCAGCGGCAAGTCCATTGGGCGGCACGTTGCATGCAGACCAGCCGCTTTAAATTCATTATTGGCCGGTGGAGGCGGGCTGACGGCCGCGCAATTTGAATCTTGCTCGCAGCTGCTCAGCGGCTGTTTTACGTTGCAGCCGCACAAGTTGTGTATTTACAACACTTACGGCCGCTTTGAATGTTGGCCGACCGGTGTCCCGGTGGGCCAGTCCGGCCCTGCTTCTGGGTGACATCAGCAGTGACGCACCCCGGAAGGGAATGCCCGATCGGCATTGAAAAATGTAACAGTTTTCCGGCTTTCTTATTTTGCTGGCTTCTGCTGTCAGGGGGGAGTCGAGGCTGTCAAAGACGAAGGGCAGGACGTACCGGTTTGTCCATAGGGGATTCTTGGGATGAGTTTTTTTGGACGTACCGGTACGTCCATAGGGGACTGAAGGGGTTAAAACTTTTTAAAGTTGATAATCAACGTTTTTACTCCTATTTCGTGATGTCACTGAGGGGGCGTGTTCCACAACGGATGCTTCTGCTTTGGATATTCTTTTCAAACAAATTTTGTGGCATGTATACTTAAGTGTTTCTCTACTTGAATAAACCTAACATATGTTTTGTCTTTTTATTATCTCCTTATATTTAATTACATCAATTTTCACTTTATATTTTTGTTTCTATATATATATATATATATACAGCAAAAAAAGTTGATGCACTCAGCGGGTCTTCTTTTTATAAAGTTTATTAGCTTGGTGAAGGTCCAACGTTTCAGCTCTCAAGAGAGTTTTTCTCTCTAGTCCAAGGTGAAACCTGGTGGTCTCCAAATAGTGTTTAATACTCAATATAATTTAATGTTGCGGTCCACAAGATCTGCTGCTTGTATCCAATAAAGTGCTAATCTCAAAAAAGTGCCGAAAAGTGCAGGTGCAATTGCTGATCGCTTCCCTAAGCTCAGTTTTAGCTGGCCGCCATCTTTGATGATCGGTTTAGTGGCAGCCATTTTATTGGGGGGGGGACTGCTTTCCTCCCATGATCCAAGGCCAGCCTCATTTGTGAGGCTTCCGTGGATGCTGCAAAGCCGCTGATTGCAGCAAAAACACAGTTATCGCGGCGATGCAGGTATTTGACAGAGCCCATAAATCTTTGCTGTGAAGGGGTTAATGGTGGTATATGTAAGAAATCATTTGTATACTTTTATTTTCTTCTGCACATTTAAGGCCTGAATGCAACTTGAGTGCTAGGAACATATGTTATCAATTATGTGACGTAGCTTAGAGGGTCTTCTGTGGAATGCCGGTGTATCCTATGACTGCTCCAATAGGATTCCTTAACGTATACCCTAACCAAATGTAAAGGGGTATAAATATGCATGGTTACAAGAGCAAGGTCTCTTTCTACGCTCTTTCACCTTCATCTCACCAAGAATACTGAGCCTACAGTACCTGTTACCACCATTTATTCCAGCAAGTATTGATACTTTGTTATAGAATCAACTTGCTTAAGAAGACTTTATAGCTGTGGTCTTGATTGCTGTTTAGTCACTGGAGAAGTTTACATATTCAAGACAAAGAATATTCTAACAGTATCGGAGAAAATGTATATGAGACAGCAGGGGGGTACCTAGAGTATTTGGCACCTGGGGCGGATCCTGTATGTGGCACCCCCCCATACACTTTAAAACTGCATAGCTTCTACCATGGAGCAGGGTGGGGCAATTGCCCCAGGCGACACTTTTGAAGCGCCTTTTTTTTTTTTTTAAAGCGGAGGAGAGAGAGTCATTTCCGGCGCTCAGCAGTAAAGCAGTGCGCACCGTGGCACAGCAGGGAGACTCGCCGCAGGACTGCTGCAAGGTAAGATAGATAGGGTAGGTAATAGGGAGGGAGAGGCAGGGTAGATAATAGGGAGGGAGAGGAAGGGTAGATAATGACCGGTGGCAGGGGGCGGCATTTTAAACTTCGCCCCAGGAGGCATTATGTCTTGGGCCGGCCCTGCTTCTATCGTTATATACTGGCGCAGATTCCAGCATGTACTGGTTGCCTGGGCATGATAGGAGTGTGATTGCTATATTAATATTGTTGTGTCATCTTGGTCCCTCAAGGCTCAAACATCCTGCTTGTGCCATCTTTGTCTTTCCACAAACCAATTATCCATCTATGATACACACAAAAACTTTTACAGTCACTCACTAATTTACATTTTCATTCACATAATTAATTAACATAATCATTTATTCTCTCAAGAGTGTGATCTGCCCTCCAATTTTGTACCAGGGACACTGCCGCCTTAGGCCTGGGCCAGGATACATCATTGTGAGTGGGGGCCACACATTTTCAAAATCAGAACAGCCCTGAAGGCACTTGGCTTTAGTGCCTGTGCCAATCCAGTAGTTACTAACAATAATACAGGTATTATGAAGTCCAGGGGGGCGGGTTCTGTCTGAACTTTTTAAAAAAATTGCCATGCTCTACATCTGTCAATAACATCCATTCTAATGATTTATGTCACCTGAAAACAATTATTGCAATATTCCTATTTCTACATTGTACTACCTACTAATAAAATACCTAAAAAAATGTTTTCCCAGAGACTGTTTAAGCCACTTTTGCTGGGAGGCTGTTCCACTTATCTTCCATCTTATCAGTAAAGTAAAACTTTGTTACATTTCTTTTTTTGTTTATATTTTGACCTCTTGTTCTAGCAGTTCTGCTCCTCTGAAATACATGTCCCTCGTGTATTTATGTATTTACATGTTTCTGTCACATCTCTCTATTTCCCTTCTTTCCGAAATAAATTATACATATTTTGTGATCCTTTAGTCTTTTCAATTCTCTTTCTCTATCTCATCCATTCCGCAGAAAAAAAACCTTTACAAATATATCCATGTATAAGCACAACGCTCTATTGTTAATGGAATACAAAGAAGCATATAGTAGTACATACTAAATTATACAAAATGTACTATGTTGTGGTAGGTGAAAACAAAACAAACAAAAAATAACAGTAATCACACTATGGCTAATGCTTATGAGCAAGTATACTAATACACAAGGGAAAAAGTCTGAGATTAATTATGTGTAGATAAAGAACCAATGCATATGCTTATTTTATTCACAGTGGCAAAAAAACTAGTTTTAATAAATCTCACCCTTGCAGGTAGAAACATTTGTAAAGCATTATAACACGTCAAAACTGACCCATTAAATTTTTAATGAAAAGGAAGAAAATGTACTAATACCAAGCAGAACCAAGAGAAATCTTATCCATTAAACTTTCAATATTTTTGAACTATGGAAAAAATCATTTAAATTAAGGATATTTGTTTTTGGTTTTTTTTACAAAAAGGTAAAGAACGTATAAATTAACAGACAATACTCATACAACATAATTAAAGATTGATAACAATACATAAAATATAAACATCACAAATCACCAACAAAAAAAAAAACACACTTCACTGGTGTCACGCGCGCCGCCGCAGCACGTACCTCGGGTGCTCGCGGCGGCTCACTCCTCCATGCCGATGACGCCGTGCGGTCACGTCGGGGTCGCAGCTCCGCCCCCGCCGCGACCCGACGTCGGATAGACGCGCCCGTCACCGCGGTAAGGTCACGTCGGTGTCGCGGCTCCACCTGTGCTGTTCCTTGAGATATCTCTATTGCCTTGTGTACCGCCTTTGCCTGTTTTTTTACTACGACTCTGCGCTGCCTGCCTCTGACCCGGACCTGTTTATACCGTTTATGCTTCTGATCTGCCTGCCTCGACCTCGGATACGTTTTTGACCTCGCTGTTTTTCCGTTGCCCTTTAACCGGACTGTGTACTGGACTGCGCTACGTCCACATATCTGCATAGTTGGATCCTCCTTCGCTACCTGACCACGTGACAACTGGGAGTCGCGGATCCGTTCATCTAAATTTCACATACTTTATCATACCACTCAATTTTGTAGTGTTATTTCCCAAATTTGTATGTCACTTATTGACAAATGTGGTCTTCTAATACCTCTTTCCATTTGCAGCTGATATAAAAGTTACTGTTAAAGGTGTAGTTCAGAAAGGTTTTTATCACTCTTTCAATTCCTTTTAAGATTTCCAAGATTTTTGCAGCCATTATACAGTGGATAACTAAAGTAGTTTGTGTTTTACTTAAGGGTGGCCAATTTAAGTGTAATAATATTGTTTCAGGTTTTGTTGGGAGTTTTATATTTCCTAACCTTTGAGCTATTTTTAAGGTCATGTCCCACAGAGATTTAATTTGAGTCCATTGCCACCAAAGATGTATGTAGTTCCCTTTTTCAGTTTTACACCTCCAGCACCAGCCTTCATGTGATTGATGTATTTTAGCTAATTTTGCTGGTGTTAAATACCACCTATTTAATAATTTGAATTGTGTCTCTACTAGGGAGAGACCGCGTATTTCTTTATTTACTTTTTCAAATGCTTTACACCATTCAGCTTCCTCTATGGCGATATTAAGTTCTTTGTTCCAAGATATAATGGCTGTTGGAGATGTTTTTCTTACTGTTGTTTCTAATAATTTTAAGGCAATTTGATCTTTTGATATTTTTTTTGATCCTGATGTATTGAAAACTAATTTTAGTAAATTCTAATTGTTGTATTTTGGTACTATTCCCCTGTTAATTAAATAGTTTTTAATTCTTAAATAATTAAAGATCTCACGATTAAGAAGTTCAAATGCTGAAGACAAAGTTTCAAAATATTTCATTTTATTTTCCTCCATGAGATCCTCTATAACTGTAATCCCTTTTATTTTCCATTCTTTCAAGGTTAAATATTCCATATCGTTTTCTATAAACTCTATTTTTAAAAAATCTAATATTTTTATTTCTATATTCAATCTTCTTTTAATCTTAGTCCATATTGGGATCAGTTGTTTTAGAATGTAACAGGCACTGTAATCTACCCTTCTTTTGGTCCATATCAGAACATTAAGATCTTGAATTCCAATAGTATTACTCTCTAAAATATACCATCCTTCTTTTCTTATATTTTGTAATTGCATTGTCGCCATGCGGAACATCACTCCTGCATCAAAGTGATTTTTTATGATGTCTCTTGGGCGGCAGCAACGGCTATAGTATTCATCAGCCCAAAATACATAGAATAAAAACCAAAAAAATAGTTACCTGCGCACTATCCCAAATCCCTATGCTTATTTAGACAAATGGAGGTTTTTAGTTTCACTCCAATGGCCATTTAAAGTGGAAGCTTGCCTGCCACGTCACAGAAAACCTCTCAGGCGAGTCCTACACTGAACAATTCACCTTACTGAAAATCACCTAGTTGAAATCTCCAGCAATCACCCTTATGCCTATTGAAACCTTTTCAGCTCTATGTAAAATTTGATTCAGAAGACTGTTTTACCCACTCGAAGTGTGTTAGCTGTCCCGCCCTCATTGACATACAAGTCAAGCACACTGAAAGAGTTTTGTGGTAAAACATATTCTTTATCTTGTTTATTCAATTAAAGCATGCAATACATGGTCAATTAATCAATAAAGAGTAAACATCGATACATCACCGGATATTGTAGCATCACTCCTCAATCGGGGGACTTTCACAAGCGATTGTCTTCTGCAAGGTCGACCGATAAACGCAGGCTCGAAGCCTCAGTAAGTCACAGATTCTCCTGCAAATCCCCGTTCGTTTATACACTAACTTGTTGACAAGAATATTTCCGATCTGGCGCAGTGAATAAATAAAAACACCTGTATCCTATGAGTATCACGCGCATACATGCGTAGTATAACATTCTAGAAAATTCGAGTGCATGATCAACGTATGCTAATCATGCGCAATTAAGTTGTTTTCTACCTAGGAAATCATGAGATGAGTCATAATTCTGGTTCTGCACAACAAGTTCTGAACTATATTAACCTCTATATTTCTGACTATAACAGCGAGGAATCATGTTAGTTACTATCCTTTTGGCTGACTGAATATACTAACTTATTAAAAATGATTTCAGGGACTTAGGTAGCAAGCTTAAGGCAAGGACCTCCAAGGTAGTATTTTCTGAAATATTACCTGTACCACGTGCCACACCAGAGAGGCAGCGGGAGATTAGGGAGCTAAACAAGTGGCTCAGAAGCTGGTGTAGGAAGGAGGGGTTTGGGTTCATGGAGAACTGGGCCGACTTCTCTGTCGGATACAGGCTCTACGGTAGGGACGGGCTGCACCTCAATGGGGAGGGTGCAGCTGTGCTCGGGGAGAAGATGGCCAGAAGGGTGGAGGAGTGTTTAAACTAGGTAAAGGGGGGGAGGGAAACTACAATATAGAAGGGGAAGATAGTGTAGATAGAAAGCTGGGGCTTATAAATGTACCTGGGGGTGGAGCGGAGGGAGGGGTTAGAATAGTCAATAGGGATAGGCTTCATAGGGAAAAAAACCATACACCTCTAAATTGTATGCTTACTAATGCCAGAAGTCTGACCAATAAAACTGACGAACTGGAGTTAATAATGTCTGAAGAAAACTATGACATAGTGGGTATAACAGAGACATGGTTGGATGATAGCTATGACTGGGCGGTTAACATACAGGGTTATAGTCTATTCAGGAAGGATCGAAAAAAACGAAAAGGGGGAGGAGTTTGCCTTTATGTAAAGTCCAGCCTAAAGGCCACACTGCGGGAGAATATATGTGAGGGAAATGATAATGTGGAGTCATTATGGGTAGAAATATATGGAAAGAAAAATAATAAAATACTGATCGGGGTTTGCTATAAGCCACCAAATATAATGGAAGCAGCAGAAGATCAATTATTAAAGCAAATAAACAAGGCAGCAAATCACAATGTGGTGGTTATTATGGGGGACTTTAACTATCCCGACATAAACTGGGAAACAGAGACCTGTGAATCTCATAAAGGAAACCGGTTTCTGACTATAAGTAAGGATAATTATCTGTCCCAAATGGTACAGGACCCGACCAGAGGGGGCGCCCTACTGGACTTAATATTAACCAACAGACCTGACAGAGTAACTAATGTGCAGGTCAGGGGGCATCTAGGAAATAGTGATCACAATATGATACATTATAACTTGTCCTTCAATAAGGGAACTCTTAGAGGAGCCACAAGAACCATGAACTTTAGGAAGGCAAAGTTTGATCAACTAAGAGAAGCCCTTAACACTGTAAATTGGGAAAATGTCCTCAAAAATAAGAGTACAGACACTCAATGGGAGATTTTTAAGGATATCTTAAATTCTCACTGTGAAAGGTACATACCGTATGGGAATAAAAGAGTCAGGAACAAGAGAAAACCAATGTGGATAAATAAAAATGTAAAGGGGGTAATAAATGGCAAAAAAAAGGCATTTAAGCTACTAAAACAGGAAGGCAGTGAGGAAGCACTAAAAAGCTATCGGGAAAAAAATAAAATATGTAAAAATCAGATAAAAGCAGCAAAAGTGGAGACAGAAAGACTCATTGCCAAAGAGAGTAAGACAAACCCCAAAATGTTCTTTAACTATATAAATAGTAAAAAGGTTAAAAATGAAAGCGTTGGCCCCTTAAAAAGTAATGAGGGAGAAGTTATAGACGGGGATCAGGAAAAAGCTAATCTATTAAATATATTCTTCTCTGCTGTATTCACAGAGGAAAATGAAATGCCAGGTAATATACAGCAGGATGAGATAACTGCCCCAGTACATGTCGCCTGTCTAACCCAGGAAGAAGTGCAGTGCCGCCTAAAAAAAATCAAAATAGACAAATCACCAGGTCCAGATGGCATTCACCCCCGCGTTCTAAGGGAGTTAAGTAATGTAATAGACAGACCCCTATTTCTAATATTCAAGGACTCTATAGTGACAGGGTCTGTTCCCCAGGACTGGCGCATAGCAAATGTTGTGCCAATATTCAAAAAGGGGACAAAAAGTGACCCGGGGAATTATAGGCCTGTTAGTTTAACTTCTGTTGTGTGTAAACTGTTTGAGGGTTTCCTAAGAGATGCTATTTTGGAGTATCTCAATGAAAATAAGTGTATGACTCCATATCAGCATGGGTTTACAAGGGATCGGTCCTGTCAAACTAACCTGATCAGCTTTTATGAGGAGGTGAGCTCAAGACTGGATCGGGGTGAATCGCTGGATGTCGTATATCTTGATTTTTCCAAAGCATTTGATACGGTGCCACATAAAAGGCTGGTACATAAAATGAGAATGCTTGGGCTGGGGGAGAATGTGTGTATGTGGGTAAGTAACTGGCTCAGTGATAGGAAACAGAGGGTGGTTATTAATGGTACATACTCTGAGTGGGTTACTGTTGCTAGTGGGGTACCACAGGGGTCAGTTTTGGGTCCTATTCTTTTTAATATATTTATTAATGACCTTGTAGAGGGATTGTATAGTAAAGTATCAATCTTTGCAGACGATACTAAGCTCTGTAACGTGGTTAACACAATAGAGGACAGTGCACGATTACAAATGGATCTGCATAGGTTGGAGGCTTGGGCTGGGATGTGGCAGATGAGGTTCAACACAGATAAATGTAAGGTTATGCACATGGGGAAGAAAAATCCAGGCTGGGAATATGTATTAAATGGGAAAACACTGGGGACGACTGACATGGAAAAGGACTTAGGAGTTTTAGTTAACAGTAAATTTACCTGTAGCGACCAGTGTCAGGCAGCTGCTGCTAAGGCAAATAAAATCATGGGGTGCATCAAAAGGGGCATAGATGCCCACGACAAGGAAATAATTCTACCACTGTACAAGTCACTAGTCAGACCACACATGGAATACTGTGTACAGTACTGGGCACCAGTGTACAAGAAAGATATAGTGGAGCTGGAGAGGGTTCAAAGACGGGCAACCAGAGTAATAAGGGGAATGGGAGGACTACAGTACCCAGAAAGATTATCAGAATTAGGGTTATTTAGTTTGGAAAAAAGACAGTTTAGGGGGGATTTAATAACTATGTATAAATATATAAGGGGGCAGTACAGAGATCACTCCCAGGACCTATTTATATCCAGGACTGTATCTATAACAAGGGGACATCCTCTACGGTTGGAGGAAAGAAGGTTTCTACACCAGCACAGACGGGGGTTCTTTACAGTAAGAGCGGTGAGATTATGGAACTCTCTGCCAGAGGAAGTGGTTATGGTAAACTCAATAAAAGAGTTCAAAAGGAGCCTGGACGTGTTTCTTGAAAGCAATAATATTACAAGTTATGGATATTAGATTAATAGGGACAGAACGTTGATCCAGGGATTTATTCTGATTGCCATATTTGGAGTCGGGAAGGAATTTTCCCCCTGGCATGGGGCAATTGGCATCTGCTTCATAAGGGTTTTTTGCCTTCCTCTGGATCAACACAGTAGGGACACAATATGTATATAGGTTGAACTTGATGGACTTTGGTCTTTTTTCAACCTTATGAACTATGTTACTATGTTACTATGTTACTATTCAATCGCACCCCATACTCGTATCACAGAGACCCACTGGATGAATATTTGGTAAATATATGTTTATTAAAGTATATAATTCATTTTCTGTTGTACAAACTATTATCATTAAATGTTTTAATGAAAAGGAAGACAATTAACTAATACAAAGCAGAACCAAGAGAAATCTTATCCATTAAACTTTCAATATTTTTGAACTATGAAAAAAATAATTTAAGGATGTTATTATTATTTTTTTAATTGTTTAAATATAGAGCCAGACATCCCATAGCTACTGGTGCAACCCTTACATTTTTGTGATGAAATGAAATGATTTATAAGCATAGCCTAGAAATTAAGTTTATTGAACACTTATAAATATGAGCATTGCAAATATGGGCACATTTGCTTGACTCCCAAATTATCCATGAAGTCTATGTTTAGTACATTCATAAGATGTCTCTTTTGATGCTCCTGGTAGTACAGAGGGTTGGTATATCCACTGGAACTAAAACAAAACAAAAAACACAATTTGGACTATGCTGACTGATTATAAATATACCAGTCTGAATATTTATTTATTTGAAATCAAGTTTTTTATCAGTTTGCATATTTAAGTAAGGAACAAAAAATAACCAACCATATATGCAATTTCCGCCAGAGGAAACATAAGTAAATGTGACCACATCAATCCCAAGGACTTAAGCTATGACTAGTCGTGTGGAAGGGTCACCAATAAAAAGAGACCAGTAAAACCACAGTCTCCCACGCTCCTCCTCTCGACCTGCATGATGAGCCACCAACTCCTCAAGGACCCGTATGCGTTCCATTCTAGCAACCCACTACCTGAGGAAAGGCGACAAAGTCCTGCCCCAGTGTACGGGTATCAGGGCCTTAGCCTTGTTCCACTTATAGCTTATGAAGCTATAAGTGGACACTCCCACCAGATGTGTAAAACCAATCCCCCCAGTGACCCACAATGCCAACAGATATCTGGATGGTCAGAAAACATGGCATAAAGACGTGATGGCATGCAATATCAGTTTGTGAGAAGCTTATAAGAGAGCTCTTGGGTCCTCGTACTAATAGGACACACATGCGTCAAGTGAAATATCTTACCCCACTCCTCCCTAGACAAAGATATAGCAAGGGCATGTTCCCATTTACCCACAAAAGATGGCAGGGGGTCCTCAGCTACCCGAATGAGAGCTTTGTATAGGAGAGAGATGCCATGCGACTGCAACACCTCTCTGGTATGTAGCGATTCAAGGGGAGTAAGCCCATGGCAAAGGTTATGTTTTTGTGGGATAGATTTAATGTAATTTCTTAATTGTAGATATTGGAGCGTATGCAAGGCGGACGGGGACCACGCATCCAGTAAATTAGAAAGGGCACCCAAATGTAGAAAAGCCCCACCAGTCAGGCCAGGGGGAAAATCCGGGTTATGTTTAAGGGGGGGTTAAGGGGGAGGGATACGTAGTCAGGGAATGTTGGCGATGTAAGACCGCAAGAGTAGCTGAAATAAAAGGGTTACCACCCGCAACCCCTCGAGCCACACCCGGCTCAATGGAACAGAAGCAGCAGCCGCTTCCAGGGTCAATCATAATTTAAGGGATGGACAGTAACTCCATTCCAGGGTCCTCAGCAAGTGATAAGCAAGATGTGCCAATACACAGCAACCCCAAACCCCCCTCAGATTTGAGCTTTTGCAGCACAGATAAACGAAAGGAATAACACTTGGATAGAGGAAAAAAAAACCCTTTGGTATTCTAATAGGTAGAGCTTGAAGCAAATACAGAATCCGAAGAAGAACATTCATTTTGAGGGCGTTAACCCTACCAATCCAAGAAATA
This sequence comes from Spea hammondii, assembly GCA_029215755.1. Lineage (NCBI taxonomy): Eukaryota > Metazoa > Chordata > Amphibia > Anura > Pelobatidae > Spea > Spea hammondii. The sequence goes on along the minus strand of JARDYJ010000009.1, from coordinate 22,807,885 downwards.
TAAAAACGACCCCAAACCTTAACATCCCGTTTTATCATCTCAAGGAGGGGAGGAAAATTAAAATGATACAGAAGGGAAACATCCGAGGTCAGCCATACTCCAAGATGTCGCAAGTTCACCATCGAAAAGGGAAAGAGGAAGCAAAGGACCTCACCTCAACTCGGGGATGAGAAAATCTCGGACTTCGACAAATTAATTTTCAGGTTAGACAGCCGGTCATAGATCCGAAATTCCTCCAACAACACCGGTAGCGACACCCTGAGCACAAACAGCATATGGTCCGCGAACGCAACCACCTCGTGTTGGACCACCCCACTCGACAAACCCGTGATATCAGGGTTACCCCGAACAGCTTCCAAAAAACATTCCAATAAGAGGACAAAAAGCATGGGGGGACAAAGGACACCCCTGCCTAGTGCCGTTGGTTACCAGGAAAGGGTCACGCCCCATTGATTCGGACACTAGCGGAGGGCTTGGAGTACAGGGCAGACACCCAACTAAGCATGTGTGGACCAAATCCCGGAGCACAGCTAACATAAAGGACCAGTCGAGGCCTAGACCCCGAGCGTTTAATCCAATAAATGATATTAACAACACGGAGAGTCTGGTCTCTACATTCCCTTCCTGGAATAAAACCCGGGTGAATGAAACCTGGAAGAAGCCTACCAATGCTCAATGCGAGAATCTTAGAAAACAACTTAAGATCCACATTTAACAATGAAATTGGCCTATAACTCCCACAAAGCTCGAGATCCTTCCCGTCCATGGGAATCACAGAGATCGTATATAAAACAATAAATAATAATAATAGATTGTAGCTGCCATGGTATGGGGATGGAAAGAAGCCCCCTCAAGGACAGAATTAAAGACCCCCATCAAATGGTTCCCTAAAGCATCAAAAAACTTCTTGTAATAAGCCAGTGAGAGCCCGTCCGGCCCCGGGCATCTACCAGATTTGGATAATTTCAAAGCCCTCTCAAGCTCCTCGAGTGAGATCGGGATTTCTAGCGATTCAGAGTCCTCCAAGGACAGTTTACGAGACAACAAATGTGTGGACAATAGTGAGTAATGGGCAATTTATGATCCGATAAGCCCGCAGGGCAGTCGTGTGGCGGGGAACGATTACAAAGGTCAGAATAAAAAGAAACAAATTGCCTAGCAATCTCTGAAGGGAGATGTTGTGTAACACCACCCGAGTCTCTAATTTTAGGAATATACGATAGCTGGCGTCGCTTACGCAGCACCCTAGTTAAGTACTTCCCAGGCTTGTTCCCTCGTTCATGGAATAGGGCTTTAAGCCTAGTATAATGCTCTGAGCCTTATCATTAAGAATAGATGCCAGCTCACCTCGGATAGCAGTTAGTTTGGAAAAGTCATCATCTCGCAACTTGTCCCTATGCAATTGCTCCAAATCCCCTATCCTCGAATATTAATATTAATATTAATAAATAGTGAGCTTCCACAAAATCAAATCATTAGCAACCAAGTGGAAAGTACACCGGAACCCCACTCAGGAAATAAGTGAACCCACCACCCCCCTCCCACCATAACCACAACCAAGCCCTCCACCACCCGGAACCTAGAAACTAGAAAATAAAGAAAATAAAGAGATATGTCCAAGCAATAACGTCCCAAAACAATCAGCGTCTGCAAGTGTGTCCGCTTGCATAACTCCACAGCCCAAACCGGCAAATCAGCAGATCCCAAAGTCCAACAACTCGGCAGGTAAGTAGAACACTGCAGCGAGTGGAGAGATATTCCGTATAAATGGAGCCCATGGGCAGGCACGGGGCGGTCAGCATGGAGAACCGGAGCAAAGCCCGGAACCCCAGCACAGTAGAGCCACAGAAATCCCCAACAGAAGGCCGTTGAACCGTATTCGCTACCTGTCATTATTTCTCGGCAGCAATAGCCACGGCAGCTCCCCCGGCGCCACGGGTCTCCTCACGACGCTGCGACAAGCGGGTAGATGGTCTCCCCTCTCTCAACGATGGTCTCCGCATCCGGGGAGCAAGGCCGCGGCTCCGTTGCATGTCTGGAAGGCTCCAATCTTCGATGGAAAAGTCGGGAATGGTGAGATCCCAAAGGAAAGCTGGCAAATCAAAGGGTATAGGTGAGTCCCCTGCAGCGCATGTTGAGACTAAAGGGGTAGCCCCAAAAATATTGTAGGCCGCGCCGCTGCAACTCTAAGGTCAACAGGCAAAGTGCTCCTGGAGGGTAAGATCAGACAGGTCCTGGAAGAAGGTGATGGCATGACAGCCAGGAACCCACCTCCCTCGCCCGTAGCATGATGCTCTCCTTGACCTTGTAATCTGTTACGGACCAGATCACATCCCTGGGGGGGCCCCCGGCGGTCCCATAGGTCTCAATGCTCTGTGGGCTCTATCCAGATGGAGCATGGAATCCGGTGGTCGCCCCAGAAGGGCATTAAACAGCCTCACAACAAGGCTCTCCATGTCTTCCACTGCTCGGGGGTTGGCCTCAGGAATACTGCGGCTCCTGATGTTATGTCGGCAGCCTCTGTTCGAGCCGCTGCCGAAATTCCGCAAAATAGTGAGAGTGCTGTGTAGTAATTCTCTTTAGTTCAGCAGTTGTCTTCGCCAGGCCCCTAGCTTCCTCTTACTGTCTGGAGACCCTTCGCTCCACAGTCACTAGATCGGACCTGACCCGAGATGGCGTCCAATACAGTTTGCTTTAGTTCCGTCAGCAAGGTACTATGCTGATGGAGCTGATGAGAAAAGCTGATGGACCTCCGCCGAGCAGGTAGGTATCTCATGGGCTCCAGGTGAGTGATCAAGGTTGTGATCATCAGAACCACGCAGGCTTGATGGAGTGGAAGCCACGTGACCATCAGAGGCTTGGGAAGCCAGCACTGCTGGGGTGAAGAAGTATTCGCGGAGAGACGGCACTGAAGAGGTAGCACCGTCCCCGGACGTCGATTGAGTCGATGACTGTTGTTTAGTGCGACCCATCTTGGGGAAAAACTGCTAATTTTAGCAAAAGATGGTAATGTACCGGTGGAGCTCTAGTAGAACACTGCAACGAGTGGAGAGATATTCCGCAGTCAGAATGGAGAACCGGAGCAAAGCCCGGAACCCCGGCACAGTAAAGCCACAGAAGTCCGCACTCGCCTCTTAACAGAAGGCCGTAACCGCAATCGCCACCTGTCATTATTCCTCAGCAGCAATAGCCACAGCAGCTCCCCCGGTGCCACGGGTCTCCTCACGATGCTGCGACAAGCGCCAGGTGGGTGATTAAGGTCGTGATCATCAGAACCACGCAGGCTTGATGGAGTGGAAGCCACGTGGCCCTCAGAGGCTTGGGAGGCTTCTGAGGGCCACATGGCTTCCACTCCATCAAGCCTGCGTGGTTTGAAATTGAATAATTTATTAAATAAATAATTTATATTGATTAGAAACTCCCAGTAACCGTAATTTAATATTTTATAAATTCATAAATACCATAAGTGCCATTAATATCTCCATAATTTATTTTTTTTCAAAACAATTTATTCAAAGAGGATAATGCACAGATGAAGCACATAAAAAGAAATAAAGGGCAAACTGAAATACAGTGTACAAATACAATAAATATGTATCAGTATCATAGGAGTCCCAAAAGGGTCAAAACAGTAGGACAGGAGGATAGAATGAGCCAACAGAAAGGGTACATAATACAGACAGTCCCGACATTAGCAGTTTATAAACGAAGTCCGTACAGAAGGCAGGGAAACAAGGCATCCAAAAATATAGCAAACGTAATAACATAGCCCTATCACAACTCCTGAAGTACTCCCCCAACCATAGCCTGAGAAGGACGTAATCCCGTAATCGGGTAGGTCCCCTTTAGTGCTTGAAGGCAGAACCAACCAGTGGAATGGAATGTATTATAAAGGGACAATTTAATGGAGTCATCTAGAACCGCAATAAAGGAAGACCATTTTCAGAAAAAGGATTAAGCTTTTGCATAGCGGCTTCCAACCAGTCTAGCCTAAAAATACCATGTAACCGGGTAATAACCATGTCGAGAAGAGGCGGGGATGATTGTATCCATTGGGTCAGTATGGCCTTTTTACCAACCACTGATACAGTAAGCAGAATAGTTTTTTCTGCAGAAGGGACAAGTATTTGAAGGCTGAAAGACACCAAAAAGAGCCCAGTCCACTGTCAAGGGAAAGGTAACACCTAAAACCGTAGTAACATATTGGTGAACGTCTTTCCAAAAGGTGGTAATGTAGGAGCAAGCCCAGAGGTTATGATAAAGATCGGCATCAGGTTCTGCACACTTAAAACAATTAGAGCTATCACCCAACCGGGCTGCCACATAAAGTTTCGGAGTCATATAGGCCTGGTGAAGAATCTTCAAAAACATTTCACTATAGGAGCGGGACACCAGGAGCTTAGAGTTTAACACTGTGGCGTCAACCAAGGTATCCAGGTCTATGTCAGGGAGGTCCTTCTTCCAAGCGGGTAGGCCCTGTCCAATTTGCCCATAGAGAAAGGACATAGTGAGGGAACTGGTAGGAGTACGCAGGGTTATATTATCAAGAGGGTTGTTGTGGTCTTTAGGTGACAACATAGCAAGAATACTCATAACAAAACTGCGAAGCTGTAAATAATGTATCGGGTGAACAGAGACGGAAGAGAATTTCTCACGGAACTGCTGCCAGGTGAGAACACACAAGGCAGCAGGGGAAATAAAATCAGTTACAAGGCGACTCCCAACACACTCCATTCTCATGAAGACAGGAGCAGATTTACCATGCTGGAATCTGGGATTACGTACCATGGACACATATCTGTAATTGGCCGCTAGATTATAATCAGGCAGGTGAGCAAAATTCAACCCTCCGTTGGATGTGGGTTGTAATTTTATCAGTGCAATCCGAGACCGCTTAGCGCCCCATAGAAAACGCTGGAGAGAGCGATGGTGGGCACGCATATCAGCACGCCGCAACGAAATTGGAAGCATATGAATAGGGTAGAGGAGTTTAGGGAACGGATCCAAAGACCCAGGTACTTGAGAGCCGAGGAGGCAGTCCAGCGGAAAGGAAAATGATCACCCCAACCATTCCTGGCCTGAGGGAAAATTGGGAGGGCTTCCGTTTTAGTTGCATTAATTAAAAACCCCGAAGCCCTATGGAACAATGCAAAAAGGTCTATAAGAGGAGGGACGGACTGCTTGGGATCATAAAGAAATAAAAGCAGATCGTCGGCAAAAGCAACCACCTTCAACTCAGTGCCACCCACAGGGATGCCCTTCAGTTGCTCAGAGCGAAGAAGAAGACGAAGCAGTGGCTCAATGGCTAAATTAAACAACAATGGGGAGAGGGGGCAGCCCTGACGCGTACCTCTTCCCAACGGGAAGCGCGGCGAGTTAAGCCCATTAATGAGGAGCTGGGTTAGAGGAGAGCTATATAGAGATTGAAATAAGTGAGTAAAATGAATGCCAAAATGATGGAATTTGAAAAAAGGATATTAAATAATGCCATGAAATACGATCAAACGCCTTGATCATCGCAACTAATGACAATGGCCCCTTTTTTTTTTTTGTCAACTTAGTGGAGACAATGGCCAAAATCAAACTGCGAACATTTTGGGTAGAGTGCCTCCCACGAAGGAAGCCTGTCTGAGATGGTCCGATCAGCCTAGCCAAAATGAGGCGAGAAGCCATTATAGCGGTTAGAATTTTAAAATCCTGATTGAGGAGGGAAATCGGGCGATAGGAAGACAGCTGCTCAGGGTCGCGATTAGGTTTAGCAATAAGGACTGTCCTAGAAAGATTAAAGTCCCGCGGAGGAGGTTCACCTGCAAGAAGACGGTTATATAGTTCCCGGAGATGTGGTAACAGATGGGGTGTTAAAATTTTATAATAGTCCGCACTGAGGCGGTCAGGCCCCGGCGTCTTATGAGTTGGCAGGGACTTAATAATGGACCTAATTTCTTGTAAAGAAATAGGTGCTTCTAGGTGATCCCTATCCTGTTGGGTGAGCTTAGGGATTTGGGCCCAGCTGAAGGTGTCAAGCATTGCATCAACAGCAATAGGTTCCACGGTATAGAAGCTACTAAAATAGTCAACAAACAGTTGGGTGATTCTGGCAGGGGACGAGGTACGAGTTTGATCATGATCCCTCAAATGGGTAATAAATTGTCTCTTATATTTAGAGCGAGTGACCAAATTAGCCAGAAGTTTCCCTGCCCTGTTGCCCCAGCGAAAATATCTATTGCGCATATAGGCACAGTAGATCTGCGCCTTCTCAGTGGCCCAAGCATCATACAATGCTTTAGTCTCTTTATAGACCTTCGCAGTTTCAGCAGATTGGGACAGGATATGGTTAGAGTATGCCCGAGACAGATCACGGCCCAAGTGCAGGAGCCGTCCATAATTTATTTTAATAAATACCATTAATATCTCTATAAATTATTTTGATTTAATTGAAATAACTTATTTCAATTTGAATGACTCATTTTTAAAATAACTCAATTCAAAATGAACATGATATCTCCACGGTAACCTATTGTGGGTTAATTAATTATGTGTCTAATTCATTCTAATTATTGTTTGATCAACTACTTCATTATCAAGTTCATTAGTAATGACAATTAAAACTTCATAATAAAATATACATTTTAAAATATTAATCATTCATGTAGACCCATACGTCCAAATCCATATTTAGACGTACTCTTTTGTACGTCTGGAACCTAAATATCCATTTGGTCTCTCTTTTAGACTATCACTATATTGCACAGTAAAAAATATCTGAATACACTCAGGATGCATATAAAATATTGGAATACATTTGAGTTGTACCCCTTCTGTATAATCTACTCATAATGTAAATAAAATGACTCGTTGTTACTATAATAATTTAACATGTTTTGTACAGAATGAGAATTTTTATTTATTTATTTATTGTAATTACTATTCTGGTGGCTCGGGCACATACATCTCTGCCGGCTGTGGCTTGATTCCTCAATTAATATGACGAGAGATGATCCGAATTATCCTTGTTGACAGCTTTATGTCTTTTCCCCTCCTACGATGAGAGACAAAGCGTGAAATATATTATTGGAAACGGCATAACATCCACAGTTCTTTGTATCGAGGGGAAAGAGTGACAAAGGGCATTCTGCCCTCATCTAAGATGGCCACACGCATTGCGAGGCACGTCCTTGGATAGCCTATTTTTTATTTAGTTCACATTTTATTGAGCACATATACCACGTGTAGAAATACCCAATGTATTTTGCAAGTTATAGGGAAAAAAGCTTTTTTTGGTTCTTAAATCTGGTAATCCTTTTGTCATGTCCTATTTGGGACATCTTTGAAGCTGGCCAATTCAATTTACCTCAAAAACAAGAGTACAGACACTCAATGGGAGATTTTTAAGAATATCTTAAATTCTCACTGTGAAAGGTACATACCGTATGGGAATAAAAGAGTCAGGAACAAGAGAAAACCAATGTGGATAAATAAAAATGTAAAGGGGGCAATAAATGGCAAAAAAAGGCATTTAAGCTACTAAAACAGGAAGGCAGTGAGGAAGCACTAAAAAGCTATCGGGAAAAAAATAAAATATGTAAAAATCAGATAAAAGCAGCAAAATTGGAGACAGAAAGACTCATTGCCAAAGAGAGTAAAACAAACCCCAAAATGTTCTTTAACTATATAAATAGTAAAAAGGTTAAAAATGAAAGCGTTGGCCCCTTAAAAAGTAATGAGGGAGAAGTTATAGATGGGGATCAGGAAAAAGCTAATCTATTAAATATATTCTTCTCTGCTGTATTCACAGAGGAAAATGAAATGCCAGGTAATATACAGCAGGATGAGATAAATGCCTCAGTACATGTCGCCTGTCTAACGCAGGAAGAAGTGCAGTGCCGCCTAAAAAAAATCAAAATAGACAAATCACCAGGTCCAGATGGCATTCACCCCCGCGTTCTAAGGGAGTTAAGTAATGTAATAGACAGACCCCTATTTCTAATATTCAAGGACTCTATAGTGACAGGGTCTGTTCCCCAGGACTGGCGCATAGCAAATGTTGTGCCAATATTCAAAAAGGGGACAAAAAGTGACCCAGGGAATTATAGGCCTGTTAGTTTAACTTCTGTTGTGTGTAAACTGTTTGAGGGTTTCCTAAGAGATGCTATTTTGGAGTATCTCAATGAAAATAAATGTATGACTCCATATCAGCATGGGTTTACAAGGGATCGGTCCTGTCAAACTAACCTGATCAGCTTTTATGAGGAGGTGAGCTCAAGACTGGATCGGGGTGAATCGCTGGATGTCGTATATCTTGATTTTTCCAAAGCATTTGATACGGTGCCACATAAAAGGCTGGTACATAAAATGAGAATGCTTGGGCTGGGGGAGAATGTGTGTATGTGGGTAAGTAACTGGCTCAGTGATAGGAAACAGAGGGTGGTTATTAATGGTACATACTCTGAGTGGGTGACTGTTGCTAGTGGGGTACCACAGGGGTCAGTTTTGGGTCCTATTCTTTTTAATATATTTATTAATGACCTTGTAGAGGGATTGCATAGTAAAGTATCAATCTTTGCAGACGATACTAAGCTCTGTAACGTGGTTAACACAATAGAGGACAGCGCACGATTACAAATGGATCTGCATAGGTTGGAGGCTTGGGCTGGGATGTGGCAGATGAGGTTCAACACAGATAAATGTAAGGTTATGCACATGGGGAAGAAAAATCCAGGCTGGGAATATGTATTAAATGGGAAAACACTGGGGACGACTGACATGGAAAAGGACTTAGGAGTTTTAGTTAACAGTAAATTTACCTGTAGCGACCAGTGTCAGGCGGCTGCTGCTAAGGCAAATAAAATCATGGGGTGCATCAAAAGGGGCATAGATGCCCACGACAAGGAAATAATTCTACCACTGTACAAGTCACTAGTCAGACCACACATGGAATACTGTGTACAGTACTGGGCACCAGTGTACAAGAAAGATATAGTGGAGCTGGAGAGGGTTCAAAGATGGGCAACCAGAGTAATAAGGGGAATGGGAGGACTACAGTACCCAGAAAGATTATCAGAATTGAGGTTATTTAGTTTGGAAAAAAGACGGCTTAGGGGGGACTTAATAACTATGTATAAATATATAAGGGGGCAGTACAGAGATCACTCCCAGGACCTATTTATACTCAGGACTGTATCTATAACAAGGGGACATCCTCTACGGCTGGAGGAAAGAAGGTTTCTACACCAGCACAGACGGGGGTTCTTTACAGTAAGAGCAGTGAGATTATGGAACTCTCTGCCAGAGGAAGTGGTAATGGTAAACTCAATAAAAGAGTTCAAAAGGAGCCTGGACGTGTTTCTTGAAAGCAATAATATTACAAGTTATGGATATTAGATTAATAGGGACAGAACGTTGATCCAGGGATTTATTCTGATTGCCATATTTGGAGTCGGGAAGGAATTTTCCCCCTGGTATGGGGCAATTGGCATCTGCTTCATAAGGGTTTTTTGCCTTCCTCTGGATCAACACAGTAGGGACACAATATGTATATAGGTTGAACTTGATGGACTTTGGTCTTTTTTCAACCTTATGAACTATGTTACTATGTTACTATGTTACTATGTTACCTGATCAATAAAAAGTATTTCTTAACACGTGGTATATGTGCTCAATAAAATGTGAACTAAATAAAAATATATATAATACTCCCCCAATATTGCACTGCAGCACCCAGCCTTAGTATTCCTCCAAACACTCCTAAATCCAATGTAGTGATGAGAAGGGGCGTATGTACATAGGGAGGAAAAACAAAAAAACAAATCCCACAATAGTGTAGCGTGTTTGGGAAAAGCAGACTAGAGAAACTCTGATTACACTGACAAAAGTAGATGAATATCAAGCTCTTCAATGTTGTACAAAGGTTTTCTTTAATATATTTTCTTGAAATCTATAAAAGTAAAAGCAGCAATAGTGCAGTATCTTCCAGCTTCATACATTAAAAATACTAAAAACACTTACAGGACATGGAAGCATAACAAAAAAATCATGCAAACGAGCCCAATACAAGTAAGGAAGGTTGATATAATGTCCAAAAAAGTCTCTCAACGCATTTCGCCAGTTTGTCCCAGCTTCTTCAGGAGAATGTGATAAATCAAAGCAAATGTTCCTCATTTCGTGTACCGATTTTTAAAGACGGTCGCGAAGTGGATGCCGGGTACGTGCGTTCTTCCGTCATCCGTATAGGCTATCCAAGGATGTGCCTCGCAATGCGTGTGGCCATCTTAGATGAGGGCAGAATGCCCTTTGTTACTCTTTCCCCTCGATACAAAGAACTGTGGATGTTATGCCGTTTCCAATAATATATTTCACGCTTTGTCTCTCATCGTAGGAGGGGAAAAGACATAAAGCTGTCAACAAGGATAATTCGGATCATCTCTCGTCATATTAATTGAGGAATCAAGCCACAGCCGGCAGAGATGTATGTGCCCGAGCCACCAGAATAGTAATTACAATAAATAAATAAAAATTCTCATTCTGTACAAAACATGTTAAATTATTATAGTAACAACGAGTCATTTTATTTACATTATGAGTAGATTATACAGAAGGGGTACAACTCAAATGTATTCCAATATTTTATATGCATCCTGAGTGTATTCAGATATTTTTTACTGTGCAATATAGTGATAGTCTAAAAGAGAGACCAAATGGATATTTAGGTTCCAGACGTACAAAAGAGTACGTCTAAATATGGATTTGGACGTATGGGTCTACATTAATTAATTAATTAATTAATATTTTAAAATGTATATTTTATTATGAAGTTTTAATTGTCATTATTAATGAACTTGATAATGAAGTAGTTGATCAAACAATAATTAGAATGAATTAGACACATAATTAATTAACCCACAATAGGTTACCGTGGAGATATCATGTTCATTTTGAATTGAGTTATTTTAAAAATGAGTCATTCAAATTGAAATAAGTTATTTCAATTAAATCAAAATAATTTATAGAGATATTAATGGTATTTATTAAAATAAATTATGGACGGCTCCTGCACTTGGGCCGTGATCTGTCTCGGGCATACTCTAACCATATCCTGTCCCAATCTGCTGAAACTGCGAAGGTCTATAAAGAGACTAAAGCATTGTATGATGCTTGGGCCACTGAGAAGGCGCAGATCTACTGTGCCTATATGCGCAATAGATATTTTCGCTGGGGCAACAGGGCAGGGAAACTTCTGGCTAATTTGGTCACTCGCTCTAAATATAAGAGACAATTTATTACCCATTTGAGGGATCATGATCAAACTCGTACCTCGTCCCCTGCCAGAATCACCCAACTGTTTGTTGACTATTTTAGTAGCTTCTATACCGTGGAACCTATTGCTGTTGATGCAATGCTTGACACCTTCAGCTGGGCCCAAATCCCTAAGCTCACCCAACAGGATAGGGATCACCTAGAAGCACCTATTTCTTTACAAGAAATTAGGTCCATTATTAAGTCCCTGCCAACTCATAAGACGCCGGGGCCTGACCGCCTCAGTGCGGACTATTATAAAATTTTAACACCCCATCTGTTACCACATCTCCGGGAACTATATAACCGTCTTCTTGCAGGTGAACCTCCTCCGCGGGACTTTAATCTTTCTAGGACAGTCCTTATTGCTAACCTATAAATAGTAGAATCTATTTAGCATTTTTTTATTGCCCTATAACTTGAAAAAAACATTGGGTATTTCTAAAGTTAGTAGTTAGTGGAATCTATTTAGCAGATTTATTATTAGCTTTTGTATATGAGTAAAATATTTTTTCACCATATTTTATTATATGATATGATCAAAAAATGGTATCTGAAGAAAGCCCTTTGTTATTTTGGCCCCATACCTGTTTTCCTGTGTTACACCCCATCCCTGCTTGGCGCCTGACCGAGACCTAGCCGCAAATTCATGGAACTGTGTGGCGGCTAGGAACCGTGGCGATGCCCGCCGACAATTGAAACTGTGTCGCTACGGACAGCTGTTGCTCAGGGCCCCAATGTCAGATCACGTCGCTTTTTGGACCATAACATCTTCAGACACTGAGGTCTGCAATGGTACCCCGGAATTGACGCCGCTCCCTCGTGATCACTCCGAAATAGTGATTCTTTGTCAGGTGGGCATTGCTGGCCATAGAGCTGTATGGAGGCGCCGGGCTGTCTGGGAGGTGATGAGATTATACCTTTAATCCTACCATGTTTGTGTGTGTATAAATACCTATGCTGTCCTCAATAAAGTCAGTTCTGTTTTACCCCTACACTAATTCTCGGCTAGTGCTTTGGGTAATATGAAGGGTTAAATCCTTGAGCAATTAAGCTTTCAGCGTCAAGGAAGATCTCTACGGCGGAGCTACTCAGTCCAAGTACGGGTCTCCGTCCCACCCTTCTTGTTCTGAAAAAAACAATATATTACGTGTATGGTACTAATTGAGAGGCAAGAAAATCACAGCTAAACCTGAGCACTACAAACATTTTAAAACAAAGAAACCTCCTTTCTTTTGAGCAACAAACTTGATCAAGAAGAAAACACGCATCACACTGGCACCTAAAATTTGCCTTACCAAACTTCAGTGTTATTAAATCCATCAATCATACATAAACTAAGCTATGGACAAATATTGAAAATGCTAATTTCCTAAAAATGATTTATAATTTAGATTTTAATTTAAATAATGCACTTTTAAACTGTGAGCCACATTACAAAAATAACATTCCATTTTTTTAAAGTGCAATTGCAATGAAGCAACTTTTCATAGAATGATTATGTAAATACAATAGCTATAAATGCATCACCTAGATTATATAATCTCCGTGTTATATTCTACACACATAATCAATCAGTCTGGACTCATTAGTTCAATCCAACATGAAGATTCAATTTATACTGTGTGCTTGGTTGTGATTGTTATAGCAACAGTCTGAGAATTGCTCTGAGTATTTCTGTAGTGTGTATGAGACATGCTGAGGAATAGTACACTCATAGATATACACTCATAGATGATGGTGCCAGTTGGGGAGATTAAAGATTTCTCTCCAACTGGCATTCTACAAAATTCCACATCAGTGACAGTGGCATGTACAGTAGCTCACCACTGGTATATCACATTATTGTTAAAAATCTAAATAAAATGCCTACGTAACAAGTTTGTTCTTCAGTTGTTTTCTACATACATTGTTTATTGAGCATAGGCCCATGGTTGTAGTCCACACAAAAAGTGGAGATACTTGTAAGATAGTCTGGGCCTTGTTTGTTATATTATTTTTTATTCAAAATATATTTGCCATACTTTAAACAAGTGTATACAATTTTAAATAAAACAACTATACTCTGTTCTCCCAGCTAAGGTCACTTTGTTGAGAGTATTATGTGAGAGGCAAAATCTAGTGAAGCAAACCAGCGTTTTTTCTATCTATCTATCTATCTATCTATCTATCTATCTATCTATCTATCTATCTATCTATCTATCTATCTATCTATCTATCTCCCATTATGGATCGTAAGGGATTAGAGTGCCAGTAGTTTATCATACTAGCCATATTTTGCTCCTCGTGTCCTGGTATACAAAGGGAGCAAAGCCTAAAGTAGGCAGAGTTATGCTGCGACACATGGCTTCACCTAATTTAGGCTCCACCCCCTTCTCTCCCAAGACACCATTTGATGAGCTAGGACCCCCAAAAATGATACAGTCCTGGCAAATTCAGGACTGTTGGCAAGTCTGGTTTATGTTCCTAGGCCTAGAACCAGATGATGATACATGTTTCTATGCCTATTCATTGATTATGGTAATTATTCCTCATCAACAAATTCTGAAGTAGTCTGTAACGTATGGCTCTATTATTCATTTAAATGGAAACTTTTTAACCGCTTCATGACAAAGGCTTATTCTATTTTTTGTACCCTTCGTGACAATAGCTGTTTTATCGTTTCTGCGGTGTTTGTGTTTAGCTGTAAATTTCTCTTAACCCATTTACTGAACCCACACAAGTTATATATTGTTTTTTTCAGGACAAGAAAGGCTTTCTTCAGACACCGTTATTTTTTCATATCATGTAATTTCCTATAATAAAAATAATCAAATATGACGAAAAATTTAAAGAAATACACATTTTCTCACTTTTATTTGAAAAATCTTTTATTCATCATAAAAAACTACTGAAAAAACCTGCTAAATAGATTCTACTATTTGTCCCGAGTTTAGAAATATCCAATATTTTTATGTTTTTTTGCTTTCTTCTGCACGTTATGGGGCAATAAGTACAAGTAGCGTTTTGCTAATTCAAAACCATTTTTCTCTGAATCTGGTAATTCTGTCTCCATGTGGTATTTGGGTCATCTTTGAAGCCGGCAAATTAAATTTACCCCACCAAACCATGTATTTTTGAAAATTAGACACCCCAAGGTATTTCAGATGCTGATAGTTTAACCATTTCCATGCACTAATCCTACCACCAGCCCTTGTCAAAGTTTGTGATAGTAATTGTTTTTGGTGTTTTTTTTCACACACTTTGTACTTCAGGTGTGAAGTTACAGCTCCTGGTATATGTCACTGTCACACAACACCCTGATATGTGTTCAGCAACATCTCCTGAGTACATTGATACCCCACATGCATGGGTTTGTCAGATTGGGGGCAAAAGGGCCACATTTGGAACATGAGCAATGGAAGTTTTACATCTGGGTAAAGAAAAATGCTTGTACCCAACTATCAATACAGGTTACAAGAAAGCCTGGCCTATCTCCAAGAAGGGATTTGATCTAGCACCATTAAGCGAACCCTTAGCTACGGAATAGACACAGGGGACACTTGTCAGTGCAAATAAAAACGCTTAAAAAATGGTGGAGCAAATAAAATCTAAAAAACAGTAAATGTAACAAAAAAAAATGTAAAAAATAAATGAACCCCAAAAACAATTGCCATTATGCAAGATCACTGTTTATGCAGTGATCAATGGCAATAAGGGGTTTATATTGAATGTGTGGCTCTTATAAGAGCCTTTGGATCAATATATATATATATATATATATATATATATTTTATTAGAGAATACCTGTCACACACAGATCTGTCTCTCTCCCTCACTAGAAGCAAGTGAAGGAGGGAGGCAGATCCAATACTGGTCAAAGGCAATGTTTAGAAAACATTGCCTTTGATTTAGCAAATCATGATCACTCTTATGAGTGATCTGACCACTAGGGGTGTTAATCACTGGATGTCCATGACATCCAGCACCCCCCCCCTGATGATGACAGCAGGCGCCGCCCCCCGGATTGATGGGCACCGCCATCTTGAAACACCACGTGTGTTTCGAAGACGCCGGTACCGGGAAGGTAAGTAAACCAGTTAGGAAGCGATCGCGAGTCGCTTTCTTTGCTTAACAGGTGTTGCTAAGATGCCTCGCTACTTAGGCATCTTAGCAACACTAGCTAAGCGAAGGAAGCGACTCGCGATCGCTTCCTAAACCCGTTATTCGCCATATTTGAAAGACGTGCAGTCTTTCAAATAAGTTATTTTATTCGCTCCTAGGAGCGATTGTATGGGGCCCAGAATTTTTTTTTGTGTGTTGCTCAATGCCTCGATGTCGAGGCACTAGAGCAACAATGTTTCAGTGAAGAAATCGATCACAGATTGATTTTTTTCACCCGTTTTAACAAATGACGGTCCTGGCACGTCAATTGCCTTAAACGACTTGTGTTTCCGTAACGTGCCCGGACCGGCAATTGTCATCAAGGGGTTAAATTAAACTGGTGAGGATGCCGAGCCTGGTGGGGCTGTGGAGGCCTCGTCCCGCTGGCAAGCACCAGGAGCACCAGTGCTGGGCCGCATGCATCCAGAGCAGTGGCTGCTGTTGAATTTCTCAACTCTGTACGTGTTCTTCTTGTACCGCTGTTGTTTTTCCCTTATGTTCCCTTATGTTCCTACTACGGCAGACCCGTCCGAGGTGGCCCATTT
This sequence comes from Spea hammondii, assembly GCA_029215755.1. Lineage (NCBI taxonomy): Eukaryota > Metazoa > Chordata > Amphibia > Anura > Pelobatidae > Spea > Spea hammondii. The sequence goes on along the minus strand of JARDYJ010000009.1, from coordinate 22,791,905 downwards.
TTCCGCAGTGGTGACAAGGTTGGTCCTTAAATCGCCAGGTTTTGGAGTCATGGTCTGTATTGCCACACCGGTAGCAAGCTGATTTGGTTTGGGGTGGGGATCTGTATATCCAGTTGGTTGTAGCAGAAGTGACTGCTACTCTGAAAACCTCCTCTTTCACTCCTTCTTTGTGAAACTGATGGTTTAATGCCTCAGTATCCCTGACAGCCATTTCCATGACTGATGCAATCTCAATCGCCCATGTAAGAGTCCTTGTTCAGTCAGAAGTTTCTTTTGAATGCTTTCACTATTCAGTCTCAGGACAAACTTGTCCCTACGAACTGTGGGTAGGTACTCCCCAAATGAACAGGTGGAGGCCAGTTTGCGAATGGCCACCATATAGGCCTTAATATGTTCCCCTGATTGCTGCTGCCACTGATAAAAGCGATTTTTTTCTGCTATTTCAAGTGGTTTTGGCTGGAAATGATCCTCTAGTAGTTTAATTCCACTAGTGTTTTGCTTGCTGGTTTCTCAGGAAACAGAAGGTCTCTTACAGTGTCATATGTTTTAACTCCCACCACTGTCAGGAATACACCTCCCCCGGGTTAGCCCCCCATATTAAGAATTTTTACAAAAGATCATTGCATTTGTTAGATCAGGTTTGATCAACTGTTTTTTTCGTTAGATCACTCTAAAATAGGCAATATTAACAATCTTTTTCAGGGGGGGCTAACCCGTAGCCAGCCCCCCTCAACAAAAATTTCAACAAAATGTTACTGATTATGATAGCTCTGCGTTAGATCAGGTTTGATCAGACAAAATTTTTGTTAGATCTAGTCTGGCCCCCCCTCAACTGAAATTTGGAAAAAAAATTATGGATTTTGGTAGATATCCGGTTAGATTTTTCATTTTGGTGCATCCCTAGAATAAATAGAAGTATTTTATTTTTAATTATCCTGAATTTGTAGTCACAAACCTTTCTAGGCCCAGAAATCAGTGAGAGGAAAAGTAAAGGTTTTGTGTCATTTACTTTATTTTAATCTTTATATTTTATTAAAGGCCATATTTTCTCACAGTGAAAAATGAGTGCGGCCCTCGCACGTATACAATTCTGATGAAGTGGCCCACTGCAGAAAAAACTTGGACACCCCTGGAGTAGGGCATTTGTAAAATCCCGTCCTTGTCACCACTGCTGTAGTCCTATCTGCTTCAGATATAATGCCAGTAGTTTAATACAACCTTGCTTTATTGCTGAACATTTACTGAATAATCAGGTTATTTAATGCTGACACAAATATAAGAGTATCATACCCTGCTGCATCACTGCTTAACACTCAATAGCTTAAAAAATGGTCACCGTGCTCTCTGACCTGTGAGTCATAACAGAGGCGGAGCCACTAGTTAAAGTGAGAGGGAAAGTGAGAGGCAGTATCCTAGACTCTAGGTATAACAGCTGCACAGGACGGGGGGCCTTCTTTTGCGTGATGCTCTCCCTCCCCGGCTCCAACAGGCCATGGGGAGGGCAGGCCACGAGACCATGATGTCACCAGCGGGACATACAGCGAGGCAAGCTGTGCGGGCTGCGGAGACCTTGCAGGCCACTTTGGTAAGTCACACAGGAGCACATGAAGAGGCAGGTAGCAAGGAAGCTGCCTGCCCAAAGAGGACATGGTGTCAGCGGATCTGGAAGTCCGTGGAGACAGGTCATGCGGCTCTTGGAGTGAGTAGGACCAGTAGGGACACACGATGGGCGAAGTGATTCCGGGGACAGTCCAGTATCCTCTGTTGGGGAGGCTGATGCTCCCCTGCTGTCTGGTGCCTGCTTACCTCTCAATGGGTGGTATATGGGGAAGTGTGGGATGGCTCCTCAGAGGGGGATGCTTTTGGTACCCCTATGGTCCCCAGTACTACAGCGTCTGGTGGTGGCTTCCCAGGGTTTATGGCCAAGGCTGGGGTGTATGTCCTGGACCCTGAGCACTGTGGTGGGCCTGTTCTCTCACTCTTCTTTCTGCTGCGGACTGGTCCTGTGGACACCTCTGTGGACACCTTGTGGCAACATGGGAAGACAGAGCATGAACAACCTGCTAGTCAGCTGGCATTGCAAAGCAGTGTACCTGTGCCATTGGCGCCGCAGCCAGTCTCCTTTGAGGCTCCTTCCTTGGCTTCCGGGTTGGTGTTAGGGGAGCTGCAGTGATTCAGCTCAGCAGTGGCTTGGTTGTTGGGGAGGCAGCTGCCCCTCAGAGTGTGGGGTTTGATATGGTGACAAGGGTGGAGTCTGTTGCAGACGTGGCCCTTAGGGCCTGCAGTTGAAGCAGGATACGAAGAAGATTCTCCCTTCTGCCGTTGGAGGAGGCATCTCCTCTGCAGAAGGATGGTTCAGATAAGAAGAACGAGATAGGATAGGAGAAGAAAGATAGGGAGAAGTAACGGTATAGGTGGATTCCCAGAACGTTTGGGAATTAGATTAGGACCTTTTCAATCAGTGATAGGTGAGAAGATTCCGTAGAAGTGTTTGGCTCTTTTTACCTATTAACCCCTTCAGGACCGGGACGTACCTGGTACTTCCTGGTCATAGGTCACCGGTAGACCAGGACGTACCAGGTACGTCATCCCCAAAAACTGCCCCCACATCGCCACAATTGTGGTGATCGCGGGGGCGCTGCTGCTGCTGTCTGCCCAGGAGTCTAGCACAGACACAGACTAGCACAGCCACTCTAAGCCCACCCGCAAGCCTACGATCACTCCCACGGAGTGATTCTGTAGGCTGAAACCGCGATTGCAGAAAAACCTGCAATCGCGTTTTCAGCTGCCACAGGCAGCTTCAGGGAAGCGGGTGGTGTGCTGATTACGTCCCCACACAAGTGTGGGGACCTGACACAACACCCCGCTGCTGCCTGATCGCGGCATTGAAGGGGTTAATTCCCATTTTGTATGGGGCTCTGCTGCTGGTCTGCCTGGAAGCTTCCAGGCAGACCAGCAACAGCAAAAATGAGCCCCCACAAGCCCTTTGATCAGTCCTGTAGGACTGATCAAAGAGACTCCTCCCCTGCAACCTCCAGTCTATGGGAGATTGTGTCCCAGCTGCCAGAGGCAGCTTCAGGGACAGGGAGACAGGGTTCTTTGGTCTTCGCATGAGTGTGGAGACCAGCCCCCACCCCCTCCCTTGCTCAATTAACCCCTACCCCCGTCTTGCTCAATTAACCCATTAAATGCTGTGATTGTGTATGACCCCCATTGCAGCATTGCAGGGGTTAATATTAGTCCCCACAAGCTTGTGGGGACTAAATATCAGTCAATGCTGTGCTTCAATGGAGCATCAGCATTGAAAGAGTTTAAAAAAAAAATGTTACAAAAATTATAATAATAATAAAAAAATAACAGCACTGACCTGAAAGTCCAGGGTGCTTCCAGGTCAAATGCTGGGCTGGGCTGATGATGATCAGATCACTCCTGGCCAATAGGAGTGATCAGATCATTATGGCAGCCCCTGGATGACACTGCCCTACATCTAGGGTAATTATGAAAAACACAAATTATTTAAAAAAAAACCATAATTATTACCTGATCACTTGTAGGTGACATTTTAAGTCACTGATTATTGATCGGTCTCCCTGATTGATGTCAGTGGCCTAAACCTGTCACTTACAAGTAATCTGATTAAAAAAATATTTGGCCTTGTTGGAACCGGGGGATGTTGGTGAACAAAATGTTTCTTCCACCGTTGCACTTATGGTGTGCAAGAAATTCAATGCAACATTGAAATTTATGGGTTAAAAACGCAATAAAATAATTTCCTTGTGAAGTTTGGCAGACATCAGTGAAGAAATGGCTGGCTGAAAACTGTCAAAACTACCCTAGTTGAACACCTTGATTTGTCTACTGTTCATAAATATATACTTTTATGGGGTAATTTACAGTGAGGGGGGCTTCCAAAATGTCCCAAATGGGATATGGGCCCAGTAAACGAATTACTGAAAACTTGTGCATGTTCCAGTTATGGCCTCATGGCTTCCTCAAAAAATGCATTAACCATGCATGTGACACCTTGTTGGAACCTGGGGATGTTGGTGAACAAAATGTGGTGTTTTCTTCCACTGTTGCACTTATGCTGTGCAAGAAATAAATTGCAACATTGAAATGTATTCGTTAAAAACGCAATAAAATAAATTTTCCGTGAACTTTGGCAGACATCAATGAAGAAATGGCTGCCTGAAAACTGTCTGAATTACCCTAGTTGAATACTTTGACTTGTCTGCTGTTCATAAATATATAGTTTTAATGGGGTAATTTACAGTGGGGGGCTTCCAACTTCTCCCAAATGGTATATGGGCCCAGTAAACCAATTTCTGAAAATTACAGTTGAAGAAAGACATAGCAAAAACACAAAAACAGCTCCGGTCCTTTAGCGACACCTTAGTTTCAAAATCCCGGTCCTGAAGGGGTTAAGATCTGATATGGAATGCGTGTCGTACATACGGGGCTTAGACTGTTGGCAGTATGATGAGCAGTTTCGCCAGCGCGTGACGGTGCGGCCGTCCATTGAGTGGGATCAGATGGCTGTCCATCATGATCCCGTTACATCAGGGAGGTTTTGCGTCTCGGGGGGGGGAAGCGCAGGGGGCCTCTTTGGCCGTGCAGCGTCTGCTGGGTGTTGTTAACAATTTAATGATGGGCAATGCAAGTGGGGCAGTTTGTGTTGCTTTAAGCATGAATTCTGAGGCTGTGGGGGGTCCCACCCTATCTCTAGATCAGGGGCGTCCAACCTGCGGCCCTCCAGCTGCTGCAGGACTACATCTCCCATAATGCTCTTTCAGCTAAGTGGCTGATAGGGGAGTATGGGAGATGTAGTCCTGCCACAGCTGGAGGGCCGCAGGTTGGACAGCCCTGCTCTAGATGTTTCAGGTGGGGAAAAGAGGGGGACCATGATGGGATGGGAGCGAAGGGGCGACAACCCCAGTGATGCGACCGTGGCTAAGCAGTTATAGGAACCAAAGGGCAGCACAGATTTTATTGGAAGGTTTCACAGAGGGACTTTGGATTATCTTTGTAGAAAGTCCACCTTTGGGTTCGTTTAAGAATTTGCAATAGTTTTTTTTGGTTTCCTAGTGTAGTTCGGGATAAGTTAGCTAAGGAGGTGGCTTTGGGTTGGATGGCTGGTCCATTCTTGGCCTCATATGGTCAATTTGCAGGTGTCTCCTTTGGGGCTGGTCCCCAAGAAGGAGCAGTGTAAGTATAGGCTAATTGACAACTTGTCTTACACGCAGGGGGTATTGGTTCGGTTTGCTCAATATTTCTGCGGGATTGTGCATATCGTTCAATAAGGGCCATCCAGATTTTGGGGTCCGCGGTCCACGGGCCATGGTGCGGTCTTGGCAAAGACCGATGAGGAGGCTGCTGCCTGTCAATCTGAAGTGTCTCTAGAGCGGTTGCAAAGATGTGGGGTCTTAGGAAGGTTTACCTTTGCCAGCTACAGTCTTTGCTGGGGAAGCTTAATTTTGCGTGTAGGGTGCTACCCATGGGCAGAGTGTTTAGTAGGTAACTGGTGGCTGTGGTCAGCTAAGAACTGGAATCTGAGGCTACAATTCGCAGAGGCTCACCAAAATTGGACAATGGAAGACTGGAAGAATGTTCCCTGGTCTGATAAGTCTACATTCCAGCTGTGACAGTCAGATGGCAGGGTCAGACTTTGGCATAAACAACATGAAAGCATGGATCCATCGTGCCTTGTATCAACGGTTCAGGCTGGTGGTGATAGTGTAATGGTGTGGGGGACATTTTCTTGGCATACTTTGCGCCCCTTAGTACCAATTGACTATCGTTTAAACGTGACAGCCTAACTGATTATTGTTGCTGACCATGTCCATCCCTTTATGACCACAGTGTACCCATCTTCGGATGGCTACTTCCAGCAGGATATTCTCTTTATGACCACAGTGTACCCATCAGTGTACCACAGTGTACCCATGCCTGAAGTACATGTGTGTGGAAAAAAAAACACTCAAAAAAATAACACCACAAATTTTCACAATAAAGTTGTAACTGTGTTCTACAAGAGTGAAAGATAATATAAAAACAGGGTACTTAGCTTTTTAACCCTCTATTCATTCATCGGAACACATATGTGGTAGCTTCCCCAAGGACTCTTCCTTCAAAAAGCCCCTTATAACAGATATATGGAAAAAAACAGAACAAATTCTGGGGATACAGCTTTAAAAGTACTCTGTAAAAAGAATAAAAACCACAAATGGTGCAATAACGTTTAAAAGGTTTAAAACAGCCCCCACTAGTTGTGCCACACTCACAAGATTGTAGTAGGTACTGCGCCTTTAAGATAGCCTGTATCTTAGGAATCCTGGTGGTTTGCTGGAACTTTTAAAACCACCTCAAAGTTTAAAAACCGGTCATCTGCTGGATACAAATGAATGGCAGGCAGGGTATCTTCCAAAAACTCTTTATTTAAAATAGCCCATTAAAAATGCTTAATGTTTTAAGAAACTAAGTCCAACGCGTTTCGTCATATGCTGACTTCATCAGGGACTAGTTATAATGCATCAAGAAACATAAGCTAACAAAATATAAACTAAAAACCCTTGGCCGTCCTCTCCTTAAATCATCTAATCTGTTCTTCTATTGGTCCAAAATCTTCACACCTCCTTTGTTTCAATTAGATGAACACAAATTTTTCTTGTTTCCAGGTGATAACCCTTTGCGTTCCAAAATGTGTTCCAAGGCTGTGTCCATTATTTCTGAATGCCGCCTTTTTTATACACGTTTTTTATTGCAAAGTCCAGTTTAAATAGTTAATTATTTGCACAATACTACAATCTAAAATAAAGGAGAAAGAAATAATAATATACATCCTTATAATACATATGCATGTTATTTATAGCTTTTGCAAATATCTAAATATGGAAATTTAACTAAATTACCTAACCATCCCTGGATATTTTAGGGTTAACCACTATTAGTTCTTGACATAGAAAACTCATTGCTTCATTTAGAAAAAAGTATCTACAATGTTACAATGTATATACATATATAAAAAAATGTAAACCAGGTTTGTATGTAGATGTTACATGTAGATGTTACATGTTAATATAGTTCTGTATTTAATAGTGAGTTACCAGTTGTCAGGAACCAATTTTTCACTGCCTGAACCATGGCTTTTTTATACCTGTGGCGTTTACATCTGCGACCACTAGTGGCCACCCTCCGCCCTCTGGAGCACTCAGAACTCAGGTGTGCCTTGTTACCTGGGTTGAGCCCTAGTCCATACATCCAGCTGGGCCTTGTTATCTGGATTGCCCTGCCCTTCAGTCAGGGCCTTTGTATTGAAGTCTATGGACCTTCCTGCTGTGTCTCTGCACCTGTACTGTTCCTGGTTCCCTGCTTTGTGTCCTTCCAAGCGGGCTGTGTGCCTTTTGTACCCTTCCAAGCGGGCTGTGTGCCTTTTGTACCCTTCCAAGCGGGCTGTGTGCCTTTTGTGCCCTTCCAAGCGGGCTGTGTGCCTTTTGTGCCCTTCCAAGCGGGCTGTGTGCCTTTTGTGCCCTTCCAAGCGGGCTGTGTGCCTTTCGTGCCCTTCCAAGCGGGCTGTGTGCCTTTTGTACCCTTCCAAGCGGGCTGTGTGCCTTTTGTACCCTTCCAAGCGGGCTCTCTGTCTGTCGTGCCCTTCCAAGCGGGCTCTCTGTCTGTCGCGCCCTTCCAAGCGGGCTCTCTGTCTGTCGCGCCCTTCCAAGCGGGCTCTCTGTCTGTCGCGCCCTTCCAAGCGGGCTCTCTGTCTGTCGCGCCCTTCCAAGCGGGCTCTCTGTCTGTCGCGCCCTTCCAAGCGGGCTCTCTGTCTGTCGCGCCCTTCCAAGCGGGCTGTGTGCCTTTAGTACCCTTCCAAGCGGGCTCTCTGTCTGTCGTGCCCTTCCAAGCGGGCTCCCTGCCAAAAGACTTATTACCTGTATTTTATTTTGCCATACGTCCGGTTACTTGCTTAGACTATATTACCCTTATTTGCTGGTCCTGTTATATGCATGAAATACACTGCATTACCTGGATTTCTGTTTTGTGGTGTCTTTGTTTGCATAATCATGCACCGTGGGTTACATACTGAACCCCAAGTATCCCCTGCGCATGGGCTCCTACCTGACCTGATCACCCGAGTCCTGACACCAGTAAACAAATTAGTGTGAGTGAAAGTGTAAATAAAGTGATGTGTACAACTATATTAATATTATGTGTGTGAGTTACGTTGTGATTACCATTGGTGCGTGAATATATAATAGTTAATTATTATATATATTATAAATTAATATAATATATATGCTAATGTATATACTATTTATAAATAAAAATGTGAATAAGTATGTATACTTATATGGTAAGTACATGCTATACTAAGTGTTAATGTATGTTGTGTGTGAATTAAAAGATGTGAATAAATTTTATTTTACTTATGTTATATGATATGTAAATATAATTAAATAAATATAAATTGTGTATTGTGCTGGGTGCACATTATATCGTATGAAATAAAGTGTATTTTTAACTATTTACATTGTTTTATTAAACTAAATTATTTAGAACTATATAAATGTTGTATATCGCAGTGTATATAATTACTATTGATATACGAAAAGTGTGTTTGTTTATGTATACTTAATTAAGTGTTGATTTTATATGATGAATAAATTATGCAAGTGTATGTTGTATAATGCTAACCATCTTTATAAGGATGAACAGTTAATAAACTTTAAACTTTTTATAAAACCATGTAGACCTTTTTTACAAAAAACTTACTATACTATGTCAATCTCTGCATTTAAACCCCTTGGTTCCATGGTCTGTGTTGAATTCAGTGATGAAGGCATAACCAAATTTAGAGTTATGGTCTTGTTTGATTTTATTTGAGGTCAAGAGTAAATTTCTATCTTTCTTTGCCATCATTCTAATATCTTTATCGATTGAATTTTTATTGTAACCTTTTTCAATCAATTTTGTTTTAATATTTAATAGATTGGCCTGTCTTCTATAGTCACTTTCATTGGTGCAATTTCACCTGACCCGGGCAATTTGTCCTTTTGCAATGCCTCTGAGCCAGGGCTATGGTGGCAACTTTTTTTATGGACATAGCCATTGCCATCTGTTTTTTTAAAAAAACATTTTGATTTAATGTTAACGCCTTCTGTAAAAAACGTTACATCTAAAAAATGTATCTCCAATGCACTAAATTCAGGGGTAAAAGACAAATTGGCATCATTAGAATTTAAAAAAATTCACATAATCAATAAAATCCTTTTCCGACCCATTCCAAATAAGAAGGACATCATCAATATATCTCCGCCAGAGGACCAAGTTGTCCCTCCAGCTATGTTCGGACCAAACATAGTCATCTTCCCAGTATCTCATAAAGATATTGGCATAGCTGGGGGCAAACTTGGTCCCCATGGCGGTGCCAGTGGTCTGTAAAACATATTTACCGTCAAAATAAAAGTAGTTGTGGCCTAAAATGAATTCAATACATTCCAATAAAAATCCTTTAAAATTGACGGAAATGTCATCATCATTCTCCAAAAATTTATTAACCGCTTGTAACCCCAGGTTGTGTTTGATAACACTATAAAGAGAAGTTACATCCAAAGTGGCCCATTTAAAACCTTCTTGCCATTCTATATTCTCCATTTCTTTCAAGATCTCCGCCGTATCTTTTATGTAAAACAGCGATTGTTGCGCATATTTTTGTAAAAAACGATCTATAAAAGCTGATAAGTTACTTGTAATGGAATCTATGCCACTTAGTATTGGACGTCCTGGGGGTGTAGATAAATTCTTGTGAATTTTGGGAATAAAATAGAAAATCGGCGTGATAGGAAATTGTTTAAATAAAAACTGGTATTTTTTTTCTGAGATGATATCATCATCCACAGCATTTCTCAAAAGTTCTTTTAAAACATTCTGAAAATCATTTGTAGGGTCATTGTCCAATTTGAGGTATGTGTGTCATCCAATATACGATGCGCTTCTTTAAAATAGTAATCTTTTGTCATCAGCACAATTCCACCTCCTTTATCCGCTTCTTTGATTACGACATTATTTTTTTGTTCCAATTTTTTAATACATCCTTTTCATTGTTTGTTAAATTGTCATGATGCCATTTATCTTTCTTTCTACAATTGTTAATTATCTTGCCCGGGTCAGGCGAAATTGCACCAATGAAAGTGACTATAGAAGACAGGCCAATCATATTAAAACAAAATTGATTGAAAAAGGTTACAATAAAAATTCAATTGATAAAAGATATTAGAATGATGGCAAAGAAAGAGAGAAATTTACTCTTGACCTCAAATAAAATCAAACAAGACCATGACTCTAAATTTGGTTATGCCTTCATCACTGAATTCAACACAGAACATAAAGTAGAAAAAAATGTAAAAAAACATTGGCCAATCCTGTTGAGGGATCCTATTTTAGGAACCATTTTACCAGAGAGACCCCCTATTGTTTTTAGGAAAACAAGAAACCTAAAAAACATTTTAGCACCCAGTTATGTGACAAAGGAGAAAAAATAATTTGCACCAAGATGGTTTTAACTATTGTTGTAGATGCAAAGCTTGTAATTTGAAAGGTGTCCAAATAATTAAAAGCTTTACAAGTACTTCCACAGGGGAGAATTGTGTGAAAAAATCACATATAGATTGCAATACAGAATTTGTAGTGTATCTACTGCAATGCCCCTGCGGCAAACAATATATAGGAAAAACACAAAGAAAGTTAAAAGTAAGAATTTTGGAACACCTTAACAACATCAGAAAAAAGTTAATAACCACTCTGTACCAGTACATTGTGCAAGTTGTCCCAAATTTAATTTTAAAGACTTTGTTTTTATTGGTATCGAAATAGTCAAGGCACATTGGAGGGGAGGAGATAGGAATAAAAAATTAATACAACGAGAGTCATACTGGATCCATAAATTGGAGACTATGGAACCAAGGGGTTTAAATGCAGAGATTGACATAGTTTATTAACTGTTAATTTTTATAAAGATGGTTAGTATTGTACAACATACACTTGCATAATTTATTCATCATATAAAATCAACACTTAAGTATACATAAACAAACACACTTTTCGTATATCAATAGTAATTATATACACTGTGATACACAACATTTATATAGTTCTAAATAATTTAGTTTAATAAAACGTAATGTAAATAGTTAAAAATACACTTTATTTCATACGATATAATGTGCACCCAGCACAATACACAATTTATATTTATTTAATTATTTATTTGTATATCATATAACATATAAGTAAAATAAAATATTTATTCACATCTTTTAATTCACACACAACATATACATTAACACTTAGTATAGCATGTACTTACCACATAAGTATACATACTTATTCATATTTTTACTTATAAATAGTATATACATTAGCATATATATTATATTAATTTATAATATATATAATATTTAACTATTATATATTCACGCACCAATGGTAATCACAACGTAACTCACAAACATAATATTAATATAGTTGTACACATCACTTTATTTACACTTTCACTCACACTAATTTGTTTACTGGTAACTCACTATTAAATACAGAACTATATTAACACGTAACATCTACATGTAACATCTACATACAAACCTGGTTTACATTTTTTATATATGTATATACATTGTAACAGTGTAGATACTTTTTTTCTAAATGAAGCAATGAGTTTTCTATGTCAAGAACTAATAGTGTTTAACCCTAAAATAACCAGTAAATAACTAAAATTTACCATATTTGCTCGATTATAAGACGACCCCCCCAAAATCAAAATTTTAATTTAGGAAAAAAACAAAAAGCCTGAATATAAGACTACCCTATAGGAAAAAAGTTTTACTAGTAAATATTAATTCATGTAAACGATTTTTTCTTATTTAATAAAAGCTATGATTGACAAAAAAATATATATTTTATTTGCCAACCTGCCCCCCCCCAGTTATGCACATCTGCCCCCAGGCTTGCCACTCTGCCCCCAGAAATGCCTTATACCCCCCTATTTGCCACTCTGCCCCATGATGTGCCTTTTAACCCTCTATATGCTACTCTGCCTCCAGAAATGTCTTATACCCTCCTATATGCCACTGTGCCCCATGATATGCCTTTTAACCCCCTATATGCCCCTCTGCCCCATGATATGCCTTATACCCCTATATGCCACTCTGGCATATAGGGGGTTAAAAGGCATATCATGGGGCTGAGTGGCATATAGGGGGTTAAAATGCTTTTCTGGAGGTATATATATATATATATATATATATGCTAACAGCAATCACACTCCTATCAAGCCAAGGCAGCCAGTACATGTTGGAACCTGGGGATGATAGTAGTGTGATTACAGCCTCCCTATGCCATGCTACCACCACCACCACCCCCCTTACACATCCATGCTATCACACACACTCTCATTCACAAACATTTAAATACTCATTCATTCCATTAATCACACATACTCAAAAACCCTCCCGACCTTACCTTACCTGAACTGCAGATCTCCCACTCGCAGACTTCTACAGGGGCCCAGCTGTGCGAGCAACTTATCTGGCCCCGCCCCCAGAGGAAGGAGGGGGGAGGTAGAGTTATGTGAGGACTGTGCTAGCTTCCTGCTCTCCTGCAGAGACGCTGCTCGCGACCAAAGCCCGGTAAGCAGCACGGCCCCAGCAGAATGAGGTCTAATTAGAAGACGACCTCGATTATAAGACGAGGGGTATTTTTCAGAGCATTTGCTCTGGAAAAAAACCTTGTCTTATAATCGAGCAAATATGGTAGTTAAATTTCCGGATTTAGATATTTGCAAAAGCTATAAATAACATGCATATGTATTATAAGGATGTATATTATTATTTCTTTCTCCTTTATTTTAGATTGTAGTATTGTGCAAATAATTAACTATTTAAACTGGACTTTGCAAAAAAAAAAAAAACGTGTATAAAATCCTGCTGCCAATATTAGACCCTGTTGCTAATATATTGTATATTAAAAAATATGGACCCCAAAAAAACATTTCCCTTAGGCCCTGCTCCACGCTCCCTAGTATGCAATCACTCCCTCCGCTACCACACCAAAAAAAAAAATATTTGCCACACTGACCGCAGATTAGGGGAAGACTGTGAGAGTCAGTGCAGTCTTCCCTCCTTCTGACCCTACCGTGACATTGAGAGGTCCTCTCCCCAGTAATCATCCCTGAAGTCACTTTGTCCCCTCATTCACTAAGCACCTCTCCTTTACTTACTCCCTGTAATTTAGGTATAGATCAAATAAACAACACGTGTAAACAGCACATGCATGTATAGAATAAGACATAAAAACTATTTTAAAACTTGATTTTGTAATTTCAGTTCAGGACAGTCAGTCAATAAGTTAGTGTACTAGTTGTTACGTCGGGACCTGGACAACACAGGTAATGCACCCACTTTGCAGAGACGTATACACAGTACGGAGCATATAGACAGAAAGTCCAAGGCGGAGGAACGATACAGTGCCAGAGGCAGAAAACCATGGTCAGGAGATACCGAGGTCGAGGCAGGCAGCACGGGAGCGAGGTCAAGAAACAATCCGAGGTCGGGGCAGGCAGCATGGGAGCGAGGTCAAGAAACAATCTGAGGTCTGGTACACAATGAAGACAAACAAGCGATAAAGCATAGAGCACAAACACCCAGAGCAGGTCTAGCACCCACCAACAGAGAGAGTGTGTCGCGGACGTGCAGCAGCACTTCGCTTATGACTCTGCGAGTGCTGCCGGCATGCCACGGCAGCTCTCGGAGGAGCACATTCCCATCGCGGGTCTCTCACGGCGGTTCGCATAGAGAAATGCTACCGTCGTGAGCGTGCCGCGTCCACACGCACGCCCCTCCGTGTACGTGCAGTATGCACGTCACTCGGAGAGTGCGCCCATTCGTGAGTGAGCCGCCCACCTGCAGCCGGCCGGCGTGGGACCACGGCGGAACCGGTAAGTGCAACACTAGTGTAGACTACTAGTGTGTTAATTATAGTTAATAATATTATAATTCATTTTAGCTAGCTAAATTAGCTGTATTATATTAGCTTAGTGTGCTTGAGCCATTGTCAGGTAGAAGATAGAGTTAATTTATCCCACATAAAGATTAATCAGCCCGCTACTACTGTCACGGAGCTGGCTAGTCCGACCTACTACCTCCGCTGACTTGTGCTCCCTTAGCCTGGGACACACACTCTTTACCCGGTTTCCCAGTCACTAGCCGAGACTCAGTGTAGGGTATAATCCAAAATGAAGACTGATTTATTTTTCACGCACAGGGCTGGATATATCCAGCGAAACACACATTAACATAAAACAAGATATTGGGATACAAATCGCCCCCTTAATATGCCTCCCAGAGACAACAGGGTCAGTAATGGGATTAACAGTACAATAGGGGTCCCAACCTCCACTATCTATTACTGGCCCAAATCAGTTCCAAGTTTTGGCCGGGGTTAATGTCTGTAGTGGTGGAACTGGGGGGGGGGGGGCTAGCTGTCAGACCTCTCCAGGGGCCCCGGTGATGGAGAGTTCCGTCACAACTACCCTTAAGCTTAAACTAGAAGTTGATAATTAATTATGAATTACATTAACATAAGAAATCCCTAATAATTAGTATCAATTACTTAGTTAATAATTTAATCATTTTTAATAGTACTGGTGCTGCAGTAGTTTGTGCTTTGTGTTAGCAACAGCAAGAGACAAAGTACATTTTTCTTCTTAATATTAAATCTCATTTGTTTTGCTGACCTCAGTCATCAGTGAAGTGAACTTGTTGGGCTAGTGAGTCAAGCCACATGAGTGCTGCATGTTTTTTTGTTCAGCAAGCAGTGAAGCTAACTGTTTTGCTGTTAAATCTTATTTTCTATTTTTTTTTTAAAGAAAGATTGAGTGTGTGATGACAACTGTACTAAGCAAAGCTTTAAGGTAGCTGTAGTACTAGTAGTAAGAAAGAAAATAATTAAGCTAATATTTGTAGACTAAGTAGAAGTTGTTTAACCCCATAGTATAATTATAATTAGAGATTTTCTTAGCCCCTTAAAAAATATAGATTTTATTAAAGAGAGGAGGCGAGTATTATGCTTTAAACGTTTCTTTACTACTCCAAGCAGCAAGGTTTAACAAACGTAGGTTGAGAGAAAAAGTGCAATCAAACCTGCTACAGGTGATGAACATAGTAACCAAGCAGCATGAAGTATAGGTAATATAACAGGTAATCACAATAAGCTCCTCCTCTTTTCGGCTGCACAAATAATAAATACGGAAAAAGTCTTCTGAGCAATAACACGATAGGAGCACTTCAATGTGAAGAAAGTCCATAAACAGTGAAGAGGATTTAAATATTCAAGCTGCAGAGAAACAAGAATCAAAAGGGTGGGTTAATAGGGTGGGATAATACTTGCCTCCTGTCTTTAATAAAATTTATATTTTCTGGCACAAGGGGCTAAGAAAATCTCAAATTTTATGGCAGACAGGAGGCTCATATTATGCTTGTTGAACGCTGAATAAATCTAAATATAAACAATCGATAATAAACTGACATTACAATAAGACCATGGAAACGTGAGGGTCAGGTCTGAAATAGAATGATTTAAAGGTAGATTCCGATGACCAGTCGGCAGCTTTGAGAACGTCAGAGAGGGAACGACCTGCCTATAAAACTTTGGTGGACGTGGCCCCTCTAGTGGAATGAGCCCCAAATAAAGAAGTGTCAATGTCAGCTAGTGACATAATGTGTCTTACCCATCTAGCAAGTGTAGAGGATGAAACAGGTAAATATGGTTTGCAATAGGAAATTAGCAATTGAGAGTGGGTAGGGGGTCTAAAAGGACTAGTTTTAAGTTCATAAGTCTCTAGATATTGAACAACACAAAGTTTATGATTATCCGGGAATGCTGGATAAAAAACAGTATTGATATTAGTTCTAGTCCTTCTAGAGATAGAAAATTGGACACCCTGAGGAACGAAATGTCAATGGGACAGGTCTAGAGCCTTAACGTCTGATACTCGTTTGAAAGAAATAAGGTGAATCATTGTCGTCCCATGACATAAATAATTGTAAAACCAAATTCACATCCCATGTAGACCGATACTTAGGTAGAGGAGGTCATTTAAATCTAATGCCTCTGAAAAGTTTACACACTAAGGGGTGTTGTACTATGGGTAAATTATCAATATGTGCATGTCTGGTGGAAATGGCTGATGATGGTTCTATAAGCTTTACCAGAATCAAATGAGTCAGCTAAGAAATATAGAACACAAGTTATAGGTGCATGTATGGAATCCAGATTCCTCTCCATGTACCAATGAGACCAAAGTCTCCAGGCTGATCCATAATTTGCCCTGGTACCTGGCTTCAGAAAGGATAGTTTTAGATGATTCAGAAAGAGCAAAGTCTGAGTCGGGAGGCCTGATATCAACTATGCTATCAAGGATAATTTTCAAGGATTGGGTTGGCCACCATGGTGTGATCAATATGACCATTGCTTTCTGGAGAAAGACCTAGCGTAAGAGACGGGGAATCATGATGAACGGTGGGAAGGAATAAAGTATTTCCAGGGGGCAAGGGTGACGATAAGCGTCGACTCCCATGGCTTCTGGACCTGGACGCCAACTGAAAAAATTGGTAAGCTGGCGATTGAGCCGGGATGCAAAGAGATCCACAGAGAGGGGTCCCCATAACAGATTTATCTGTTGTAAGATCTCCAGATCCAATCTCCAATCGCTGGAGTCGATTAGATATCGGGAATTCCAGTGTGCGATTTGGTTGGAAAGACCTGGAATGTACTGCGCTTTCAGGACATAGTCTCTGTCCAGGCAGAAGTGCCAGAAATCTTTCGCAATGTTTGCCAGATGTTTTGATTTGGTGCCCCCCAATTTGTTGACATATTGAACTGCTGATATGTTGTCCATCCTCCTGTTTTTCACAAAACTCTTTAGGGCAAAAGAGTCTGCTAAGAGTTCCAAACAAATGATATGCAGGAGACTCTCTTGTGGGGACCATTTCCCTCCAGTGGACAGAGAGCCGTGTCTCACTCCCCAGCCAACGCGGCTCGCGTCAGACTCTATGATAATGTCTGGAAATGAACCAAAGATCGTTTTTCCATTCCAACATTGTATGTGGTGTAGCCACCATAGGAGTTCTTCCCTTGAATCGGGGTTGAGGGATATCTCGTCTGAGTATCCCAAGCCTTGTCTCAGATGTTGAGCCTTGAGACGTTGTAAAGCCCGGTAATGTAACAGGGCTGGAAATACAGCTTGAATCGAGGCCAAGAGAAGGCCTACAAGTTGAGCTAGTGAACGTAAGGAAATTTATTTTTTGTTCAACATAGATCTTATCTCCCTTTGAATTGTCTTTCATTTCCTCGAAGGGAGACTGAGGTTTGCTTCCGTGGAGTTTACTACTAAGCCCAAGAATTCTACATCCCGAGAAGGGGTCAGAATGAGAGACAGAGCTCAATGCATATGTATTTGAATCAACTCTAGAGTCTGGGACATAATAAGGATGTCATCTAGGTATATGGATTATCAACAACTGGTTTTAGTATCTTTGTGAAGCACCAATGTGCTGAGGAGAGACCGAAAGGTAGGCAAGTGAATTGCCAAGTTCTTCCTTTCCAAATTAATTTGAGAAAGGGTTGGTGAAGTGGATGGATGGGAATCGTTAAGTAAGAATCCTTGAGATCTATCTTTACCAACCAATCATTTTGTAACAATAGAGCTCGAAGAAGGTGAATTCCCTCCATTTTGAAATGTTGGTAGTGGATGAAATTCGTCAAATCTCTTAAATTTATAACCTCCATCTCTTTTCTTTACCAGAAAGATATTGCTCACATAGCCTGGGGTTGCCGGGTCTGCCAGAGTTATGGCTCTCTTTTGTCTTAGGTCTGTAATCTCTGAGTCTATCAATAGTTGGTCTGATTTTGAAAAGACTAGTGGATGTGGTGTAGTGTGTTGGATTGGAGGGGAAACAAATTCTATGAGATAACCCTGGATGGTATCCAACACCCATTTGTCTGAAGTGATATGTGCCCAAGTGTGGAAAAAATTGGATAGTTTGCCTCCTAAGGTGATGTGGGAAGAATGGATAGAGACTTACCTGATGTGTTTTTGCCACGATAGTATCCGTGGTGACCTCTGGCCCTCCATGGGCGTCCTCTAGAGGGAAAGAATGGAGCGGCCTGGTAGGATTCCTGATAGGACTTAAATCATAGCAGGAAGAGCCGTTGTTGAAGGGTCTTGTTTGGTATGGGCGGCTGGGAAAGCGACTCTTTCCTTTCAAAGCCTTCCCAAAAACCTTAGGCTGGAAAACCTTCTTTAGTGATGATTGGACCTTGTCCAGGGACTGGAATATGCCCACATATTTGCTAAGAGAAAACCTTCGGCTGATATCCCTGGTTCGGAGATGGCTAGTTCAGTGAGCTGAGGGTCAAGTTTCATCAGTATAGACCTCCTGCGCTCATTGTTAATGGCTGAATTTGCATTACCGAAGGTTCTCTGGATTGTGACAGCTTGAGAGCGTCTGTCCTTGCCTAGGGATCGACTTAGAATAGGAAGGAAATATAGCCTGAAAAAAGCTTTAGCCTAGTACTAGAAAAAAGAGACTGATAAATCAATCTTGCTCTTGGGCATGTGCAAATTTAAAATAAAAAATATTGCTAGTACTAGTGTAGTATAATAGTTAAACTTGAGTTAATAACACCATTTAGTGGCTTTAGTTAAACAATGGTAAATCACTTGAGCACTTGTGCAGTTGTGCATAGTTTTCATCAGTAGTACTGAAGAGAAACTTTCTCTAAATTGTTTGGGTTTCCATTTCTTTTTTTATTCATATTTTTCTCAATTTCATTAATAAACTATTTCCCTCGGTCCCCTAAGGCTAAACACAACACAAACACATACAACATAAAATATGAAATGGATCCTCCTTTTGGGACTAAGAAAAGGAGGGAGGGACAGGCTCCATCTACCACCACCAGCAGCAGTACTTCTACAATGTAGCCTTTGCGTCAGTCTAGTCGGACAAGTAGGCTAAGCTCTCGGTTGTTATTTGGGGAATCATTGCTACGTCATTGCTACGTCATCCACTAAAGGAAAGCCACCAATAGCAAGCAGTAGTAGTGCTGCTAGGCACACCAGCTCTATGGTTGTTACAGAAAGCTGAAAGCACAAGTACCACCATCAAAGTTAAAGGGTAGCACAACTAGTACTACTACTAGCCCAATGAGTAAAGAGAAGTACCTATACCCCCAGCAGCATCTTCCTCTTCCACGAGCAGCATGCAAGGTGCCATGCAGAGCATAATTGTCTGAAAGTTTAGCAGCAAGCCTGCGAGTGGTGTTCCCAATCCCATGCGATCTGGTTCTTTCTCACAGAGGCTTTTTGTAGATAACCCGCCTCCCAAAACCACCACCTCACCACCACTAGTGCTGCATCTGCTATTCCCATCAGTACCGTCACATCATTCCCTCCTAGCACCACCTCTAGCATGGCACCAAGACAGAGAGAGGGCTACACGTAGTGGAACTCCATCTAGCGAGGTACCAGAGGAGCACGAGACTGAGAGGCCAAGTGCAAGGTTAGACTTTGTTCTTCCTGCTAGTACTACTACAGCAGGAATTCCATTTGATCTGGCTAACGGAGAATTTGACTATGAGCCAGAGGAAGTGAAGGAGAAAATAGAGGAGATAAGTTGTCAGGAATCAGATTCTTCAGGGAGCAGTCTAGGAATGACCAGTGCACAATTTCCCTCTGAGCCTCCACCTTCTCCACTACTACTATCATCATCACCACCACCAGCAAAACCTACCAAATCTGGTAGAATTTCGATTTCTATGGCCGGTACAGTTACCAGTGCCACCACCAGTACTTTAACTGTGCCAAAAAGAAGAACAACCGCTGTTAGTAGCAGTGTAGAGAGCCTAGAGAGGGAGAGTGAGATTAATGTGCCATCTCCCAGTGTTCGCAGCACTAGTCCTGCTGCTGCTCATCCACCCAGAGCAGTAGAAGCAGCACCTAAAAGGGCAGCGTCTAAGGCTCTCCGTGCCCCAATTTGGGAGCACTATGAAAGTGTAAACATTGTGGGAAGCTAATCAGCAGAGGGAATGTGTCTGGACGTTTTACCAGCGCTGCGATGAAGCATCACCTCAGCACTCAACATAATGCCGTGTTATTGGGGAAAGAGGCAGAAAAACGTAGGGCAGGCAGCATAGCTGGTAGCCGTGGTACTACTACAACAACTAATACCATCTCCAGAGAGAGTGGAAAAACCCCAAGAGCTGCTTCAGAGCCAATAGCAGCTACAGGTAGTGCTGGCAGCCAGAGACCAAGGCAGGTTGGAGCACTGCAACATGTCCAGCCCACCCGTGAAGAATTTGGGGCATTGCACTCCAGGAGGTCAATGTCCAAACAGCAGGCCAATAAAATAACCCGACTTATTGTGAGTATGCAGTGGAACTACACTTTAGATATGCTGGTGAGGATTTTGGAGCAGCAGAGGGCAATCCATAATCTTGCATCAAAGCACAACATTGGGATTAAATCTCCAGTGAATAGGGAGGATTGGACAGTGATCACTCAGCTAGTGGCAATCCTTAAACCATTCAGGGATGCCAGTGAAAATGTAAAATCAAACACTGCCAGTCTGGGCCAGGTAATCTAGGCAGCAAGATGGATGTGTTCCTTAAAAACCGTGAGGCTGTTCAAGGTGGCACTCTACATCCTGATGTAGCAGGCATAGTCAGGAAGCTGAAGGATATTCTTAAAGTTCGCCTTTGCAAACGAATGGAAGAAAGTCCCGAAATGATGCTAGCATGCCTTTGGGATCCAAGGATTAAGGAAAAGCTAGCAATCAAATCGAATGTTCTTAGTAGCTGTGACGGGAACGAGCTTCTCCCCATGGCCACCGGGAACACAAAACTTCAACCGTCAGGCAGGAGTAGCGTTGAAGACAGCAGGAAATATAGCTCTTTGGGAATCTCGGCGGCACTGAAGTATACAGAAGCATAGCAATACAGTTTTTTACCGCCCTGACAAGGGCAGCACTGAGGCTTACCCCAATAACAAGACAG
This sequence comes from Spea hammondii, assembly GCA_029215755.1. Classification (NCBI taxonomy): domain Eukaryota; kingdom Metazoa; phylum Chordata; class Amphibia; order Anura; family Pelobatidae; genus Spea; species Spea hammondii. The sequence continues at coordinate 22,770,806 of JARDYJ010000009.1, read as the reverse complement.
AACTCGTATTGAGGTAAAACAGGAACTAACTTTATTGATGAAACAATCACCACCAGCCTCCAAGAGCCTTTCAATAGGCTGGCAGTCAGGGCCGGACTGGGACTGAAAAGCAGCCCTGGAAACATTTGGAGAGCAGCCCCATACATTTTATCTCGTGCCCATCGCCGTTCCTCGTTGTTGTAAATAGAATTGGTCATTAAAGAAAAAGTAATTATTTTGTAAAATCCACTGGATGGCTCTTATTATAAAATCACCCTGTATTTTAGGTATGTTTTCTTCTCTATTCAAAAAATATCCTATAGCTTCACAGCCCTTTTCATGTTGAATTATCGTGTATAATGAAGATACATCACACGTAACTAAAAAATAACTATCCTTCCGTTGGATCCCTTCCAATTGTTGTAGCAAACTTGTTGTGTCTTTTAGATAAGATCCATTTTTTTTCACCATAGGTTGTAAAAACTCATCAATATATTTAGACAAATTTGCAGAAATCGATCCAATCCCAGAAACTATTGGTCGTCCGGGAGGATTCTGTAAATCTTTATGAATTTTAGGGAGTGTGTAAAAAGTAGGTGTCCGCGGATAGGTTGTATTCAAGAAATTGTATTCCTTACTAGTTAGAATTCCACATAATTTTCCATAATCCAACATTTGTACTAAAGATTTTTTCATGTTGTTTATAGGATTATTTTTTAATTTTATGTAGACTGTTGTATCATTAAGCTGTTTATAACATTCATCAAGATATTTAGATCTATCTAAAAGAACCAACCCACCCCCCTTATCTGCTGGTTTTGTAACAACATTTTCATTTTGACGCAGATTCTTGAGGGCCCGATATTCACCTGATGTAAGATTATTGGTATTAAAATTTTGTTTCTTTTCTTATAATTTGTCAATATCATCTGTAACCAGTTTCTCAAATATATCAATAGCCAATGATTTATGTTGTGCTGGATACAAATGAGACTTGTTAGATAATGTGGTATGTTTAAATTGTTATTCCTATATTTACAAGAGGATTATTTGTGAAATATTTTTTTAAAGTTAATCGTCTGGAGAATTTGTGGACATCTATATATGCATTAAAGGAATTAAAACATCTATTTGGGGCAAATTTGAAACCCTTATTTAACAAACTAATTTCATCTGGTGTGAGATTATGCGTAGATAGATTAAAAATCCCTATTGGTTCCACCAACGGCCTCTTTTTTCGCCATTGTACTCTCTGCCCCCCACGACACCCTCTCTTTCTTGGGATCTCCCCCTTTTCGGTTGTGAAATAGGGGTTAGATTCTGTCGCCACTGGCCCCTTTGGGGGCCTTCTCCTATAAAAGAGGAAGGTGGGGTTGAGGCCTCTCCCATTTCATCATTATAATTTGCCAATGTTTCAAAACGATTTTTAATGTTAATCAAATTGGGGTTTTCTTGATTATGAAATTGGGGGGTTTTACGTATATTGTGTGTTCTGGGGATCTTATCCCATCTGTTTCCCTTGTTTTTATCTCAGGAAATTCGGGTAAAAACATCCTCTTGTTCCTTATATGCAGTCTTTATAGTTGGATATTTAGTATGGTGTTGACCATTCCAAGTCGTCTTATTATATCCTGTATTACCTTCTTTTTTAGCATAATTCCTGATTCTATTATTATTGTAATCATTTAAATCTCTAATGTATTTCTTTTGTTTCATGTTTTTAATTTCTTTATCTATTTTGTCAAGATCTTTTTTGCACTTCTCAGATAGTTCCATACAATCTTTTGTTTCCAAAAGCGGGTATAATTTTTCACGAATGTCTGCAATATCATGATCTAATTTAATTAGGGATTCTTTACGTGTACGAATAATTAAATTCATCCACCCAATAGTGCAATGTTCCGCAATTAGATTCCAATCCTTCATAAAGGACTGATTTTCTTGTTCCATAGTAGGGAGTTTGCAGATACGTAAGCCCCTTGGGGTTATTTTCTCTGTAAGATATCTCTCTAGAGTGGCTATTTCCCACTTGTACTTAATTTCTTTAATCAACAATTTATCTAATTCTTTAAAGGTGTTTTCTATATTGTCTGGAATACTTGGGGCTTGCTCCACTCATAGGATGGTATTAGAATCCCAATTATAATCAAGATTGCTACGGTACTCAAAGATAGACATTATGTGTGTGTATATATATAAATCTGCAGCCTTCACCAACAGGGAATCAACAAAAAAATGTACAAAAATAAAGTGAATGACGGCGCTTCTAATAGATATTTTGATATATAAAGTGAGTATAAATAGCTGCCAGCACTTAACACTTAACCCCTACGTGACAATAAAACAAACAAAAGATAGAGTGCAGCGCTCCGTTTGTAATAACTCTATATTAATAGTGTTATACAATACTTGAACATATCCGTCCTTACAAAATAACACCCATCGTGCATAATAAATAAAAAAAGAAAGAAAAAAAACAAAAAAAAAAAAAACAGGTATACTTAGATTCAAATCACATGTGATGTCTTCTATGAGACTCTCAGCAGGTTCACATGAAAAATAAAAGAAACATATAGATAATAGTATAATATTGTTTATACAAGAGATATTAACCCTCCTATAAGATTGGTACTCACAATCTTTTGAGCAACCAAGTTTGCTCAAACTATAGGGCGTCTGTGTAGGAATATCATAGGATCCAATAGTTTCTGGAAAACAGCAGCTTGTGGTGTTCCACTCAATGTTGCTGTTCCTCAATGAGCATCAGCTCAAGATATACAGGAGGTCAAAATGAAGAGGAGGATTTGAAAATAAAAATAGCAATTTATTAGTAGTAAAATCTAAAAAACGATATGCTTGCAACAAGCAAACAAAGTTCCATGCTTTGCCTGTGTAGTTTGTGCTACTTCCAGGTGGGCGTATCACCAATTTGCATAACGCGTTTCACCCAATCAGGCTCCCTCAGATGCATACCAGTCCCTCCTCTTCATTATCCTTATATGCTCCAACTATAAAGACTGCATATAAGGAACAAGAGGATGTTTTTACCCGAATTTCCCGAGATAAAAACAAGGGAAACAGATGGGATAAGATCCCCAGAACACACAATATACGTAAAACCCCCCAATTTCATAATCAAGAAAACCCCAATTTGATTAACATTAAAAATCGTTTTGAAACATTGGCAAATTATAATGATGAAATTATCTAACAAGTCTCATTTTTATCCAGCACAATATAAATCATCGGCTATTGATATATTTGAGAAATTGGTTACAGATGATATTGACAAATTATCAGAAAAGAAACAAAATTTTAACAACAATAATCTTAAATCAGGTGAATATCGGGCCCTCAAGAATCTGCGTCAAAATGAAAATGTTGTTATAAAACCAACAGATAAGGGGGGTGGGTTGGTTCTTTTAGATAGATCTAAATATCTTGATGAATGTTATAAACAGCTTAATGATACAACAGTCTACATAAAATTAAAAAATAATCCTATAAACGACATGAAAAAATCTTTAGTACAAATGTTGGATTATGGAAAATTATGTGGAATTCTAACTAGTAAGGAATACAATTTCTTGAATACAACCTATCCGCGGACACCTACTTTTTACACACTCCCTAAAATTCATAAAGATTTACAGAATCCTCCCGGACGACCAATAGTTTCTGGGATTGGATCGATTTCTGCAAATTTGTCTAAATATATTGATGAGTTTTTACAACCTATGGTGAAAAAAACAAGATCTTATCTAAAAGACACAACAAGTTTGCTACAACAATTGGAAGGGATCCAATGGAAGGATAGTTATTTTTTAGTTACGTGTGATGTATCTTCATTATACACGATAATTCAACATGAAAAGGGCTGTGAAGCTATAGGATGTTTTTTGAATAGAGAAGAAAACATACCTAAAATACAGGGTGATTTTATAATAAGAGCCATGCAGTGGATTTTACAAAATAATTACTTTTTCTTTAATGACCAATTTTATTTACAACAACGAGGAACGGCGATGGGCACTCGTTTTGCTCCCAGCTATGCCAATCTGTTCATGGCATATTGGGAAGAGACGTTTGTCTATTCTTCCCATAGCTGGGGGCAAAATTTGATTGCCTATCGTCGTTATATAGATGATCTGTTTTTTATTTGGGATGGTCCAGTGGAAGGATTGTATTCATTTTTGGAGCATCTTAATACTAATCAGTGGGGGATCAATTTAACCTCAGAACATAGCAAACAACAAATTTCATATCTGGATCTTTTAATATATATTGAACAATCAAAATTATGCACAAAAACTTTCTTTAAATTAGTGGACACAAACAGTGATATCCTCTATAATAGTGGACACTATAGTCCATGGCTGAATAACATCCCTAAGGGACAGTTCATGCGCATAAAACGTAACTGTTTAAATAATTCTATATACCAACAAACTAATAAGGTTAACGATGAATTTATACAAAAAGGTTATCCAGAATCAATATTACAAAAAGCGATGAGGGAGACCGAGATGGTAGAACGGACACATTTATTAACATCCAAAAAAAGGGACATTCAAGATAATACGATACCTTTAATTTTCAATTATGATAAATGCCATCACGAGTTAAAAAAAAAAAATTGTTAAACGTCATTGGTCTATACTTTTAAAGGATGATGACCTGAAACAAATCCTCCCTGAAACCCCTAAAGTGATTTATAGGGGGGCTCCAAATTTGAGTTTAAGTTTAACTTCTAGTTTTATTAAATCTCAACATAAGGATAATAGATTTATACATAATAATACAGGGTTTTATAAATGTGGACAATGCACCTCATGTCAAGGGATAAACTGTATGAACAGGTCAGCAATTAAAGTGTTCAAGAGCTGTAGAACAGGCAAACAATATAACATAAAAAATGTAATAACATGCCATACTAAAAATGTTATTTATCTATTGGAATGCCCATGTGGACTCCAATATGTTGGAAGAACGGTGAGACCACTTCATAAAAGAATCGATGAACATGTCAGAGCAATAAGGGGAGCTCAAACAAATCACACTGTACCTCTACACTTTAAAGAATGTCACAACAGCGACCCTAAGCACCTTAAATATATAGGTATACAGGTAGGGCTGCAACAACTAATCGATAAAATCGATGATAATCGATAATGAAATTCGTTGGCAATTCGTTCCCCCCATTTCTTTAGCATCGCCATGGCTGTGACACTCATCTAACTGTGAGTATAAAATTAATATTTGGGCTGCTGAAAGTTAGGGGAGGTGGGGGTTAACTTAGGGGCAGGTATAGTTAATGGGGTGTTTATGGTTAACTTAGGGGCAGTTATAGTTAATGGGGTGTTTAGGGTTCATTTAGGGGCAGTTATAGTTAATGGGGTGTTTAGGGTTAACTTAGGGGCAGTTATAGTTAATGGGGTGTTTAGGGTTAATTTAGGGGCAGTTATAGTTAATGGGGTGTTTAGGGTTAACTTAGGGGCAGTTATAGTTAATGGGGTGTTTAGGGTTAATTTAGGGGCAGTGGTGATTGATGGGGTGTTTAGGGTTAATTTAGGGGCAGTTGTGGTCGATGGGGTGTTTAGGGGCAGTTATAGTTAATGGGTTAATTTAGGGGCAGTTGTAGTTGATGGGGTCTTCAGGGTTAATTTAGGGGCAGTTGTGGTTAATGGGGTCTTCTCTTCAGGATTAATTTAATGCTGAGGACTGAGGGTTAATTTCATTAATTTAATAAAGTTAACTTAAGGTGCAGTTAGAGGTAAAGGGGGGGCAAACTGAGGGGAATCTAAATCCTTATAAAAGTATTGTGTCTGTGAACGAGTCTGCAAATCCTATGAGGGCACTATGGCATATCAGGGGGGTATACGGCATACCTGGGGAGGACGGAGTGACATATCTGGGGGTATAAGGCATATGTGGGGAGGGCAGTGTGGCAAGCATGGGCTCAAATATGCATAACTGGGGGGCAGGTTGGGGAAATAAAAACAAGAAAAAATTTTTATTCTGCCGTTTGTTTTTAGGGTAAATCAAGATTTCTTTATTTTGTAATTTTTGCAGGAAATAGGGGATACAGAAGGAAAAAAAAAAGGGGAATGCGGGGTAAAACAGAAAACAATGGTCGCAACAAGAGACCCACAGTAACATATCTCAATACAAGAGGCAGGGTGCATTAGGGTAGCTCACATTGCGCGTAGAGAGAGCCACACATCAAGAGACATAGTTAACAGTACATTGTAAAACGGGCAGATCACATAACAACAGCGCACTCGTGCACGAGAGAACCATATGACAAGAGGCAAAGTGGCACACATGATAAACCCTATTGTAAGGGTTTGCAAGGTAGTACAAAGGGCACTGTGTTACGCGGTAGCTAGAGGAGCTCTCGTTTCAGCAGCCCCAAAACTGAAGGGGAATCACTAAGGTGGGAGAGGGAGAGGGAAAGAAGGAGAGTGAGAGAGAAGAAGAGAAGAAAAAAAAAAAAAAAAAAAAAAACCAAACCCACAAAAAACACAAACACAAACACCACAACAAAAACTACTACCCCACCGGGCCACCACAACCAAACGCAAAGGGAACACATCTCTGTGGAACTAATCCAAGAGAGGGCGAATAAGGGGGCCTGCGATAAACTCCAGCCAGTGAAACCAAGTCTTCTGGTATCTCACCTCCGCACCCGTGGCAAGCAGGTGCAACTCCTCCAGGACCCTCGTTTGCTCAACTCGGAGGACCCACTCCTTAAAGGTAGGTGGGGCAGGATCACCCCAGTGCAGCGGAATGAGCGCCTTAGCTGCTGTGAGAAGATGGCGCGTAATAGACCTGCGGAACCAACGTTCCTAGAGGGGGGTATGAAGGAGAAGGCAAAATTCCGGCGTGAACGGGACCACGCGGTCCGTGAGGCGTTGCAACTGGGTATGAACAGATTTCCAGAAAGGAACTATACGAGGACACTGCCACCACAAATGCAGAAGAGAGCCTGGGGAGGCGTCACATCTCCAGCACCTGTTCGGCACGTCGGGGCGGTATACAGAAGTCAAGGCAGGGGGTCGGTACCAAAGGGCCAGTAGCTTATATGACATTTCCTGGTTGCTAGCACTCCTGGAGCAGCAATGAGTAAAGACACAGATCTTCTCCCATTGTTCCGCCGTAAAAGCGACCCGCAGCTCGGATTCCCACCGTCCCATAAACACAGGGGGCACTGGGTTAAGTGCCTCAAGGAGCAAACCATATAGCCGTGAGATGCCATGCGGCGGGAGCTCAGCAGCAACACACAGGTCTTCAAACACTGTGAGTGCTCGCGACACGTCATGTCTCCGGGGGAGTGACCGCACAAAGTTACGTAGTTGAGCATAGTGGAACGCGTCTAGAAAAGAGGGGGGCGTGCGAGGGGAAAGCTGATCCAGAGGCTTAAGACCCTCACTGGAGAGGAAAGTGCGGATCTCCGACCTCCCGCCCCCGGACGAGGCCGAGAAGAGGGCCCCACCCATCCCAGGGGGGAAATCAGGGTTATACCGAACAGGGGTCAGCGGCGAGGGCACCGAGGATAGGCGCGTCTTCCTAAGAACCTGAAACCAGACATCCAGAGTGGCCCGTATGAATGGGTGAGGCAAAGCCGCTCCCCGGGCAGTAGGGGGTAGACGTCAAGGCAAAGAGCGCATAGGAAGGCCCAGCAAGGCGGTTTCAACAGCCACCCATTGTTTGTGTGCCGGGCTGTGGGACCATTCCAGCACACGTAGTAGATGGCATGCCCTGTAATAAGTGCGAGGGCAAGGCAGGGCCAGACCGCCCTTAGATTTGGGGAGAATTAGCATGGCAAGGCGTACCCTAGGGGCCCGAGAACCCCAGACAAAGCGAAGAAATGCCGTGCGCAGAGAAGCGAAGAAAGAGGGGGGGGAACAGTGATAGGGAGGGTCTGAAACAGATACAGAAAACGAGGCATGACGTTCATTTTGAGCACATTGATACGACCCAACCAAGAGATCGTCAACGACTTCCAGGACCTCAGATCAGACCGAAGGGTAGTCAGTAAGGGTGAGAAGTTATAGTGGAATAGTTGAGAGAAATCAGGCGATAACCAGGTCCCGAGATATTTGAGCTTAGAGTTACACCAGGCAAAAGGAAACGAGGTCCTCAGGGGACCGACCACCTCATGAGGAAGGTTTATGTTCAATATTTCGGACTTGGAGGCATTAATTTTGAAGTTCGTAAGAGCACCATATAAAGAGAACTCACGGAGGATATTGGGGAGAGAGATCTGGGGGCAAGACACAACGAACAGCAGGTCATCCGCGTAACCTAAAATTTTATGATGGGTACCCCCAGCTTGCAACCCACATATATCAGGGTTCAGCCGCACAGCTTGGAGTAAGGGCTCAACAGAGAGCACAAACAGCAGGGGGGAAAGTGGGCAGCCCTGCCTCGTCCCATTTCGGATAGCAAAAGAATCCGAGAGGGAGCCATTAACCCGGACGCGAGCTGAGGGAGTGGAATACAAGGACCGAATCCAGGTCAGTAGACCGGGACCGAAACCCATATGAGACAGGGTGGACAGCATGAAAGGCCAGTCCACCCTGTCAAAGGCCTTCTCAGCGTCCGTGGAGAGCAGCATGGTCGGAGTGGAGGTGTGCTTGGCGTAGTGCATAAGTGAAAGGGCTCCGATAGTGCTGACCCTGGCTTCACGCCCAGGGATGAAGCCCGTCTGATCCGGATGAACCAGCGAGCGCATGAAAGGCTTGATCCGGTTGGCAAGGATCTTGGCCAGCAGTTTCAGATCCGCGTTCAGCAATGAAATTGGGCGGTAGCTGCTGCATTGCTCCGGGTCCTTGCCCTCCTTTGGAATGCGAGTAATCGCAGCAGATAAAGTATGATCCGGAATATGACCGCCCGACAGAATAGGAGTTGAAGGCACTCACAAAGTGAGGGTCCAAAAGATCTTTAAATTCCGAGTAGTAGCGTAAGGGAAGCCCATCAGGGCCTGGGCATTTCCCTGCCGGGGAGGACTTAAGGGCAAGGAGAAACTCTGGCAGTGTGATTGGGGAGTCTAGAGTGGCCGCCTCATCCGACGTGATCTTCCGTTTAACGGTCCTATCAAGATACGACCTAGTTTCCAGGGACTGACTGGGAAATGCGGGGCCGGAGGGGACCGCGCGAAGGTTGTAAAGTCCCTCATAATAACTCTGGAAACAGCGAGAGATATCAGAGGGGTGCGAGCGAAGGAGACCGCTCAAGGAGCGTATCTTGGGCACATAGGTCGGTTTCCGTATGGCCCGTAAAGCCCGAGCTAGATATTTACCCGGCTTATTGCCATGCTCGTAATAAATTGCCTTAGTTTTCAGAAAAGAAGTGTGCAGTCGGCGATTGAGGATCGAGGCCAACTCACCCCGGAGAGACAAGAGGAGCTGCAGGTCACTTCCAGACACCGAGGTTTTGTGCGCCTGTTCTGCCAAGGCTATCTGGGCGTAGAGACTGTCTATCCGCTCCTGTTCCGCGCGTTTACGCTTAGAGCACTCCTTGATAAAATGCCCCCTAATGACGCATTTATGCGCCTCCCAGACTGTCAACTCAGGGGTACCCTGGAGGAGGTTATCCTGAAAATAATGGCGGAGGCCCTCAAGTGACTCAGAGCGGGCCAGCACGTCCGATAAGATAGATTCATTAAGATGCCAGGAGCCCCCAGTAGGACGGGGGAAAGGGGAGGCCAGGGAAAGGGACAGGGGGGCATGGTCCGACCAGGTCGTCGCCCCAATGGAAGAGCGGCGGAGGAGGTTGGCGAAGTGGCAAGGAAGAAAGAAAAAATCGATACGGGAATACGAGTTGTGCGGCATGGAAAAGAAAGTGTAGTCCCTTGTATCAGGATGGAGAGCCCTCCAACAATAAACCAGCCTGTGGGTCGTAAGGAGTGAATGAATCCTGCGGAGGACGTGGCGGGGGGTCCGCGTTGTCCCTGAAGAAGTGTCTAAAGCCGGATACAGTGCTACATTAAAGTCACCCCCTAGGACTAGAATCCCTTCTTGAAAGCCATTAAGCTGCTGCAGTACAGAACGAAGGGCGAGGTGTTGGCCTCGGTTAGGGAGGTAGACATTCACTAGCGTGTACATTTGATCCGCGATCGTGCCCTTAACCAATAAATACCTCCCCTCGGGGTCAGCTACGACGCCTGAGGCGCGGAAGGGTAACTGGGCAGAGAAAAGAATCGCCACTCCCTTAGATTTTGCCAATGGGTTATTACTGAAAAAAACGGTGGGGTATGAGCGGCAGGAGAGCCTAGGAGCCCGAGACCCCAGGAAGTGAGTCTCCTGGATAAAAGCGATATCTACCCGACCTCTGCGAAGATCTCGGAAGAGGGAGGAGCGTTTCTCAGGGGTGTTGAGGCCCTTGACATTAAGTGAGAGCAGATTAAGCCCGTGGGTAGGTAGAGTCGACATTGAACAAACAACTAACACACACAAAAACAAAGACACAACAAACAAAGAAAAAAAAGAAAGGAAAAAAAAAAAAGGGGGGGGGTAGAGAGAAGAGAGGGGGGGAGAAGAGAGAAAAGGAAGCAGGAGGAGGAAGGAAGGGAGGGAGAACAGGAGGAAGGGGGAACCGTGGAGGGCAAGGGTCAGGACAAGAAAAACACCAACGGCGCCCGACGGGTAGTATACACCCGACAGCAACAGGGCGTCCCTGTGCAGGGGAGATGTCAAATCCGGAAGGAAAGGTGAAATCACAGAACAGAAAATAAACACAAAAATGAGTGAACCATGTGCGGGCCGCCGCCCGCTACCTTTTACTAGAAAGAGCAACAAGAGCGATAACAAAAAGACCGCTATGCAAACCAAAACATAACAAATGAAAGGGGACATCATAGAAATCTCAGAAATTGTCATCGTGGAGAGGAAAGGCCAGGTGTAGTGGCCATAAAAAAAAAATAAAAAAAAAAAATAAGAAAATAAAAGTAAATAAACATAGATATATATAGATATATTAATGTACATGCATATAAATAACAATACATCAAAACGTATGGAGGTATGCTAGTGTGATATGGTGTGCGAATCGCCCGCAGGCACAGGCGTAAGACAGAGGCACTGGCCGTGCAAAGGCAAAGTAAATGAGGGGGCCAGAGGCCAGCCATGACGCAGAGGGCAGCCCCGCGGAAGGAGAAACGTATGTTTGATGAGGTGCAAACAACGCGTGTGTGTGAGAACTCAGGTGGCCATAGCTGCAAGGTAGGTACAACTCAAAAACAAACAGAAATCATATCACCATGCGCACCGAAAATCAGCGAAAGGAGGCAGCGCATCCGCGCAGGCAGGGCAAACCACGCCAGCCAACATAGAAATGTATGGGCAGGCGTACAAGTGTGACGCAGTATGTGCAATGCCCGCAGGTACAGGCACAGGGTACAGACTCTGCCCAGGTAGGGGCCTGAAGGCAATAAACCCGCAGGAGATGGCACCGTGTGATAACAGGCCAAACGTGGTGAAGCGTGAGCGCTGTCTGGGATGTATAGGCGGGAGTATACGTAAATATATATATGTTACAAAAAAAAAAAAAGGGGGGGGTTGGAGAGGGAGATATGTAGAGGCAGGCATACAAGTGTAGTGTAATGTGCGTAAAGCCCGTAGCTACAGGCCCAGGGGATATGCACTTCCTATGGAGAGGCCAGGGGGCAACCAACGGGCATGAGATACCACTATGCATGCATATAATCAGCGAAAGAGGGTGACGCAGCCGCGCGATCCACGTCAGCCCACATATATATGCATAGGCAGACATACAAGTGTGAGGTGGTATGGGCGATGCCCGCGGGTATAGGCACAGGACATAGGCTCTGGCTATGTAGGGGGTGTGTGCGCGTGAGAACTCAGGCGCCCATAGCCACAGTGTCGTGTGTGGGTGTGCGTGTACAGAACTCAAAAACAAACAGAAAATCATACCTTTATACACACGTATAATCGGGGGGGGGGTCCGACAGACACGAGCAACGGAAGGTACTACGCGGACACGTCACCCCCGTCCCCCAAACCCACGCGGAGGGTGGGGGCGGCAGAAGGGCTTCGGGGACCAAGTAATTGCAGAGGCACGAAACCTCCTATAAACAAATAAAAACAGAGAGGGAGAGGGGAGGAAAAAAAAAAAAAAAAAAAGGAAGTAAACAGGACAGTCTAGTCCAAGTAAATAAACAAAAATAAATTGCCACGACAGGCAGGTATTGAGTGTGGTGCAAAATCTTCTACTCCTCTATCGGGCCTATACGTCGAGAGGCCAATAAGGCAGGAGGGTCAAGCGGAGAGCTCCGTCGCGTGTCAGGGCGCCGAAGTCTACGAGGCCTGGGTGGTGGACCAGCGAGACGGCCAGGAGCCGCAGACAAATCTACCCAGTCAGGGATCTGGAGGTCCGGCAGGGCCAAGTAGCGTAGCACCTCCGGGATATCGTGGTGGTATCGGATAGTCAGGGACCGGTTGGCATGTCTGATGACCAAGGCGAATGGGTAATCCCAGCGGTATGGTATGCGGAGCCGCCGTAACTCCGATAGTAGGGGACGTAGAGCCCGCCTCGCCTGAAGCGTCAGGTCAGAGAGGTCCTGGTAAAAGGAAATTGGTTGTCCATGAAAGGACCACTCACCAACCTCCCTGGCGCGGGCCATGATGGATTCCTTGAGGCGAAAGTCAGTCAGATGGCAAATTATGTCCCTAGGAGGGGACCCCGGATCTCCACGGGGGCGCAGGGCGCGATGAGACCTATCTGCAGGCACGAGAGTGTCCAACGGGAGGTCTAGGAGGCCATTGAAGATCTCTCTGAGCAGGCCGATGACGTCCTCCGGCGCATCCGATTCTGGGACCCCCCTGACCCGAACGTTCTGCCTCCGGCTACGATTGTCGATGTCCTCGACCCGCCGATGCAGCTCCCTGAGGTAAGTTGCGTGGCAGTCACCAAGGCGTTGAGTGGATGCGATGGCAAGTTTCTGCTGAGTCGCCGAATCCTCCAAGGTCAGGACCCTCTGTTCCAAAGCAGATAGATCCGTGCGCAGGGCCGAGACTTCGTCGCGGACCACCTGCTTGAGTTCGGCGATGAGAAGAGAGAAGTCAGCCTTCCATGGTGCCGAGGAGAATAGCTGCACAACCTCCGGAGGGTGAGATGATGGAGGTGGATGCGAGATGGAGGCCGATTCCTCCGCGGAGGAAGAGCTGGCTGGAGATGCAGCTTCATGGTCCCCTGAGGCCTGCGAGGCCAAGTCAGCCGGAGTGCGAAAATATTCGCGGAGAGAGGCCGAGGAGGACCGGTGACGATCCACGGCAGGAGAGGGGTCAGAGACCATCTTCTTATTGCGTCCCATGCTAGTGTAGCGGTCAGGGAGTTTAGGAGAACGAGCGAGCAGCGGCGGAGCAACTAGCTCATGCGGCCATCTTCCTCGGCGGCCAGACACGCCCCCTGCCGTTTGTTTTTAACATCCTATGTTACTTTATTAAATAATTTAAAATAAATGAAAAATTAAATTTTTTTTATCCAATTAATCGATTAATCGAAAAAATAATCGGCCAACTAATCGATTATGAAAATAATCGTTAGTTGCAGCCCTATATACAGGTAGTCCAGAGAAATTGGAGAGGAGGAAATTTTATTAAAAAAATTGGTCAGATTGAGATGAAGTGGGTCTATGTATTGAAAACACTACATCCTATGGGATTGAATCAGGATTTTGATCTATTTAATTTTTTAGATTAATTATTCCCTCATAAAATATGAAACTAATTTATTATTAATATATATGTATATGTGATTTTATATATTTATTTCTCATATATGTTTTTATATGTTTTAAATTATGTAATGTATATCTATTTATATTGGTATTTATACATGATCTTTATAAATATTCTACTAATATGTGAGAAACACTACATGCCCCATATGGATGGGTTTGATAGGTCTCTGAGCCAATTTCTAACTTATTATGATTAAAATGTTTTATAGTTAAGTGTGTTTTTAATTCATTCTCTTTGTGCAATATGGACATTGTTATAGATATTTTTATGGACACTTAAATATGAGTGCTGAATATGGACAAACTTTTATACATAATGCATTCTAATATTATTGGATTTAAACATCAGCTGCACATAAAGGGACTCCACCTGGCAGATCTAATGCAGCACAGCATATAAGGATAATGAAGAGGAGGGACTGGTATGCATCTGAGGAAGCCTGATTGGGTGAAATGTGTTATGCAAATTGGTGATACGCCCACCTGGAAGTAGCACAAACTACACAGGCAAAGCATGGAACTTTGTTTGCTTGTTGCAAGCATATCGTTTTTTAGATTTTACTACTAATAAATTGCTATTTTTACTTTCAAATCCTCCTCTTCATTTTGACCTCCTGTATATCTTGAGCTGATGCTCATTGAGGAACAACAACATTGAGTGGAACACCACAAGCTGCTGTTTTCCAGAAACTATTGGATCCTATGATATTCCTACACAGACGCCCTATAGTTTGAGCAAACTTGGTTGCTCAAAAGATTGTGAGTACCAATCTTATAGGAGGGTTAATATCTCTTGTATAAACAATATTATACTATTATCTATATGTTTCTTTTATTTTTCATGTGAACCTGCTGAGAGTCTCATAGAAGACATCACATGTGATTTGAATACTGGAGTCAAGCTATCAGACACTTTCAAATCAGTGGTCATGCCATCAGACGCTTTTTCTTTAGATTAGCAAAAGGTGCATTAGACCTGGAAATGTGATAATAATCATATAATGTTACAATTTTTAGTGGATTTTGCAGAGTTCTCACACAAATATATCTCCCTGCAAAATTAGATACGTTTATTAAACAAATTAAAGGTATTTAAATTAAAATTAAATATCCGCTCATATCTAGCAAATTACCTTTTATAACATTTCTGCATATATTACAAAATTCCACCATTGGACCAACACATTTACACTGCACATATCTCACATACACACCCCTATATAATATCTTACAATATGGTGCATTTTTACTGTGGAAATTTAAAGATATAGCACCCCAATTACCAGCGCAGTACTTGATCAATGTCATATTTCAACATTTTACATGGGTTTAAAAAAAATTTCCCCATTGGACCAATACAGTTACACTGCAGATATCTCAAACACATGCCCCACTATTATTTCTGAGAATATGGTGCATTTTTACTGTGGAAATTTAAAGCTATAGCGCCCCAAATATTAGCCCAATTCATAGCAAATGGGATTTTTCAAAAATCTACAGAGGGTTAAAAAAAATTAAGATATTTGCACTGTAACTGAATTGGTCCAATGGAGGAATTTTTTTTAACCCTCTGTAGATTTTAGAAAAATCCCATTTGCTATGAATTGGGCTAATATTTGGGGCGCTATAGCTTTAAATTTCCACAGTAAAAATGCACCATATTCTCAGAAATAATAGCGGGGCATGAGTTTGAGATATCTGCAGTGTAACTGCATTGGTCCAATGGGGAATTTTTTTTTAACCCCCCTGTAGAATGTTGAAAAATGGCAGTTACTGTCTACTGGACTGATATTTGGGGCGCTATAGCTTTAAATTTCCACAGTAAAAATGCACCATATTCTCAGAAATAATAGAGGGGCATGTGTTTGCGATATCTGCAGTGTAACTGTATTGGTCCAATGGGGGAATTTTCATTAACCCTCTGTAGAATGTTGAAAAATGACGGTTGCTGTGTACTGGGCTGATATTTGGGGCGCTATAGCTTTAAATTTCCACAGTAAAAATGCACCATATTCTCAGAAATAATAGAGGGGCATGTGTTTGCGATATCTGCAGTGTAACTGTATTGGTCCAATGGGGACTTTTTTTTAACCGCCTGTAGAATGTTGAAAAATTATGGTTGCTGTCTACTGGGCTGATATTTGGGGCCCTATAGCTTTAAATTTCCACAGTAAAAATGCGCCATATTCTCAGAAATAATAGAAGGTTATGTGTTTGAGATATATACAGTGTAACTGTATTTGTCCAATGGGGGATTTTTTTTTAACCCCATGTAGAATGTTGAAAAATGACATTGATCAAGTACTGCGCTGGTAATTGGGGTGCTATATCTTTAAATTTCCACAGTAAAAACGCACCATATTGTAAGATATTATATAGGGGTGTGTGTGTGAGATATGTGCAGTGTAAATGTGTTGGTCCAACGGTGGAATTTTGTAATATATGCAGAAATGTTATAAAAGGTAATTTGCTAGATATGAGCGGATATTTACCTTTAATTTGTTTAATAAACGTATCTAATTTTGCAGGGAGATATATTTGTGTGAGAACTCTGCAAAATCCACTAAAAATTGTAACATTATATGATTATCACATTTCCAGGTCTAATGCAGCTTTTGCTAATGTAATGAAAAAGCGTCTGATGGCATGACCACTGATTTGAAAGTGTCTGATAGCTTGACTCCAGTATTTGAATGTAAGTATACCTGGTTTTTTTTTCTTCCTTTTTTTATTTATTATGCCCGATGGGTGTTATTCTGTAAGGACGGATATGTTCAAGTATTGCATAACACTATTAATATAGAGTTATTACAAACGGAGCGCTGCACTCTATCTTTTGTTTGAGCTCTTATACCCACACGCACCCCGAGTCACACTATTTGCCATACAAATAACTATAAAACATTCTTTTTACCACATTATTTGTATTAAAATACCAGAAAGCAAGTGTTAAAAGGCCCTAATAAATAAAATACATTACACATAATGGAATCAAAACATTTGCTACTGCAAACATATTTCTTTATTAAATCATATAAGCTATTTTTTTCATATTTAATAAAAGCTATGATTGAGACATTTTTGGTTTTTAGTTTCCTTTTATTTGCCAATCTGCCCCAGGCTTGCCACTCTGCCCCCTTTTAACCCCCTATATGCCCCTCTGCCTCCAGAAATGCCTTATACCCCCTATATGCCATTCTGTCCCGTGATGGCAGAGTGGCATATAGGGGGTATAAGGCATTCCTGGAAGCAGAGAGCCATATAGGGGGTTAAAAGGGGGACAGAGTGGCAAGCCTGGGGCAGATGTCTGGCACTCCACCAGAATTGATCTGTTTTTTTTTTTCTGGATGTACCCTGCAAGATGAAAAGACATCAGAATCTACTAACTTAATCAGATTCTATTAACTTAAGTAATGGAAAGCTCCTTGACATGGGGCTCTGTGCAAAAGAAAATAAAAAGGGGGTAGAAGGGGCTGTTGGTAACCCTATTAGAGGAAGGGAAAGATTGCATCAGGTTCTGGGCAACAGCAACTCTGTCCCGTGATATGCCTTTTAACCCCCTATATGGCAGAGTTGCTGTTGCCCAGAACCTGATGCAATCTTTCCCTTCCTCTAATAGGGTTACCAACAGCCCCTTCTACCCCCTTTTTATTTTCTTTTGCACAGAGCCCCATGTCAAGGAGCTTTCCATTACTTAAGTTAATAGAATCTGATTAAGTTAGTAGATTCTGATGTCTTTTCATCTTGCAGGGTACATCCAGAAAAAAAACACAGATCAATTCTGGTGGAGTGCCAGACATCTGCCCCAGGCTTGCCACTCTGTCCCCCTTTTAACCCCCTATATGGCTCTCTGCTTCCAGGAATGCCTTATACCCCCTATATGCCACTCTGCCATCACGGGACAGAATGGCATATAGGGGGTATAAGGCACTTCTGGAGGCAGAGTGGCATATAGGTGGTTAAAAGGCATTTATAGAGGCAGAGTGGCATATAGGGGTTAAAAGGCATTTCTGGAGACAGTGGTTCTGCTTCTATAAATGTCTCTGCTTCTATAAATGCCTTGTAGCCCCTATAAATGCTTTGTAGCCCCTATATGCTACTCTGACTCCAGAAATGCCTTATACCTCTATATGCCACTCTGGCATTTAGGGGGTTAAAAGGCATATCATGGGATAGTGGCTATAAGGCATTTCTGGAGTGCCATATAGGAGGGTATAAGGCTTTTACATAAAAAATATTATACAGTTTGTTCAAAAAATAAATTAGTTTACTGACCTTCTACTTCTTCCACTTTGGGGCATTTTCCTCTTGTCGTCTGAGTGCGAGGGGGAGGAGCTTTCTCCCCTCACGCTGCTCATCACTATGCGGCCATCAGATTGCCAGAAATTTAATCTAAACTGCCGCTGCGTGGTGATGCCACCGGCCGGAGCTACTTAAATTTTTTATTTATTTATTTAATATGCCGGATCGGCTTGCCATATTAAGTATTAAAGTAGCTCTGGCCGGCGGCATCAGCACGCATCGGCCGTTTAGATTAGATTTCCAGCAATCTGATGGCCTCATAGCGATGGGAGCGGCTTGAGGGGTGAATGCTCCGTGCGAGGGGGCGGAGCTTTCACCCCTCATGCTGCTCCCATCACTAGACGGCCATCGCACACGGCCGCTGCGTGCTGTTGCCGCCGGCCGGCGCTGCTTTAATACTTTCTTTTAAAAAAAGAATTGAAGGACTTCCGGTCGGCAGCCATAGAGAACACACGCACGCCGTTCTGGCTCTGCACCTTCCCAGACAATCATCCACTTATACGCGGACATCTAGCTCCGCCGTCTTAAAGAAGGACTTGGGAGGAAAGGAGAACGTCCGGGCTTCATCAGACGCTGCCTCTTTTGGACTTACCGACCGCGTTGTGCCGCGGATGGAGACAGATGCCGGCTGGGGGCCCGTCAACTCTCTGTGAGTGGCTGGAGGAGTCAGGCCCAGAATTGCTTTGTCCGGAGCCTTCTCACCGTAGATGAACATCCGTGGACGCCGTGACACCGGTAAAACACATAATTATACCTGGTGCCGATCCTCCTCTTTGAGCAGGGGAAAGTCTTGTGTCTAGAGAGAGGGATTGCATTTGCCACGAGCTAGATGCAGTATTTTGGGCCTACCGCGGCCTATATCCAAGTCTGCTACACCGCACATGCTGTATTCTACTAAAAAATACCCTGCACTCGCTCAGTATATAATTTTACTCTATACATCCCCTGCTGCAAGTATATGACCTGCCTAGGCCACCATGGAGTGAAGAGATTTCCACCAGGAACTATTTGGTTTAATTCTCAGGCACCCAACTCACTTGCATATCACAAGCTATTTCTATGCACCTGTCTGAAGTGCATTATTGTTTTAGTTCCCATTTACATCATCATTCCCCTTTTTGTTTTTTGTGTGTGTTTAACCCCTGATACTCTGCTGCCAGGAGGCATGTTCTATTGTTACCAAACAGCCTTTCAACACATCATGGGTTAATGCCACCCCCATGGGCTTGAGGATATCACTTATAAAGGAGTATGTAATGTATGACTGAATACTACTTTCACTGACTCACACTTTTATTCTTCTACTTACACCTGCGTCCAGAATTCACTCATATCCTCTGCATTTCCCACCGCACGCGGATGGATAAATTTCTAGCTAATTCAGCGACAATGTCTGCTAAACAACACAGAGAAAAAGCCTCCAAGAAATCCAGGACCATGCCCACGGACACAAGCCAAGAGGGCCCACAAGATCAATCTCTATTTGACACAGCTAGCGATGGGGGGGATACCATTGCTCAACGAGTGGTAGAAAAATTATCGCCACTACTGGAAGGCAAATTCGACAGACTCCAAATCACCTTGAAAGCTGTCAGACAAGACCTGAAACAAACCATAGACAGATTGGATGACGCGGAAGGAAGAATCTCTACCCAAGAATCCACTTCGATGCAACTCCAATCTGACGTTGGAGACCTCCAAAATACTATTCGACAATTGGAGGACAAGGTAGGCGACTTAGAAAATCGGAGCCGCCGCAATAATCTACGCCTTATAGGTCTCCCGGAATCTGTGATTGGCAAGGAGCTATATGACTTCCTATCTCACACGTTGCCTGCTCTTCTATTCCCGAGCAGACCTGCCTTCCAAATAGCTATTGAAAGAGCACACAGAATTGGACATCCTACCCGAACGGAGCAGGAAAGACCAAGACCAGTGATTTTCAAAGTCCTCAATTATCGAGACAAGCAAGAAATAATGGCGGGGTACAGAACCACTCCTGCCCTTCTGTACAAAAACCAGAAGCTCCTTCTCTTCCAAGATTTTTCAGCTGCTGTGACATCTAAACGTAAAGCTTTTTCGTCTATTTGCTCCCAGTTACACTCCAGGCAGATAAAATTTGCTTTATTATATCCCGCTAAACTCAAGATTGTCTACAAAGACCATGCCCATTGGTTTACATCTTCAGAGGATGCCAAGACTTTCCTACAGACCATGGACGCAGATTCATAGACACTGACGCTCAGCTTCGTCGTTGTTCTGGACTACCGAAACACCTAGACTATCCCTTCATACTCCAGACGATTTCCTATCTACCAACATCAGTCCTCGAAAAGCCCATTTGGAGCGCACATAGTATGCCAGCTCCACGCTTAAATTCTCTAGCTTCCCCAATGTCTTTACTGTTTTTATGGTTTATCTGGTTAATTTTTAGGTTATCTTCTGTTAGTCTGAGACCTTGGAATCGCTGCTGTAAGCTGTCTTCCTTCCCGTTCCGACCGTCTTCCTCAGTCAGATATATGCCTTGTCCTGTTTCGTCCTTGATATACGAGAGACTTTCGCCTGCACGTCTGCCAACTGTGATCGCAGGTACCATACCATTGTCTCCTCGCTGGGAGAGACGATGGTTCTTGCATGTCTTTTGGCTTAAATGTCACTTATCACGACTCAGATCTGTTATCCCATAGTTCAATGCACCCATCTTCACGGTCTAACGTAATTTCCCAAGATTTAAAAATTGTTTCTTGGAATGTACAGGGCATATCCAACCCAGTAAAGAGAACTAAGGTCCTTAAACATTTGAGTACACTAGGGGCTCATATCGCCTTACTGCAAGAAACTTGTTCAGAATCAAGCGAACATGTTAAACTTAGACGAGGGTGGGTGGGTAAGGTAGTGGGTACATCAAGAGCAGATGGGGGTAGGGGTGTGTCTATTCTTTTTCATCGTGGTTTAGATTTATCCATATCAAAAATCATAGCGGACCCGGGTGGTCGATATGTGATGGTTTTTTGCACTGTTCATGGCAAACAGTTGATAATTTGTAATGTTTATGCGCCCAATCACTCGCAAGCCACTTTTTTTAACTCTCTCAACGCCACCCTTCTCCCTCTACATAGTGACAACTTGATACTTGGGGGAGATTTTAACACATGGGCTGATCCTCAGTTAGATCATAGTAAAAGAACCTATCCTAGAACGGGAACACGAAATAATCCAATTTCTCGCCTTTGTAAACAACTTCAGCTTATTGATTCCTGGCGTATTCTGAACCCCATTGAAAGAGACTTTACTTTCTACTCACACCCACACAATTCTTTCACAAGGATAGATTATTTTCTATGTGCAGCATCCCTCTCCCAGTTCATCCACAAGGCCCAGATACTGGATATTCTTATTTCGGACCACGCTCCAATTACGTTATCTTTCACATTCCGCCCCCCCCATACCCTCCTCCTTCAATTGGAGGATGAACCCTTTACTATACAAATCCCAGGACTTCTGCTCCAGCCTAAAACTGGCTTGGGCAGAATATGAGGACAACAATGCTGAACATAAACACACTCCGATTCTTTTCTGGGATGCAGCTAAAGCTACCCTCAGGGGCCATATAATTTCCTATGTTACAAACAAAAAACAAGAAACCGTAACCAATCTCAATAAATTAAGTGCTAATTTATCAAAGGCGAAGAGGAGACTCATTGTAGACCCTTCTCCTCTTTCGACGACTGCCTATACACAAGCGAAATTAGCCTACGACATTTTATTACACAATGCTTCGCTTCTAAATATTCGATATAGAGAAGCAGATTTATTCCATCATGCGAATAAGTCGGGCACTCTCCTATCAAAATTAGTGAAATCGGCCACAACACGATCTACCATACCGGCCATTAGACTCGGGGATGGCTCCTTAAGTACTTCCTCTTGGGATATTAATCGCACCTTTGCAGATTATTACCAGTCACTATACACCTCCAAGACTGTTTCTGCAAACTCAATAGACTCCTTCTTGCAACAAATAGACCTACCCTCTCTTACACAATTCCAACAAGACCACCTAAATAGGGACATAGAACAAGCAGAAGTTGATAGGGCTGTAGGAGGTCTCACGCTAGGCAAGGCTCCTGGTCCCGACGGTCTCCCAGCAGAATTTTATAAAATCCTGAAAGAACAAATGACCCCTTCACTCACCTTAGCTTTCAACACTTCTTTTACTACATCTGAGGTTTCCCCTCACTCCAATATCGCTCGTATAATTGTCTTACACAAGGAGGGGAGGGACCCCTACTCTCCGGCTTCTTATAGGCCAATCTCATTGCTAAACTCAGACTTCAAGGTTTTGAATAAAATACTGGCAGACAGACTCGCATCTTTCCTCCCCGCTATCATCTCTCCGGTTCAGAAGGGATTTATAAAGAACAGACACTCAGTCACAAGCGCCAGACACATAATAGCTGCCATTCTTAAAGCACAATCGACTCCACATGTCCCTCACCTACTACTAAATTTGGATGCTGAAAAAGCATTCGACAATATAAATTGGCAATATCTTTTTTCCCTCCTTCAACTTCAAAACTTCGGTTCACCCTTCATTGCATACATCAAGGCCATTTACTCCACCCCCAAAGCTTTTCTTATGACTAATAATTTGAACTCCCCTCTTTTCACTCTAGGTAAAGGCACCAGACATGGCTGTCCCCTATCTCCGCTCCTCTTTAACCTGGCTCTAGACCCTTTTCTCCGCCTTTTATTGCAGTCACCATCTTATCAAGGCATTCAGGTGGGAGATCGAGAGATGAGGGTGACCGCATTTGCGGATGATATGTTGCTTTTCGTCGGGAATCCTTATACTACTATCCCTATCCTGCTGTCTTACCTGACACAATTTGAACTAATTTCTGGGCTCAAGATAAATTTAGATAAATCGGAGGCCTTGTGGTTGTCGGGACCTAGACCTCCCGACGATCTGCAATCCTGGCCTTTCCGTTGGGCCCGAACTTCCATTAAATACTTGGGAATTGTTTTTTCTACAGACTTATCTAGTTTATTTGACTTAAATATGCTCCCCATCATTACTAAATCTTTGTCGGATTTAAAAGCTTGGACCACTCTTCCACTTAATCTCGTTGGAAGGGTAAATCTCATCAAGATGGTCATTTTTCCCAGATTCCTCTATTGCCTCAGCATGCTACCACTAATAATATCCCCACGCGATATCAGGAAAATACACAACGCATTCTCTCGCTTTATATGGAGAGGAAAGAGGCCCAGAATTAGCTTTCAGAAACTGACACAACAAAAGTCCAATGGTGGACTAAACCTTCCCAATATCAAATTATACAACATTGCTTGTCTTCTCCGGTTTGCGAAGGCCTGGATCTCTCACACTGACCACTACACTGATTGGAGACGCGACCAAACCTTTTGCTTAGAGTGGAGCTTAAATTATCTCTTACACGCTCCCACAAGAGACATCCCAGTCTCCTGTCGCTCTAATCCCCTTATAATGGCTACTATACAAGCCTGGCGTAGTGCCCGTAGGTCGCTCTATGGCAACTCTGCCTACTCGCTCTTTTTGCCTCTCACTGGCAACTGTAAATTTCAAGGGCTGAGTCCAGACACCAGGTTTCAGAGTTGGAGGGCTAAGGGTATAAACTTATTAGCAGATATTTTCAACCCATCTTCCGGGGATTGTCATACATTTCCTTTCCTCAAGGAAAAGTACTCCTTACCTCCTTCCCATATATGGCCGTATATGCAAGCTAAACATTATCTACGACAAACCGTACGCCGTATACATCCCATCCAAAGGAACCATATATTGGATTTGCTTCTTAACCCCTCATACTCGGGCAAAGTCTCCATATCCACTCTATACAGGGCGATTTTCCATCCCCTGAATTATTCCGATTCCACATCTGGCATCACCAGATGGTCTACTATCCTCCATACTAGCCCTCTCACTACACGTGATCTATTACAAGCTTATACTCATAGACCAGGGGCGTCCAACGTGCGGCCCTCCAGCTGCTGCAGGACTACATCTCCCATAATGCTCTTTCAGCTAAGGGGCTGGCTGAGGAGTATGGGAGATGTAGTCCTGCAGCAGCTGGAGGGCCGCACGTTGGACGCCCCTGTCATAGACTGAAGAACCTACAAGCCTCTTGGTTCCATGACACCACACTCAAGTTGCTGCATAGAGCTTACATATCTCCAAGACAGCTATCCACATTTACCCCCCATACACCATGCCACTGTTGTAAGTGTGCCATGATATCGGCTGATATGGATCACTGCTTACTTACCTGCCCCAACCTTCTCGCCTTTTGGAGGTCTATGGGCCGTGTCATAGGCACCATACTGGGTGGTGCTCCCATTACTATGTCTTTTGATATTCTGCTGGGCATCTATGATTCCTTAGAGATCAGGGGGAGGTACAGGATAGCCTTGCTAGACTACTTAATACTGATAGCAGTTAAATCTATTTTGGATCACTGGCTAAAGCCGTTAGCTCCTTCTTTATCTTATTGGAAGAATAAGGTCACTAAGGCCATGTTTCTGGAATGGACCATGGTCCTACGCGATAAGGAGGGACGTGGTGAGAAATTTTATGAGATGTGGGAACCGTACATACTCACCCTGTCATCAAAACTGCAACGTCAAGTTACTATGGTCTTTCAGCATACTGTATGGTTTTGTTCGCGGGCATTAACCTCTACCTAACTAATGGTGTATTTGTGTGAGGGGCAAACGAATAGGATTAGTGGAACGGAGAACCAAAGACCCAGAGAGGGTCCATTCGGTCTGAGGTGTGCCATGACCGACGTACCAGGTAGGCCTATAGAGGGCCACCCCGTAAATAGAAATGAAAGAAAGGATAGAGGAGAAAAGAGGAAATAAAAGGAAGGAAATTAATAGGGGGGGGCAAGGGAGGGCAACGTTAGGAGCTGTAACGTAGCTGTGGAAGGGAGAGGCATTGGTTAAATAACCATAGCCCCTCCCACAACTACAGGCTAATATACATCAGCCTTCACATTTGTGTGAGGGGCAAACGAATAGGATTAGTGGAACGGAGAACCAAAGACCCAGAGAGGGTCCATTCGGTCTGAGGTGTGCCATGACCGACGTACCAGGTAGGCCTATAGAGGGCAAAAAGAAGAAGACAAAGTTAGTCGTACCATAACATGACAATATGAATGACCAAGCTTATTAAGCGAGTGACGTGAAGGCATTACGCATTCCCGAGTGGTTGTGAGATATAAAGAAGGAAACACGAGGAGTTCCATCTGCCTAGCTTTTAATCACCTGGGCTGGAACTCATTCTTAGACGCTGCTGAGGCTGCCCTGATTATGCGAGCGGTTAAGGCCAATCCTGGTACGTAATAACCTAACCTATCTGATAAACATGACTGACGACAACGGCTCCCTGGGGAAGGGCAAAAGAAGACTGGCTTTCGGTTTCCCAGTCAAAAACAAACAACAAGGCTCCCAGGACTGCAACTGGGCACCAAACTGAGTCGGTAAGAAAAAACGTAATTCGTGTACTTGGCCGGACCGATTCGTTGTCGTACGACCGAGGGACAGAACGAAATGATCAGCAACAGAACACAAGTCCGAGACTTCAGCGATGGCGAAGAATAAGCGTAATGGCCAGTACCTTCGGTCGCATGAACCAACGAAGGCTGACTTACCGTCCCAGTAAAATAAGGACTGCAACTGGGCACCCGGGGACATTGGTAGGAAGAAACAGTGTACTCGGACCGGATTGATTCGTTTCGTGTGACCGAGTGACAGCTCGTAATGATCAGAAGAACCGAAGCTGAATTAAGTACAGTAGCCAGCTCACCAAGCTGCCTGTATCCGAAAAAATTACATGGAAGCTTAAGCACTATACATGCACCAGGACTAAACAGGATGTCCATTAACATTAGCAAGCTCCTACTTGCCATCCATTGGTGAATTACCGGGGGACTTCACTGGCTTGACCTTGCAGACCTCTAATACGTTACATCCGGGTGAGAAGAAACCAGAGAGATTCTTTAGAACTACAATATTGATCTTCTGTTAGGAAAAGCTTCATCGCTAAGTGAAAAGGCTTAACCGTGCTCACCGTGAACTAATAGCGGATACGGTCAGATTGTCAGCTCTGAGGGACAGTTTGCGTATGATCGTCAATGTGTGAATATGAGTGGATGATGACAGTCGCTGAGCGAGACCAGAAGGCTCACACTGGAACCGTTCTCTAAACGTCCCACTCACTGGAGCTAGAGCCTGAGAAGCAGACATGTAACGGCCTCATGGACATGGAGCCTGAGAAGCAGACACGTAACGGACTCACGGACGCGGAGAAGCAGACACGTAACGGACTCCCAGGCGCGGAGAAGCAGACACGTAACGGACTCCCGGGCGCGGAGAAGCAGACACGTAACGGACTCCCGGGCGCGGAGAAGCAGACACGTAACGGACTCCCGGGCGCGGAGAAGCAGACACGTAACGGACTCCCGGGCGCGGAGAAGCAGACACGTAACGGACTCCCGGACGCGGAGAAGGAGACACGTAACGGACTCACGGACGCGGAGCCTGAGAAGCAGCCATGTAACGGACTCACAGACGTGGAGCCTGAGAAGCTGCCATGTAACAGATTCACCGACATGGAGCGACAACCATGATCTTACCCCCCCCACACACACATATAGACTCTGGCCTGAATCCCCACAGAGGCACATTTAAAGGAAAACGCATCAGCCGGAATGAGTGAAACTATGCTGAAGCTCGTATGGGAAATAAGGGCCAGGGAGCTTCTTGAGGTACAGCCATAATACCTGTAAAGGAACCACATGCTTAACCCTAATCTGGAATTACGGGGAGGGATGAAAAACAGCAGCTTCTCTTAAAACCGGATTCCACACTTAATAGGAGATAGACATAGCTTGAGAAATAATGCCCCGGGGCACATCGCTTTGGTAGTGCCCAATGCCATCCGTGTAAATATGAACATGAATAGACTAACATGGCAACCAGTGGTGGCAGGGCCTGCAGGAGAGGAAGGGGGGCAGGCCTGCCGGTGCAAGCTGGGCTTCCAAAATTGGCTAATCTCTCGTGAATTAAGGAGACCGATGCCACCCACTAGTGAGGTGAGCATGTCCCTCATTGCGCCCTGTCCACAAAACTAGATTGTGGCGGGCTGGATCTATGAGGAGGAGACAGGGGACAAGCAAACGGTGGGTAGAAAAATTCTGCTATGCTGGCCGAGGCAGAGAAAGGAATGTATCACCTTGTTAATACAGCCGTCGATTTTTTTTTTTAACAGACTGAGCATGGAGGGAATGTGAGGCGGCAAAGTCTGACCCAGGAGCGTGTGAACAGGGAATGGAGGACCTCTCTTCTTGATCGGAACGGAACCTGGACATATACCCCGGACCTAAATCTGAACTAACTGAATATCTAACCGAGCTCCGCGCTGGAGCGGGATGAAACGTAGGGGGAGGCCTAATTAACTAACAGTGAGGCACGAAAACTAGCTCGTGGGACGTAACCTCCAAGCGAGGAGGGGAGATTGCCTCGGGGTGGGGCGGGGGGGGCCAACTGCCTAGTTCAAGGAGGCCGTCTATCTAAGCGGGGACGTAACGAGATCTCGAGAATATTGCCTCCTATCTGACTCGCTAAACCTGACACTCTAAGGTTAGCAACCCCCTGGAACATCTGTTTCTTCCAATTATTGGAAGAGGGGCCCGGTTGTAATGACGGGAACCGACCTGCCGGTAATCTAATTATAGGAATGGGAAACCAGACTGTGAGATAAAACAGAGTACCTCAATAATAACGTGAGCTGTAATCGTGTAAAGCAACGTGAAGAAAAAATTTTGAGCAGGACGGTTGATACGTGGAACTGCCTCCCAGCAGAAGATAACCATGAATACTTGAATTAGCAACAAGAGGCAAATAGCAGTACGTAAGGTGGCAGTCCGCTCGGGGCCAAGCTGTAATCGTGTACAGTAACGTGAAGAAAAATCCGAGCGGGGCGGTTGATACGTGGAACCGCCTCCCAGCAGAAGCGGTAGAGGCCAACAATGAGTATCTGAATTAGCAACAAAAAGCAATAACTGAACCTGACTAGACGACTAGTTAAGAACACGTGTAACAGAAAGTACTTGAAGACCAAACGCAACAAATATACATAAACAGACCACATGACCTGGGCACTTGTCCTAAATAACAAGCACCAATAATGAATAAAAGAGGGGGGCCAGCGAGAGTTCGGGGGGCCAGCGAGAGTTCGGGGGGCCAGCGAGAGTTCGGGGGGCCAGCCCTACTACCAGAAATACACAACAAATGTAACCTGCACATACAAGAACCAGCACAGAGAATACCTAAGAACAAACCAGACGTATCCCCTGGCCAGGCTGGATAGTGTAGCGTAACGAAGAAAATTCGAGGAGGACCGGTTGATACATGGAGCAGCCTGCCAGCAGAAGGGCAACAGACAGTCCCTCAATTAGCAATAACAGTGACAGAGGAAATAACAGAACATGAGGTGGCTGTTCCGTCTGTAACTGCTTTGGAGGCGACCAAAGCAACAAATATATATATATATATATACATACATACATACAAATCATATGACCAGCCTAAATAACTCGCACTAATAGTGAACAAAGGGTTAATTAAAAAGTGGTTAACTGGCAACCCTTATCTGACTCTAGCAACAGAAATTCCAGTCTCCCAACAGAGTAAACTAGTGAATGTAGCTTGTAAGCTGATTGTTATCCACAAATGGTGTGTTCATGAATTAATTGGAGTTAAGTATAATTTGAAAGTACTCTAACAACCAATGTAATTGACCAGCTGTAGCATACAACGAGTAACTCCAAGAACGATATAGCGAGCGACTGAAAACACGCTTGGAAAAGGAAATGAACCTCCATAAAAGTGCAGACATAGTAACATGAGCTGAACAGTATAAATGCATGAAGGAAAGAGAGCGTGCGTAATGATGTGTAGTGCAGGACTAGAGGTATCCAACAGGTATCCGTAGTAAAAGGGTTAACTGGCTTAGTAACGATTGAGTATGAGAAGTGCACCTGAGTGGCCATGCATACATATAAACAAGCCGAATCAAGGGAAGTACCCAGCATAGCTCCACTGAACTGCTACCTTTAACACAGATGTTGTAATTAGGCACGGTTAGTAAAAGAAACATAAAGAGATTACGAAGAAAGTGAAAACAGGCTTGGGAAGGTTTATGTTTGATTAACAGCACCTGTGCAGCGCCCTGCATACACAAAGCAGTCTGTAAATAACAACAAAACCCCAGGTAGACCCCGTAAATGAGATAATAAACAACCAAGCAAGCAACGAGAAAATAAGTATAACCGGAAGGGGGTTCCCCCTCTCGAATAACCCCGGAAAAACCTGATTTGCAGGAGTCGTTTGGCTCCTGAAACGCAGACATGCCACACTGCCAATACTAGCTGAAAACTGCAATGTTCCTTCCTGAAGTTCCGTGACATCACTTCCTGTATAGCATCAGCCAACGTTAGGAGCTGTAACGTAGCTGTGGAAGGGAGAGGCATTGGTTAAATAACCATAGCCCCTCCCACAACTACAGGCTAATATACATCAGCCTTCACATATGTCTTGTCTTCCATCGCTATGTTGTGAATCATAATCTACATGCGATACAATGGCTTTTGCTGCTTGGCCCCTTGGTCGGACGAAGCGTGGTACTTGCATATACTTCTCCTGGTCTCGGTCTCTTTCGTTTACTGTTATTTTTCATTTAATTTCTTGTCTTTGTTAATTTTTGTTATTTTCTCGAAAACACAAAAAAAAAAAGCACAAGTGTATAGTCTTATCTCTACAATGAGTTACGCTGCAGTTTTGAGTTCACTGCGCATTCTTTGTATACATGATATGATGCCTTGGCTGCAGTGGCGTCGCTACAGGGGGGCAAGGGGGGGCAATTGCCCCCCCTAGGTTAATCCTTGCCCCCCCTGTTGCCCCCCTGCCGAATTTGGATCCCGTCTTTCTTTTTTTTTTTTTTTTATTTCTTTTATTTAACGTGGAGGAGAGAGAGGGTGCGGCCCAAGTAAGATCGGCAGCCAAGGCTGCTACTTACCTGTGGGAGGGTCTTCTGTACTGCATAGAGGAAGCGGAACCTAGCAGAGTTCACGTGACATCACATGACTCTGCTCCAGTCCCGCTTCCTCTGTGCTTTACCAGAGAACGCAGAGGGAGGCCGCGCCCTCTGTTGAAGTCTGTGAGCGGCATCGAGGAGCTGCACTGCAGGTAAGGGGTGGGGAGGGAGTTTGAATGAGAATGTGTGATTGAGGGAATGAATCTGTGAATGAATGAGTATATGAATGAATGAGTGTGTGTGTGATAGCATGGATGTGTAAGTGCTGGAACCTAGGCATGATGGGACTTTGATTGCTGTTAGCAATCAAACTCCTATCATGCCAAGTCAGCCAGTACATGCTGAAACCTAGCTAGCTGCCCCCCTTGTCTATGGATGCTGCCAGCAGTATGGGGTCTGCACATCACTTACAGCCATCCTGTACCAGCATGTACTGGCTGACTTGGCATGATAGGAGTGTGATTGCTAACAGCAATCACAGTCCCAACATGCCTAGGTTTCAGCATTTACTGGTTGGATGTGTAAGTGCTGGAACCTAGGCATGATGGGACTTTGATTGCTGTTAGAAATCAAACTCCTATCATGCCAAGTCAGCCAGTACATGCTGAAACCTAGCTAGCTGCCCCCCTTGTCTATGGATGCTGCCAGCAGTATGGGGTCTGCACATCACTTACAGCCATCCTGTACCAGCATGTACTGGCTGACTTGGCATGATAGGAGTGTGATTGCTAACAGCAAGCACAGTCCCATCATGCCTAGGTACCAGCATTTACTGGTTGCCTGGGTATGATAGGAGTGTGATTGCTGTGTGGGCAGTGTGGACGGCAGGGCTGGCTTTGGGGTGTGCAACCTGTGATCTATGCCTGTAATTAAGGGGGTTTTAAATATACCTTTAATGCTGTGTTTTTATGTGAATTCCAATTGATCTTTACCTGCAAAGCTGGGTTTTTGCGTTATTCTGTAGATCCATATCTATATATTTCCATACATTATTTATGTATACCTGCAAATACAGTGTTTGTATGTCTTGTTCAGTTGATTAATACCTGCAATGCTGTTTCCATGTATTTATTTGATCTATACCTGCAATGCTACGTTTCATATACTATTGTATACCTGCAAATACAGGATTTGTATGTCTGATTCTGTTTATTTGATATATACCTTCAGTGCTGAGATCACAAGTGAATTTCAGTTGATCTATCCATGCAAAGCTGGGTTTGTGTGTTAATGTGTTGATCTATACCTGCTATCGGCAACTGGGGCTAATATTAATATATATGGGCAGCAGGGGCAAAAACACTAAGGGGGGTATAAACGACAATGCAGTGTGAAAAATCCATCCTGATGCAGACGTCTGTGACGTAGATTGTGTCCTGCTGTTTGTGTGTTTTTGGTTATCAGTGTAGCAGAGCCTGTCCTCGGGTGTGTGTGTATAGGTGTTGGTGTGGCAGAGCCTGTCCTGGTGTGTGTGTTCAGTTGTCAGTTTGGCAGAGCCTGTCCTAGGGTGTGTGTTTGGATGTGGGTGTGGAAGAGCCTGTCCTGATGTGTGTGTTCAGTTGTCAGTGTGGCAGAGCCTGTCCTGGTGTGTGTGGGTGTCTGTGTGGCAGAGCCTGTCCTGGTGTGTGTGTGTGTGTGTGTGTTTGGATGTGGCAAAGCCTGTCCTGATGTGTGTGGGTGTCTGTGTGGCAGAGCCTGTCCTGGTGTGTGTGTGTGTTTGGATGTGGGTGTGGCAGAGCCTGTCCTGATGTGTGTGTCTGAGTGTTGGTGTGACAGAGCCTGTGTTGGTGTGTGTGTTTGGTCATCTGTTTCCTGGCACTTAACTTACAGTAGGAATTATTTAATTTATATTTATCCAGAGATAAAATGCCCTCCTGAAGTTGTAGTGACTTCAGGGGACAAAACGTTCAAGGCCCTGAAATCATTTAGTGGAAAAGTTATTTATTGTGTTATAATATTTATTTTAAGGATTAGTCGCACTCAGTTGTGGCTTCAGGCTTCCCATGTTGAATGATCAAGTATTATTTTAGCCCAATAACAAAAGTATAATTCCATAGCACATTAATTTTTGAAATTATGAATGCCCCCCCCCAGTTTGACTGTGATATCTTGTGTGCCCCCCCTATATATTGTTTCTAGAGTCGCCACTGCTTGGCTGGGTTGACCCCGCATACTCTGTAACTCCAATGCGACACCAACTAGATGTGACTTTACCTTTACTGTTATCAGATCTCTCCATTCTGGACTGTCGATACATTTACTTCATGTTAAACTCAAATGTTTTACTAATGCATACGCTGTGCTTGAATAAACAGTTTTGGGAAAAAAAAAAAAAAAAGAATTGAAGTAGCGCTGGCCGGCCGCAGCGGCCGTTTAGATTAGATTTCTATGGATCCGCAGGCCCACTGGGAAATTTCCCGGTGGGCCAGTCCGGCCCTGCTGGCAGTGGGTTATGACCTGCATGAATCACACCATATGTAAAACGCAATATGCAGATCATATGCAAATTACGCAACCAATACCAACTTCCCAAGTCATGGAGGCTTCCATGACAGTAGCTACCGAACAATAGATCTAAAGGGTGCGTGACTGGCAGCGGAAAAGGGGAATGCTGTCCAAGGAGGGAGAGGTGCAGGAGGAAGAGGAGATGATCTTGTGTAAGGCACCTACCTTAAACGAACACCGGACGTCCTCTCCTTCTTCCCGGCAGAAACGCCAGCACCGCTCGTTGCTACATGAAGCAGCCGCTCGCACGCGCGGCCACTTCATGAATATTTATGAGGCTGACCGCCGACTGGATTCCGCTGCGTCGCTATGGCGGTTGTCCCAGATGTCAGGGAACGCCCCCCCCCAGACTATTGAAACCTCATTTTCCCTTCTACCGGTGCGCAGTTATACTGGTGCTTCCCGTATCTCGTGAGCCCCTCCGTATATCAAGTTTATTCTCTCCTGTGTATCCTGGTATCCTGACCCTGGTCTGCTTAACGGTTTTCATATATTTCTGGCATCCTGACTCTACCGGGGATACATGACAGGACACCTCTCTACCGGGGATACACGACAGGACACCTCTCTACCGGGGATACACGACAGGACACCTCTCTACCGGGGATACACGACAGGACACCCCTCTACCGGGGATACACGACAGGACACCCCTCTACCGGGGATACATGACAGAACAGGTCAGGACACCCCACAGGTTACATCACAGACTGACACACATAAATACCAGAACTAGCCTAGGACTGTATGATAACTATTGGAGATTCGGTCACATCTTATGGCCATAGTATGCTTAGCCCACCACTACGCCAAAGTACTCTAATGACGGTTGGTCCTAACGCTAATCCCTGCTTACAGAGGTATGAAACAAACCAAACAAGAAATCTAAACACATAGCAATGAGACATACCTTTTAGACTGCAGACTGAGACAAACATAATGGGTGGGGCACACCTATGAAGGAAACAGAGCTGAAGCAACGAGCAGAACTAGAAACAAGGAATGGAAGATCAGAACAGAGCATAAGGAAATCCAGGAATGGATTGAAGCAAAACGGAGAAACTGAAGCAAGATTGAGATATGCAGCTCTACGGCCTGGGTAGAACGTGACACTTCCAGTCTGTTCTGCTCCCCCCCCCCCCCCCTCTTCCTGGAGTTCCTGGTATCCCATTGTTCCTGGTATATCCCACATGGCTTTTCATGTAGGCAGTCATTATCCATGGTCTTATATAAACAAGAGATGTACACATCATCATTCACTCTCTAGTGCTACCTGGTGGTAGAGGTAATGCACTTCTTAAACAATAGAAATAATTGGTAATGTGGCTGGGTCATCTGAATCCCAGTACAATAATGATAACGTAGGTATGTGACGCGACATCCTGCGTCAGTGATGGTGCATTGGGAGGAGAGGGTTAGAGCAGGCTGAGGGTGCGGCTGGAGGCCGGAGACCGGAGAGCCGGACAAATCTTGCCCCCAGCTAAAGCGGAGCAGAATGGAGTAGAGCCGAAAGTGCCGATCATACGCTCGGCTGAACAACGGCATAGCACGGTCTATTTTTTTTTTATTTTTTTTTTGCTTCTCTCTTTATAGACAATGAACAATTTAATTTAATATACCTAGAATATGCTGTTCCCAAAGAAAAGACTGATGTTTATGGAACCTATGATTTTGTTGATACATATTAATATATGAGACTGAACTGTACCTTTCCATCTAGTGAAAGCTAATTTTCTTATAAAGAGCATATAATTAAGCAACGCTTATTGCTGGAGACGTATTAATTCCTTAATCCCCCCTGCTAGCAATTAAGACTCTCTGCTCGCACATTTTTCACCACTCCGCCCAACACAAAGATCTGATACACCCTCTGCTCATATATTGAATCTCTAAAACAAGCTATGTTTGGAGACCAGTATTAGTCTTGATAACTATAAAATTCATCTGAAAGATCCACCTCTATGTTCAGTATCTATTAAATGTCTATTAAGAGGACGAAGAAATAGAAATACTAAACCGGTAGCTAAATCTTGCATAGCTTTGGGTAAATATTTAAAATAAAGATGGCTCCCAAAAAAGATAAAAATCAGATAACGGAAAATTCCTTAGAAAAATCAAAATCAATCAACTCGTTCTATGCAGCTAAATCTCCTAACACTACAAAAAAAAATTAAAATAACGATTCATTAACCATTTCAGAAGGAACTGTTATGGATGATACCTTAAGTGTCTCTTTTGCTGATACTCCCCAGACATGTGCAGTCTTAAATACCACTCAATTATATGACAAATTAAGCAAAGAAATGAGAGAGAATACCATGACTCTAAAACAAGATATAAGATGATACCTGTGCTAGGCGAAACGCGTTTGTGTATTTTATATTAACCCTTTGTTGGTTTTTATTGTTTTTTATTACCAAAAGTTTAAAATAAGTTTTTTAAAAACTTTTTTATCTTGCTCCTGGACCTTTTTTAATTTATTAGACAAAATACCTTATATCCACTATATCCTTGGTGGGGATTTTACCACCTATGCGCTGAGGAGTAAGCAATTCTATCATTGCTCACCAAAAAGGAACTGTGGACACTCCAGACTGCTTCAAAGGCTGAGGCTAAAGATATTCCAAGGCAAGGACTATACCACCTAAATGCACATCTTGAGGCTAACTGAAGAAGCCCATATTACATAGTGCTGCCAAAGAAATCTTTAAGGCGAGGATTATATCGCCCAAGCGTATACTTTGGGGCTAAGAAGC
Source organism: Spea hammondii (assembly GCA_029215755.1). Taxonomy (NCBI): domain Eukaryota; kingdom Metazoa; phylum Chordata; class Amphibia; order Anura; family Pelobatidae; genus Spea; species Spea hammondii. Next base: position 22,735,360 of record JARDYJ010000009.1, on the reverse strand, counting down.
CCCCACCAAATGTGAGTAGCCCTTTGTGGCCTTCATTTCAAACAAAAATAAGCTTTGAGACATATTGCACTATTGTATTTTTCTTTCTTTTATATATTTCATATATATATCCGTGAGAGCGCAGCCACTAACCCCCTTGTGAACTACTCTACCTGTCTAAGCCAAGAAGAGGAAACCTTGGCAAGTGGTTCTGCTGCTACATCATTATCTACAATAACTTTGTTTTAAAAAGGACCTTATCCTACCCCTTTTAAGGTCTGTGGACCTCCATCACCACCTACCCCGGCGATCTGCCCCTCACACAGAAGGGCATCACCGGGGCCACCCGATCTGCCCGGTGACGTCTCGCGCAATGATTGATAACAAAAGTTAAAGAGGTATGGGGGCATGCTGCTTAGATGCCTGTATCTCAGGCATCTAAGCAGCTACATACCCCCAACATATACCATTGGAAAGGTAAAAAAAATAAAAATGTAAAAAAAATGATTTGGGGGTCTCTAAAGGCGGGATAAAAAAAGATCAAAATTGCCTAGAGACCCCCAAATTAAATTATTTAAACAAACTACTTTAACTTTAAAAAAAAAACTTTAAGTATTCTAGCTAAATGATCACTGTGGTAGCCAATGTTACCACAGCGATCATATGGCTATAAAAAGTAACATTCCCTTTTTAAAAATGGCCAATACTAATTTTTAATCCTATGATCCCTTTGATCATGGGGTTAAATTTAGCCAACGGTAGAGGGAGGCAATTTTTGAAATCCTGATGAACTGCAAATATTATTAAAATCAGCCATTTAGCCTGTGTGGTACGTGAGTAACCATCTCATCCCTGGAGCGCCTTGCATTTTTACTGCAAAACTTATTTTTGCTGTAAAAGTGTTTTGTTTTTTTTTTTCTCTCCCTTTACCATCATTTCTTTGGGATTGTAAGGGAAAAGAATGGTGAGTGAATGGAGATATGAAAGGCGTGTGAATGATCAGTAATTAGGGTTGAAGCCTTGACGTGGCATTACTGCTCACGTGGGAAGTTAAATTATGGCACAAAAAGTACACATTTGCAAAAACATCCCTTGGCGCATCAAATGAGGGGCTGCATGTGTTTCTAGTACAAACCTGGAGTGCGCAAGACACAAATGAACATGTCGTTATGGTTAGAAAAAACATATTTTCAAGCCAAAGCGACATATTCCATCGTTTTGTGCACTCAACTTTTGTCCTAGAAATACATGTAGCCCCTCATTTGAAGCTCCAAGGGGTGTAGTTTCTTAAAATGGATGATTTGTCTGAATGAGGGAGAGCATGAGTTAATGTGATTGTGTGTATCATAGATGTATAATTGTGGAAGGGCACTAGCAGGATGTTTGAGCCTTGGGGAACAAGATGGCACAGGCAGGGTGTATATGGGACAAAGATGGCAAATCTTATATGTGTTATCTGGGTGCTGGCCAGGTTCTATGTGGGCAGCGTGGTTGGGGTGTGCAACCTGTGATCTATCCCTGTAATTTAGGGGGTTTTAAATATACCTTTAATGCCGTGTTTTTATGTGAATTCCAATTGATCTGTACCTGCAAAGCTTGGTTTGTGTGTTCTTCTGTAGATCCATATCTGCTATGCTATGTTTCCATACATTATTTATGTATACCTGCAAATACAGGGTTTGTATGTCTTGTTCAGTTGATTAATACCTGCAATGCTGTTTCCATGTATTGATTTGATCTATACCTGCAATGCTACATTTCATATATTATTGTATACCTGCAAATACAGGATTTGTATGTCTGATTCTGTTTATTTGATATATACCTTCAGTGCTGAGATCACAAGTGAATTTCAATTGATCTATACATGCAAAGCTGGGTTTGTGTGTTAATGTGTTGATCTATACCTGCTATCGGCAGCAGGGTCTAATATTTATATATATATTTATATATATATATATATATATATCGGCAGCAGGGACTAATATTAGGCCCTGAAATCATTTAGTGGAAAAGTTAAGGTATTGTGGTGTTTAAAGGATTTCAAGGATTAGTCGTACTAAGCTTCAGGCTTCCCATGTTGAATGATCAAGTATTGTATTGTCCAATAACAAAAGTATCATTCCATAGCACATTACTTTTGGCAATATATATATATATATATATATATATATATATATATATATATATATATATATACCATTACATAAGTTATGGTGGGTAAAAGGTGATGGAAACCCTTCCACTTAAATTTAAGGGGTAAATAGAAGTATTATTGTCCATGAGTGGTGATCTGGCTATTGTACCTCTTTCTGAGTTTTGTCTAAAGGCTGTCTTGTGCAGTGGGCAATTACTTTCAAGGAATCCATGTATAAAGTGGATATAGAGGCAAAGGTGATAATTGTTAACCTTGTTTGCATGTGCCTACCCAGAATCCCTTGTGGTTGTGAAAGCACCATGAGATTTCTGAGGGAAAAGCAAGCCTTCTGGCTTGTCTGGTGTGTGTAGATGGGTGTTTAATAATACTTCTATTTACCCTATATATATATATATATATATGTGTGTGTGTTTTTTCAGTGGTATGATTTAATGGTGGAAATTATTAATGCCCCCCCCAGTTTGACTGTGGTATCTTGTGTGCCCCCCCCTATATATTGTTTCTAGAGTCGCCACTGTTTATTACCATATTAAACTATTCACACACTTACCAATATCAAACACATTACAGATATACACACCATATATATTTCACAGAATTTTTTTTCTCTTTCTTTCTTTATCTATCTATTTATTATATTATAATTATAATTACTTTATATAATTTACAATGTTTTTTTTTTTTTTTTTTTTTCTCTTTTCATTTTTCCTCCCTATATGGAAGCTCATGTGGTGAATCCATGTAATTATGGCATAGATTAGATAATCTTATGTTATCGAGACTATTTAATATGTCCTCTCCCCCCAATGCCTACACACAGATGCGTCTCATAAACATAAAATGAGACACAAACCGCATAAACTTAATTTATATGCGGACAGAATAATTGATTTGAATGAATGTATAAATGTGCGATCACGAGGAAGAATTTTTACTTGGGGAGACTTTGGAGTGAGTGGAGAGAGAACAACAAACAGGAATGGCTATTAGATTAGCCTCAATAAATGCTTGTGATCTAAACTCTCCACATAAGCGGGGATTTTTATATGATCTATTATTAAAAGAAAAAATTGACATCTGCTTTATCCAAGAGACTCATTGGAATAAAGCATCAGTTAAATTTTGGAAATATAAAAAAAATGCGCATCGATTTACTTCTTTAGATACAGCAAAAAAAGAGGTGTTGCTATTTTAGTGGGAGATGGGATAAAATTTGAATATCTTCATCATGAAGAAGATTATGAAGGTAGATATCTGATCCTTATTGGAAAACTTGACGATGTAATATATACATTGGTGAATTTATATTTACCAAATACTTTGCCAGTTAAATACTTACAGAAAGTTTGGCTTAAAATACAGAGATTTAAAAGGGACATCTGATCATAGGGGGAGATATGAATTGTGTCCAAGATTATAGATTGGATAAAAGTATAAAGCCGGGAACTATAATAGATCCTAGAATAAAATCATTGTCTGTCGCTTGGAGAGTACAAAATCCAAATGAAAAAGACTATACATTCTATTCCGCAGTACATCACTCGTACTCAAGAATAGACTCATTTCTAACAGATGGCAAAACTTTAAAAATATGTAAGACTTCCCATATTGGTAATATAGTCTGGTCAGATCATGCACCAGTCTCTTTCTATCCGTAATGATCAAAATAATAAGCCTAGAACAAAATTGCGGCTGAACGAATCCTTGCTGAGTTCAAAAAAAAATAACATAGAATTAAATAAAGTTGCTAAAAAATTTTTGAGTGAAAATGATACTAAGGACGTGTCAGATGTTATATTATGGTGTGCTATGAAAGCCACTTTACGAGGTTATTTGATCAAACTAGGATCCCAGATTAAAAACAAGAGGATTAGACCTAGCAGACCTCTACATAAATTAGAAAAAACAAACCAAATAAATCCAATAACTACTATAAAAGATCAAATAAAAGAAATACAAATGTCTATTAAAGACAAATTAAGAGAAAAAAACAATAGAGCCCTAGTAATACTTAAACAAAAGTGGTATTACAGAAATAGGGTAGGAACTAACTTAACTAATAGACTAAAACAAAAAAATCTTAAAACACGAATAAATAAAATTGTAATAAACAATAAAGCTTTTTTATCACCCTATGATATTAGCGAGGCTTTCAAGAGCTATTATAGCTCACTTTATAATCTTCCAGAATCAACCAAAACTAAACCTGAAATGAGAGTTTTTAGCTAGTTTAAATCTTCCAAAAATATCTAAGGCTAAATAAACCAGTAAATTTTACGGAAATTAAAGATATTATCCGAAATTTATAAAAGCAAAGGCCCCAGGCCAGGATGGATATTCAGCCATATTTTATCAGATATTGGAGCAGACGATTTCTCCTTTACTCCTGAGAGTATTTTCGGGTATAAATCAGAAAAATAAATTTCCACTAGAGATGCTTCAAGCCACAATATCACCCATACAAAAGCCCGGGAAAGACCCTATTAGTGTGAAAAATTATAGGCCAATTTCACTGATTAATCTAGATATAAAAATCTTCTCTAAAATACTTGCTGAAAGATTAAAGAAGGAGTTACCCGATCTTATCCATCCGGACCAAGCAGGCTTTATTACAGGAAGAAACGAAGAAGACAACACCCGAAAGATTTTCAATCTTATTTATGAGGTACGTTATAGATCAACCCCAACAATATTTCTGGCCTTAGATGTAGAGAAGGCTTTCGATCGGGTTAGCTGGTCATTTCTAGAAGAATCTTTAAGAACTTTTGGCATAGTGGGTTCCTTTTTTAACAATACAATGGCTCTATATAATTCTCCCCAAGATAAAGTATCTGGAAGTCTAATGAGATTGAGGGAATAAAAGTAAATTTTCAGAACTACAAAGTTACACTATACACAGATGTCCTTTTAACCCTTACATCCCCACATACTTCAATTCCTGCTCTGCTTAAAATTATTTTGGAATATGGTTCCTATTCAAATTATAAGATTAATATATCTAAAACACAAATAATAACTGTCAATCTTGAAGAGGACCAAGGTGTCTAAAAGACAATTTAGCCTTTGATTGGGGGAAAAACTATATAGATTATCTTGGCATCAAATTTATGACAGATTTTTACAGAATTATAAATGCTAGTTATGAAAATTTAGCTAATGACTTAAAAGAACAATTTACGGAGTGGGCTAAAATAGAGCTAACATGGATGGGGAGAATAAATGTCCTGAAAGCCTATGTGCTACCAAAATTAATCTACTTATTTAGAACAATCCCCTTACAGATTCAAATTTCTACTATACGTAGATTCGATAAAATATTCTCAGAATTTGTATGGTATAACAAGAAATCTAGAATTTCGTTACAGATATGGAAAAGAAAGATAACTTATGATGGACTAAATTATCCAAATCAGTTAGAAATATACGAATCGTGTATGTTTTCCCACCTTTATGCTTGGAAAACAAAAAAAGAAAAACACTTAGGTTGGTACAATTAAGTGGTCTTGCAATAATATAGAACCCCTGATGTTATACTGGGTATCTCCAGGGAAACTAAAGAACTTATATATTGCAAAACCTATTGTGATAGGGATTCTTAAAATATCTTCTAGAATTAGAAGAAAATTTATAGCAGATACTTGAATCTCTTCCTCTACTCCTTTGGAAATCCTACAGCTAGAAATCAGTGATATAAATTTTAAATCTTGGTTGGAGGTGGGAATAAAAAAGATAATAGACATTAAGGCTTCAGAACATTTAATGGGATTTGAAGATCTTCAACTAAAATATGGGTTGATGAGCAAAGAAAAGTTTACGTATTTGAGGCTAAAAAGTTATTTGAATTCCAAACAAGTTGTTCCACCCATAGTAACGGATAGATTATTAGAAGCAAACTATAAGACCAAACTTCTCTCAAAAATCATAAATATGCTAGATAAAGAAAAAACGTTGGATAAGTCTAGCACTATAGTAAAATGGGAATCTGAACTAGGAAAGATCATAGACCAACAAACTTGGTTTACTGCTTGCTTGGTCTTCCACAAGAAAAGCAATACATTGTATTAATCTCCAGGAACTACCGTATTTGCTCGATTATAAGACAAGGTTTTTTCCAGAGCAAATGCAAAAAAAATAGGTCTGATTATGAGACTAAGATCCAGATCCCCAGCAGCGATGCAGGGGACCTGGATCCTCCTGTGTTATGCCCCCCCAGCTTACCGGTGCTTCTGAGTCCCCGGTGCTTGGTCCGGGCTGCGTGTAGAGCTCTATGCGGTACAATCGCGTAGAGCTCTACACGCTTCCCAGACTAAGCACTGGGGACTCAGAAGCACCGGTAAGTTGGAGGGGGGGGCATAACACAGGAGGATGCAGGGGACCTGGGGGCAGATGTGCATAACTGGGGGGGGCAGGTTGAAAAAAAAAAAAAAGAAATAAAAACAAAATATTTTTCTCAATCATAGCTTTTATTAACAAACAATTGTTCACATAGTTTACATGAACTAACATTTACTGGTAAAACTTTTTTCCTATAGGGTCGTCTTATATTCAGGCTTTTTCTTTTTTTCATAAGTTTCATAAGATTCTTCACCGATGGTATCTAGTGCCTTCTAAGCTTCATAAAATGTAAAAAACCACATCCGACCGATGTTGGAGAATGCTATAAATCGAAAGGAACTTTGATACACATTTGGTGGGACTGTGAGAAACTTGGGACACAAACTAAAAACAGAAAACCTACTAAAAGAATTGTTTGGTCTAGAAATTGTTCTCTCTCCATTAACATTTCTTTTTCATTTAGAATTTCCCTATAAATTAAAAACCCAAAGAGATCTTAACATTTTACTGGCAGTCAAGATATGTATAGCTAGGGAGTGGAAGCAACCAAATATTTTGATTTGGAATATCATTACACAAATAAATCGGTGTAAAATGGAGAAATATTTCTTCACGATGTCAAAAAATCTGACACTGTATGATAAAATATGGGCTCCGTGGATATCTTTGCAAACAAACTAAATTAGATGTGGAGAGTGACTACAAGTCCTAGCCTATTATCCTCACACCAACGATCCCCTCGCTTTATTTAACATTTCATGTGTCGACTCCTTTTAGGTGAGACACACGATTGCAAATAATCCCTCCTACCAATGACGTGATCAAGAAATATGACGGATGAATGACGAATGAATGAAAGTAGTTCCACAATAGGAACAACAATTTAGATTTGGATTATTGTAATGTAAATCTGATGTAATCAATATATGCTAGTGATATCACTGTTGTGATCTACTACTTAATTTGCTAATAAAATATAAAAAAAAAAAAAAAAAGTATGCCACACTTAGGGGAGTGGCTTATCCAAAGGGAGATACAGATATTGCGTCTGTGACGTGAATCACTAATAATGGATGACGCAATCCATGTCCACTACACATGCCTTTGCGAGTTATCACTAATAAAATGTATACTATGTTTATTGTGAGGGTATTGAAAAGGTAAGTTATCCCAGGTACATTGATTACTCCTCATTCAGTCAGTCATAGAGACTACCATTTTTTTTTATTATTTTTTATTCTTGTTTCTTCATATATTATTTTTATATTTTGATACAGTGGAGAAGATTTTCAAGTCACCTTGCAACCTGAAGTGCCAACTTGCATTTACAATGGTAGGTAATGTGAAGATTACTGAAATCACCAAAAACTCCTGCATGCCAGTGTATGGAAGTTGTTTTATTATTTCTTGTGAGTAATAATTTGAATTGACTTAAGTGAATTTGCTAGTTGCAATTTTATCTATGGTTGAAGACATGCTGTCCTGTTACAAATACACTAATAAGGATAATTGCAAACAAGCATTAACTCTGAATAGTTATGTAATGCTATCAACAGAGATCATAATTTTATATATTTCACATCTGCTTTGGATCATTTCTCAAGATCAGTGTTCCTTATGTGTAATTAAATCTTGTATCAGTAAAAAGTGGACATTTGCATATACATCCCTAAACACATTTTGCAAGTAAGAAACCAAAACAGTAGAATATAAAGGATTTTGTATAATATAGTAATTCATTTAATTCAAAGTCAACCCATTTTTCAATTGACTACAATTGAATAGTGAATAGTGCCATGTATATTTTTTCTATCAGAAAAAAAACTTTGGGGTGTCTCTAAAACCATCCAAATCTACAGTATTGCACTTCTATTATTATTATTTGGGGTCAGGGATTACCGAATCGGTACCATAGTGTAAGTAGCTTACTCACCAACATCAACTACCTGGATCCTGGGACAAAGGGTACGGGGCGTAACTGGCGACCCCTTGTTACTGTCTCCTCGTACAGGTTCAAAATACTTCAGGTCAGAAGGGCCCTTCTTAAACTATTTTGAACCGGCGCAGGAGACAGGAGCATATTGGGGTCACGTGACCCTGCAGTGAAAACGAAGCTGCCCGCGCAGTGTGCAAGCAGCCGAATAGCAAGCTGCAGGAGCGGTGAGAATGTGTGTGTGAGCATGGAGGTGTAATTGTGTGTGTCAGCTGGATGTGTAATTGTGTGTGTGAGATCAGGTATGTGTGTGTAAGCATGGATGTGTAATTTTGTGTGTTAGCATGTATGTGTAGGTGTGTGAGCATGTATATGTAAGTGAGTGAAATGGAGTGTGTTAGAATAAATTATGTACGTGTGTTTTAGTGAGTATGAGTAAGTGTGTGTTTACATATGTGTGCCAAAGTGTATGGTGGAAGGGGGGTCAAGGGGCAAAGAAGGCACAGACAAGTTGCAAAGTTGGGGGGGGGCAATTTTCACACCAGGGCTCTGTGGTTTCCCCTAGTTATTCCCCTGTGTGTGACCCTGCACAGTACAGATATTGGGTAGTTTGGAGTGCATTTACAAGTGTTTAGGCTGTGACAAACACAGTTAAAATGCAATGCTGCCTGTGCACAGTGTAATGACAGATCTGAATTTGATGAGACAGGACTGTCTTGGGAAATTTGGGACTGTATGAAGTAGCTGAGTAAATAGGAGTATTGTACATTATGATACCATGAAGAAAGCTCAGTGTGTGAGGGGAGTGAGGGGGCAAGCCTGTTCAGAGGACTAACCCTTACGGTGTAAAGGAAGTAGAAGGTAGTGGCAGAATGACGTAACGTCCTAGGAGGTCTGGATTAGAGGGGGTTAAATATAAGTATATACTGTATTTAGACATGCACACATTTATTATATATGATATATCGAAGAAAGGTCAATTTGTTACATTGTAGCATAAACGTAGGTGTTGGTAAACCTAGGTGTGGTTGGAGAGGTGACAAGGCTGTTTAGAGGCTAAAAATAAATAAAGCAAGAGACTACTGTAACTTGCGATAATATTTACATTTTTTTGGAGGGGGGAAAGAGGTTTCATAACCACAACATTCATAAAATTAAATGACAAGCTGTGGATTAAAACTTGAATTTAAATTGGAGTTAGTGTAAGTGAAACTAATAACAACCTATGACTTTGTGAGTGTAGTATGGAAGAACTAAATTGAACTATTCCTTAGACATATGAAATCCAGGGTAAAGGAATGGAACTAATCATCCCAGGGAATAAGGTAGGGATTTAAATCTATTGCATGGCTTGTGGGTGCTGAGGATTGGGCACAAATCCATCAGCTCCTTGAGTAAGAGGTAAGGAGGTGTGTGCTAATCCATCGGCCCCTTAAAAAAGATTTAAGGAGATATGTGCTAATACTTCAGCATCTAGTAAAAGATGTAAGGATGTATGGCAATCCTTCAGCCTCTACCGAAAAAAGATAAGTAAGTACTGGCATGGTGGAGACCTAAATAAAAGTTATCTCACCTGAACTGGAAAGATAGAGGGGGAGGATGAGGGAGCACTGTAAAAAAAAAAATATAAAAGGAAAATGAGGGGTCTGTAAGACACTGTCAAAGTGTACTTATAACATTATTAAGATGGACACACATGCTAAGGGGGGAGGAGGGAATGAGTAATAAATAAAATTATCTAAAAACAGAAAGCAGAGTATCCAATCTTATATAGATGTAACAGACTGCTATATTTTGCTGTTTGCTTTAAGTCAGAGATTTTGAAGTTTGCCCTTTTTCCATGTCTACATGGAGGGGCTAGAGTGACAAGAAGAAGAGGGCAGGGGTGAAGCCATGCTCTTTGGCTCTGCAGAAAGAAAGTGTTCCTACGTTTTTGTTTTTTTTGATTATCCACTTCTGCTGGGACATTGAAATAAAAGCAAGGGAGGTCTAATGCACTGCAAGTACAAGAGTTTTATGTTCAGCTTCCTGCAGATTCTGGAACTTTCTGCAGTAGTGTGAATGAGTTTTCACAGCCTGTCAGCAAAAGGAAGAGAAAGGATTGCTATCCTGCTCCTGCCCTATATTTTGCTAGACTTCTGGATCTTTCTGGTAAGGTGCACTCACAGGCTTGTCAAGAAGAGGGGGAATCTGCACCTAGCCAGTTTTTCCTTGTTTGTTAGAAGTGGAGATATCTACAGTTACAGGTGTCATTCAAAGGTACCATCTTCAGAGATTGCTTCAGTCTTTTTCCTCATTGTATCTGGGTAGTGCTACCAACATCTAAGGGCCCCAACGTTGTGCACATAAATTACCTGCAGGTACCCGTGAGTTTACAACTGTTTAGACATAGTTTTTTCATGTTATTAAGGGAAGTTTATTGGCTGCATTCCTGCTGCTAAAGACTCTTGTGACTGTATTATTCCTATACCAGAGACTTTATCATCATTGCACATTAGCCAGGAACTGCATGGTTATTTCTGCTGTTATATGTGTATCTCTTTAACCACAATACAGCCTGTATTTCCATGTCTGTACTTATTTTATGTCTTTGAGGTTTTATTAAGTGGAGGGTACTCATCTACTCAGTGGGATGGGTTTCCCATAAATAGAAGTTGCACTGAGTGCAGGCACTGTGTTAGAACAAGATGTCCCTTTCTCCCAACTATGGCGGAGGCCCTGTCAGCGTCAGAAGAAGCCAGGGACTGGGCCAGTAAGAAATCAATTCCCCCTAATCAAGTTGTAGCTGTGTGTAACATGCCTCTCAATCTGGAGAGAAAATGTTTTGATGATGCCATTCGACAGATACAAGGGTTGCAGAAATTCCACCTTATACAGACACAGAAGGATGAGAAGTCGGGACTTGCTGTTGCTCTAGTAAAGGGTCATAGGCCACTAAATACAGAAGATTGTCCTAAGTATTTACAGTTGCCAAAGATGTCCTTTGATTTTTGCTTAAGATGAGTCAGAAGATGAAAGTGACCCCAACGATGAGGACAGTGATCACATATTTTGTATTCCGCCTAGGAGACTAATTATGACTGATACTGAAAGAGAAGACAGTGATGAACATGCACAACAGTGTTTGGAACTGCCCAGAAGGAGCAGGACCCATAGGAGGCTTCCTAATGTTCCCACAAGTCAGAAGACAGAGAGCCTGTCCCTAACTGAAGTCTTAACCCAGTTATCTAAAAGTGTGGTCCAAGCATCTAATGAGCTTAACTACAAAAGACTTAAAACTTTCTCTGGAATTATGCCGGTGCCAGCTGGGGAAGAAGGATTTGTCCTGTGGAAGAGTAATGTAACCCAGGCACTAAAGGAGTGGACTTGTACTGAAGAGTCCAAGCAACTGAGGTTGCTCAAAGGCCTGAGATCTTCTACATTAGAATTAATAAAGTATCGCCTACTATGCTTCCCGAATTCTCCTGCTGATGATCTTTTTAAGGTGTTAGACCAACTTATGGTGAGGAGAGTGAAGAGGAGGAGCTCCGTTTACAATATGCTGCCACAGTTCAACAGGAGAAGGAAACCCTAACTTCCTATCTCATACGATTAGAATTAATGCTAGGGAAGTTGTTTGAGAAGGCTGTTATCACATCAGATCAGTTTGATGAATACCGGAGGAGGCAAATTCTAAGAGGAACTTTACCAAATGATCCAAATGATTGTTGGATTATGCTGAAACAATGAAAGAAGCCAAAATAATACATAAACAATTTGACCACATCCTAAAACATCAGGAAGGCATAGCGAAATCATCATCACATGAAACCCAGAAAACACCTAAGACAAAATTACCAACGGGTATATTAAACAAGGAAGAAACCATAGTTCAAACCTCTAAAAAGAGTTCTCAAATTTCTCCTCAGCCAGGGAAGAAAGGAAAATTTAAATGTTTTAGCTGTGGGCAAGCGGGACATATCTCGACCAAATGTCCCTTGAAGGATTCTCTTTTTGCAGAGGGCTTAGTTGTTGACCCCGGCCCTGCATGTGGCAGACGCTTGAAGAATAGATGGTTTGGGAAAGGAAGGAAGAAGTCCTCTGGTGACCACTTAGCTGGGAATCCTAGAGTAGGGCCAAAATCCCTTGTATCTCTTATGATTGAAGGCATCCATTCTTTTGCCCTCCTCGACACTGGATCTCAAGTAACAATAGTCTTCCAGTCCTTCTATGAGGAGCATCTAAGCCATTTACCAATGTTACCAGCCAAGGATGTGAAATTGTGGGGGCTGGGTTCTCAGACTTACCCCGTCGAGGGTGTAATTAAAGTACAGATTGTGATCCCTCAATTGGACACTGGGAAAGAATGCCCTATGATAGTGGAGGCTTTGGTGTGCCCAAATCGCAATCGTCCTGGGAACCATCATATTGGCGACTAATACTCAGATGGTGAGAGATGTGTTTCAAGTTTACTTGAAGGAAATGGGAAATTCCTGCTTAAACAAATTGAATGAACTAGAACCAGCTCTGAGGCAAGAGTATCATTGACTAGCCCTTGAAGCCGGAACAGGTCAGTTCCATTATTGGGGACCAACGCCTGTTGACCTTCAACCTGGGGAAATGAAATCCATTACTGCTGTTGCAGTTTTACGGGGAGGAATGCTATCCGGGGAGTGTCAGTTTTGTCTTGAGTTTCTTCCTGAAGAGGATTCAACTAAAGGCTGGACTATCATGCCCGAGGTAAAAGACTGGAGAAGAAAAAAAATTGATGTGTTTGCAGTAACCATTCACAATCGGTCACCAACTGGTGTACGCATAGAACATTGCCAGAAGCTGGGAGTACCGTATTTGCTCGATTATAAGACGAGGTTTTTTTCAGAGCAAATGCTCTGAAAAATACCCCTCGTCTTCTAATCGGGGTCGTCTTCTAATCAGACCTCAAATAGAGGTCTGATTAGGAGACTAAGATCCAGATCCCCCGCACCGCTGCAGGGGACCTGGATCCTCCTGTCTCACCCGACTCCCCCCCCCCTCATCATACACACACTTACCGGTGCTTCCTGCTGTGTTGCCGGGGCAGCGGGTTGACGTCTAAGCGATCCGCGTAGACAACATCCGCTGCAGCCGGAAGGAGGTGTGGCTAGCAGCGGGGGTTGTCTGCGTCCGTCGCATAGACCTTCCCCGACTGTCAGAGATCAGAGTTCCCCGCACCGGTGCGGGGAACTCTGATCTCTGACAGCCGGGGAAAGTATACGCGACGGACGCATACAAACCCCCGCTGCTAGCCACACCTCCTTCTGGCTGCAGCAGAAGGCGACGTCAACCCGCTGCCCCGGCTGGAAGCACCGGTAAGAGAGGGGGGAGAGCGGGGGAAGGGGGGGGGAGAGAGTGTGTGTGTGTGTGTTAGTTAGTTAGTTAAATGGGGGTATAGGGTGTGTGTGTGTGTGTTAAATGGGGGCATAGGGCATTTCTGGAGTGGCGTTAAGGGGGCATTTAATAGAGCACTCTGCCTCCTGAAATGCCTTATACCTCCCTATATGCCACTCTGCCCCATAATATGCCTTTTAACCCCCTAAATGGCAGAGTGGCATATAGTGGTATAAGGCATTTCTGGAGGCAGAGTGCTCTATACAATGCCTTTTAACTCCCTTAATGCCACTCTGCCTCCTGGAATGCCTTATACCTCCCTATATGCCACTCTGCCCCATAATATGCATTTTAACCCCCTAAATGCCAGAATGGGATATAGGGGTATAAGGCATTTCTGGAGGCAGAGTGGCACATAGGGGGTCAAAAGGCATACCATGGGGCACAGTGGCATATAGAGGGTTAAAAGGCATATCATGGGCCACAGTGCCATATTGGAGTGGCAAGCCTGGGGGCAGATGTGCGTAACTGGGGGACAGGTTGGAAAATACAAGAAATAAAAACAAAAAAAATCTTTTTCTCAATCATAGCTTTTATTAAAAAAAATAGTTTACATGAATTAACATTTACTGGTAAAACTTTTTTCCTTTGGGGTCGTCTTATATTCAGGCTTTTTCTTTTTTTCCTAAGTTAATATTCAGATTTTGGGGGGTCGTCTTATAATCAGGGTCGTCTTATAATCGAGCAAATACGGTAATCCATTTTTTGGAAGAAGTAAGGCCCATTTTAACTCTGACGGTTGGATTGAGCTAAGATTCTCTTCAAGATTTGATATTCGATTTAGAAGGTACCAGTCTACCTGCAGAATGGAAAGAGAGACTACAAAGGGCCCTTCAGGCTAGGGAAGAAGTTTTCTCTAAAGGGGATATGGATGTAGGATGTGCCATGAGTGCCCAGCATGCCATTCGGCTAAATGATTCTACCCCATTTAGAGAGATCTCGAAGGATAGCTCCTCGAGACATTGAGGATGTAAGAGATATCCTTCATGAGATGGAGGAAGCAGGGATCATCCAAGAAGCCCAGAAAGAAAAATGGGTCAGTACGTCTTTGTATCGATTACCGTACACTGAACAAGAGAACTATTCCTGATCAATATACCTTGCCAGGAATAGACAATCTTTTGAATGCCTTGAATGGCAGCCGGTGGTTCAGTGTCTTAGACCTACGCTCTGGATACTATCAGGTCCCTATGAAGGTGGAGAATCAAGAAAAAAAGCTTTTATTTGCCCTTTAGGATTCTTCCAATTTACTCGCATGCCTCAAGGCATTACCGGAGCTCCCGCAACTTTTCAGCGATTGATGGAGAGAACACTAGGAGAAATGAGCCCTAGGGAATGTCTAGTTTATCTGGATGATATAATTGTGTTTGGAAGAACCCCTGAAGAGCATGAGAAACAACTATTAAAAGTAGTGGATCGTCTACAAAGGGAATGCCTGAAGTTGTCTCTTGATAAGTGTAAATTTGCCCAGACTTCTGTGACATATGTTGGGCACATTGTATCAGCAGATGGTGTTGCCACAGACCCAGCCAAAGTCAACTGGCCTAGGCCCAACAACATTGAAGAATTGCGTTTCTTCTTGGAAGCCTGAAGCCTCCATGACCTCCTGAAAGGGGACTCTAGGAAGGGAGCTCAAAGGACTGCTCACTCCAAGGAACCTATCGGAGTCAAATGGACTCCGGATTGTGAAGAGGCTTTCCAACTGCTCAAGAGAAAGATGAAGGAAGCACCTGCTTATGCTGATCCCAATATGTCATATATTCTCCATGTAGATGCAAGTTTTTAAGGACTAGGAGGGGTTCTCCATCAGGCATACCCTGAAGGCCTAAGGCCAGTAGCACATATTAGTCAGAGTCTTACTGGAAGTCAAAAGAACTACCCAGTACACAAGTTGGAGTTTCTTGCTCTGAAATGGGCTATTGTGGAAAAATTGCATGATTATTTGTATGGTGCCCAGTAGGGCTGCAACTAACGATTATTTTAATAATTGATTAGTTGGCCGATTATTTTTTCGATTAATCGAAAAAAAGATGCAAAGTTATTTTATTTCAAATAATGTAATAAAAAACTTACAATTTACACTTTCATCTCTTTATCACAATGGCATTTCTCTATTCACCTTCTTATTTTACTGACATAATAATAAAAGCTACAAGAACCCAAACAGTGTTTCTCAAACATATTTACTAAAAACTATGAGAAAAAAGCCTTGTTTATATTTTCTTTTACTTGCCAAACTGCCCCCAGTTATGCACATCTGACCCCCAGCTTGCCACTCTGCCCCCAGATATGCCTTATACTCCTTATATGCCAGTGATATGCAACTGAGCCCCCTGATATACCTTTTATCCCCAGATATACCTTCTTATGTCCCCTGATATGCCTAATATCGATATGTCTTATACCCCCTGTATGCCACTGTGCCCCCTGATATACCTTATAACTTCCAATATGCCACTCGCCCGCATTTATGCCTTATACCTCCCTATATGCCACTGTGCACCCTGATATGCCAATCCGCTCCCATAAATGCCCTGCACCACCCTGAAATTAATCATACTCCCTGATTCACCACTCTGCCTCCCCTAGATATGCCATTCTGAAATTCATTATACCGCCCATACACCACTCTACCTCCCCCTATACACCACTTTAACTCCCCCAGATATGCCACTCTGCTACCCTGAAATTCATTATACCAGCCCATACACCACTATAACTCACCCATACACCACTCTGCCTCCTCCCCCACCCATACACCACTCTGCCTCCTCCCCCCTCCCATACACCACTCTGCCTCCTCCCCCCTCCCATACACCACTCTGCCTCCTCCCCCCTCCCATACACCACTCTGCCTCCTCCCCCCTCCCATACACCACTCTGCCTCCTCCCCCTCTCCCATAACCCACTCTGCCTCTCCCTCCATACACCACTCTGCCACCTGTCAGCAAAGGAGGTTCACAAGACACCAGGGAGTCGGGTAGAGAGGCAGAGTGGTGTATGGGAGGGGAAGGAGGCAGAGTGATATATGGGAGGGTGGCTCCCATACACCCCGCTGCCTCCTCCCCCTCCCATACACGGCTCTGCCTCTCTCCCGACTCCCTGGTGTTTTGTGAACCTCCATTGCTGACAGGCACTTTCACTGCAGCTTCATAGAAGCCCCAGCGGAAGTGAAGGGGAGTAACGGAGGTTGTCTGTGCACATCGTGCAGGCCCCCACCAGCTGACAGAGAGGATGATCCTCTGCAGGAGACCTCGATTCTCTGTCAGCTAGTGGGGGTCTGCACGATGTGCACAGACAGGCTCCGTTACTCCCCTTCCCTTCCGCTGGGGCTTCTACATCATGTGATGCTGCCGCTGCATCGTAGGAGCCCCAGCGGAAGTGGAGGGGAGAGACAGAAGTTGTCTGTGCGCATCACACAGACACCCACTGGCTGACAGTGAGGGGAATCCAGGTCCCCTGCAGCGTTGCGGGGGATCTGGATTCTAGTGTTATAATCCGATCTCTGTTTGAGGTCGGATTATATAAGGAGAGGAGTTTTTCAGAGCATTTGCTCTGAAAAAAACCTCTTTTTATAATCGATTAAAAATCGATTCGACGTTGTCAACGATTTTCATTATCGATTATTATCAATTTTATCGACTAGTTGTTGCAGCCCTGGTGCCCAGTTTGAAGTGAGGACAGACAATAACCCTCTCACCTACATTTTAACCACAGCTAAGTTGGATGCCACAGGACACTGGTGGCTAGCAGCCCTAACTATGATTTTTCTTTAAAATACAAGCCAGGCCCTAAAATGTGGGAGCAGATGCTCTATCTAGGAGGCCTGTATTACCTGTTACCAAAGACGATGAGGAGTGGGTTGAGATTCCAGAACCAGGAGTCAGAGCCCTATGTCAGACCTCTATTGTGGAAGATGGATGGGTCAATTTTTCTGAGTTAAGATGTATTGATTCTCTTAGTTACACACCCAAGGCAATTCCTGAAGTCATGTGCCTTCCAATTACTATCCATCAAGATGTAAGATGTTATCATCTTACATAAGAAAAAGCAAGCTCAAGCTCAAGACCCAGTAATCGGCCATCTCATAAAAGCTGTGGAGAAGCAGGATTTCAAGTATCTGAAGAAATTGCCTGTCAAACTACAAACTAGACTTGGGCACCAGGGGACTCTTCATGTTCGTCTTCGTGCTCGTCCTCGTCTTCGGGGGGGAGTGTTCGTATTCCGCGAATATTCGCTATTCTTTTCAGGCAAATATTCGTGGACATTCTTCGTGCTTGTTTCAACTTCGTTTTCTCCCGGCTGCGTAGCAGGGGTTAATACGGGGTTAAGAACACATCGGAGCAGCAGCAGATGCGTTCGCGCCGTGAAGGTACTCTATTGGTCGCCGGAAGGGGGCTGGTCTGGCATCAACAAATGAATTGCAGAACTACAGAATGCCCCCTGCCGAAACGACCAATAGAGTTGCACACACGTACCTTCATGGTGCTATCCGAGGTGTACACGATACACATTGCCCGAAACGGAGGGCCAAGTTCCTCCGAGCAGTTGTCATGTCTGAGACCTAGACAAATGCTCAAAGGAACTTGGCCTCCTTTTTATCATACACAGTCACACATCCATAGATGTTTAATAAAAGAATAGCGATTATTTTAAATTTTTTAAACTATTTTAGACCACTTTTAAATATATGCCTAACATTTGCTACCTATTTACAATGGCATTCTTTGCAACAACCCAACTTTTACTGGACGGGACTGGAAAAAAGCAGGACTGTCCACAAAAATAGCTTAGAGTTAATGTATGGTTATGTTTAAGATTATTAGCAGTGCACTGTTTTGGTTAAAGATGTATTATGTCTAAATACCGTATTTGCTCGATTATAAGACGACCCTGATTATAAGACGACCCCCCAAATCTTAATATTAATTTAGGAAAAAAAGAAAAAGCCTGAATATAAGACGACCCTATAGGAAAAAAGTTTTACCAGCAAATGTTAATTCATTTAAACACTTTTTTTAATAAAAGCTATGCTTGAGAAAAATATTTTGGTTTTATTTCCTTCTATTTTCCAACCTGTCCCCCAGTTATGCACATCTGCCCCAGAAGTGCCTTATACCCCCTATATGCCACTGTGCCCCATGATATGCCTTTTAACCCTCTAAATGCCACAGTGCCCCATAATATGCCTTTTAACCCTATATGCCACTGTGCCCCATGATATGCCTTTTAACCCTATATGCCACTCTGGCACTTAGAGGGTTAAAAGGCATATTATGGGGAAGAGTGGCATATAGGGAGGTTTAAGGCATTTCAGGAGGCAGAGTGGCATTAAAGGGGTTAAAAGGCATTTCACAGAGCACTCTGCCTCCAGAAATGCCTCAAACCCACATTTAACACTCCCCCTCCCTCCTCCAAACTTACCGGTGCTTCTGAGTTGGGGGGGGCGCATAACACAGGAGGGTCCAGGTCCCCTGCATCTGAGCCCCAGGTGCTTAGTCCGGGCAGCATGTAGAGCTCCACGCGAATCGCGTAGAGCTCTAAGCACCGGGGACTCAGAAGCACCGGTACGTTGGAGGGGGCATAACACAGGAGGATGCAGGTCCCCTGCATCCTCCTGTGTTATGCCCCCCCCCTCCAATTTACCGGTGCTTCTGAGTCCCCGGTGCTTAGTCCGGGCAGCGTTTAGAGCTCTACGCGATTGTATCGTGTAGAGCGTAGAGCTCTACACGATACAATCGCGTAGAGCTCTACACGCAGCCCGGACTAAGCACCGGGGACTCAGATGCACCGGTAAGTTGGGTCGGGGGTTAACACAGGAGTATCCAGGTCCCCTGCATCTGGGTCCCCAGTGCTTAGTCCGGGAAGCGTGTAGAGCTCTACGCGATTGTATCGCGTAGAGCTCTACACGCAGCCCGGACTAAGCACCGGGGACTCAGAAGCACCGGTAAGTTGGGTCGGGGGTTAACACAGGAGGATCCAGGTCCCCTGCATCTGGGTCCCCAGTGCTTAGTCCGGGAAGCGTGTAGAGCTCTACGCGATTGTATCGCGTAGAGCTCTACACGCAGCCCGGACTAAGCACCGGGGACTCAGAAGCACCGGTAAATTGGGGGGGGGGGGGATTAACACAGGAGGATCCAGGTCCTCTGCATCGCTGCGGGGGATCTGGATCTTAGTCTCATAATCAGACCTATTTGAGGTCTGATTATAAGACGACCCTGATTATAAGACGAGGGGTGTTTTTCAGAGCATTTGCTCTGGAAAAAACCTCGTCTTATAATCGAGCAAATACGGTAATAACTGAATTTTAATTTTAATGGGTGTTAAAAAACAAAAATAGGGGTTTATTTAATTTTATTTTAAAGTTATATTTATTATTATTTACTTTATTATATTTATTTAATGTTCTAGTGCTACCCTACCCAGCTATACCTGCCTACGTGCACCAGCATACCTAGTTTAGCTAAATTTGATGGGACAGGACTGGAAAAAACCAGGACTGTCCCTGAAAAAGTTGGGTCTGTTGGCAGGTATGTGGATGGAAAATGTTATAGGGTGAAGTGTGAGTTATAGCGTTAATGCTAGTGAGTGTAGAAGTGAAGGCCAGGGCAAATAACAGGAGGAAAGGTCCTTGTGATTTGTGAATTGTACGTGTGTGTGTTGTGTGTTATGTCACTGTGTTATATATGTTATGTTTGGTGGGTTGTGTATCAGACGGAAAAAATGAAATGGAAATGGAAAAGGCAAATGAGTGGGCAATTGGCGACCCACTCACCTGTTTCACCCCAGGGCAAAGCATCCAAACACTGTCAGTCCTTGACGTTTGGGAGTGGACTTCCAGAGCTCAGACACTAGACCCTAGCGTAAGCTCGCTACTCCGGCGGAGGTAGCAGGCGTTGCCACACCGCAAACAGAGGCAGCCAGGGGGGAGAAACTACCCTTACCATTAGGGACATTTTGGGCATGACACTAGCCAGGAAGCGAACTAGCAGAGAAGAGGCGCTGGCACCACCACCAGCAGCAGCAGCATTGGGAAAGGCGAATGAGTAGGCAATTGGTGACCCGCACACCTGTTTCACCCCTAGGGCAAAGCATCCAAACAACTGTCAGTCCTAGACGTTTGGCAGCGGACTTCCAGAGCTCAGACACTAGGCCCTAGCCTAAATTGGCTACACCGGCGGAAGTAGCAGACATTGCCACACCGCAAACACGTGCAACCAGGGGGAGAAACTACCTTGAACATTAGAGAAAGAAAATTAACTTTCCAAGCTAAGAGCTGGGTAACCCAACTTGGGCAGATTGAATTTAAGAAAGGCAATCTGCTCCATCAGATGAGGTGCCATGCGTGAGCGCTGTGGACTCAGTATGTTTCCAGTCATAGAAAACACGCGCTCACTTTGAACAGTGGTTGGTGGATAGTAGCTGCTGCGCAACCCATGAGAGTGCAGGCCACACATTCTTCTTTTCATCCCAGTAGCTAAGAGGATCAACATTAGGCGCAGAAGTAACTTCACAAAGGTAAAGTTTGACCATTTCAGCAGCACTACTCTCATTTCTGCTGCTAGCTCTGTCAGATGGTCCAACTATACTCCCAAATGCCTCTTCCCAAAACGCAGCTGCTCCACTCAGCTGTATTGTGCTGCTTGTGACACTGCTGCTGACATCATCTCTTCCACCTCCTGCACCTCTCCCTCCTCGGACAGCATTCCCATTTTACGCTGCCAGTCACCCACCTTTTGAACCAATTGCTCCCGGTAGCTACTGAGAACATTGCATTTAATTGAATTTTTACCTCTTGGAGTAGAATGCCACAAATTGTTCCAGGGTGGGCTGGACATGCAGTGCTCCAACCTGCCTTGGTCTCTGGCTGCCAGCACTAGCTGCTGCTGCTATTGGCTCAGAAGCAGCTGTTGGGTTTTTTTCTCTGGAGATGGTACTAGTTGTTGTTGTAGTACCACGGCCACCAGCTATGCTGCCTGCACTACATTTTACTTCTGCATCTTTCCCCAGTAGCACAGCGTTGTGTTGAGTGCTGAGGTGATGCTTCATGCTAGCACTGGTAAAATGGCCAGACACTTTCCCTCTGCTTATTAGCTTCCCACAATGTTTGCACTTTCCATAGTGCCCTTCTTCAACATTTTCAAAGTGCTCCCAAATTGGGGAATGCATAGCCTTGGAGTGTGCCTTGGGTGCTCCTTCTACTTCTCTGGGTGGATGAACAGCGGCAGAACTAGTGGTGGCACTGGTGGTACTACCAGTACTGGCCATAGTGGGACTGCTAATTGTTTTAACTCTACCAGATTTGGTAGATTTTGCTGCTGGTGGTGGTGATGATCGTAGCGGAGAAGGTGGAGGCTCAGGGGAAAATTGTGCACTAGTCATTTATACACTGCTCCCTGAGGAATCTGATTCCTGACCACTCATCTCCTCTACTTCCTCTGGCTCATAGTCTAGTTCTTCATTAGCCAGATCAAATGGAATTCCTGCTAGGCTGGAGCTAAGACTGATATCATGACTAGTAGTAGTGCGAGCAGGAAGAACAGACTCTGCACTTGGCCTCTCAGTCTAAGGCTCATCTGCTACCTTGCTAGGTGGAGTTCCACTATGTGTAGCCCTCTCTCTAACTGTCTTTACAAAAATATTGTAAGGACTTGGTGGCTTGCTAGAGGTACTAGGAGGACATGACGTGGCGGTACCGGTGGGAACAGTAGGCGCAGCACTAGTGGTGGTAGAGGTGGTGGTGGTTTTCCCTATGAAGGAATGAGATCGCTTTGGTTTGGGACCCCTCTGAGTCTTGCTGCTAATTTGGCTCTGCTTGGTACCTTGCATGCTGCTTGTGGATGGGGAAGATGCTGCTTGGGGCAAAAGGCACTTATTTTTACTCAGTGGGCTAGTAGAAGTACTAGTTGTGCTACCCTTTAACTTTGAACGTGCTTCTGGTGCTTTAGGCTTTCCGTAAAAAACCATAGAGAACCATAGAAAATAATTAAAGACAAAAAAATTAGAGGAAGTTCTCTTCAGTGCTACTGCTGAAAAAGTAAAACTATGCACAACTGCACTGTGCTGTTG
Organism: Spea hammondii; assembly: GCA_029215755.1. Taxonomy (NCBI): domain Eukaryota; kingdom Metazoa; phylum Chordata; class Amphibia; order Anura; family Pelobatidae; genus Spea; species Spea hammondii. The sequence continues at coordinate 22,712,480 of JARDYJ010000009.1, read as the reverse complement.
TGTGCAATCTGCCAAAGTGCTCAAGTTATTTAAATTAACTCAAGATTAACTATTTATATTAACTAGCAGTATTTTATTTTGAATTTGAATTTACACAGGCCTAAGAGCCTAGCCTACTACTATGCTAAGCCTAAAGCTATATTCCTTACTATTCTAAATCTAACTCTAGGCAGACGCTCTCAAGCCCACTAAACTGAAGTGAGGTTAAATCAGATTCAGTATATGATTTATTAATTAATAAGTTATATAATATTAATAGATTAGAATTACTTATATTATGGATTATAAATAGAATATAGATTATGAATTAGAATTACTTATATATATTAGATTATGAATTAGAATTTATTATATTATGTTATATAATATATATTAGAAGAATTACTTATATTATGGATTATAGATAGAAGAATATAGATTATGAATTAGAATTTAGAACTACTTATATTATAGATTATGAATTAGAGTTTATATTATATTATGTTATATAATATATTATAGATTAAGATTAAAGATTAGAATTATTTTAGTATTACAGCTAGTACCTTGAAGCTTTGCTTAGTACAGTTGTTGTCGTCACACAGTCAATCTTTCTTGAAAAGAAATTCCAAAATAAAATGTCACAGCAAAACAGTTAGCTTCACTGCTTGCTGAACAAAAACACACAGCACTTATGCGGCTGCACTCACTAGCCCAACAAGTTCACTTCACTGATGGACTGAGGTGAGCAAAACACTAAGGGTACTTGTAATAAAATTAAAATAAAATGTAAAATAAATGAGAAAATCTTTGCAAAACAGTTAACGTCACTGCTTGCTGATCAAAAAAGAACACAGCACTTATGCGGCTGCACTCACTAGCCCAACAAGTTGTCCTAAAAAATGATTTCAGGGAATTAGGAGATAAACTGAAAAAAAGGACCTCAAAGGTAGTGTTTTCAGAAATCAGGGAGGTAAATGCGTGGCTAAAGTCATGGTGTAGGAAGGAGGGTTTTGGCTTTCTAGAGCACTGGGCTGATTTTGCACTTGGGTACAATCTTTATAGCGGTGATGGATTGCACCTAAACGGAAGAGGGTCTGCTGTGCTAGGGGAGAGGATGGTTAGAAGGCTGGAGGGGTTTTTAAACTAGTGGTAGGGGGGGAGGGACACAGAGATCTTGAAAATGGAGATAGCGCAGAAAGGAGAGAGGCTTAAGATCAGAACAAGGGGGGTGGAGATGGGGGGAGGGGCAAGATCAGAACAGGAGGTATGTATTAATAAAAACTCTCATAAAATTCAAGAGACTCAGGGTAATATTAAATGTATGCTTGCTAATGCAAGGAGCCTCAATAACAAAATGGGAGAACTAGAGGCAATAGCATACACTAAGCAATATGATATTATTATTATTATTATTATCTTTTATTTATATAGCGCCAACAATTTACGCAGCGCTTAATACAATACATAAGTTCAAGGGGTATGACAAGACGAGAATTGACAGACTAAGACAAACCGATACATTAGGTGGAGAGAGCCCTGCTCGCAAGCTTACAATCTTGAGGGAATGGGGTGACAAACGTAAGGCACAGAAAAAGGGTGAGAGGTAGTGCGGGGGGTATCAGTGACGGGTGAGATGTAGTGCGGGGGGTATAAGGCACAGAAAAAGGGTGAGAGGTAGTGCGGGGGGTATCAGTGACGGGTGAGATGTAGTGTGGGGGGTATAAGGCACAGAAAAAGGGTGAGAGGTAGTGCGGGGGGTATCAGTGACGGGTGAGAGGTAGTGTGGGGGGTATAAGGCACAGAGAAAGGGTGAGAGGTAGTGTGGTGGTTGTCTCAATGACAAGGAAGTTCTAGCAGCTAAGGTGGAATGCTTCTCTGAAGAAGTGGGTTTTGGGATTTTTGTTGACTGTTGGGAGGGAGGGTGAAAGATGTAAGTTCAGTAGAAGTAGATTCCAGAGATATGGGGCAGCTTGAGTGAAATCTTGTAGACGGGAAAAGGAAGAGGTGATAAGTGAGGAGGAGAGCCTTTGTTAGGAAACAGTTAAGGACTGGAGGGAGTTTATGGTTGGAGATGATAGGAATAAAATTGGTTAGGTTGACCATGTTGGTTAAGTTTGGTGGTTGCGAGTGATAGGAATAGGGAGGAATATGTGGGGGACAGAAGTAGCAGAGCAAACACAGGCAGGTTTTACATATAAAGATTAGTGTAGAGGTACTGGGATAGCTGTCATGGCAGAGAGGGATGGTATTTGGAATGGTTTAATGGGGACAAGTGGTACCCAAAGAGATCCAAAGAGTTGGTGCCCTCTACTGGCATGTTTAAATAGATCTGGTAATTACCTGTCTATATATTAGGACAACACTGGGGCGGGTGGGAGAGGGGCAGGGAGGGCGGGCAAAAATTCAGTTGTTGTGGGGAAGATGGAGGAGTGTATTGCAGGCTTTGACAGAAACATGGTGGGATAAGACCCATGACTGGGCAGTTAACTTAAAAGGTTATACTTTTAAGTTAAAAAAGAAAAAGCAGGAAGGAAGGAGGAGTATGCTTGTATGTTAACAACGAGCTAAAGTCAAATATTAAGCATCTTGAATGCGACAAGGGAATTGTGGAAGCTTTATGGGTAGATATCAACTTGGGGCAAAAAAAAGGAAAAGAACTGGTTGGGATATGTTATAAACCACCTAATGTTAATAATGATGAGGAAGAGCAGCTGTTAGAGCAAATTGAGAAAGCTACACATCTGGGTAACACGTTAATTATTGGAGATTGGACGTAAATTGGGATAGAGGTACTAGTAGTTCTGCAAGGGGATTCAGGTTTTTGAACCTGTTAAATGACACATTCATGTCACAACTGGTACAAGCACCAACTAGAAGGGATACTTGTTTGGATCTGGTGATAACAAACAATGTTGATCTGGTGTCTAACATTCAAGTGGGGGAGCACTTGGGTAATAGTGATCACGATATGGTCTCTTTTGAAATAAACTCAAAAAAGAAATTGCCCATTTAGGGGAATACTAAAACGTATAATTTTAAGAAGGACAATTTCAATAAGATAAGGGCAGCTTTACAACTTGACTGGCAAAAACTCTTCAGGGATAAAAATACTGAGGAAAAATTGAGTATTTTCAAAAAAATATTAGCAGGGTACACTTCTCAGTATGTACCACTAGGAAACAAATATAAAAGAAACAAATTGAAACTGATGTGGCTTAGTGGGGACGTTAAGCAGAAAATGAAAAATAAGAAAATGGCTTTTACAGCATTTAAATCAGACGAATCAGAGGCATCCTATATAAGGAAGCCAATAAAGCATGCAAAAAGGTGATTAGATGGGCTAAACTAGAAAATGAGAGGGTGAAACATAGGTCCTTGTCAAACTAATTTAATTGCATTCTACGAAGAAGTAAGTAGAAGTATAGATCGGGGTGTAGCAGTGGATGTAATCTACTTGGATTTTGCCAAGGCACGGTTCCACACAATAGGTTAGTATTCAAACTGAAGGAAATTGGTCTAGATGCAAATTCTTGTTCTTGGGTTGAACATTGGCTTAGAGATGGAGAACAGAGAGTTATTATAAATGGTAAATTTTCAAGCTGGTCAAAAGTGGTAAGTGGTGTCCCTCAGGGTTCTGTTCAGGGACCAATTTTATTCAACATATTTATAAATGACCTGGCAGTAGCCGTTGAAAGTCGTGTTTCTGTGTTTGCAGATGACACTAAACTAGGTAATGTTATACAGGGCGAGCAGGATATTACAGTGCTGCAGAGGGATCTAGATCGACTGGGGGACTGGGTACACAAGTGGCAGATGAAATTCAATGTAGATAAATGTAAAGTTATGCACTTCGGAGTAGCGAATGCACAAGCAACCTACACCCTAAACGGTAGTGAATTAGGGATAACGACAAATGAGAAGGATTTGGGAATTGTTATAGACAACAAACTAGGCAACAATGTGTAATATCAGTCTGCCGTTGCTAAGGCCAGTAAGGTATTGTCATGTATAAAAAGGGGCATCAAGTCGCGGGATAAAGATATATAATGTTGCCGCTGTATAAATCAATGGTAAGGCCGCACCTTGAATATGCTGTGCAATTTTGGGCACCTATTCTAAAGAAGGATATCATAGCACTAGAAAGGGTGCAGAGGCGGGCTACAAAATTAGTAAAAGGAATGGAGCACTATAGTTATGAAGAAAGGTTAACTAATTTAAATCTGTTTAGTTTAGAGAAACGTCGCCTCAGATATGATAGCATTATATAAATATATTTGGGGCCAATACAAATCATTGGAAATGTGTTCATAAACAGGACTATGCATAGGACACGTGGTCATGCGTTCAGATTGGAAGAAAGGAGATTTAGACTAAAGCAGAGGAAAGGGTTTTTTACAGTAAGGACAATAAGGATGTGGAATTCTCTGCCTGCAGAGGTAGTTTTATCGGAGTCTGTACAGACGTTTAAACTGCAACTGGATGGATACCTGGAAAAACATAATATTCAGGGATATAATCTGTAATTATGGGGAAACAGCTTAATGACTGCCATTTTGGGGTCAAGAAGGAATTTTTTCCCTGGTTAGTGCAAAATTGGAAAGAGCGAAACCGGGGTTTTTTTTGCCTTCTTTTGGATCAACAGTAACAAATTAACAGATATAGGAAAGGCTGAACTTGATGGACGCATGTCTTTTTTCATCCTATATAACTATGTAACTATGTAAGTTTACTTCACTGATGGACTGAGGTGAGCAAAACAAATGAAATTAAATTAAATATTAATGAAGAAAAATTGACTTGGTCTCTTGCTGTTGCTAAAACAAAGCACAAACTAAAGAGCTTCAGCACCAGTACTAATAAGATTATATGAACTATAAGCTAGTAGTAATTATTAATTTTATTTATAGCTAGTTAATTATTAAGCTAGCTAAAATGAATTATATAATATTACTGATTTTAGATTAGACACTAGTAGATGTCTTGAATGTCTACAGTACACTCTACACTAGTGTACTAACTATAACTATAGTATATATATATATGACTGACAAATGTATATATCATTTTATAATGTATTAAATTATTATAATCAGCTCGCTCTTGTGATGCTAAGGTTCTCGTCCAATGCCTGTGCTGCTGTTTTTTTTTAATTCTGAAACCGCCTTTATAAGACCAGAGCTTGCCTGAGAGATCCATTCATTTTTCGCTGTGACTGCTTTGGCAACACTGCTGTGCTGCATCAGAGCGTTACAGAGAGAGATAGTTGTGTGTGAGACTGGTAAGCCTCAGCCTGTCATTTCTCACAGTGTACTCTTCTTCACTTCAGTTCTACTGAATTAATAATTTTATTAATTTAGTCATTTTTTTCCCAGTGCTTCTGTCTGTCATCAACTGTGTAGTACTGTTGAGTTGACTGGCACTGGGGTGCCCTTGCCCTGGGCTGGCAGTGCCTACTGCCTGCCCTGTCTTTACTTACATAAATTAAATAATAGTATTTATAAATAATTATTTAATAGAATATATAATAATTTAATACATTAATATTATATATATATATTTGTCAGTCATATATATACTAGTGTAGCGTGTACTGTAGACATTTAAGACATCTACTTGTGTCTAATCTAAAATCATTATAGATTAGTAATATTATATAATTCATTTTAGCTATTGTGACAGAATGACCTGTCATACAAGGCCCCAAGGTACTCAAAGATGGCTCCAGCCTGGCTGCCAAACAGGCAGGAACTCCATTGTTAAACTTAATCCCATTAACAGGATTGCTACCAGGGGGATATTCAGTAGCTAAAGGGGATTAAAGGTTGGGTTGTCTACATGTACCTCTTTATCAATGTTGATTTATGTTAATGAAGTTCTTTGGCTATATCAGTCTATGTTTTACAACAATAAACTGTTCATTCCTGCTGTACTCAGTTCAAGGTAGTTGTGTGTCTACTTATTGGGTACACATAGCAGGGCTCCAAGGTGCGCATGCTGGCTTGTGCTGGAAGTGATTCCGGGGACAACAGGAGGATACATGTGGGTGATCTCTGGGAGTTACTACAGCTCTCTTGGGGAACCCGTTACACCTATCTTAATAATTAATTAGCTATAAATAAAATTACTACTAGCTTATTTTGCTTAAGACTGTCAGGTAGAAGGGTTAATAATTTATCCAACATAAAGATTAACCAGTCCACTACTACCTTTAAACTCAATCTAGAATTTGATAATTCATTTTATTATTAATTAATTAATAAACAAATTATTAATAATAACTTAGTTAATTTAATAACTTTATAGTTCAGCTAATCTAAGTTATATTAGTGCTGGTGCTGCAGCTCTTTAGTTTGTGATTTGTTTTAGCAACAGCAAGAGACCAAGTCAATTTTTCTTAATTAATAATCTTTCATTTTATTTCATTTGTTTTGCTCACCTCAGTCCATCAGTGAAGTGAACTTGTTGGGCTAGTGAGTGCAGCCGCATAAGTGCTGTGTTTTTTTTTTTGATCAGCAAGCAGTGACGTTAACTGTTTTGCAAAGATTTTCTCATTTCACATTTTATTTTAATTTTATTAAAAGTACCCTTAGTGTTTTGCTCACCTCAGTCCATCAGTGAAGTGAACTTGTTGGGCTAGCGAGTGCAGACGCATAAGTGCTGTGTGGTTTTGTTCAGCAAGCAGTGAAGCTAACTGTTTTGCTGTGACATTTTATTTTCTAATTTCTTTTCAAGAAAGATTGACTGTGTGACGACAACAACTGTACTAAGCAAAGCTTCAAGGTACTAGCTGTAGTACTAAAATAATTCTAATCTTTAATCTTAATCTATAATATATTATATAACATTATATAATATAAATTCTAATTCATAATCTATAATATAAGTAATTCTAAATTCTAATTCATAATCTATATTCTTCTATCTATAATCCATAATATAAGTAATTCTTCTAATATATATTATATAACATAATATAAATTCTAATTCATAATCTATAATATATAAATAATTCTAATTCATAATCTATATTCTATCTATAATCCATAATATAAATCATTCTAATCTATTAATATTATATAATTTAATATTAATTAATAAATCATATACTGAATCTGATTTAACCTCACTTTAGCTTAGTGGGTTTGAGAGCGTCTGCCTAGAGTTAGACTTAGAATCGTAAGGAATATAGCTTTGGGCTTAGCATAGTAGTAGGCTAGGCTCTTAGGCCCGTGTAAATTCAAATTAAAAATAAAATACTGCTAGTTAATATAAATAGTTAATCTTGAGTTAATAATTTAAATAACTTCAGCACTTTGGCAGATTGCAAACAACAGCACGGTGCAGTTGTGCATAGTTTTACTTTTTCAGCAGTAGCACTGAAGAGAACTTCCTCAATTTTTTTTTGTCTTAAATTTTTTTTCTTTTTTTTTTTTAATGTTTTTTTTTTTTATAGTTTTAAACACTACACACACAACAGAAAATTTTAAATGGATCCTCCTTTTGGGACTAAGGAGGGACAAGCTCCATCTACCACCACCACCAGGGGTGAAGCCATGCTCTCTGGCTCAGCAGAAAGAAAGTGTGTTCCTACTGTTTAATTTTTTATTATCCACTTCTGCTGGGACATTGAAATAAAAGCAAGGGAGGTCTAATGCACTGCAAGTACAAGAGTTAGAAGACTGTCATTTTATGTTCAGCTCACTGCAGATTCTGGAACATTCTGCAGTAGTGTGAATGAGTTTTCACAGCCTGTCAGCAAAAGGAGGGGAAAGGATTGCTATCCTGCTCCTGCTCCTGACCTACATTTTGCTGGACTTCTGGATCTTTCTAGTAAGGTGCACTCACAGCCTTGTCAAGAAGAGGGGAATCTGCACCTAGTCAGTTTTTCCTTGTTTGTTAGAAGTGGAGATATCTACAGTTACAGGTGTCAGTCAACGGTACCATCATCAGAGATTGTGTCAGTCTTTTTCCTCATCTAGCGCTACCAACATCTAAGGGCCCCAACGATGTGCACATAAATTACCTGCTGGCAGTGTTCCCTCTAAGCTGTGCACTTGTGCGCGCACACATAGCTTTCAGAGGGAGCGCACATGAACAAAAATTGTGCGCACAACCAGTAGCGTACCGAAGGGGGGGGGCGGTTCGCTACTGGTTGTGCGCACGGCACCCCTCTAGAGACGGACAGTAATGTCCGCCGCTAGAGGAGCAAGCTCGGTTGGGGAGATCAATGATCTCCCTCCAACCGGCTTAAAATCAATCAAGGGAGCGGGAGGTCTGTTAATGCAGACCTCCGATCCTGCTCCCTTGCGATGTGCGAGGCAACTGATGCTGTGCATCGGGATTTGATGTCATATCCCGGCACACCGCCTCCACTCCACTGGAAGGAGAGGAGGAAAAGTGACAGAGAAAAGGTAGGAAAACATTCTGTGAGAGTGAATTAGTAAGTGTGTGAGAGTGATGGGTGTTATGCTGTAGTTTAAACTGAATGTTTGTGAATGTGTGTGTGTGATAGCATGGATGTGTAAGTGTGTGGGGGGGGGGTAGCATGGCATAGGGAGGCTGTAATCACATTCCTATTATGCTCAGGTTCCAGCATGTACTGGCTGCCTGGGCATGATAGGAGTGAGATTATTATATATATATATATATATTATTTTATTTTTTATTTTTTTTGTTAACCACACCTTTATTAAAAGTAAGTAACACACCAAAATTGGACAGAAAAATTTGATAACAATATTAATATATATATATATGATTGCTAACAGCAATCCCACTCCTATCATGCCCAAACAACCAGTACATGCTATAACCTGGGCATGATAGGAGTGGGATATATATATATATATATATATATATATATATATTGTTATAGATTTTTTGTCTAATTTTGGTGTGTTACTTTTAATAAAAGTGGTTTTTTTTGTTTTTGTTTTTCAAGGTATGTGGGGGGACATTATTGTCAATGTCTGGCTCAATGTATAGTGATAGGTGTTATGTTGTACCACGGTCAATGTGTGCCTCTGTATATAGTGATAGGTGTTATGCTGTACCGCCGTCAGTGCGTGCCTCAGTATATAGTGATAGATGTTCTGCTGTACCACTGTCAGTGTTTGCCTCAGTATATAGTGATAGCAGTTATGCTGTACTACTGTCAATGTTTGCCTCACTATATAATGTTAGCAGTTATGCTGTACCACCATCATTGTTTGCCTCAGTATATAGTGATAGCAGTTATGCTGTACCACTGTCAATGTCTGCCTTTCATTACAGTGTATCTGCCTTCTGGGTAGCTGTGTGTTTGGGCCCTGTTGCGTTTAAAACAGTTATTTAAGGCAGCAGCCTGCCTACCTTAAGCTAGAGTAATTTGTGTTGCTCTGGTGAAAGGAAAATGCCTGCAATCATGAAGTTTATGTCTGTTAAGGCGGGAGACTTAGAAATTAATTCAAGATTGAAGTTCCTGAGAGAGAGAAGGAAGAGAAAGGAACAAAGTATGTTGTAGAGGAGGTGCTAATGAAAACAGTTGGACTGGATCTTCAAAACATCTACTGCCTGCAATACCAAGGTAGAGGTACGTATATAGTAACATCGGTGTGTGTCACAACATCTATAAGAATCTCAGAGAAAAGAAAGATGACCCTCGATTGGATGGACTCTTTACATTGCTGTATGGCGGCGAGGAAATCCCTCTTACTGTTCACATGTATAACCCATATGTGTCTGATGAAGCTGTCATAGTCTGGTTATATCGATATTGTAACAATGTATCTAACCCACAGAAGGTACGGAATGAGATGGGGATTTGGAATGGTAAGAGGAGGTTCCTTGTGCAATTAAAAGAGCACAAGGAAGGGGTCGGTGGAATAGTGCCCCCCCCCCCAGAGTTTCTCCATCGGTAGCAACAGAGGATACTGTTTCTACCCTGGGATTCCTGTGCAGGAGGTGCGGGGGCTATGGGCAGACTAAGGCGGCCTGCACAGCTAACCCTAGGCCCCTATGCAGGAACTGTGGAGAATGGGGCCACCTCACCGTTTGCTGTTATGCAACAGATGTGACAAGCCAGATCATGTATATAAGGACTGTCCCAGAAAGCCCCGGAGGTTCTAGGCAGATATGGCTGCTGGACGGCCTGGCAAACTAGATGCAGGTCCAAGTAAGCCCTCCTCTACAGCTGACCTGAAGGAGCCTGTAATGGTGATGCCGCCAGTGGATGATCCTGCTGTGCTGGTTGCAGTGACATCAGTAACTTTAAGTAGTCGGATGAAGGAACAGGCTGTTTCTGGTCCAATGGATCCCTCCCCAGTGGTGGGTCCTGCGGATCCCAATGTGTGTTTAAATCCCTGTGCAGGTCCTTCTACCAGTTGCATTCCTGCGGGAGACCTTGAGAGCAGTCCCAACGACAGAGGTGGAAAGTCCAGCAGTGAGATCTCGCCAAGTCCGGAACAAGCGTTAACTACAGCTGTTGTAGAGGAGACCGTTCAACCCCTAATATCCATTAACCCTGCGCATACGATTGCTCTGATGGAAGCGGATGTGGAGTATCCAGCTGGTCCTATCCCTAAAAGGAGGAGGTCTTACAGTGAATGCTGTTTGGCACCCCTTCTGGGGGCTGAAGTGGAGGTCCTGGGAGACAACGCGGGGGAGGAATCCAAAGTAGAGTTTTCCAAGAGCCCTGGAGATGACACTGTAGAATCATCCAAGCAGAAGTCAGAGCTAGGAGACTTTCCGGAGTCGTCCTTCCGGAAGGTGGCTCGAAGCATACAGAGCTGTGCAGGTAATGCTGGGATGGGACTTTCTCTGTCTGATCCTTTTTTCATCATGGATTATAGCAGCATATCAGAAATTTCAGATTCTGAAGGTGAGAGGGACGCTAATAAAAAGACACTAGGCCTCTCACGCTGGATCTCATTGTTGCCTCATTTAATGTGAGGAGTCCTGTCAGAAGGGCTGCTTTATTTGCATATTTACAGGCTCTACATGTGGACATAATTTTCTTACAGGAGTGTGCAATAGATCGTGGACTGTTTTATGGACATTTAAAGGACTGGACTGGACTGCTGGGCCCTCCTTACTGGTTCAGGTCAAGTGATAACAAAGCCGCTGGGGTTCGAGTCCTTTTTAAGAACAAAAATTTGGTTTTAAATTCTATTACTGAAATTGCTCCCGGGAGAGCAATTTTAATTGTTGTTTTTAAAGGTTTTAATGTTCTTCTTATAAATGTATATGCTTCACCAGTCAAGAATGAAAGAATGGAAATTTTAGAACATATCTCCTTCATTGCCACAGGTTCTTCCCCTCTAATAGTTGGAGGTGATTTTAATTGTATATTACCGGGCAAAAATAGAAGTGGAGGGGATGAGACCATACCTAATGTTTTAGGATCTGATGATCAAGCAGGTTTAAGCAGAAAGCTGTCGTTAACTGAATTGCATGATGCAATTAAAAGCTTTTCTGCTGGTAAGTCCCCAGGAGCAGATGGATTCCCTATTGAATTTTATGCGTGTTTTTGGGAACTTCTAAAGGATGATCTTTTTAATATTTTTAGGCTAGGTTTCCACTTGGTTTTTTTTTTTTGCTAAAAACCCCATAAAAACGCCAATTCAGCCACACGGCGTTTTTTTTGTGAAAAAACGCTGCAGCCAGATGTTAGCTGTTCTTGAATAGGAAATCGCACAATGCCATATCCACTTGGCGTTTTTCTGTTTGGCGCTTTTTCAGTCCTCTTTGGCGTTTTTCTGCTTTTTTTGGGCTCTGTGGCAGTTTTTCAAAATCGCAGCATGTTGACACTGTGGTGTTTTTTGCAAGGAAATCTTGGCGTTTTTCTATGGGAGAGAAAAAACGCCATGAAAAAGCCATGTGGGTTTTTTGCCTTGGCGTTTTTTATGGCGTTTTTCTCCACAGTTACAATGCAGAGGATGTATGTGTCCTACGAGAAATAAGCTGGAAACAAACTGTTTCACACAAAACAAAGTTCATATTGAATTTTACACCATTTGGAACAAACATGCCATTACAAACAAACATACCCAACTGGATCCTGCCTGCCAAAAGCAACAGCAAACAATTTGCACCATCATTTGGGGCCAATCTTCCTAGAGGAGGAGACATTCGGTATAAAGCATGCCTTACAAACCACAGAAAAGAGACAAAAGGGTCCGCCGGGGCGTGTTTAAGTAGAACTCTACCAAGAAAATGACATCAGGAGGGGGCAGATACTTGCCATTTATCCTAATCCCTTTTAGCTGGGTGACAATTCTAACGTGTAAAGGCTGGAAAAACTGCCTAAGGTCAAAAAAGCAATTTCCACAGAAAGGCTAAACCGCCTGAAAACTCCAGAAAAAAAACTCATCAAGAAAAAAACGCAGGACAAAAACCCAAGTGGAAACCTAGCCTTATAGAAGCTTTTAATGCCCAGGCGTTACCCTCTTCCTGGAGAAGAGGCATCATTGCTCTAAGGCTAGGTTTCCACTTGGTTTTTTTTTGCTAAAAACGCCCATAAAAACGCCAATAGCACCACCTGGCGTTTTTTTTAGTGAAAAAACGTTGCAGCCAGATGTTAGCTGTTCTTCAATAGGAAATCGCAGAATGCCGTATCCACTTGGCGTTTTTCTGTTCGGCGTTTTTTCAGTCCTCTTTGGCGTTTTTCTGCTTTTTTGGGCTCTGTGGCAGTTTTTCAAAATCGCAGCATGTTGACACTCTGGCGTTTTTTGCAAGGAAATCTTGGCGTTTTTCTCCAATAGAAGTCTATGGGAGAGAAAAAACGCCATGAAAAAGCCATGTGGGTTTATTGCCTTGGCGTTTTTTATGGCGTTTTTTTCCACAGTTACAATGCAGAGGATGGACCCAGTATCTGTGTGTCCTACGAGAAATAGGCTGGAAACAAACAGTTTCACACAAAACAAAGTTCATATTGAATTCTACACCATTTGGAACAAACATGCCATTACAAACAAACATACGCAACGCATCAACTGGATCCTGCGCGCCAAAAGCAACAGCAAACAATTTGCACCATCATTTGGGGCCAATCTTCCTAGAGGAGCAGACATTCGGAATAAAGCACGCCTTACAAACCACAGAAAAGTGACAAAAGGGTCCGCCAGGGTGTTTAAGTAGAACTCCACCAAGTAAATGACATCAGGGGGCAGATACTTGCCATTTATCCTAATCCCTTTTAGCTGGGTGAAACTTCTAACTTGTAAAGGCTGGAAAAACTGCCTAAGGTCAAAAAAAGCAATTTCCACAGAAAGGCTAAAACGCCAGAAAAAAACGCCAAAACGCAGGAAAATGCAGTGGCAGTTTTCTTGGCGTTTTTCATCAAGAAAAAAAACACAGGACAAAAGCCCAAGTGGAAACCTAGCCTTAGGGTGATAGATCAAAATTTGAGAACCCTACTGAATGTAGACTATAAAATTATGCTTTTAAGGTTTTTGATTATGCAAATAATGGTGGAAAAATTAAACCGCAAAATAGAATAATGGCAAACTAGAAAGCTGTCGATGGAAGGGAGAATTTTGATCATCAAGGCAATACTCTTACCAATTATGATGTATTTAGGAGCGGTATCCCCCCCCCCTTCTGACTTGTGTGCAGAGAAACTTATGCATGTTTGTTTTATGTCTTTCTGGAACTCCATAAGTGAGAAATTAAAAAAAGAGAGAGCATGCAAGCAAAACGTGAATGATGGTAAGGGGATGCCTGGTGTGAAGCGTATTTTATATATAAAAACATTTTATAAAGAATGCACGTTTGCTTCCGCTACGCGGCTGGTCATATTTTTAGGAAATATAACTTTTACTGGCTGTCTCCTAACTCTCCTGTGCTTTTAAATCCGCCAAAGCAGTATGTCATTTTAGAAAAAAAACAATACAATTTTATCACCTCCAAGATTTTAGCCCGGATATTTTATCAATACTCTCTTAGAGTGCAGAAGAGTTTGGCAGGTAAAATACCTGCTGGCAGTGTTCTGATTTGGATTAACCCGTTGTGACCTGGCTTGCTTCTGATGTAGTTCCTTGGTTCCTGATTTGGCTCTTCTAAGGCCCATGTCGACCTGGCTTGTTCTGAATCTCCTCCTGGATTCCGATTCGGCCCTGACTGAGGGCTTCCAGCCGTGTGTCCAGCTGTGTGCCCTGTCTGTGGACTTTCTGCCATGTTCCAGAGAGCGAGCCCTGCCAGTCCAGCTACAGCGTACTATCTTGTGCCTGACTAGGGGCTATCATGCTCTACATCTGCCTTTGTGGCTGTTCCATATTTGGTTGTGTCTACAGCCTGTGCTTGCCTGTCTTGCCAGCTTCTCATTACAGAACGTCTCATATTAATATTCAGTAGACTTGGGCGGCGGGGGGGGGGTCTTCCTCTTCGGGGGAAAAAAAAAAATCTTTGTATTCCGCGAATATTCGCCAGTTCCTGTCTTCTCTTCTGGCGAATATTCATGGACATTCTTCGTGCTAGTTTTATCTTCGTTTTTCTCCCGGTTTCCTAGCAGGGATTAATACAGGGTTAAGAAACACATCGGAGCAGCAGCAGCAGACGCTTTGGCGCCATGAAGGTACGTGTGTGCGACTGTATTGGTCGCCGGCAGGGGGCTCATCTGGCATCAACGAATGAAGTGCAGAACTGCAGAATGCTTACAGACATCGTGGTGTAATTTGAGGTGTACACAAATACACATTGCCCTAAACTGAAATCCCCCTTCCTCCAAGACTAAGTTGCTCAGAGCAGTTGTCTGAGACTTAGACAAACACTCTGAGCAACTTGGCCTGGGAGAAATGGGGCTTTTTTATTTATTTATCATACACACACATCTGTAGATGTTTAATAAAAGAATAGGGATTTTACATTTTTTATTCGATTTTAGACCACTTTTATATACATGCCTAACATTTGCTACTTATTTACAATGGCATACTTTCCAACAACCCAACTTTTACGGGACAGGACTGGAAAAAAGCCGGACTGCCTCGAAAAAGTTGGGTCTGTTGGCAGGTATGCGGATGGAAAAATGTGGGACAAGAACTAAAAGTAGCTTAGAGTTAATGTACGGTTTTGTTTAAGAGTAGTAGTAGTGCACTGGTTTGGTTAGAGATGTATTATCTCTAAATAATAATTTAAATTTAATGGGTGTTAAAAAAAATAAATAACGGGGTTGTTAGAATATTCTTTGTCTTGAATATATAAACTTCTCCAGTGACCAAACAACAATCAAGACCAAAGCTATAAAGTCTTCTTAAGCAGGT
Source organism: Spea hammondii (assembly GCA_029215755.1). Classification (NCBI taxonomy): domain Eukaryota; kingdom Metazoa; phylum Chordata; class Amphibia; order Anura; family Pelobatidae; genus Spea; species Spea hammondii. The sequence continues at coordinate 22,697,259 of JARDYJ010000009.1, read as the reverse complement.
TTATTCTATAACAAAGTATCAATATACATACAGTACTGGTTGCTGGAAATGGTGGTATTTGGTACTGTAGGCTCAGTAGTCTTGGCAAGATGAAGGTGAAAGAGCGTAGAAAGAGACCTTATCCTTGTAACCATGCCTATGTATACCCCTTTGCATTTGGTTAGGTTATACGTTAAGGAATCCTATTGGAGCAGTCATAGGATACACTGGCATGCCACAGAAGACCCTCTAAGCTACATCACAAAATTGATAACATATGTTCCTAGCACTCAAGTTGCATTCAGGCCTAAAATGTGCAGAACAAAATAAAAGTATAAAAATGATTTCTTACCATAAATAAATATGTTTGCTGTCCATTCATACAACATTCGTATCACATTCAGTGAGTGCAGGAAGATATTTACACAGTAACATAGTAACATAGTTTGTAAGGTTGAAAAAAGACCTAAGTCCATCAAGTTCAACCCTTCTACCTAACCTTCCAATTCTTGATCCAAAAGAAGGCAAAAAAAAACCCTACTTAAGCTACTTCGAATTCTGCCATCAGGGGGAAAAATTCCTTCTTGACTCCAAGAGGCAATCGGATTTCTCCTTGGATCAAGAAGCTCTTAAATATTAATGTTATTCTATTTATATCCCTGTATATCATGCCTTTCTAAGAAAATATCGAGGCCCCTTTTAAAGGTATCTAATGTATTGGATAACACCACCTCCCTTGGAAGTGAATTCCATACCTTTATTGTCCTCACTGTAAGGAATCCCTTCATTTGTCGTCTATGAAACCTGCGCTCTTCCAGTCTCAGGTTGACCTCTTGTTCTTTGTATATTTCTGTTAATGAACAGGTCACTGAAGAGCTCTTTATATTGGCCCTGCATATATTTATATAATGTTATCATATCCCCTCTGAGACGCCGTTTTTCTAGCGTATATAATTTTAACTTTTTCCCGTCGTGTAGTGTCGGTACCACGGGGTGTCGCTCTTCCTGGGACAAGGACCTAGAACCGAAGAGGTTAAGATCCCTCCTACTCCTCCCTATAAGAGCCCCGGCAACCCTCATACCTCCAGTTTCTTCCTTGTCCCTTGTCAGGGACGGACCTTGTTCCTTGTTTTTCGTTGGTGGGGCACACGGGTTGTGTCCGGGGGTTCCCTCCGATTGCTCCCCGGGTGGTGAGCAGAGCGAGGAGTAACGTCCGCATCGGCGGACATTACGGAGCCGTTTAGACGCCGCGCTCTTATGCCGGCAGGATTTGGAGCATGCGCACAGCGGTGGAACGCACGCCAGAGGGCGCTGCGTTCCACCAAGAGTACTGACACGCTATTGAGCATGCGTGATTCAGTTTCTCTTGTTCAGGGCGCGAAAACTAACTGGTTTTCGCATATATATAGCTGTGCTGCCCAGTCTGACAGCAGAGGAGCTTGTCAACACTGGGATTTCCGTGTCACCAGCCCCCCCACACGGATTGAGGAGTTGTAAAGTAGGATTTGGTTAATCTTACCCTGTCAAATCCTCTGCCCTGTATTTTTTTCTACTAAAATTTTTTTTTTTTTTTGTGTTTTTATATTAGATGTCTGGTCCGGTTTCACCAGATAAGCCGGATAAAGAGAAATCTTTTACACCTGCTCCAAAAAAGGCTGTGGTTAAAACCAAACATTTATCGTGCACTGAATGTGCCACTCCGTTGCCGGATGGTTGTAAGAAGAAATTTTGCAATGCCTGCTCTGCTGAGAGTTTGGCAAAAGAAAAACAAAAGGACATGCAGTCTTTTTTAGGTTGGTTCCAGGACAACCTGGCGCAAACGTTTGAAACGTTTAAAGCAGCAGCAGCTACACCTGTGGAACCCGTTAAACTTAAATCCCACAAACGTAAGAGGGTATCATCCCCTCATTCTGATTTATCCTCTGGGGAGGTTTCTAGTTCATCCTATTCAGCTTCATCTAGTGGGGAGTCAGAGGATGAGACCAATTTTCCTCCACAGGAGCTGCGTAAATTTGTTAAGGAAGTCTCACGGCTTTTTCAGGATTCAGACCTGTCAGCGCATCCCAAAGGGTTGCCCATGTTATCTCACATGCAGAATCTCATGTATAGAGAGTGGAATAATCCAGGCAAAAGAGCCTTTATATCAAAGCACTCTAAGCAGCTTTTTTACCTTCAGGGCGATGAAAAATGGGAAGATATCCCTAAAGTAGACGTCCAGATAGCCCAGCTTTCCAAACGTACGACCATTTCCATTAGTGAAGTGGCTGGTCTTAAGGATCCTATGGATAAGAGGGCAGAAACGTCTTGCAGACGGGTTTACCAATCATCTGGATTCCAGTGTAAAGTGGCGTTGTCTAGCGCATCTGTGGCTAAAGCGCAAGGTGTCTGGTTGCAGTCCTTAGAGGGCAGTCTTTCAGAATCTATGGATGAAGGTTTGTCTAAACTATTTAAAAACCTGACACTGGCTAATAGCTTCCTGCTGGAAGCTGCAGAAGAGGGCCTTAAGCTTTCAGCCCGTAACATGGGTTTGTCTTCCGTTGCCAGAAGGGCATTATGGCTACGTTCCTGGGCAGCAGATACTGCCTCCTAATCTACTCTATGCGATCTGCCCTTTGAAAGAACCAAGCTATTCGGTTCTTCCTTGGAGGAACTGATCAGACACATGTCTGATACTAAAAAGGCACTTCCTCAGGATAGGAAAAGCAGATGAAACAAGTGATACCAGTATAGACCTTCCAGGCCTTTTCAACCAGTTTTCAAGACTCAAGCCTTTCGTAAACAACACGAAAGTTTCAGGAACACCCTAAGAAACCAGAGGGTAGGAAGTTCTGACGGTGTTGGAGGTCGTCTGCAATGGTTCCTACCAAAATGGAGACAAACCACAAACAATTCCTGGGTCCTCAGGATCATTGCGGACGGGTACAGGATAAAGTTTTCCAGTTTTCCTCGTCCTCTGTTCCTGATTTCGTTTTACCCCTCTCAGGTGAAGAACTCAGCACTGTTTGCCGAAAGCCTTACCCTTCTAAAAAAGGGTGTCATAGAGCCTGTTCCAAAAAATCAGGAGTTTCAGGGAGTTTATTCCCGTCTCTTCCTGGTCTCAAAGCCGGATGGGTCCTTCCGTCCAATTCTGGATTTAAAGAAAGTCAATGCGTATATTCCTTACCGTCACTTCAGAATGGAATCCATTCTCACGGTTACCCGCCTGTTGAGACAAGGGGACCTTATGGTTACGTTAGACCTAAAAGATGCCTATCTCCATGTGCCTATCGCCATAGCCTCCAGGAAATATCTCCGGTTTGCCATAAGAGTCGGGACAAGAGTTCGTCATTTCCAGTTTACTGCTCTCCCTTTTGGCCTGTCGTCAGCTCCTCGGATCTTCACAAAGCTTTTTACTCCTATTGCAGCGGCTTTACGGAAAGAGGGGATCACAGTCGTCCCTTATCTAGACGATTGGCTGCTAAAAGCAAGTTCTTCTCAGGAGCTCCGGGCACATCTCAGCTTTACGACCCGATGCTTGGGGGAACACGGCTGGATCATAAATTACAAAAAGTCCAACCTGATTCCAACTACGAAGATCCAGTTTCTGGGGCTCATAGTGGATTCCGTCTCTTCGAGACTTTATCTCCCGCGCTCCAAGATCAAGAAGATAAAGAATCAGGTTTCCTTTCTGCAACAAAATCCAACCCTTTCCTTCAGGTTGGCTATGAGTATCCTGGGCAGTTTTACAGCGTGTATTCCGGCAGTAAGCTGGTCCAAAGCACAGTTGAGACCCCTGCAATGGGACATCCTACAACAGTGGTCCAGGAGACCGGAGGATCTAGATGTTACCTTCACGGTATCCAGGGAGGTTTTACTCCGGCTGAATTGGTGGAAAGCGAAGGAGCGCCTCACCCAAGGGCGATCTTTTCTACCACGTCATTGGGTCACCCTCACCACGGATGCCTCCAAGGTAGGCTGGGGAGCTCATCTACTCGACCTCTGCAGTCAGGGCAGCTGGTCCTTAATCGATCAAGCCCAATCATCAAACTTTCGGGAACTGAAAGCTGTGTTCCTGGCACTCAAGACCTTCGGTCCAAGATTACGGGGGAAAGCTGTGAGAATCCAGTCCGACAATGCCAACACAGTCTCATATATAAACAGACAGGGTGGCACCCGAATTCCAAGGCTACAGGACCTTTCAGACCATCTCATGCGCTGGGCCCAAAGAAACCTGGAGGATTTAGCAGCGACACATATCAAAGGAGTAGACAACTGTCTGGCAGACGATCTCAGCAGATCTCGTTGCTCCCAAGCAAACTGGTCCCTGGACAAGAGCATTTTTTCTCTCCTAGTTCAAAGATTCGGCCTACCAGATATAGACCTTATGGCGACCAGACAAAACAGGAAATTACCAGTTTTCGCCTCCCTTTACAGGCAGGACCATCCCCCCCCTGCTAGACGGAATGTCAGTGGTTTGGTCTTTCAAGATGGCTTATGTGTTTCCTCCGGTAGCCATGATTCCTCGGATCCTCCTAAAGATTCGGGTAGACAGAGCCAGGGTTTTAGCTATTCTCCCTTATTGGCCGAATCGAAGTTGGTTTTCGGAGCTGCTCAGTATGGCGATTTCAGTATGGGAGCTGCCAGTTTCCTCCCATCTTCTGGAAAACAAGAACCTGTCCAAGGATGTTCTCCTGCAGTTCAGATTGACGGCCTGGCTGCTGCAAGGATGATCTATGAATCAAGCTATGAATCTCTTTGACAGGCAATCCATGGACATAAATAGCCCCAAGCAGATAACCCCGCCTCCAGCTAATTGCAGGAACAAATGTGATAAAGTGATACTGTCCCTTTAAATCGTGGGTTGCAAATGCATAGCCCATTTCTGGTCGGCCATTTTTGATGTGGCACGCGCATGCGCGGTGGTGGAAGAAAAACGCTGTTCGGCCATCTTGGGGATGGCGCGGGGTGGTGAGGCTCCAGTGTGGCAGCAGCTGCGGGAGACTGTTACGGCCGTAGCAGTCACAGATAAGGGGGTTACACCATCCCCTGCCACAAGGGCGTGCTCTGAGCGCCCAGGACCAGGTTTAGAAGGCCAGCTTAAGTGAAATTCATGGATCCTAGCCAGAGCATGGACATCCCAGGATCTCTCCTCCGGACCGTACCCCTTCCAATCAATCAGATATTGTAGTTGACCTCTCCTACGCACTGTATACTCCTCTTGGCCCTTCTCTACCGATCACTTGATTGATTGGGTCCATTAACCCCTTCTTTACAAAATCACTCAATTACCATACAAATATAATTAATAAGTAAAACTCGTCAAAAATGAGGTTATCACATAAGAAATAGCCACAAATATATCATACAGGCAAATAATGACATATGTTCATAAAGTGCTGCATAACGTGCAAAAGGCTAATAATTAGATGAGCACGAAGAGGCCGTTTTTTTGTTCGTTCCAAAGGAACGTAGAACAGAATACAGTGCCGGGAAACCGTAGGCGAAGACGAAGAACAACAACCTACTGCCTGTCCTGCTTAGATAAATTAAATAATAGATTTTATAAATAATTTAATAGAATATATTAATAATTGAATACATTATAAAATTATATATATATTTGTCAGTTATATATACTATAGTTAGTAATAGTATATTAGTGTAGAGTGTACTGTAGACATTCAAGACATCTACTAGTGTCTAATCTAAAATAATTCAGTAATATCAATAATTCTATAATTCATTTTAGCTAGCTTAATAGTTAATTAGCTATAAATAAAATTAATTAATTACTACTAGCTTATAGTTCAGCTAATCTTATTAGTACTGGTGCTGCAGCTCTTTAGTTTGTGCTTTGTTTTAGCAACAGCAAGAGACCAAGTAAATTTCCCTGCCATCCCAGGTGACACTAAGGATAGACTCCTCCTCCGTACCTGATAGGGCAGGACTCAAAAACTTTAAAAGGGCCCTCCCCTTCTACTAACACCAGTGTTTTTTTCCTGCCCTACCAGGTAGGGGACTCGTCTACCTTTTATTATTTTTCTAGGCTCTAGGTTGAGCCGTTTCCCTGGGCTAAGCCTGATGGCGGGTGCTGCGTCGCCCAACGCTTGTCCCGGTCGCGGCGGTGTTCGCGGCTTCGGCAGCACCGTCGTCCTGACGGTGATGCCGGCACCGTCGTCCCGGCGGTGATCGGGCCGCGGTGGCGCCAGCGTCCCGGCGGTGTTCGGCTGCACCGGCGTCCTGGTGGTTTACGGTTGCCGGCACCTCCTATAGCCGGGGACGGTCTGGCTGTTCAGCGGACAGATGCCGCTGTTGCGGCTTACTGGCTTCGGCCAATATGGCGTCCGATGTCTTCCGGTTTTGGGCTTCTGCACTTCTGGTTGTGCGTTCCAAGCCTCGTTTTGGTCGAAATTTAAAATTTTGACGCCAAACTCTCTGCTGTTGCAGATTCCAGCCTAATTTCAGCTCCTTTCACTGTATATATATATATATGGAAGGTAAGTGATTTGGATGCTGTGTGTGTTCCTGCTGTTTTCTTTTGGTCAGGTGCATCTTTCATCATGTCGGCCCCTGATAATTCTGAGCCGCCCTCTGTTGAGGACAAGCCTAAGAAAGCTGTTATGAAGTCTAAACATGCCCAATGCTCTGGGTGTCACAAGGCTTTGCAGGATTCAAGGAAGAAACTCTGCTCCGCTTGCCTAAGGTCTGTAGCGGATTCTGAGCCGTCTGGGGGTAGGGAATTTTTGGTCTGGCTTAAAGAGGAGATGCAGTCTACCTTCTCTGCCTTCCGTCAGACGGTTCCTGTTCCCGTTCCTGCCTATCATCACCTTCCCGCGGTACAAGACCCTGCTCTCCTGGGGCGTCAGCCCTTGTTCTCAGACTCTGAGTTTGATTATCCTGAGGTAGAGGAAGGTTCCTCAGAGGAAGGAGAGATCCGGGAGGAAAGTTCTTTTTTTATTCCCGGTGGAGGAAATTGAGACTTTAATTTCTGCTGTGAGGTCAGCTATGCATTTGGAGGAGGCCTCCACCCAGAAAAATGACTCTTTCTTTGGTGCCAGCTTCTCCAAACAGTCTGCCTCGTTTCCTGTTCATCCTTTCTGACATTATCAAGCAGGAATGGAACCACCCGGAAAGGAGGGTTAACCCGTCCAGACGGGTTAAACGCATGTTTCCCTTTGATGAGAACTTTGCTGATTTTTGTGCTACCCCGCTTGAGGATGCCGCTTGAGGATGGCTCTCATTTTTCTGACCATATGCAAAAGAAAGCCGAAGCTGCAGTTAAGAAATCTTTCGAGGCTTCAGCTGCGACCTTTAAACCTGGAATTGCTTCTGCCTCAGTTTCCAGAGCTGTCAAAATTTGGCTCTCCCAGATCGAGGAGGATATTGCTGCCAAAACCTCCAGGGAGACTATCCTCAAGAATGTTGCTGCCGTGAGATTGGCCATGGATTTTCTCTGTGATGCCTCAATTGAAAACATCAGAATGACGGCCAGAGCTTCGGCGCTTTCGGTGGCAGCTAGAAGAGCCTTGTGGCTTAAGGCCTGGCCGGCGGATAATGCCTCTAAGAACAAGCTTCTTAATATCCCTTTTAAGGGCAAGACTTTATTTGGGGAAAAGCTGGCGTCCCTTTTGGAGAAGACCACAGGGGACAAGCATTGGATGCCTCAACGAAAGCCTCCTTCGAAAAGACGACAGTCCTTTCGGCCTTTTTTCCCGGGACAATCTAGAGGCCATAGTTCTAGATTCAACCCCTCGTCTAGAGAACAAAACTTTCGAGGCAGATTCCCTCGTGGAAGGGGGAGATTTGACAGGATCGCCTTCCCCAAAGCGTTTCAAGACCCCAAGAACGCTGCATGACGCCTCCTCCATTCCGGTGGGAGGAAGGCTCCGTTTTTTCACCGACAATTGGTTCTCACTCACCCGAGATCCCTGGGTGAGAGCCATTGTATCGCACGGCTATCAACTTCAATTCCGGACCAGACCTTCAGACCGTTTTTTGATCTCCCACCTTCCTCCAGACCAGGCAAGGCGGTCAGTCCTGTTATCCACCATTCAGCAGTTGTCAGACCTCAGAGTCCTGGTTCCTGTCCCCTGGCCAGAACTGGGCCAAGGGGTTTATTCTCCGGTTTTTCTGGTCCCCAAGAGACCGGGTGGTCTTCGCTTAATCATAGACTTGCGTTTTTTGAACAGTCACCTCCAGTTCATCAGGTTCAGGATGGAAACCGTAAGATCCACCCTCGACACCTTATGCCTCAACGACTTCATGGCTTCATTAGACCTAAAGGATGCATATTTCCATGTTCCCATCCATCCGTCCCATCAACGTTTCCTGAGAGTGGCGATTCCTCGGGGTTCAACTGTCCAGCATTTCCAGTTTCAAGCCCTTCCATTCGGATTGTCGGCGGCACCAAGAGTTTTCACAAAACTTTTGGCAGTCGTGGCGGCCCATCTCCGTGTCCAGGGAATCTCAGTCATTCCTTATCTGGACGATTGGCTTATCCATGCCCGGTTGGCGCAGATTCTTCGAGTTCATCTTTCCACGGTGGTCAACACATTACAAGATCTCGGCTGGATTCTGAACTGGGACAAATCCTGCACCGTTCCCTCTCAACATCTAGTGTTCCTGGGTCTTCGTCTGGATTCCTGCTCCGGGAAAGCTTTCCTTCCGACTGCCAGAATAGAGGGGATTCGATTCCTAGTAAGCAGGATTCGCTCTGCGCACCGCAGCTCCTTACGGTTATGTATGTCCCTGCTGGGCAAGATGGTCTCCGCAACTTATGCAGTGCCCTGGGCTCTGGCCCACATGAGAATACTTCAGGGATTTGTCCTCAACCATCTGGAAGACAACCCATTGGCTCTGGACAGGCGTGTCTGTCTTCCTCCGCAGGTCAGAGCTTCCCTCTCCTGGTGGCTCCAACGGAACGTCCTTGCCGCAGGGAGAAGATGGTCTCTTGTCTCCAAGGTACTTCTCACCACCGAAGCCAGCGTCAAGGGATGGGGAGCTACGTATCAGGACCTGTTTGTGCAGGGTCTCTGGTCTCCAGCTACGAAACTTCTTCCCTCGAACTGTCTGGAGTTACTTGCAGTAGACAAAGCTCTGCACCACTGCTCAAGCAGTGGTAGCCTATATCAACAGACAAGGGGGCACAAGAAGTCCTCGGCTTCTTCATATATCGCTCAGGATTTCCTTTTGGGCAGAGTCCCATCACATGACTCTGTCCGCCGTTCACCTCAGAGGAACTTTGAATTCTCAAGCAGATTTCCTGAGCAGAACTCCTGTGCTAAGCGGCGAGTGGGCTCTGCATCCGATGGCCTTCAATCTAATCGTCCAACGGTGCGGCTTACCCGAGATCGACCTGATGGCATCCAGAGACAATGCTCAGATTCCGGTCTTCTTTTCCCTCAGGCCTCAGGATCATCCCTTGGCAATAGATGCCTTCTCACAGGAATAGAATTTCCGTCTCGCATACGTTTTCCCTCCGTGATCCTGATAGCACCAGACTGGCCGAAGCGGGTCTGGTATTCTGACTTGATCGCTCTAGGTCTCTCTCCCCCTCTGAAGCTCCCAGCTTGGAAAGACCTTCTACATCAGGGTCCATTCCTACACCCAAACCCTGCCGTGTTCCACCTGACGGCCTGGAGATTAAACGCGGACTGCTGAGAGCTCAAGGATTTTCTTGTCATGTGGCTGAGACTCTTCTGCAGAGTAGAAAGATTTCACAGTTGGTGTTGTTCCAAGGGGATTTTGCCAACTTCCTGTTCCTCTGCCTCTGTTCTGGATTTCCTCCAGGAAGGATTCGACTGTGGACTTCAGCCTTCTACGATCCGGGTGCAGATTTCTGCCATCAGTGCTCTCCTCGGGTTCGAGCTTATATCTCTGCCTGTGATCAGACGTTTTGCCAAGGCCATCGTCAGGATACGTCCTCGTTCGGTCACCAGGATGGTTCCGTGGGACCTGAATCTCGTCCTTCGAAGACTCAAATTACCTCCTTTTGAGCCTCTTCAGTCGGTTTCTCTGTATCTATTATCGCTAAAGACAGCCTTCTTAGTAGCGATTACTTCCGCTCGTCGGATTTGTGAACTCCAGGCTTTGTCTATGAAGGAACCGTTTCTCCGTTTTTTCCCGGATAAGGTGGTTTTCTCTCTGCCGCCAGAGTTCGCACCCAAGGTTCAGTCGGCTTTCCACAAGAACCAGGAGATTGTGTTGCCTACCTTTTTTCCTGCTCCTGGCTCGGGTGAAGAAGTTCTTCACACTCTGGATCTGAAGAAATGCCTCACCATCTATTTGGAACGGACTCTACCCTTGCGTAAGTCCTCTCGTTTATTCGTGGCCTCTTCAGGGCCCAACAGGGGCATCAGTATCTCCAAGTCTTCCATCGCTAAGTGGATTGTTGCAACCATCAACTTGGCATATTCTGCAGCCGACCAACCTGCTCCTGTGGGGATCCGTGCCCACTCTACTAGGGCAGTCTCCACTTCCTGGACTGAAAGATGTTGTCTTTCGCCCGACCAGATCTGCAAGGCGGCTACTTGGCGAACTCTCCACGCTTTTGTGCAGCATTACCGTCTCGACCAGATGGCTCAGGAGGACTCTCTTTTCGGTCGGAAGGTCCTTGAGGCTGTTTTGTCTCCTTAGTTTGCCCACCCTTCTTCTTTGGTAAATCTATCCTTAGTCTCACCTGGGATGGCAGGGAAACAGGAAGTTCTACTTACCGAGAGCTTCTTTTCCCTGTCAATCCCTGGTGACACGTTTTTGTTCCCTCCCTTCTTTTCAATAAATTTTGTTGCATCAGATTGCTTTGCCTGTGTGGTCTTTGGTATTCACTGGTGTTAGTACCGTGTTTCCCCGAAAGTAAGACAGCGTCTTACTTTCTTTTTATCCCTAAAAGCCCCACTATGTCTTACTTTCGGGGTATGTCTTATATTGGGAAAAAATTGTCGAATTTAATGCTTTCCTACCTTTCCTTTCTTCTTTCAGCTTCTTTTCCTCCTCTTCGCCAGTTCTTGTCTCCTTCCGGGTCAGAGGGCACGGACAGCGGTGGGCGCGGCTTCAGTGTTGTGCGCCGGGATCTGACAAGAAACCCCGGCGCACAACAGCTGTTGCCGCGCAGATCACAAGGGAGCGGTATCGGAGGTCATTAACAGACCTCCGGCTCCCTTGAGTGATTTTAAGCCGGGTTGAACCCGGCTTAAAATCACTCAAGGGAGCCGGAGGTCTGTTAAAGACCTCCGATACCGCTCCCTTGCGAGCCTGCTCCTCCAGCGGCGGACATTACTGTCCGTCTCTGGAGGGGTGCCGGGTGCCGCAGGTTGGCACCCCCTGGAGTGTGGCGCCCTGTGCGGTCGCACACCCCAAAGGTCGGCCCTGCTCTAAGGGGCCGGCCTTAGGGGTCTGCGGCCGCACAGGGTTTAAATAAAAACATCGGGGGTTTTTTTCAACTTTATTTAACATCCTCCATGTTAAATAAAGTTAAAAAAACTTTATTTAACATCCTCCATGTTAAATAAAGTTAAAAAAACTTTATTTAACATCCTCCATGTTAAATAAAGTTTTTTTTAACTTTATTTAACATGGAGGATGTTAAATAAAGTTAAAAAAAAAACCCCGATGTTTTAATTTAAATCCTGTGCGGCCGCAGACACGTAAGGCCGGCCTTGGTGGGGACTTCCCGGCCCCTTAGAGTGGCGGACCCGGTCGCAGGTGCGGCGGGCCTAAGGGGCAGGCGCCCCTTATGCCCTGCGTTAATGCGGCCGTAGGCCGTAGGCAAATCCCCCGTGTTTCCCCGAAAGTAAGACATATGTCTTACTTTCGGGGTACGGCTTATATTAGCTGACCCCTCTGAAACTCCCGATACGTCTTACTATCGGGGGTGTCTTACTATCGGGGAAACACGGTAGGAGGGGAGGGCCCTTTTAAAGTTTTTGAGTCCTGCCCTATCAGGTACGGAGGAGGAGTCTATCCTTAGTGTCACCAGGGATTGACAGGGAAAAGAAGCTCTCGGTAAGTAGTGACGTTAACTCTTTTGCAAAGATTTTCTCATTTATTTTACATTTTATTTTAATTTTATTAAAAGTACCCTTAGTGTTTTGCTCACCTCAGTCCATCAGTGAAGTGAACTTGTTGGGCTAGTGAGTGCAGCCGCATAAGTGCTGTGTGTTTTTGTCCAGCAAGCAGTGAAGCTAACTGTTTTGCTGTGACATAGTACAACTGTACTAAGCAAAGCTTCAAGCTACTAGCTGTAGTACTAAAATAATTCTAATCTATAATATATTATATAACATAATATAATATAAATTCTAATTCATAATCTATAATATAAGTAATTCTAAATTCTAATTCATAATCTATATTCTTCTATCTATAATCCATAATATAAGTAATTCTTCTAATATTAATTATTATATAACATAATATAATAAATTCTAATTCATAATCTATAATATATATAAGTAATTCTTTCTAATTCATAATCTATAATATATATAAGTAATTCTTTCTAATTCATAATCTATATTCTATCTATAATCCATAATATAAGTAATTCTAATCTATTAATAATATAATATTATATATAACTTAACCTCACTTTAGCTTAGTGGGCTTGAGAGCGTCTGCCTAGAGTTAGACTAGAATACTAAGAAATATAGCTTTAGGTTTAGCATAGTAGTAGGACAGGCTCTTAAACCCGTGTAAATTCAAAGTCTTTAATTTTTTTATCCCCTTTTTTTTTTATAATTTTTTTTTTTTTAAGTTTTTTTAAACACTACACTACACACACAACACAAAATTTGAAATGGATCCTCCTTTTGGGACTAAGGAGGGACAAGCTCCATCTACCACCACCACCAGCACCACCACCAGCTCTCACTTATCATTTGGGGAAGCATTGCTTGAAGGATCATCAAGTAAAGGAAAGGCACCGAAAGCAGGCAGTAGTAGTGCTGCTAGGCCCACAAGCTCTATGGTTGTTTACGGAAAGCCTAAAGCACCAGAAGCACGTTAAAAGTTAAAGGGTAGCACAACTAGTACTTCTACTAGCCCAGTGAGTAAAAAGAAGTGCCTTTTGCCCCAAGCAGCATCTTCCCCATCCACAAGCAGCATGCAAGGTACCAAGCAGAGCCAAATTAGCAGCAAGACTCAGAGGGGTTTTCCCAAACCAAAGCGATCTCATTCCTTTGTAGGGAAAACCACCACCACCACCACCTCTACCGCCTCTACCACCACTAGTGCTGCGCCTACTGTTCCCACCGGTACCACCACGCCATGTCCTCCTAGTACCTCTAGCAAGCCACCAATTCCTTACAATATTTTTGTAAAGACAGTTAGAGAGAGGGCTACACATAGTGGAACTCCAGCTAGCAAGGTAGCAGATGAGCCTTAGACTGAGAGGCCAAGTGCAGAGTCTGTTCTTCCTGCTCGCACTACTACTAGTCACGACGATATCAGTTTTAGCTCCAGCCTAGCAGGAATTCCATTCGATCTGGCTAATGAAGAACTAGACTATGAGCCAGAGGAAGTAGAGGAGATGAGTGGTCAGGAATCAGATTCCTCAGGGAGCAGTGTCCAAATGAATAGTGCACAATTTTCCCCTGAGCCTCCACCTTCTCCGCTACGATCATCACCACCACCAGCAGCAGCAAAACCTACCAAATCTAGAGTTAAAGCAATTAGCAGTCCCACTATGGCCAGTACTGTTACCACCAGTCCCACCACCACTAGTTCTGCCTCTGTTCATCCACCCCGAGCAGTAGAAGCAGCACCCAAGGCACACTCCAAGGCTATGCGCGCCCCAATTTGGGAGCACTTTGAAAATGTTGAAGAAGGGCGCTATGGAAAGTGCAAACATTGTGGGAAGCTAATACGCAGAGGGAAAGTGTCTGGCCATTTTACCAGTGCTAGCATGAAGCATCACCTCAGCACTCAACACAACGCTGTGCTATTGGGGAAAGATGCAGAAGTAAAACGTAGTGCAGGCAGCATAGCTGGTGGCCGTGGTACTACAACAACACCTAGTACCATCTCCAGAGAGAGTGGAAAAACCCCCAACAGCTGCTTCTGAGCCAATAGCAGCAGCAGCAGCAGCTAGTGCTGGCAGCCAGAGACCAAGGCAGGTTGGAGTACTGCATGTCCAGCCCACCCTGGAACAATTTGTGGCATTCCAATCAAAAAGATCAATGTCCAAACAGCAGGCCAATAAAGTAACGCGACTTATTGGTCAGTTCATTGCTGTTGGAGGGGCATCCTTCTCTATGATTGAAGGGGAGCCTTTCAAACAATTGATGGCGGCTGTGGCTCCACAATATACAGTTCCGTCATGCTCCACTTTCAGCAGGAACATTGTCCTCTCATTGTATCGGTCCTGTGTTTCAACAGTGAAAGAGGAGGAAGCCCAAGGAAGCTGCTGCAGCAGGCTACCGATCATTCCTTCTCCATGCAGAAGTGATGGATGAAAAGCACACTTCCCAAAATATTCTGCATGCGATGAGGAAAATGTTTAGCCTTTGGGTGGGAGCAGAGGCAGGCACCAATGTTGAAGTTGGTTTTGTGGTAACTGACGGTGCCAGTATGGTGAAAGCGCTGTGAGATGGTCATATTGTTGGTGTGCGCTGTGCAGCCCACATCATCCATCTTGTAGTGAAGGCAGCAATGTCAGAAGGAACTAATGTAGCAGCAGTAGTTCAGGCCCCTGGGACTCAGCGTAGCTAAATGGACAGGGAGCATGTATGTGTGTGGGTTAGTGCATGCTTGGGGCATGTCTGTGTTTTGATTGGGGTATGTTAATTGAGGGGCGGGAGACCCTAGTTGATATAAGGTGCCCTATGGGACACTGCCAACAGACTTACCTGCTTGTGCTTTGGTGTATCCTGACGGCCTGGAGTATGGATGTGGAGGCGTCTCCTCGGGGCGGGCAGCCGTCTTCGCCGCCATCGTCTCCAAGTTCCGGTGGCCGCGGACGGTCAGTGGAGCATGCGGGAAGCCGCGCGGGAGAGCGTGAAGAGGACGTCGCGAGCGGTTGCGGCAGCCCCATCCGGGGTCAGGCAAGCCGCGGCGGGGGGCTGTGTCTGGTGTGCTGCTGCAGGATGCTACGCCGCTGCTGGGAACAGGACTTCAGGGACCTTCTAACAACACGGCTTCAGCTACGGCGCCGCAGGAGGTCTGCCGTTCGCTTGGCGGTGAGTTACCTTCTCATTCTGTGGGCCTCTTGGGAGCCGGGGTGGAAGGTCGCTCGGGCTCTTCTATGGGTGCTTTTCTTTCGGGTCTGCGGGTTTTTTTTGGATGCGTGGGAGCGCGGTGGGGGTGCTGGTCCGTTGGGGTCTGGGCTGGATAGTCAGGTTAGGTCCATGTGGGAGCAACCTGGAGGTGGCGCGGAGTCGTTAGGTTCAGTTTCCCTTTCTGCGCCTGCTGTGGCGGTGTCTGTTGGTGCCGGGACGTCTGGCCCGGTGGCCCCCGGGGTTCCGGGGTTCATGTGTTGGTCGGAAACTTGAAACAGGAGAAGATCAGGAAAGGGGAGTTCCTTGAGATTTTCTCCCTTCTGCCGCTGGAGGAGACTCCTCCCCCTGCGGTGGAGGAGAAGGATAAGGAAAAGGAGAAGGAAAAAGAGAAGTTTCGGTATCGGTGGATTCCAAAGACCTTTGGTAATTGGATCCGCGCTTTTTCTATCTTGGCTAGCGTGATAGGCGAAAAGTGCCCAGAAAAATGTTCGGCATTTTTGCGTATCAAGATCTCATCTGGAGTGCGTGTCGGACTTACGGGGGTCTGGGCTGGTGGCGGTACGATGAGCAGTTCCGCCAACGCTTGGTGGTCCGGCCATTTATGGGTTGGGATCAGATGGACATTGGTCTGTGGCTGGCCATTATGACTCGGCCGGCCACGCATCAGGGCAGTTTCTCGTCGTTTCTTGGGGGGGCCGGGGGGGTATCTGGTGCCACGCCCTCGCCGGCCGGTCAGCGGCAGCCGGGGTGCTGTTACCAGTTTAACGACGGGCAGTGTAAGTTTTGGGCGTCCTGTCGGTTCAAGCATGAGTGCTCCGGCTGTGGCGGAGCTCATCCCCACTCCCGCTGCTTCAAGCGGGCTAAAGGGGGCGAGCGCGCAGATGTGGGATCGAAGGGCGACGACACCAGATGGGCTGCTGACATTTTGTTGCTTGGGTTTTCGGAGGGGTTATTTTTGTGGATGCCCCTAGTTCGGTTAATTTTCGGAATTTGCGTTCTGTTGCAGAATTTACTGATGTTGTGAGGGACAAGTTGCGTAAGGAGTTGGGGCGCATGGCGGGCCCTTTTGCCGTGTAGCCTTTGGCGAATTTGCGGGTGTCCCTGCTCGGGGTGGTTCCTAAGAAGGAACCTGGTAAGTTTCATTTGATTCATCACTTATCATACCCCTGTGGTAGTTCGGTTAATGACGGCATTTCGGCTGAAATGATTAGGGTTGTTTACGCGTCTTTTGATAAAGACGGCGTTTCGCCTTCTCCCGGTTCATCCGGCTTGCCATCATTTGTTGGGTTGTCAGTTTGAGGGTTGTTTTTATGTTGATATGTGCCTCCCGATGGGTTGTTCTATATCCTGCTCCTATTTCGAATGTTTTAGCACGTTTTTGGAGTGGGTTGTTCGGGAGGAAGCGGGTTTGGCTTCTATCATGCATTATCTGAACGATTTCTTGTGTATCGGGTCAGGGGATTCAGGGAATTGTCTTCGTCTCCTGCATACTGTGCAGGCCGTGATGCGTCAGTTTGGAGTTCCTCTTGCGGCCGACAAGACGGAGGGGCCGTCCACCTGTCTGAGTTTCCTTGGAATCGAGATCGATTCTGTGGCGATGGAGTGCCGCTTGCCTGTTGCTAAGCTGGTCGACTTGAAGGGTTTTGTTGCCAGGGTGCGGGGGATGAGGAAGGTTCAGCTTTGTCAGTTACAATCGCTGTTGGGGAAGTTGAACTTCGCTTGTAACATTTTGCTGATGGGTCGGGTTTTTAGCCCGCGGCTGGCTGCGGCGACGGCAGGTGTGGTTCGGCCCCGCTATTTTATTCAGCTCACTCGTCCGCTGTGGGACGACTTGGCTGTCTGGGGGTCTTTTTTGGATGCCTACAATGGTCGGTCATATTGGCAGGCGCCCCAAGTTTCTAATTCCCAGCTGCATCTTTACACGGATGCGGCGGGGTCGGTGGGTTTCGGGGCTATCCTGGGCGTGCACTGGTGTGCTGAGGAATGGCCGGTCTCGTGGAGGGAGTCAGGGCTCACCCGGAACCTGGCGTTCCCGGAGCTTTTTCCCATTTTGGTGGCGGTGGAGGTACCGTTCGCGGACGAAGAAGGTGTCCAGTGGACCTGTGGGCCCTTGGGTTGGACGAGTGACGCAGTGGATTCGAGGTTCTGTTTCCAGGTCCACCTGGGGGAGGTGTGGTAAGGTGTGGGACAAGTGGGTAGTGTTTGAGGACGACCGTGGGGGTTTCCCGACTCACGCTGCTCGGGTTCGCAGCTTGCTTTCCCTCCTATGTCAGTGTGACTCGGCCGGGGTGTCCCCATCGGCGGCTTCTGCTCGCCTGTCGGGTCTTAGTTTTTTGTGTAAATTGATGGGAATCGCTGATTTTACTAAGGATTTCCTCGTTCGCCAGGCCTTGAAGGGATGGCGAAAGGGGGTTGTTACGAGGGATACTCGGAGGCCGGTTTCGGCTGAGTTGCTGGTTTGGTTGTGTGGGGTGTTAGGTTCTGTTTGTGTTTCAGAATTTGAAGTTCGGTTGTTCAGGGCCGCTTTTAGCTTAGCCTTTTTCGGGGCTATGCGGATAGGGGAGTTGGTTAGCCCTAGTAAGCGTGTGCCTGGGGGTATTTTGGCGGAGGATGTGGAATTGAGGCATTCGGCGCTCAAAGACGGATGTACTGGGTACGGGGTCTTGCGTTCGTTTGGGTTCCACTGCGGGCTCCCCTATTTGCCCGGTGTCATCGGTTCGCGAGTTTCTATTGGTGCGCCCGGCGGTGGGGGGTCCGCTGTTGGTGCATCAGGACAGGGAGGCTATAGGACAGGCCATGGCGTGTGCTGGTGGGGGCCCCCGCTGATTTAAGGGGTTAAACAGCGGGGTTGGTGGCGGTTTGTGTGTCCTTGCTTAACATACAAGGCCCCTGGGAATCAGCGTAGCTAAATGGACAGAGGGCATGTATGTGTGTGGGTTAGTGCATGCTTGGGGCATGTCTGTGTTTTGATTGGGGTATGTTAATTGAGGGGCGGGAGACCCTAGGTGATATAAGGTGCCCTATGGGTGATCCCGGTCACTGTCCTTTTACAGACACGGGCAACAGACTTACCTGCTTCCCACCCTCCCTCCCTATTTTATGTGTACTAACTTTCTTTCTTTTGTCACAGCTGGCGGTTTGTGTGTCCTTGCCGGTCTGGTTTTGGTAAGTGATGGAGTTTGGATGCTGGTGTAATGGAAGGCTCAATCCTCGCCTAACCTCTGGTGTTTTATTGGACGTGCCCACCGAGCTTGTGGACAGCTGGTGGTTAGCATTGGTGGTGGGACAGCGAAAGGTAGCTGTCAATTTTGTTTGGACGAGGGGGGAGGTGAGTACCTGTGGTCTGGATTGTGCAGTGTGAGAGGCCGGCAAGGACGGGGTTAATTTGGTTCCTGTGTTGGTTATGTTTGAATATGTAATGGTAATGTGTTATGTATATTTGTATATTTGTATTTATTATTTATCAGTTTTATTGTATATTCTTGTTTATTGGTTTATGGTGTTTTAGGCCAACACAGTGTTTTTATGGTTTTGTAGTAAAATTGTGCTGTGGCCCACTTTATCCAATTTCAGTCTCCGTGTCGTTACTTGGTGGTACACACTACCTACATACATGTCCCTCTGCAGAAAGATCGCTGGGCACTTTCTTCATAGTAGTTCACAAGGGGGTTAGTGGCTGCGCTCTCACGGATGTGTATGAGATATATAAAAGAAAAAAAAAAAAAACACAATAGTGCAATATGTCTCAAAGCTTATTTTTGTTTGAAATAAAGGCCAAAAAGGGCTACTCACATTTGGTAGGGGCTTCTTCAGTTAGCCCCAAAGTATACGCTTGGGCGATATAATCCTCGCCTTAAAGATTTCTTTGGCAGCACTATGTAATATGGGCTTCTTCAGTTAGCCCCAAGATGTGCATTTAGGTGATATAATCCTTGCCTTGGAATTTCTTTAGCCTCAGCCATTGAAGCAGTCTGGAGTGTCCACAGTTCCTTTTTGGTGAGCAATGATAGAGTTGCTCACTCCTCAGCGCATAGGTGGTAAAATCCCCACCAAGGATATAGTTGTGGCTGACAAGATATTTTGTCTTATAAATTAAAAAAGGTCCAGGAGCAAGATAAAAAAGTTTTTAAAAAAACTTATTTATTTTAAACTTTTGATAATAAAAAACAATAAAAACCAACAAAGGGTTAATATAAAATAATACACAAACGCGTTTCGCCTAGCACAGGCTTCCTCAGAGTGTATAGAAAAGCTCCTGATACATTGAATGTTTTTATGCAGTTTGAAATGTCTAAAATGGCGCCAAATGACGTCATCAACAGGGGGTGTGGCTTATCACAATTTTTATTTATTTATTTATTTTTTTAATAAAACAAGCATAATTGGAACATTACAGAAAGAGGTGCATATCAAAATCTATATTTAACCCTTCAGGGGTTAGGGTTTTTAAACAATATATCCAATACAATTCAGTCTTTCCTAAAATCTTCACAATATCCCCTCCTCTCCAGGGTATGGATATTTTTTTTATAGCAGTAAATTTTAGTAACTTTGGATCTTTATTATGATTTAAAAAATGTTTAGAGACGCTATGGGTGACAATTCCATTTCTAATATTGCGACAATGTTCTGATATTCTAACTTTTAGACATCTTGTCGTCATACCTACATACTGTAAGCCACAAGGGCATTCTAGTAGATAGATTACATTTTTAGAATTACAGGTAATGCATTCTTGTATTTTATATTCTTTATTTGTGATATTTGATTTAAACATTATTTGTTTTCTTGGCGTGTCAGTAGTTAATCTACATGCTAAACATGAATTGCATTTATAAAAACCTTTGTCATTATTAAAAAACATCCCTTTCGTATCCGTATGTTTGCGTGTAAAATTCTTTGTTAATAACATTTTTAAATTAGGTGCACCTCTAAAAACAATTTTTGGGTTATCTGGGAGTATTTTCCTTAAGATGTCATCCTCTTTTAGAATATTCCAATTTTTTTTAATAATTCTTTTAAAAAATGTTATTCTTATTATTAAAATCGGTTACTATGGGTAGGATAAAATTTGTATTTGTTTTATCTGGCTTTTCTTTATACTTTATTAAATCTTTTCTTTCCAGGTTTTCTATGCTAGCTATTGTGTGTTGAATTTTCTGTGCATTGTAGTTTTTTTCTAAAAATTTGTTTTTTAAAAAATCCGCTTGTGCTTTAAAAAGAGGGGTCTCTGTGCAATTCCTTCTAATTCGTAGCATTTGACTCTTGGGTATTCCTTCCAACCAAGGACCATAGTGGCAGCTAGATTGTTCAATATAAGTATTTGTGCATACTTTTTTAAAATGAGTTTTTGTTTTAATTTTATTATCCTCTATATAAATATCTAAATCTAAAAAATTAACACTGTCTTGACTAAAATTAGAGGTTAAGATTATTCCCCTATTATTGTTATTTAAAAATTTTAAGAAATCATTAAGATCTGGTATAGAGCCTCCCCAAATAAAAAACACATCGTCGATGTATCTGCTATAGGTGACCAAGTTTGCATTCCACTTGTTATTGGTCCAAATTACGTCATTTTCCCAGTCCGCCATGAACAAATTGGCGTAACTTGGTTCCCATTGCAGTACCTGTTAATTGAAGATAAAAAGAGTCATCGAACCAGAAATAATTATTTTCCAAAATTAACCTAATGGCTTCTATTAGAAAATCTATAAAAATAGGAGGAAAATTTCCATCTGATTCTCAAAGATTTTTTACTGCTTGACAGCCCAAATTATGGTTAATTATCGTGTACAAAGACTGAACGTCACATGTCACCATCATATAATTGGGATTCCACTTAAAATCCTCTAAAATTTGCAATAAATTAATTGTATCTTTTAGATAAGCTTTTGTCTTATCTAAAAATACACAGAAATAAATCACCTTTATGGAAAACTCATCACAATAAAGAATACAGAACTCATCAGCTCCTAAACAAATATCCCACTAGAGCACCTTCAATTTATGACACACCTCAACAATCACCAAAAGCTCGGAATACAATCACCCACAAACTAAGGAGTAGGTCACCACTAAGGAAGAAACTGACAATCCCCTATAGTGAAGTTTTAAAAAATAACAGATTTCATCCATTGTCCTCTGACTGTGAATCAGACTATGACGAACATTTTTTAGAGATACGCACAGACACAAAAAGGAAAAAGTGCAATACTACGCTAGAGGAAATAGAGGTGGAAGAAGAGTACAAAAAAGGAAGAATAGTCCCATCACCACAGAAATAATTATAAAAAACAAAACAGAAAAAGAACAAGGTATTTTTAATTTGACAGATAAATCTTTTAACCCCACACAAATATCCGTTTTAAGTAAAGGTCTCAAATATGCGCCCACTCGTAATTTTAATCATTTTAAAGCCTTTATTGACCTTAATAAATTTACGAGAAATGTCACATTAAAAAGATTTTATAAAATTAAAGAGGATGAAGCTTTAGGCACGACAAAAAATAGAAGTACCGGTGAAAATATCTCAAAAACAAACTTAAAAGTCAAATCAAAATTTTATCCATACCAATATAAATCTAGTGCAATACAAACCTTTGAGAGGCTGGTCCTTAAAGATTTAGAAAAAATTAAAAAGAATAAATATGATTTTAATAATTTTACTAATAAAGAAAGAAAAATACTTAAAGAATTATATGAGGACGAAGAAATCGTTATAAAGCCTGCCGATAAAGGCGGAGGTCTGGTTATTTTAAGTAAAAAACAATATGAGGACGAAGCATATAAGCAGTTAAACGATAACAATGTATATAGAAAACTGAGCCATAACCCTATTGAACAAATAAAAGACAAACTTAAGGTTTTGCTGGAAAAGGGACTATTAAATCAACTTATCTCAAAAGAAGAATTGAATTACATAAACAACACCAATCCAATAACACCAGTGATTTATTTTTTACCAAAAATCCATAAGAATGAAAAGAATCCCCCAGGACGCCCTATTGTGTCAGGCGTTAACTCTATCCTGTCCAACTTATCTGAGTATATTGATATTATCCTCCAACCAGTAGTAAAAAAAACAAAAGCTTATCTAAAAGATACAATTAATTTATTGCAAATTTTAGAGGATTTTAAGTGGAATCCCAATTATATGATGGTGACATGTGACGTTCAGTCTTTGTACACGATAATTAACCATAATTTGGGCTGTCAAGCAGTAAAAAATCTTTTAGAATCAGATGGAAATTTTCCTCCTATTTTTATAGATTTTCTAATAGAAGCCATTAGGTTAATTTTGGAAAATAATTATTTCTGGTTCGATGACTCTTTTTATCTTCAATTAACAGGTACTGCAATGGGAACCAAGTTTGCGCCCAGTTACGCCAATTTGTTCATGGCGGACTGGGAAAATGACGTAATTTGGACCAATAACAAGTGGAGTGCAAACTTGGTCACCTATAGCAGATACATCGACGATGTGTTTTTTATTTGGGGAGGCTCTATACCAGATCTTAATGATTTCTTAAAATTTTTAAATAACAATAATAGGGGAATAATCTTAACCTCTAATTTTAGTCAAGACAGTGTTAATTTTTTAGATTTAGATATTTATATAGAGGATAATAAAATTAAAACAAAAACTCATTTTAAAAAAGTATGCACAAATACTTATATTGAACAATCTAGCTGCCACTATGGTCCTTGGTTGGAAGGAATACCCAAGAGTCAAATGCTACGAATTAGAAGGAATTGCACAGAGACCCCTCTTTTTAAAGCACAAGCGGATTTTTTAAAAAACAAATTTTTAGAAAAAAACTACAATGCACAGAAAATTCAACACACAATAGCTAGCATAGAAAACCTGGAAAGAAAAGATTTAATAAAGTATAAAGAAAAGCCAGATAAAACAAATACAAATTTTATCCTACCCATAGTAACCGATTTTAATAATAAGAATAACATTTTTTAAAAGAATTATTAAAAAAAATTGGAATATTCTAAAAGAGGATGACATCTTAAGGAAAATACTCCCAGATAACCCAAAAATTGTTTTTAGAGGTGCACCTAATTTAAAAATGTTATTAACAAAGAATTTTACACGCAAACATACGGATACGAAAGGGATGTTTTTTAATAATGACAAAGGTTTTTATAAATGCAATTCATGTTTAGCATGTAGATTAACTACTGACACGCCAAGAAAACAAATAATGTTTAAATCAAATATCACAAATAAAGAATATAAAATACAAGAATGCATTACCTGTAATTCTAAAAATGTAATCTATCTACTAGAATGCCCTTGTGGCTTACAGTATGTAGGTATGACGACAAGATGTCTAAAAGTTAGAATATCAGAACATTGTCGCAATATTAGAAATGGAATTGTCACCCATAGCGTCTCTAAACATTTTTTAAATCATAATAAAGATCCAAAGTTACTAAAATTTACTGCTATAAAAAAAATATCCATACCCTGGAGAGGAGGGGATATTGTGAAGATTTTAGGAAAGACTGAATTGTATTGGATATATTGTTTAAAAACCCTAACCCCTGAAGGGTTAAATATAGATTTTGATATGCACCTCTTTCTGTAATGTTCCAATTATGCTTGTTTTATTAAAAAAATAAATAAATAAATAAAAATTGTGATAAGCCACACCCCCTGTTGATGACGTCATTTGGCGCCATTTTAGACATTTCAAACTGCATAAAAACATTCAATGTATCAGGAGCTTTTCTATACACTCTGAGGAAGCCTGTGCTAGGCGAAACGCGTTTGTGTATTATTTTATATTAACCCTTTGTTGGTTTTTATTGTTTTTTATTATCAAAAGTTTAAAATAAATAAGTTTTTTTAAAAACTTTTTTATCTTGCTCCTGGACCTTTTTTAATTTATAAGACAAAATATCTTGTCAGCCACAACTATATCCTTGGTGGGGATTTTACCACCTATGCGCTGAGGAGTGAGCAACTCTATCATTGCTCACCAAAAAGGAACTGTGGACACTCCAGACTGCTTCAATGGCTGAGGCTAAAGAAATTCCAAGGCAAGGATTATATCACCTAAATGCACATCTTGGGGCTAACTGAAGAAGCCCATATTACATAGTGCTGCCAAAGAAATCTTTAAGGCGAGGATTATATCGCCCAAGCGTATACTTTGGGGCTAACTGAAGAAGCCCCTACCAAATGTGAGTAGCCCTTTTTGGCCTTTATTTCAAACAAAAATAAGCTTTGAGACATATTGCACTATTGTGTTTTTTTTTTTTTTCTTTTATATATCTCATACACATCCGTGAGAGCGCAGCCACTAACCCCCTTGTGAACTACTCTACCTGTCTAAGCCAAGAAGAGGAAACCTTGGCAAGTGGTTCTGCTGCTACATCATCATCTATAATAACTTTGTTTTAAAAAGGACTTTTTTTTTTTTTTGTTGTTGTTGTTGTTGTTGTTGCTTTTAGCGCTTTTATCCTACCCCTTTTAAGTTTACTTTCTTCATAGTGTTAAGGCTAGCCAACTTTTGAGGGAAGAGCAAGAGAGGTCAGGTCTTCCCGTACACTGCCTACGTCAGGATGTCAGTACACGGTGGAACTCCACGTTAGACACGCTGGAGAGGATTTTGGAGCAGCAGAGGGCAATACATAATCTTGCCTCAGAGCATAATATTGGGATTACATCTCCATTGAATAGGGAGGATTGGACAGTGATCGCCCAGCTAGTGGCAGTCCTTAAACCATTCAGGAATGCCACTGAAAATTTAAACTCAAACACTGCCAGTCTGGCCAGGTAATCCCAGTGTTCGTCCATCTAGGCAGCAAGATGGATGTGTTCCTTGAAAACTGTGAGGCTGTTCAAGGTGGAACTCTACATCCTGACGTAGCAGCCATAGTCAGGAAGCTGAAGGATCTGCTAAAAGTACACCTTCGCAAACGCATGTAAGAGAGTCCCGAAATGATGCTTGCGTGCCTTTGTGATCCAAGAATGAAGGGAAAGCTAGCAATGAAATTCAATGTTCTCAGAAGCTACCGGGAGCAATTGGTCAACAAGGTGCGTGGCTGGCAGCGTAAAATGGGAATGCTGTCCGAGGAGGGAGAGGTGCAGGAGGAGGAACAGATTATGTGGTCTGCTACTCCTAGCAGCAGCATCAGCAGCAGTGCCACAAGCATCACAACACATCTGAGTGGAGCAGCTGCATTTTGGGAATAGGCACTTGGGAGTATACTCACCATCTGACAGAGCTAGCAGCAGAAAGGAGAGTAGTGCTGCTGAAATGGTCAAACTTTACCTCTGTGAAGTTCCTTCTGCACCTAATGTTGATCCTCTTAGCTACTGGGATGAAAAGAAGAGTGTGTGGCCTGCACTCTCATGGGTTGCGCAGCAGCTTCTATCATGTCCGCCAACCACTGTTCAAAGTGACGCATGGCACCTCATCTGATGGAGCAGATTGCCTTTCTTAAATTCAATCTGCCTAAATTGGGTTACCCAGCTCTTAGCTTGGAAAGTTAATTTTCTTTCTCTAATGTTCAAGGTAGTTTCTCCCCCTGGTTGTACGTGTTTGTGGTGTGGCAACGTCTGCTACCTCTGCCGGTGTAGCCAATTTACGCTAGGGCCTAGTGTCTGAGTTCTGGAAGTCCGCTCCCAAACGCCTAGGACTGACAGTTGTTTGGATGCTTTGCCCTGGGGTGAAATAAGTGAGCGGGTCGCCAATTGCCCACTCATTCGCCTTTCCCAATGCTGCTGCTGCTGGTGGTGGTGCCAGCGTCTCTTCTTTGCCAGTTCGCTTCCTGGCTAGAGTCATGCCCAAAATGTCCCTAATGGTAAGGGCAGTTCCTCCCCCCTGTCTGCGTCTGTTTGCGGTGTGGCAACGCCTGCTACCTCCACCGGAGTAGCCAGCTTACGCTAGGGCCTAGCGTCTGAGCTCTGGAAGTCCGCTCCCAAACGCCAAAGACTGACAGTGTTTAGATGCTTTGCTCTGGGGTGAAACAGGTGAGCGGGTCGCCAATTGCCCACTCATTCGCCTTTCCCAACTCTCCTGCTGCTGGTGGTGGTGCCAGTGTCTCTTCAATGCCAGTTCCCTTCCTGGCTAGTGTCATGCCCAAAATGTCCCTAATAGTAAGGGCAGTTTCTCCACCCTGGCTGCGTCTGTTTGCGGTGTGGCAACGCCTGCTACCTCCGTCGCAGTAGCCAGCTTATGCTAGGGCCTAGTGTCTGAGCTCTGGAAGTCCACTCCCAAACGCCAAGGACTGACAGTGTTTAGATGCTTTGCTCTGGGGTGAAACAGGTGAGCGGGTCGCCAATTGCCCACTCATTCGCCTTTCCCAATGATGCTGCTGCTGGTGGTGGTGCCAGCGTCTCTTCAATGCCAGTTCCCTTCCTGGCTAGTGTCATGCCCAAAATGTCCTTAACGGTAAGGGCAGTTTCTCCCCCCTGGCTGCGTCTGTTTGCGGTGTGGCAACGCCTGCTACCTCCGTCGCAGTAGCCAGCTTATGCTAGGGCCTAGTGTCTGAGCTCTGGAAGTCTGCTTCCAAACGCCAAGGACTGACAGTGTTTAGATGCTTTGCTCTGGGGTGAAACAGGTGAGCGGGTCGCCAATTGCCCACTCATTCGCCTTTCCCAATGCTGCTGCTGCTGCTGGGGGTGGTGCCAGCGTCTCTCCTTTGCCAGTTCGCTTCCTGGCTAGAGTCATGCCCAGAATGTCCCTAATGGTAAGGGTAGTTTCTTCCCCTTGGCTGCGTCTGTTTGCGGTGTGGCAACGCCTGTTACCTCCACCGGAGTAGCCAGCTTACGCTAGGGCCTTGTGTCTGAGCTCTGGAAGTCCGCTGCCAAACGTCTAGGACTGACAGTTGTTTGGATGCTTTGCCCTGGGGTGAAACAAGTGAGTGGGTCGCCAATTGCCCACTCATTCGCCTTTTCCATTTCCTTTTCCATTTCCATTTCATTTTTTTCCGTCTGATACACAACCTACCAAACATTACACACAATAACACATATAATACAATGACATAACACATAACACATATAAACAGTGACATAACACACATAACACACACACACGTACAATTCACAAATCACAAGGACCTTTCCTCCTGTTATTTGCCCTGGCCTTCACTTCTACACTCACTAGCATTAACGCTATAACTCACACTTCACCCTATAACATTTTCCATCCACATACCTGCCAACAGACCCAACTTTTTCAGGGACAGTCCTGCTTTTTTCCTGTCCCATCAAATTTAGCTAAACTAGGTATGCTAGTGCACATAGGTATAGCTGAGTAGGGTAGCACTACAACATTAAATAAATATAATAAAGTAAATAATAATAAATATAACTTTAAATTAAAATTAAATAAACACATTAAAATTTAAATTAAATTATATTTAGACGTAATAATACATCTTTAATCTTAAAAATAACCGTACATTAACCCTAAGCTATTTTTTAGTTCTTGTCCAACATTTTGCCATTCGCATACCTGCCAACACACCCAACATTTTCGTGGACAGTCCTGCTTTTTTCCAGTCCTGTCCAGTAAAAGTTGGGTTGTTGCAAAGTATGCCATTATAAATAGGTAGCAAATGTTACAAGTGGTATAAAAAAAATAAAAAAATGTAAAATAATCCCTATTCTTTTATTAAACATCTATGGATGTGTGACTGTGTATGATAAAAAGGAGTCCAAGTTCCTTGGTCTAGGTCTCAGACAAGACAACTGCTTGGAGGAACTTGGCCCTCAGTTTCGGGCAATGTGTATTGTGTACAGTAACACCTCGGTACGTGTGTGCAACTCTATTGGTGGTTTCGGCAGGGGGCTCGCCTGCCATCAATGAATGAGGTGCTTTCTGCAGTTCTACAATTCATTTGTTGATGCCAGACCAGCCCCCTTCCGGCGACCAATAGAGTCGTACACACGTACCGTCACGGCGCAAACGCATTTGCTGCTGCTGCTCCAATGTGTTCTTAACCCCGTATTAACCCCTGCTACGCAGCCGGGAGAAAACAAAGATGAAACGAGCACGAAGAATGTCCACGAATATTCGCCGGAAAAGAAGACAGGAACGGGCGAATATTCGGGGAATACGAAGGCTTTTTTTCTACGAAGACGAACACGTAGAGCCCCCTGGTGCCCAAGTCTACTAATAATTATAGCAGAGTACTGGTGTTGCATTGTTAATTTAAAGTGCAAACTACTTCAAAGTCTTCCTGTTTATACACATAACCTTACTACTCGTTTTATCACAATAAAATACTAGGTTACGGATGAACACATCCATCTAATACAGCATTGGTGACTAACTCAAAAATACTACGCAATTGAATATATCAATCTATCTGGGATAGAATTCCTGCAGAAAAAGGAAAGAATGGAGAAGGCAGTATCAGAGCTCAAAAAATCATAAAAAGTTAAATAAGTCAAAGTCTTGGATATAATGTTTTTAGTTGGTAGATCCACCGCATCTCCTCCTGGCCTCTCCTTCTGATAAAATCACCCCCCCCCTCCAGTTTCTATTGACGGCATGGATTCCCATGAAACTCAAGTCTCTAGGATTACATTGATGCCAAAGTGAGCAGACACACTATGTTTAACACATCCCTTTGTAATATTTTGCACGTGTTCACCAATTCAGACATGTAATGGTCTAATGGTGCGGCCTACATACTGTAGTCCACACTTACAACTCAACATATAAATAACATTTCTCGTATGGCATATTGTTTTTATAGAGAATTCTTTATTCTTTATGATTTGACCAGCAATTCTGGTTTGTTAAATTGTAAGCTGGTACTAGTGCATGCTAAGCATGTACCACACCTATAGAAACCTTTTCCCCAATTTAAAAAGTGTTTAATGTGTTTTAATGTTGGTGCCTACACTACATAGGCTGCTATTGATGTTTTTAGCTCCCCTAAATACTATCCATGGATCAGGTGGCAAAATTTTAGATAACGATTTGGCTTCAAACAGTAAATGCCAATGTTTAGAAACAATTCTTTTTACTAGACTTGGGCACCAGGGGGCTCTTCGTCTTCGTGCTCGTCTTCGGCAAAAAAAAATCTTCATATTCCGCGAATATTCGCCCGTTCCTGTCTTCTCTTCGGGTGAATATTCGTGGACATTCTTCGTGTTTGTTTTTTCTTTGTTTTTTTCCGGTTAAGGGGTTAATACGGGGTTAACGCGTACCGCAGCAGCTCTGGCACCAGTAGCTTAAATGTGCGCATGAGTAACTCTATTGGTCGCCAGCAGGGGGCTTCCTGCTGGCGACCAATGAGCACACTACCATATATGGCTAATATATTCTCGGGCAGAATATTATGCTAGTCAATGTATAACCAACAGAGGGCAGCATTCTGTCTGAAGCTATATTAGCCATATGTGGTAGTGTGTTCATTTTCATTTATTAATTATTTAAATAAAATATATTCCCATGATCCGCTGGTCTCCCCGCTGCAACAGTTCAATTAATTCTGTCGAACTTGCAAACTCTTTTTTTCATTTATTTTGGTTTTTTTTGTATTAACCCGTTAGACGAAAGGATCATGGGAATATATTTTATTTCAATAAATGCAAATGAGCACACTGCCACATATGGCTAATATATGTTCGGACAGAATGCTGCCCTCTATTTATACATTGAGTAGCATTGTTCCATATGCTTGAAATTCAAAGTTATTATGCTACTTAATGTATCTAACCAACGAGGGCAGCGTGCTCATTTGCATTTATTCAAATTAAATATATTCCCATGATCCTTTCGTGTAATGGTTTACTACAAAAACCCCCCCAAAATAAATAGCAAAAAAGAGTTTGCAAGTTCGACAGAAGTAATGTCCGCGAGTGAGGACATTTAACTGTTGCAGCAGGGAGACCAGCGGATCATGGGAATATATTTTATTTAAATAATTAATAAATGAAAATTAGCACACTGCCACATATGGCTAATACGGTATATCTTCGGACAGAATGCTGCCCTCTGTTGGTTATATATTGAGTAGCATAATAACTTATTATGCTACTCAATGTATCTTACCAATAGAGGGCCAGCATTGTGTCCGAAGTTATAATAAGTTATTATGCTAAGTTAAATGTCCGTACCAGCGACTTTGTTGTTCGCTGGCACGGACATTTAACTGACACAGCAGGGAGACCTATTGGTCACCTGCAGGGTCTTCCTCTGGCATCAACCAAACGGGTACTCGGGCCACGCGCTCTGAACGGGAGCGTGACGCTGCGAGTCCACCCGCAACACACTCCGGCCGGGATCGTGACAGGTATTCAGTAGAGCCGCTTGTTCTATTGGGTCTACCTCCCTGGCAGCTTTTTCAATTACTTCATGGGGGTATCCTTTTTAAGAAATCCTTTTGGACTGTTGTTTATACATTACTTCATCACTGCAATTTATTTTAATTGTAGTGAGTTGACTTTTTGGAATTCCTGATAGCCAGGTATAGTGTCCACTACTGAAAAGTACGTAACTGTTCACGTCAACATTTTTAAAGTGTGTCATTGTTTTTAAAGTGGCATCTTCTATATAAATATGAAGATCCAAAAAATCTATTTCCAAGGGGCTGTATTGCGTAGTTAAATTTATGCCCCATGTATTCCTATTCAAATAAGCTAAAAATTAAATCAGGTCAGTTTCAAGGCCATCCCATATAAAGAAAGAGATCATCTATAAAACGTTTGTAGGACACCAAGCTCTGCTCCCAGCCATGCGAAGAAAAAAACGTGTGTCCTCCCAATGGGACATGAAGAGATTTGCATAGCTATGAGCAAAGCGGGTGCCCATAGTCGTGCCCCTGCATTGCAAATAATTACATGTAATTATGTAATTACATTGAGAATAAACTGTTTCTGTGCCTCTGGAAATGTTGTATCCTTATCAAGGAAGTACTTGACTGCTGTAGTGCCCCTTCCGTGGGATATGTTTGTATACAAGGATGACACGTAATATGTAAAATGTAGATGTGCGAGGATATAGATTGTTTAAATATTGATATTTATTGTGTGTAATTATATCCTGTACCCTGGCCTTGTCTAAAAGGGATGTAAGTGATTTTTTCATATCAGTGATTGGGTGATTTTTTAAAAATTTTATATACTTCCTCATCTGTAAGTTGGTGAAGACATTCTAGAGAATATTGTTGTGTGGGGAGGATAACAACCTCCCCCTTTGTCAGCCGGTTTAATAGTTATGGTTTTATTCTCTTTTAGGCTATTTAAAGCCTTTTTTTCACTATATTTTTCACCCACATATTTACTCTTTCTACCTAACTTTTCCAGATCTTCAGTGACCCTTTGCTCAAAATTTAATATAGGTGCAGATTTACAAAATTGTGGGTAAAATTTGGACCTGTGGTGGGTGCTTCAAGAAATATTTTTGTAAAGCCAATTTCCTAGAGAATCTGTGTATGTCAATATAAGTGTTAAATGCATTGACTTTTCCAAACGTACAAGAACAGACCACGCAGATGGGGATATGGACCCCAGGGATCCTGAGGCAAATGCTGGATACCATGCAATCCTCTATAACTCATTAAAGGTATGCTCTCTGACCTGGCACATTTGGGGGCACGTACATGGAGCATACATTTTCAGACTTCTCATCCACCTTCAATGATGCGTTGGAAGATAATTATGCTGCTTACTAAAATGGCAGATATCGAAGATCGCTCTCGATGAAACAATTTAAGAATTAGAGGCATTCCTGAGGAGGTGACAGTTGAGGCCCTACATACTTACCTATGCTCCTTTTTCCTCACGCTCTTGCCAGACATCCCGGAATCTGACCTACGACTTGATCGGGCTCATCTACCATCCACAGTCCCCAGAGATGTGATTTTACGGCTCCACTATTTCTCGGCTAAAGAGGCTATCATGCAACGGGCACGTCAGCATTCCTCATTCCCCGCACCGTACACTCACCTACACATCTTTGCGGACCTTTCCTCTGTCACTCTTGCTAAACGTCGTACGTTTATTCCGATTACATTAGCCTTGAGAAAAAAAACACATTTTTTATAGATGGGGCTTTCCCACTAAGCTCCTAATCACCAAAAATGGATCTCTCCATATCACCTGCACACCTATGTCCACGAAGACATCACAACAATAGACCAAATGGAATCCATGCCTGTTTCTCGGCGTTCGCCTACAGACGAAGAAGTGGCGAGACCCAAAGACGCAACACCATTCCCGCTCACATGCGAAGACTGATTCGGTGCCGAGGCTTCGAGGCTTTCACCTGCGTCTACGTGACTCTCAGATAAGCCC
Source organism: Spea hammondii (assembly GCA_029215755.1). NCBI lineage: Eukaryota > Metazoa > Chordata > Amphibia > Anura > Pelobatidae > Spea > Spea hammondii. The sequence goes on along the minus strand of JARDYJ010000009.1, from coordinate 22,664,808 downwards.
TATGTCTTTGCTTTGCTTTGGTCTCCTTTGACCCTTTTCTGAAGTTGGTTGAAGCTCCTACCTTCGCCCAGTTGCACAGTTGAAGACATTGATTTGGAGCTCTTATTATGTTTATTGTTCATTTAAGATGTTGTGGGGGTAATATGGGGTTTTTCCACTTGTCCATTTCTACACCACATGGATTCAGGACTCATTGGTTCATATGTATCGGCCTTTTCACAGATTTTTTTTTTTTTCTTACATACACACTTGGTTCTACTAACTGTTCTATTCCCATCTATCACAACAATATATATATATATATATATATATATATATATATATATATATATATATATATATATATTGTTATTTATATATATATTCTTACATATTGCCTTACCCGCCCCATGTGGGCTTTGGGCTTTTCTATTTGTTCCACAACAGGTATACATCTGCGGTGATTATGTACTGCATACACACATGTTTGCATTTACAGACAGTCCCATATATCTGATATACCCTATGTGGGGCACTGGGATATCGCTATGTACACACTTGGTTCTACTAACTGTTCTATTCCCAGCTATAACAACAATATATATATTTTTTGGTTGTTGTTTTTGTTTTGTTACATTCTTACATATTGCCCCATGTGGGCTTTGGGCTTTTCTATTTATTCCACAGCAGGTATACATCTGCGTTGCTTATGCACTGAATACACACATGTTTGTATTTACAGACAGTCCAGTATATCTGTTCTGTTATGTACACACAATGTTTTTTGTTTTTTTTTATGGTTTTACGGAAGTGCATGTCATAAGCAACCAAGAACACGGATGTTATAAGATTGCGTTAAAATATTTTGCGTTGTTATTATACAAGCTCTTCCTCCGTGATGTGTCTTGTGCCCACTTATCATCACATGGGATTCATAAATGTGTTTGGTTACATTATTTTTGCTTTTATGGCTATTGTTGTTCTGGGTTTCTGACTGTTTTCATTGCAATATCTTCTCTGAGTCCGGGGATTTTTCTATTTCACCATATTTGTTTCGCCTGTGTGCCAGCAATTCCTAGCTACTGCTGGTTTCTTTTGTCCCCGTATACGGTCAATTATATTTCTTGAACACATCGTACTGTATAACTGTTAGAATATTCTTTGTCTTGAATATCTAAACTTCTCCAGTGATCAAACAGTAATCAAGCTTCTATGTCTTATTCATCAGGTTTACTCTATAACAAATTATCAATTCATACAGTACCGATGCTGGAACAAATGGTGATAAAAGGTACTGTAGGTTCAATATTCTTGGAGACCGTGGAAAGAGACCTTGTCTTTGTAATATGCCAATTTATACCCCTTTACATTTGGTTAGGGTATACGTAAAGGAATCCTATTGGAACAGTCATATGATACACCTGCATTCCACAGAAGACCCCCTAAGCTGCGTCACTTAATTTATACCATATGTTCCTAGCACTCAAGTTGCATTCAGGCCTAAAATGTGCAGAACAAAATAAAAGTATACAAATGATTTCGTACAATAACCATTGGTGTTGTGCATAGATTGTGTGCAATTCCCATTGATTCCCTTGTTATCCCTCCCCTTATTCCCTTTTTTTCCCTCTTTCCTCTTCTTCTTTCTTCTTCTCTCTTTTCTAATTCTCTTTCGCTTGGGTCAGTCCGGTCAGACAGTCACTGTTCTGTTGCTACTGCTATTCTACCAAGATGCAAATTACCTTCCTCTCTATTAATGCTCGGGGATTAAACACCCCACACAAACGAAGGATGCTATTTCAGGAGCTCAAAACACAAAAGGCTACGGTAGTGATGATTCAGGAAACCCACCTAGCTAAACCCCATGCACGATTATTGGCGTCTAAGTACTATCCCCTAGAATATCATGCACGGGCCGCCAACAAGACTATGGGAGTAGCTATACTTATTAGTAGACAAGTTCAATTTCAGTTGTTATCTCATACCTGTGATCCGCAGGGCCGCTACCTTATTGTTCGCGGTTGCATTGACGGTACACCTTATACTATGCTTTAATCTTTATGCCCCTAACACCGGTCAGACCACTTTTAGTGATCATGTATTCACTAAACTACACCGGTTGCGACAGGGTAGGGTGATTGTTGGAGGGGATTTTAATCTTATTTCTACTCCTTCCTTGGATTCTTCGGCACGATTGTCTTCTAAATATTTGAGGTCGGTGACAGGCCAGGGGAAGAGGTTCCAAGATTTACTGCATCACTACCCCCTTTTTGATGCATGACGAGTTTTACACCCTTTTCTTTTTACTCGAATGTTCATTCAAGCTACTCTAGAATTGGCATGCTTCTTGTAGACGGGGAGGTCCTGCAGTTGATTAAACATGCAGAGATAGGACATATATCGTGGTCAGACCACGATCCTGTGTGGATTTCCCTGGTCAATGGTCCCACCGCGTCACCGTCAGCCCGGTGAGATCCGAAAGAGATCGCTGACACGTTCACTAAATATTAGGCCTCTTTATATAACCTTCGACTACAGACAGACTTACCGCAACCACGCACAGCGGAGATTGCTGAATTTCTTTCTTCCCTTTCAATCCCTCGGCTTCCAGTAGATCAGTGGGAGGCTTTGGTGGCACCACCATCGCCGGATGAAGCAAAGCATACTATTGCTAGTCTAAAGTTACACAAAGCCCCGGGTCCAGATGGCTTTTCCAATCTCTACTATCAAAAGTTTAAATCTATTTTGGCTCCCCGCTTAAGTGCTCTTTTTTCCTGTTTTTTGGATTCTACACCCCTCCCTAGGGAAATGTCAGAGGCCTAGGGGTGTAAATTATAGACCTATCTCCCTGTTGAACACAGACATTAAACTCTACTCCAAATTACTCGCTAACCATCTGAACACCATGCTTCCTGCTTTCATCCGAAATGATCAAGTGGGTTTTATCCGCCAACCGCCAGATAACACGAGGCGCATCATTAATAAAACTCACCTCGCAAGGTGACAATAAACCATGTGTGATGCTTTCTTTGGATGCGGCGAAAGCATTCGACCGCCTTCATTGGTGAGCTGAAGTTACTTTTGTTTCTTGTAGTTGTTACATGTTAAATGCATTGAGATTACATGTGGGGGCAAACTTTAATCCCTTATTTAATAATTTAATTTCATTTTGCTGAGATAAATTAAAAATCCCTACCGGTTCAACGGCCTCCCTCTCTTTTCGCCTCCTATTCTGGACCCTATGCTCTCCTCTACATCCCCTTCGTCGGAGTTCCTGCCCCTTTTGTGTTGGTCGGGGTGGAGTTCCACATTCGCGAGCCTAAAAAAGTAGATTGTGCTTCTTCATTGTAATTTACCGATGCTTCAAATCGATTCTTAAGGGGGATATGATTAGGATTGTTATCCCTCAAATTCCTTCTTCCAGACAGGGAACTAATGAAACTATTGTGCTGTGGAACAGCATTAAAACTCCTTCCTCCGAAAGAGGAGGAGTCTTTAACTCTCCCTTGTTGGGAGTTAGCTTCTACAGTCCTCTCCTGCCAGTTGGTGTGGTTTTTTCTATTATAATTATCACGATCCCTGAAACTGGAGTAGTTGTGATTTCTATTGCCATTGGAGGTTCTAGATGTGTGGCCCACTGGACGCTGGAATCTACCTCCATTTACTGTTTCTGTTTCCCACCTCCATATGCATTAGGTTTCTTAAAATGTCTAACCTCTTTCATATCATAGTCCCTTTTGTCTCGGATATATTTCTTTTGTTTTATAGCTTTAATATCCATTTCTATCCTCATAAGACACTAGTCTTATGTTTTCCGTGATAAATCATCAAAATCCTCTGTCTGTGATTTTGGAGATATCGCCATCCAAACCGCCATCCAAAACGTTTGCACAATATGATGTTAATTAATTCAAATGTGCATCTCTCTAGTGCTTTATTCCAGGATGTTAGAAAATCAACATCATCCCTATCAAACGTAGGGGTTTTAAAAAGACGTAGCCCCTTCGGTGTGATTTGTTCTAATCTATTTTTCTAATCTAGCCACTTCCCACTTGATTTTGAGTTCCTTAGTCAGAATATTTTCTAGATTCTTAAAAACCTCCTCTAAATTATCTGACAAGGTTAGACTCAATGGCGCTTCCTCCACAAAGTTAAACTGCAAACAGTTCCTATAATTAAAAATAGACATATTGATAGCTGCTGACACTCAAGTGGACAAATACAAAGTGGAAAGAAAAGAGTGATATTCAGCGCTTAAAATAAAAATGCCAGATATCTGGTGTAATGTAATGTACTTAAACAAGTATAATACCTTGGTGCTGCAGAACCAACACACTGACCACAAGTATGTAAAAGATAATACATAAAACAAAGAAATAAAGTGCTGCACAAGATTTACAGACGACACCACAATATGTGCGGAAATTAAATAATACTTAAATTAATTAATTGGATTCTTCAATAGGTTCCTCTGTTGAGAAGCCCATAGAGCCCCTTCTGGGGAATGGAGTTTCTGCTTTGTACCGGTGTAACAGAGAAGACCGGAGGAGAAAGAGTTAAAAAAAGTAGTAGCTTTAATATAAATTAAAAAAAGTAGTATCTTACATATAAGAATACTTTAACGCTCCTGTGGAAAGGCCTGGAGTAATGCTGCGTTATAGCAGTAACAGCTTGGTTCTCCCAAGATTCCTCTGTGTTCACTTTCTCAATGGGCTTATTCAGCACAACGCGTTTTACCAATCGGCTTCCCTGAGGAAGTCTCTCCACCTCCAGTCTTCCTATTTATAGAGCCATTAACCTGATCGATTGGGTCCATTAACCTTCTTTACAAAATCACTCAATTACCATACAAATATAATTAATAGATAAAACACGTAAAAATACGTAAAAATTACTAGTGTGCTAAATGAGGTTATCATCACATAAGAAATAGCCACAAATATATCATACAGGCCTTTTGATACAAATAATGACATATGTTTAGAAAGTGCTGCATAACGTGCAAAAGGAGTACTGGACCGAACCATGTAGGGACCAATGTATTTGGGACCCAGAGTCTTGGAATTCTTATCTTACCTTATCACCAGGCTGAAGACATGGAACTGGAGAGTGATGAAGATCAGCTGCCCTCTGTTGTTTCCGTTTGGCAGCAGGGGGAATTTTTGAGTTGTTTGTCTGGAAGGGACTGCCAGGCTTGGATGAACCCAGACTTTTTAGAATGTGGGACATTGTGACGAGTGCAGACCGAACAAGCCTGTATGAAGTCTTTGATGTCCCTGTGCATGCTGGGCCACCAATAAGTCAGTTGCAAGAGGAACAGGGTGTTGCGGATACCTCGATGTCCAGCCACGGGAGAAGCGTGGAGTCAGGTTATGTCGGTGTTGATGGTTCCAATGATGAGATCTCTGTGAATGATAGGTTCGTTTGTGGTTCCCACATCGGAGTCCTCGAATTGCCGGGAGAGGGCATCTGCTTTTACGTTCTTTGACCCAGGTCGATACGTGATTCTGTATTTAAAGCAGGTGAAGAATAATGCCCACTGAGCTTGTCATGGGTTAAGGCGTTTGGCGTTCTCGAGGTATGTGAGGTTCTTATGGTCAGTGTAGACCACAATAGGAGTTTCGGAACTCTTCGAATTTGATGGCTACCAACTCTCTGTTGCCAATATCGTAATTACGCAAATGACGCAAATACGGCTTTGAGACGGTGGAAAGCTATCAGGGCTTCCGGTGACCATTTCCAGGGGTCTGAGCCTTTATTAGTTAGGGCGGTGATGGGCGCAACGATTTGGGAGAAATTCCTGACGAATCGATGGTAGTAGTTGGCGAAACCAATGAAGCGCTGGATTCCCTTAAGAGGCCATTGAGTCACAGCGGCCAGCTTATCGGGGTCCATCTTAAGATGACCTTCAGAAATGACATAGCCCAAAAAGGTGGTGCATGATCGTTTGAATTCACATGTCTCTGCCTTGGCGAATAAGTTGTTCTCCCTGAGCCGCTGGAGTACAGATCAGACATGTGAGCAGAGTCTTGGAATAAATCAAGATGTCGTCGAGAAAGACTATTACATGAGAGAGCAGCATATCACGAAAGATGTCATTAACAAAGCAGGTGCATTACATAGCCCGAATGGTATCACGAGGTATTCATAGTGACCATACCGGGTATTAAGTGCAGTCATCCATTCGCCTCCCTTAAATTGTAGGCCCCCACGGAGATCTAGTTTGGTGAATATGGTAGCTTCCTTGAGTTGGTCGTACAATTCAGAGATCAGGGGTATAGGATATTTATACTTTAAGGTGATGCTATTCAACCCCCTGTAATCGATGCACAGACGGAGCGAGCCATCTTTCTTCTTAACAAAGAAACATCCTGTGAGCTAGATGACCGAATGAACCCCTTCTGGAGATTCTCCTCAATGTTTCATGTTTCACTCTGGTTCAGACAAGGGATAAGACAAAGTTCTTCCAGGGGTAGGTGAAGTACCAGGAAAAAGTTGGTTCTCAGCCCTTTGTTTATAAAACATGTCTAGAAACTCATGATACTGTGGGGGAACGAGTAAGCGAGGATCTTCCACAGGGGATTTGATTACTGCGTGAACAGTACGATAGTTCTGGAGGCAGGAGAATTGGCAAGAGGTGCTCCGTGCAGAAATCTGTCTTGCTTTCCAATCAATGGTAGGGTTATGGAGAGACAGCCAGGGTAGTCCTAAAATCAACGGTATGTGAGGACTGTGAAGAACGTTGTGAGTAAGGACTAAACATGAAGAACTCCTATCTTGGCCCAGGTGGAGTCAATAAAGTTTCCGGCAGCACCCGAAACTATAAAAGCTTGTGTGGCCACTTGGTGACCTGTCCACTGGAGAGTAGCAGGAACTAAAATTGTATTTTGAACGGGAGGTGCGATATGAAAAATCCTCAGTGGACCACCTCTGAATTCAACTAAGCTTTGGCATTTCCCTGCTTCTGGGGGCAGGAGATAACTCTGTGACCTTTCTGACCACAGTATAGGCAAAGTCCCAGGACCCTGCAGCGTCTTTTCTCCTCCTCGGACAGATGCAGAATGGGGGTCAATCTCCATGGGTACCTCTGCAGAAGCGACAGCGTTATCAGGAAAAGGAGGTGTATATACAGAGGGCCGAAAAGGACGAGGTTTCCTCTCTCTATCTCTCTCTTGCTTATGTTCTTGTCCTCGGGCATCCAATTTGAGACAGAGGGCAATGAGATCTTCTAAGATCAGATGTCCAATAAAGGAGAGTTCTGCTCCAATAGTGGTGAGGCCCAAGCCAGAGCCTCCCCTCTTAATAGGTTGATGATGAAGGTAACCTTGGTGGCAAAAGAGGAGAAGGTTTGACACTTAGGCCACCGAGCCCCGCAATGTCCGAATAACTTTACCCGTCATTCTCTGAGGGTATCCTGTCCAAATCTAAAGTGGAGTTCCACCACGTACTAACACCTTATCGTAGACAGTGTACGCTGCAGAAAGCAGTGTTAAGGCTTTTGAGGGAAGAGGAAGACTCAAAAGTTGGCTAGCCTTAACACTGCTTTCTGCAGCGTGACAGAACTACTGCTGCTAAATTACCGTATTTGCTCGATTATAAGACAAGGTTTTTTTCAGAGCATAGTCTCTGACTATGAGACTAAGATCCAGATCCCCCGCAGCGCTGCAGGGGACCTGGATCCTCCTGTCTTATGCCCCCCCATTTAGCCCCCCAAAAAACTTACCGGTGCTTCTGACTCCCCGGTCATGTAGCTGGGGCAGCGTGTAGACGTCTACGCAATTCGTGTAAACAACTTCCGCTTCAGCCGGAAGGAGGTGCAGTTAGCAGCGGGGGTTGTCTGTATTGTGCAGGTATACAATAATAATATATGAAACGTAGCTTACCAGCACCCAGATAACACACATTCGATTTGCCATCTTTGTCCCCAAATAGCCCAGCACAAGTCAACTTTGTCCCGAAACAGTCCAGGCTTTGCCATATTTGTCCCTTATACACCCTGCCTGTGCCATTTTGGTCCCCAAGGCTCAAATCTTCTTCAGGAGAATTTAGTAGATAAAGTTCTGGTCTTATAAAGGCGGTTTCTGAATTCAAAAAAAGCAGCACAGGCATTGGACGAGACCCTCATCATGACGTCACAGGAGCGAGCTGATTGGACAGACGAGGATCACTCAATCTGTCTCCTCCTCCTGTTTGAAAATGTCGCATTTGAGCCGCGAAAACGAAGACGATCACGAAATATCGTTTCATGCGTCTTCGTCTAGACTATAATCTATTCTACGTTTCTTCGGAAAGAAAACGAAAACGCACAAAACCTATAGGGTTTTGTTCCCGCTCGGAGAAAAAAATCCGATGCTGTGCTCCAGGCTGGCAAAATCTCCGGAAATGCCGGACCTAAAGGAAAAATCTTTTTTGCCCCATGTGGGAAAGCGCACGGGCAACCACCTTAGCCATAAGGTTTTTGGGTTTTTTTGTTTTTTTTTTTAATTTTAAATATATTCTTTATTAAATTTTATAGAAAAAAACAATACAGTAAAAAAAAACAAAAAAACATATATTACATATAATAAAAATTCCTCATACTTGGGTATTTACGGGGAATAACCCCAAATATATAATATAGCATGTAAAAAGTATATAAAGCTCTTAATCATACGGTGTTTCCAACTTTGACTTTACTACCATAACCCATGAGTTAAAGAAACATATAACAAATTGTGTTGATGGAAAAAACAAGAAATAAGTAAATAGATACAGTCTTACTCGTTGGTCATTAAAGATTTTCTTTTTTCTAATTCCATTTTGAATTGGAATAATAATTGTCCATTCAAAATCCCCATTCTGTTCCACTCTCTAGCGATAATTTTTTTACTGCCACACAGCTGTAGATTGCAAGGGCCATTTTCGGTTGGGACATTGTGGGCCAAGATAAGTGTAATAAAACTGATATAGGGGTGCTAGGAATACTAATGTTAGCGACAGTCTTCAAGTATTTTATAACTCTATCACAAAATTTTATCAATTTTTTACATCCCCACCAAATATGTAGGTATGAACCACAAGATTCCTCACAACGCCAACAAATATTATTTGTGATGGGAAACATCCGAGCTAAAGTGGTAGGTACGTAATAGCATCTATTAATAAGTTTTTAATGTGCTTCAACAAGAGCTAGATCGTGGACACATTAAGTAAGTTTAATAAATGATGAGTGCCATTCTTCTAATGATATCAAAGTATTCAAGTCCTTCTACCACTTCAAAATATTAACATTTGATGTTGATGGGGAGTCTTTTAAAGTAATACATTTGACACATTTAGCATATGTCTTTTTAACATCAGGTTTTTGAAATATTTTAGCAATTTCATCTTTTAGTTCTCCCCCAGAGAAATCCAGATGGTTTTTTTAGACAATTTTTTATCCTAAAATATTTAAAAATATTTCTGTTAGAAAGGTTATATTGGTGATTTAAAGTTATAAAGGGCATGATCTTCTCCTCTATTAATAAATCATCTAAGAAAATAATCCCAGCTTGTTCCCACTCTGTAAGTGTAATATCTTCAATAACAGATTCAAGTATATGTATTTTCAAAGATTTAATTAATTTGTCCTTTAGCCCAATCTTATTCCTTATTACATAACATGCTGGAATTATTTTAGTTAGAATCATGTTTTCCTCTTTAGTAGTCTTATTTGTTTCAAAAGATTTAATCTGCCATATAATGGAATTCAAATTCTTCCTCCCGCAAGCCTCAGATTCAATTTTAAACCATCCTTGTTCTAAATAACTATCTGATTGGGTCTTAGCTATATGTAGCAGTAGGCTAGCCTCATAATGTTGTTTACTCAGGGGAAAACATGTCTGGTTCTTGGTCTGGTACCTTTCCAAACAAAATTTTGGAAGTTTGGAGTATTGCTAGCCAAGTAGGGGTTAATAGTCAGTGGTATTAATAAAATCAGCAACCAGTTTAATTTATAATAATTATGCCAGTTTAATTTATAATTGGAGACATAGCTGTATTTATTAACTTCTTGCATTAAAGCTTCCATGGAGACTAGTGGATTTGTCGAAGTATTTTTTAAGGTTCTTTCTAGTTCAATTTGATTATTAGATTCACGGATATCTCCTATTTGTTTAGTATATTCATTTGACAAATTTGCTTTAAAGAGGAAAGTTTGTAAAGAGAGATATATAGATCCGACCTGGTTTTATCTTGTTTAGCTTTATTTGTTTTTTTTATTTTAATAAAATATCCTCTGATAACAGCTTTATAAGTATTCCATCTATTTGACAAAGTTATGTCTCCTGGCTTAATTTCTAAGAAAAGGAATTTTGTCATCCTAGAAATGTATTCTATATTATCTTTAGAATACAGTAGATAAACGTCTAAACGCCAGGAGACTTTACTAGGTCTGGCAAATTTGTCTTTCAGTTCTAAAATCAGCAGACTATGGTCAGACCAAATGTTATCTTTAATAGAAATATGTTTAGTTAGTGTGATCAGAGATTGTTCTCCAAAGATCAGATCTATTCTCGAATAAGTTTGGTGAACTGCCATAAGGTTTTAATTAGCGACATGCACTTTCGTGTCCTGAATTTAAGGTCCAAGGGCTAGATTTTTTCATGTTTTCAGCCAAATACTGTGTCCAGACCGGTGTAGATGTCCCATGCAACGTGATGGTCCAGAGTACAAGTATAAAGGGGGGGGCACACAAGGAGCGGAGAGGAACGAAAAAGGAACGAGGTGTGAGGGGGAGAGGGAGGAGGGAAGAGAAAAAGAATACAGAGCATAGGGGAGAGGAAGAGAAAAAAAAAGGGGAGAGAGAGAGGGGGTGGGGTGGGATAAGGGGGGGGATGAAGGAGGAAGGAAGCAGAAAAAGAGGGGAGGAAACGCAGCAGAGCAAACAGCACAGTCGGTGATTGCAGCCCGGGTGACTAGTCTAATAAAGGGCGGATGTGGGGGCCCGAGACAAACTCCAACCGGTACCTCAAACATCTGTATCTGCTCCACCGAAGAACCCATTCCCTAAAAGTAGGCGGGACCAATGCCTTTGCAGCCGACATGAGATGTCGGACAACCGACCTGAGAAACCATCTCTCCGAGTAGGGCATGTGATGGAGAGGGAAGAACTCCGGGTTGAATGGTATTTCCCTATCGGTAAAGTGCCGGAGCTGTGAATGGATAGAGTCCCAGAACGGGACAATGCAAGGGCTTTGCCACCACAAATGGAGGAAGGACTGGGGCAGCATCACATCGCCAACAGCCCGCAGGCACGCCCGGGAGGTAGGCAGAGGATAGAGCGGGGGGGGGGGGTGGGCGATACCAACGGGACAATAATTTATAAGTCATTTCATGATCCCTATTGCTCCTCGAGCAGCCATAAGCAAGGGCACACACCTTAGTCCATTGTTCCTGTGAAAGTAATCTGTAGCTCAGACTCCCAACGCCCCATAAATGTCGGCCATATAACCTAGAGATGCCATGTGAAGGAAGCGCGGAGAATACACAAAGGTCTTCGAAGGGCGTAAGATCACGCAACAGGTTATGAGTCTGGGGCAAAGAACGATAGAAGCTACGTAGTTGTGCATATTTGAATGAGTCCGAGAAGGAGGGAGGCGAGCAAGATGCCAGCTCCGGAGAGAGGCCTAAGGCCAGATAAGCGCAGATACCCGGAAAAAAAGATCGACACCAATCCCAGGGGGGAAGTCAGGGTTATCCCATACCGGCGTCAGGGGGGAGGGGATAGAAGAGAGCTGTGTCGTCCGAACAACCCGATGCTAGACATCCAGCGTGGCCCGGACAAAAGGGTGGGGCAGAGCGAGAGCAGGCGCTGTGTTGGCCGAGAGCCAGGGCAGAACCTTCATAGGAAGGCCCAGCAAGGAAGCCTCGATTGCTACGCAGTGCTTACCGATAGTGCTATGGGACCACTTCAGTACTCGTAGGAGATGGCAGGCCCTATTAAAAGTGTGGGGGCAGGGCAGGGCGCCCCTGAGCCCGAGGGGTCCGACCCGCCCAGATAAATCGCAGAAAAGCAGATCGTAGTGAAGCGAAAAAGGAGGGGGGAACAGGGATAGGGAGGGTCTGGAACAGATACAAAATGCGAGGCATAACATTCATCTTGATAGTGTTTACGCGACCCAACCAAGAGGTCACTAACTTCCTCCACGCCAACAGGTCCGCCCGGATGGTGGCCAACAGTGGCAGAAGGTTGAACTGAAAAAGCTGAGAGCGATCAGGGGACAACCATATCCCCAAATATTTGAGTTTGGGGCCACACCAAGCGAAAGGGAAAGAAGGCCGCATGGAGGAGACAACAGCCTGGGGCAAGTTCACATTAAGGATTTCCGATTCGGAAAGATTAATCTTGAAGTTGGTCAGAGCACCATACACCGAGAATTCCCGCAAGATATTGGGATGGGAAACATGAGGACGGGTGACAACAAACAGGAGGTCATCAGCATAGCCCAGTATCTTATGATGAGAGCCCCCCACCTGGAGACCACAGATATCAGGATTCCGCCAGATCGCCAGGAGAGTACAAACAGTAGCGGGGAGAGCGGGCAACCCTGCCTAGTTCCGTTGCGGATGGCGAAAGAGTCAGAGAAGAAACCGTTAGTCCAGACACGAGCCACAGGTGCGGAGTACAAAGCCTTAATCCAGGCAAGGAGGGAAGGTAGAGAGGGGGGATAAAGTGGATGGGGAGGAAAGGGGGAGAAAAATGAGACACAAACTACGCCTGACGGGTACTATGGACCCGACAACACCAGGGCGTCACAGTGTAAAGGGAGAGACAGCCCACCGAGTATAGCATAGGAAACACAAAATCACACTGAAATACACAGATAGATAGCGATAGAACAATAGTATAGGCGACATGTGAGTGCGCGTCAGTAGCAGCAAATGGAAAATACCATATAACAGAAAGAGAGCTCGGACACCGCCAGTGAACGATGGAAACGTACCACATGGATCATATACGCGTATAGCATAGGCAACGCATAATCACAGTGAAATGCACAGAGAGATAGCGGTATACAAATGTGAAAATAATTTTTTTTTTTTTTTTTAAATAAATTTTTTTTTAAAAAAAACCTGGGAACACAAGGCATAAATAAGATAAAGGGAGCTCATAGACCACCAGTAAATGATGGAAACGTATCACATAAGATCATATAGGCTGAAAAAAGACATGCGTATATCAAGTTCAGAATTCCCTATATCTGCTGATTTGTTGCTGTTGACATTAGTTTTATGTTGGTTGTTATTTGGAGTAGTGAAGGTATGATTTAAAGCAGGTTTGGAGAATTTGAAAAAATATATATATTTTTTGGCAAAAAAGTAAGGTCCGCAGTCTAGATTTTTTCATGTTTTTAGCCAAATACTGGATTGCCTGTAGCTTCCATATACTGCTTCCCGCAACATTACTTTTATGTTGATTGTTATTTGGGGTGCTGAAGGTATGATTTAAAGCAGGTTTGGAGAATTTGAAAAAGTATATATTTTTTGGCAAAAAAAATACGGTCCGCGGTCTAGATTTTTTCATGTTTTCAGCCAAATACTGTATTGCATGTAGCTGCCATATACTGCTTCCCACAGTATTACTTTTATGTTTGTTGTTTTTTGGGGTGCTGGAGGTATGATTTAAAGCAGGTTTGGAGAATTTGAAAAAAATATATATTTTTTGGTAAAAAAGCAAGGTCCGCGGTTTAGAGCCAAATACGGTATTGCATGTAGCTTCCATATACTGCTTCCCACAACATTACTTTTAGGGTAAATCAGTTTTTCTTTATTTTTCAATTGTAGTTTTCAGAAAACGATACAGAAGGAAAAATAAGGGGGGGGGGAATCATGGTAACAACACAAGGCGCCAACGGAAAAAAAAAGTAAAGGGCACCGGATTATTGCGGTAACAAAGTGAGAAATCTCATGACAGTAGTGCAAACGTGTATTTAACAGCCACATACGAGCTACATAGTGAGACACAGCAAAGTATACAACACCCTCGGATAAATTCGCTGCAAGCCCAGGCGGAGAGAGGAGGGAGAGCAACACGCCCAGAGTAGTGGGGGCTCCCCCCACTACTCTGGGCGTGTTGCTCTCCCTCCTCTCTCCGCCTGGGCTTGCAGCGAATTTATCCGAGGGTGTTGTATACTTTGCTGTGTCTCACATGATAGCAGCCCGGGGAGCGAACAGGGAGACACCAGGTAGCAGCGTGACAAGTAAATGAGAGTCATCATGACTGGTATTGGTGAGTATAGGAAGTCATGTGCGGGCTGCATAGCAAGACATGTTTGAGGGAGGAGGGGAGGCAGACTGGAGGGGAAAATACAGGAGGTTGACGGACAACAGAGAAACAAGAGGGGAGTGAGAGAAGGAAGGGGGGGGAGTGGGGAGAGATGGTTAAAGGACAGCATACAGCAAAAGAGAGAAAGAAGGGAAGAAAACCCAGTGGCCATCCGCCCAAACTAGGGGGGTGGAGAACCGCCCAGGTGGGTAGTCCAGTAGAGGACGACCATCAGGCCCCGACACAAATTCCAGCCAGTGGAACCAAGTGGACCTGTATCACTCGAGAGACTCATCGGTCAGGAGGTGCAATTCGTCAAAAACGCGAATCTGTTCCACCCGGAGAACTCATTCTTTAACGGTGGGAGGGGCAGGGCTGCCCCAGCGCAGGGGAATTAGCGCCTTGGCCGCCGACAAGAGGTGACGAATGACCGATCTCTTGAACCAGCGCACAGGATAAGGCATATGATGGAGGAGGAAGAACTCCGGTGTAAAAGGAATGGCCTGATCAATGAAGCGCTGCATGTGAGGCCCAGAAAGGAGCGAGCCGAGGGCAGTGCCACCAAAGGTGAAGAATAACAATTTATACGCCATTTCCCGATCCCTATTACTCCTAGAGCAACAGTGAGTAACAACACAAATCTTCTCCCATTGCACTGCGGAAAGGGTGACCTGCAGCTCAGATTCCCAACAGTAGCATGAGCATGAGGACAGTACGGCCAAGGGCTTAAGACCCTCAGAGGACAGAATGAACCGATCCTCGATCCCGCACCAGCAGGGGAAGCCGGGAAGAGGTCGCGGCCCACCCCAGGAGGAAAATCAGGATTGTCCCTGACCGGGGATAGAAGAAAGTTGCGTCTTCCGAAGGACCTGCAACCAAGTCATATAAGTGGCTCGGATAAAAGGGTGAGATAGAGTGAGCCGTGCGAGCTGTCGGAATCGACAGCCAAAGTAAGACCTTCATGGGGAGGTCCAGCAAGACCGCCTCAATGCCCACCCATTGCTTATGGGGCGGACTATGCGCCCACTCCAAAACACGCAGCAAATGACACGCCCTATAGTAAGAGCGGGGGCAGGGTAAAGCAAGACCACCCTTTGACTTGGGGAGTATCAGCGTAGTGAATCGGATGCGAGGAGCACGAGTACCCCACACAAATCGCAATAAAGTTGACCGAAGCGAGTCAAAAAAGGAGGGACAAGATGGGGAGAGTCTGGAACAAATAAAGAACACGAGGCATAATATTCATCTTGATCGTATTGATGCGACCGACCCAGGAGAGTGTCAGCTTCCTCCATGACCAGATCAGCCTGGAGAGCGGCCAGCAGGAGCGCAAAATTATAATGATAAAGTTGGTAGAAGTCAGGAGGTATCGGATTTTGGGGCTACGCCAAGCAAAGGGAAAAGAGACCTGTAGCGGGAGGGCAGCTGCTTGGGACAAATTCATGTTCAGAATCTCCGACTTTGAGGAATTGATTTTAAAATTTTCCCGACACCGAACGGGGAAAGCTCCTTCAGGATATTCGGAAGAGAAATCTCTGGGCGAGTAACAGCGAACAAGAGGTCGTCTGCGTAGCCCAGGATTTTATGGTGCGTAGAACCCACTTGAAGTCCGCAGATGTCAGGGTTCATCCTGACGGCCTGAAGGAGAGGCTCCAAGGTGAGCACCAAGAGCAGCGGGGACAAGGAACAACCCTGACGAGTCCCATTCCGTATAGGGAAAGGGTCGGAATATGAGCCGTTGATCCGGACACGGGCTGTGGGCGTAGAGTATAAAGATCCGATCCAGGTGAGTAAACCCGGGCCAAATCCCATGCGAGTCAGAGTGGAAAGCATAAAGGCCCAGTCCAAAAGCCTTTTCGGCGTCAGTAGAGAGGAGCACTGTCGGGACGGACGTGTGTTTCGCGAAATGCATGAGTGAAAGGGCTCTAATAGTGCTGTCCCTGGCTTCCCGACCCGGAAGGAAGCCTGTCTGGTCAGGGTGCACAAGGAAGGGCAGCCTTGTTCGCCAAGATAGCGAAGGGCAACCTTGTTCGCCAAGATAGCAAGTATCTTGGCGAACAACTTCAGATCAGTGTTCAGCAAGGATATGGGGCGGTAGCTACCGCAGTGCTCGAGGTCCTTGCCCTCCTTAGGAATCCGTGTGATGGAGGCCGACAAAGTATGGGAATGGATACATCCGCCCCCTAAGATAGAATTGAAGGCATCTACGAAGAGGGGGGCCAGAAGATCCCGGAACACAGAATAATAACGTTCCGGGATCGGAACGGGCCGGGGCACTTTCCGGAAGGGGAGGACTTCAGGGCCAACAGAAATTCCGACAAAGTGACTGGAGAATCAAGGAGAGCCACCTCATGTGCCGTGACAGATATGCCTCGATATTGGCAGCCTTATCGGGGGGGGGAGGGGCCGAGCGGGCCCGGGTGGAGGTTGTACAGCGCTTCATAATAGTCCTTAAAGCAACGGGAAACATCAGAATCCATTAAGATCCATTAAGAATGGAGGCTAATTCACCTCGAAGAGTCAGGAGGAGCTGCAGGTCACCCCCGATAAAGAAGCCTGTTCTGCCGCAGCTATCTGGGTATAAAGCCGGTCCACCTGCTCAGCCTGAAGCCGTTTATGCTTGGAGCAAACACTATTAAAGTGGCCCCTAACCACACATTTGTGAGCCTCCCAGACCGTTAACACCGGAGTCTCAGAGTCAGATTTTCATCAAAATAACATCGGAGGACCTGGGACGCCTCCGCACAGGACAGCTCATCAGACAACAAGGACTCATTAAGTCGCCAGGATCCCCTCAAGGGGCGAGGTAATGGGGAGGCAAGGGAGACAGACACGGGAGCGTGGTCAGACCAGGTGGCCGACCCAATGGCAGAACCATTCAGGAGCGTGGCAAAGCGGCAAGGAAGGAAGAAATAATCTATGCGGGAATAAGAAATGTGCGCCGTGGAATAAAAGGTATAATCCCGATCAGTGGGGTGCAGGGCCCTCCAACAATCAACTAGCCTGTGGGACGCAAGAAGGGAGGTGATTGCAAAGAGCTCTTGATAGGGGAGAGTGATTGTGGTGATACTAATTTCGTATTGGACCCTGAAAGTGATGTCTCGAGGGAGGACTCCTCTCCCAATTCAAATTCTTATATGTCCACTGCAAAGAGGTGCTCCAAATTGTTGCAATCCAAATGTTACTATGATGTGTGGCGTCTCCTACATCCTAATGAAAGAGATTATACTTTTTACTCAGCTGGCCACAATATGTACTCTCGTATTGATCGCTTTCTAGCGCCTGAAAATATGTTAGCTTTCATTGAGAAAGCTGAAATTTTAGATTTTAAATGGGCAAATACCACATATCCCTTATAGACCCTGGAGACTGAATGATTTCATTTTGAATAACACAGATGAAAAAATGGCTGAAAAAAACGTTATCTTCATATTTTGAAGAGAACATTACTGAAGATATTCCATATTCTACTATTTGGAATGCTCATAAGGCTGTGTTAAGAGGACATTTTATTCAGAGAAATTCATATATTAGGAAAACATCGTCTGCAAATGTTAAAACTTTGGAGAAAGAATTATCTAATTTAAATTTAGCAAATAAGTTAGGCCCTTCTTTCTCTGGTTCAGCTTTAATTAAAGACGTGAAAACAAAATTGGATAAACGTAATTTGGAAAAGACTCCTAAAACTTTGCGATCTTTAAAAATGTCATTTTACTCAAAGGGTAATAAAGCCTCTAATTTATTAGCGAATAAATTGAAAGAAAAAATAGAATAGAATAGCTTATATATTGAATGATTCTGGCCAGAAAATTTTACATCCTAGGGACATTTCTAATTCTTTTGCTGCATATTATAAGTCACTTTATAACCTTAAAGATTCCCCTCTGGAAACACAACCAACCTCTGCTAAAATAACTGAATTTTTGGATAAAATTAATCACCCTAGAATCCCTGATGGAGGTGCTTCAAGCTATTAAAGATACTCCATCTGGTAAGGCACCGGGTCCTGGTGGTTTTTCTGCTCTATACTATCACAAATTTAAAAATATCTTATGGAAAAATGGCTATATTCCTGATGAATCTCTTTGTGCCCAAATTTCTACTTTACCTAAACCCGGGATAGGTGTTCCAATTTTAGGCCCTTTTCTCTAATTAATAATGACACCAAATTATACTCGAAAATATTAGCTAATCGTATCTCAAATTTATTGCCTCTGCTTGTTCATAACGAGCAAGTAGACAATACGAGACGTTTTATTAATTTGATCTGATATATTCAAAAATCTAAACACCCCTCTTTATTTTTATCACTCGATTCTGAAAAGGCATTTGATAGGGTCCATTGGGGATATTTGGAAGATGTTTTGATTCGGTTTGGGTTCCCAGCTGTTTTGAGAAAAGCTATTTTTGCTTTGTATCAGAAGCCTACTGCAAAAGTGCAGATAAGATGATTATAGTGCAAAGAATTGAGTTTTGTCCGACTCATTCTCTTTATCCAATGGGACTAGGCAGGGTTGCCCTTTGTCACCTTTACTTTTTGCTTTAGCTATTGAACCTTTGGCTGAGGCAATAAGAGTTGATAGTAATATTCAGGGTGTTACAATAGATGGAGATACTCACAAATTGGGTTTATTTGCAGATGATGTAATTCTTACGTTAAGTGATCCAGCTACTTCTATGGGTCATTTATTTTCTCTTCTTAGAGAAAAATTATGAAATTAATGATACCAAAACACAGGCATTACCATTCCATATAAAGAAGAATGATTTGACTGCTCTTAAAAGATTGTATGACTTTGACTGGAGGAAGACCTTTATTTCCTATTTAGGCATTAATTTATATAAAAATGTAACACATATGTATGCTTACAATTTAAAGACTTTTGTATTTTTTAAGTGTGCCTATTTCTTTTTTTGATTCAGTGCGATCTGCGCTCATAAAGTTTATCTGGAGGAAGAAGCCTAGCAGAGTCAAATTTACCACTTTGACTAATTCTAGAGACAATTTCGGATTGGGGGTGCCAGATTTTAGGAAGTATTATTATGCATCGAATGCTTTCAAATTTACTTTGGACAGGGATTGGCCTAGATGGTTTATTATAGAAATTAATAAACTAAAACTTTTTTGTATTAAAGATGAGTGCGGGCAGGATTGCTGTCTTTACCCATTGAGGTACAGGGAAAGATGCGCTGACCCCTGCCTCTAAAGAGCTGACGCCAACGAAATATTCCTCATATATAAGAAGCTGTATCTCCGTGAAAGGAACCATTTAAGGATTTGCAACGCTTTTTCTCCTATTTAAATTTATCTGGGACGTCTGGCCAAGTCAGAAAATAAGCAGATAAGTGCATTAAATTTCATACCATATAATTTTCACTCTTTTATCTGAATTTTTACTTGTTGCTGATGAAAATTGATCACAATAATATCATGGGGCCTAAATTAGCTCTAATCTCATCACCTAAGGAAGAGAAGTAGGAGAAGGCTTTATATAACGGCTCAGACGCTCCATTTATAAATTTTTATATATTTTTTTTTTTTTTCCTTAAGGAAACGAACTGTTTGAACTGTTCTCTATAGGGCATTACCTCTTTGTTCGTCTGTGGTTATGTTTACAATCTATTGGAGAACTTAATAAGTATCATTTTATTATCTGAGCTTCTGACTTCTGTACTGACTGGTAAAGCTCTTCCAAGCGTTATTAAGTTAAACACACAAATTCAAGAATGCCGCCTAAACAACAGATCCAAAAATAGAGAAAAAGACAAAAAAGACTCTAAATTAAAGAGTCTCTTGATTATTCTCAGGCAGAATCAACGGCCTCAATGGAAGATATCTTGTCCAGCCCTATTAGATCGGATTCTGCTGCCATTACGCAAGACACACTAAAAGGAGCTTTAGACGAGCTATTGCACAACATAAAACAAGAAATCTCTACTAGCTCTACTGAAATTAGGTTGGAAATCGTTAATTTAACTACAAAAATTACTAAGGTAGAAGCCAAATACGAATCACTAGAGAAACAACACAAAATTTCAGAACTGGAAGATCGCTTTCGAAGTCATAATTTACGTTTTAGGAATATCCCTGAATCATACTCAACAGATAAACTCCAACTTTTTTTATTAGATTTAATCAAAGAAATGAAGAAAGTTGATGATCTGCCTCCTAATTTAATAGATAAAGTCTATCGTTTGAGGAGACCTAAAGATCATGCAGATACTCCAAGAGACGTACTGGTCTCTTTTACTTCAGTACATTAGAAAGATATATTAAAATCACGAAGACAGAATACTTCAATAGATGCGAAGTTCTCCGAAATACAAATATATCCTGATTTGTCCCCAGGAACCAGAACCTGGAGACGAACTTTTCTTTATGATCTAAAATATCTACGCGAAAAGAATATTAAGTATATATGTGTCTTTCCAAGGGCCGTAAGAGTTTTCTGGAACGCCTCTGTCGAGACATTTATGACCCAAACCACACTGAAGGAATGGATAATACAGAACAATATTTGGTATAACTCCTTTTTCTTTTTTGTTATTTATAATAATCTATATAAGTATTCTATTAATGTCGAGAGTACCTAAGGGCTCTATAGAAATTTGTACAAGTTTTTATTTTAATTTCACACTGAAATTTCGAACGGAAATATTCATAGATCTGCACATTTCCCCTAGTATTCTGTTATTATAAGATTTTTCGGCAGAATGAATTTCTACATGTATATTATTGAGAGGCGAATGCATAATGAATCTTATATACACAAAATTAGGCCTTACAATATGATTGAATTGAAACTCTTTTTCAGCTAGTATCTCAGTAATTTTTATATATATTATGTTATAATTTTTTTTTTATTTTTTTTTCTTTTGTTGAGATTTAAATTATTTTCCATGGTAGAAATTGTACTTAAATCTCCATATGGTGGTATTTTAATCACTTTAGCTTTATATTATAAAATTGGGAATAATTATTAAAATACAACGTTGGGTGT
This sequence comes from Spea hammondii, assembly GCA_029215755.1. NCBI lineage: Eukaryota > Metazoa > Chordata > Amphibia > Anura > Pelobatidae > Spea > Spea hammondii. The sequence goes on along the minus strand of JARDYJ010000009.1, from coordinate 22,643,544 downwards.
AAATGTTGAGTCCCTATGCACAATTAATTTTATTGCACTTTATTAAGAGAATAACAATCTAATCACTGTTGATAGCAAAAATGGTAATGAATATAGCTATAGGACTATTTAAATCACTCTGCACTTTATCTTCTCTTTTTAAATATATATATATATATTAAATAGGATAAATTTGGGACCAACGAATAAGATATATTTAATGCACTTTAGTACATATATATATATATATATATATAATATATATATATATATATATATATATATATATATTTTTTTTTTATTTTTTTTTATGTATGATGAAATGTATTTATATTTTATTAAGATGATTGTAATTAAATCATGGTTTGTAGTAGAAATTCTTACACGAGGGCACTTCGTTTTTTTTTGGCACTTTAGTCTTGATAATCCTGTGAGTTAATATTAATATATCAACAGGTAGAGATCTCCATAGCCGGTTGATCCGCCCGGAACCTATAGCGGATACGACGCTGCCAACGCCGACAGAGACGCTTCCAGGGACGCCGCTAGAGACGCCACCATAGTAGCTGCTGTTGTTATACAGCACTACCGCGCCGCACCGAGGCTACCGGCAGCCGCGGTAGTGATCGAAGCGGCTTGCCGGTGTAGCTACCGAAGTGGAAGGTAGCTGCGGTAGGTGCGGTTGCGGTTGATGTGGCGGTTCCGCAGTTAACCGGGAAGCGGTTGTTTGTTGCGGACGGCCGTGGATGGGCGCAGAAGTTGCAACGGCCGTCTTTCTCCTTGTGGACGCTGCTGCAGACGTTGGTGCTGCTCCTACAGATACTGGAGAGTGTATTGTGGTTGCCATCATAGAAGGAGCCGCTTTTTACCTTGCTTCAGAGGAGTTGCTGTGATAAAATAAAACAGGGCAAATTACTCCTAGCTGGGGATTTCAATCGTATAATAGATCCGATACTGGATAAAAAATCTGTTAGAGGTAAGATTTTGGATAGAAATATAAAATCACAGGCGATCCAATTTAAGAAAATCCTTAGAGGTTACGCGCTTTCGGACCTTTGGCGGCTATATCACCCTGAGGAGATGGATTTTACTTGTTTTTCAAAGACTTTTCTCTCCTATTCTAGAAATGATTTATTCTTGGGAGATGATGAGATGATTAAGAAAGTAAAAAAGGTACTCATACAAGAAATAACTTGGTCAGACCATAATGTGATAGTACTTGATATACTACCTCAAACATGTAAAAAGAGAGTAAATTGGCGCCTAAACGAAAACATACTGCTTAAAAAAAGAGAATAGAGAGTATATAGCTGAAATTACAGAGAAATACTTCTTAGAAAATGAAAGGGATGAAGTTACTTTTCCTATTATTTGGTGTGCCTATAAGTGTGTAATTAGAGGCCATCTAATTAAATTAGGTACTATATTAAAGAAAATTTAAGGGGAATCGCTAGCAGACCTCTATTTGAAGTATTATAGACTCTCACAAGAAAACAAGTTTTTACCATCTGAATCTAAAACTAAACAACTGAGTAAGATTCAGAATAATATAAATGAACTTCTTATTGAAGAAAAGAACAAAAATTTATATTATTTAAGAACGAAATGGTATTATAAAAGTAATAGAGCCGATACTCTGTTGACAAACAAATTAAAAGGTAAAAAACAATCTAAAAGAATAAATAGGATAAGACAAAATGGAGAGCTATGTCTTACCCCCGAGAAGATAGGGGCTGCCTTTAATAATTATTACAAATCTTTATATAATTTAACAAGCAAAGAACTAGATCAACCTTAGGATTATTTTTTTAATAAAAGATTCCCAAAAATTTCAGAAAAACAATTAAAAATTATTAATAGATCTATTGATATAGTAGAGGTTAAAAAGGTGATATTGGAATTACAATCTAATAAGGCGCCGGGACCAGATGGGTTCAGCAATAAATTCTATAAAATTTACAAGGATCTTTTGGCAGACAAACTTGCTAAAACTTTTAATGAAGCAATTGATAAGGGGAGTTTTCCCTCGGATATGTTGAGGACTAATATAATCCCAATTCTTAAACCTAATAAAGATCCGGAGATCTTATCTAACTATAGGCCAATTTCGTTACTAAACGGGGATATAAAAATATATGCGGCTATTTTAGCAAGAAGGCTAAAAGCAGTAATAGGGGATCTAATTGAGAGAGATCAAACAGGCTTTATCCCTGGCAGATCATCTATATATAATATTAGGAGAGTTATTGATGTTATGGATATTTCTCAGCGGTTGAATGCCCCCCTTCTGACCCTGTCATTAGACGCTGAGAAGGCTTTTGACAGGGTCAGATGGGATTTTTTTAGGGCATACATTGCAGGCATTTGGATTTAGAGGCAATATATATCGAACAATTATGGCCCTATATACTTGCCCTTTAGCTAGGACAATTGGCCCAGGAATTGATGCGGAATGGTTCTAAATTAAGAATGGCACGAGACAGGGATGTCCCCTTTCTCCACTGCTTTATATATTGACGGTGGAGCCCCTCGCTTATGACATCAGAGAGAATCAGGATATACATGGCTTTAGATTAAAAACACTGGAAACCAAAATTAGCCTTTACGCTAATGACATCCTGGTGATTTTAGGGGAACCTAGAAAATCATTACCAGAATTAATGAGAGTAATTGACGCTTATTCAAAATATTCAGATTATAAATTGAATGTTAATAAAACTACTTTGCTTGCGTGTAATATGAATAAGAACGATATAAGATTTTTGAAGGCTAATTTTGATTTTATTTGGGCTGAGGATAGCTTGGAATATCTGGGTATCAAGATTACGAAGGACCCGAAAAAAGTAATGGAGAAAATTTTTTTGCCCCTTTTGAAAAATACAAATAAATTATTAAATGATTGGAAAAAAAAAGAAATCTCCTGGACTGGTAGGATTAACACTATAAGATCATATATACTGCCTAAATGGACCTATCTGTTTCAAATGTTACCGCTAAAGGTCCCTAAAGCCGGGTTAGGATTGATACAGATGGCGTTTAATAAGTTTATATGGCAGGGCAAAAAACCTAGACTGGGTCTGTCATTGTTATCGAGGAAGGTAAACAATGGGGGCCTTGCATTACCAAACATCACAGACTATTATGAGGCCTGTATGGCTGCACATCTGATGCTGACTCAGATTAATGAAGCAAAAACGGAAGTATGGTATCAAATTGAGGCAATAGCAACAGGTTTGGAAGGTTTATCTGTTCTCCCGTGGACTATTAGAGCCCTAGATAGAGTTGGCCAGGGGAAATTGGGATCCTTGGTTGTGAAAGATATCTTAGATTCATGGAAAAATACTATGAAGAAATTAGCCCTGTCGAACTGTATGGCAGATTTCCTTTCATTGGAAGTGCTTGAGATCAGTATAGAGGATATCCGACTACAAACATGGAAATGGGTAGGAATCTCGACTATCCAGGATATTTGCTCTGATAAGGGAATTAAATCCTTCTCTCAGATTCAGGAGGAATTTTTACTTCCCTCTAAGGAAGTATTTTCCTATCTTAAAATTAAAGGATTCCTTTCGAAATATGATACGAAAGTTTACAAAAATGTACCCCTCCACTAAATTGGCTATACTCTCTTGGGATAGATTATTTAATAAATTACCAGGTTCTATTACTTGGTCCAGAGCGATGTCACTTGGTTCCTTGAGATATGTTCTTCCAGACCTAGATATAGATAACTGGAATGGCAAACATATTTTTTCTATTAATGATTTCTTTAAAAATAATTCGGCTCTATCATTTACAAAATTACAAAAAAAAAAAAATTTAGATGCTGACAGACAATGTGCTTATGACTTTCATTCTTCAAATTATTCAGGAACGATTTAATATATCTGATTTTGATGTGCATCAGTGTTTATAGGGATATGCCAGTCCCAATTGTTCATAAAACACAGAAATACCTTTCAAATATTTTTTATTACAGTTTTATAAAATATAAAACAAAAGTAAATGTAACTTTAACATCAAACATATGAGACTGTCACAAACAATATACAGTGTACAATAATAATTCAAATTGAAACCATAAAATTGGAAAACATTGATTACAACAATTATGACTAGAAAGAGAAAAAAACAACACAAAAACAAGGGGAAAAAACAGGGGGAAAAAATGGAAATGTAAATTATTAAATTCTTCAATCCGGAAGTCTTCACTCTAACCAAAGTTATCTCGCTATATATAAAAAAATACATATGGATGAAAAATTAAGAAGAAGCGTGCAGAAATGTAAAATTAAAAAAATAATAATCTAAAGGAATAAAAAAGATAAACTAAAGGAAAAATATCTTTCTAATTTTCTCTTCCCAGGAGTCCCAGAAAAATAAAAGTTGTGTTTTAAAAGCTGAGGGTAGCCTAATGGAAGATTCATAAGATTTATTCTCCAAGGTCATATACAAGATTTCTTTTATAGTCGGAACAACTCCTGTTTTCCAATACTTAGGAATAAGGATAGTAGCTGCAATCAGCAAATGACCTATGATGATCTTATCTATTTTAGGTACATCAGACGGAAAGTGTTTAATTCTGGACCAAGCACTTCAATCTCGCTATTCACAAGCTTAATTATTGCTAATAAAGAGTCCCACATAGGTTTAATTAATGGACAGTCCCAGAAAATATGAAGGAGATTACCTGGGCCATTGCAGCCTCTCCAACATTTAAAACTTGTAGTCATCGTCATGCGAAAAAGTTTATCCGGGGTCAAATACCATCTGTAAATAATCTTAAAATGATTTTCAAAATGTTGTGCACATTGTGTTATGCCCCTTAGTCCCGAGAACATATCTTTCCAGACAGCTAGATCGTATGTTTTACCTAATTCCTCTTCCCAGGACGATAAAAATTTAAGTTTTTCTGAAACCTTCGAGGAGAGGGAAGAGTAACACAGTGAGATAGTACCTTTCCGGTCCGGGGCATTAATATAAACTGTCTCTATATCATTCAAAGCTAAATGAGACTGATCCACATCAAAATCAGATATATTAAATCGTTCTTGAAGAATTTGAATTAAGTCATAGTCACATTGTCTGTCAGCATCTAAAGTAAATTTTTTTTGTAATTTTGGAAATGATAGAGCCGATTTATTTTTAAAGAAATCGTTAATGGAAAAAATATGTTTTCTATTCCAGTAATCTATATCTAGGTCTGGAAGAACATATCTCAAGGAACCAAGTGACATCGCCCTGGACCAAGTAATAGAACCTGGCAATTTATTAAATAATCTATCCCAAGAGAGTATAGCCAATTTAGTTGAGGGGAACATTTTCGTAAACTTGGGACGATTAGAATGTGAAACCCATAAAACATCTTTAATACAAAAAGGTTTTAGTTTATTAATTTCCATAATAAGCCATCTAGGCCAATCCCTGTCCAAATTAAATTTGAAAGCACTAGAGGCATTCGAGGCATAATAATAATTCCTAAAATCTGGCACCCCCAATCCATTAATTTTATACAAGGACACTTCACGAAATTCTCTAAGAAGAGAAAATAAATGACCCATAGAAGTAGCTGGATCACTTAACGTAAGAATTACATCGTCTGCAAATAAACCCAATTTGTGAGTATCTCCATCTATTGTAACACCTTGAATATTACTATCAACTCTTATTGCCTCAGCCAAAGGTTCAATAGCTAAAGCAAAAGGTAAAGGTGACAAAGGGCAACCCTGCCTAGTCCCATTGGATAAAGAGAATGAGTCGGACAAAACTCCAGATACAAATACCAGATTCTGATACAAAGCAAAAATAGCTTTTCTCAAAGCAGCTGGGAACCCAAACCGAATCAAAACATCTTCCAAATATCCCCAATGGACCCTATCAAATGCCTTTTCAGCATCGAGTCTCGTATTGTCTGTTGCTTGACGTCTGGGAATAAAACCTACTTGATCGTTATGAACAAGCAGAGGCAATAAATTTGAGATACGATTAGCTAATATTTTCGAGTATAATTTGGTGTCATTATTAATTAGAGAAATGGGTCTAAAATTGGAACACCTATCAGGTTCCTTCCCGGGTTTAGGTAAAGTAGAAATTTGGGCACAAAGGGATTCATCAGGAATATAGCCATTTTTCCAATATTCGTGATAATTCGACAATAAATTTGTGATAGTATAGAGCAGAAAAACCATCAGGACCCGGTGCCTTACCAGATGGAGTATCTTTAATAGTTTGAAGCACCTCCTCCAAAGAAATGTCCGACTCAAGAAATTCAACATGAGAATCAGGGATTCTAGGGAGATTTTTTTTAGCAGAGGTTGGTTGTGTTTCCAGAGGGGAATCTTTAAGGTTATAAAGTGACTTATAATATGCAGCAAACGAATTAGAAATGTCCCTAGGATGTAAAATTTTCTGGCCAGAATCAGCCAATATATAAGCTATTCTAGATTGTATAGTTTTTTTGTTTTAATTTATTCGCTAATAAATTAGAGGCTTTATTACCCTTTGAGTAAAATGACATTTTTAAAGATCGTAAAGTTTTAGCAGTCTTTTCCAAATTAAGTTTATCCAATTTTGTTTTCACGTCTTTAATTAAAGCTGAAACAGAGAAAGAAGGGCCTAACTTATTTGCTAAATTTAAATTATATAATTCTTTCTCCAAAGTTTTAACATTTGCAGACGATGTTTTCCTAATATAAGAATTTCTCTGAATAAAATGGCCTCTTGAGCATTCTGAATAAAATGGCCTCTTGAGCATGCCTTATGAGCATTCCAAATAGTAGAATATGGAATATCTTCAGTAATGTTTTCTTCAAAATATGAAGATAACGTTTTTTCAGCCAAAATTCTTTCATCTATGTTATTCAAAATGAAATCATTCAGTCTCCAAGGTCTATAAGGGACATGTGGTATTGTTTCATGAATATTCAAAGTAATAGGAGCATGATCTGACCATTTAAAATCTAAGATTTCAGCTTTCTCAATGAAAGATAACATATTTTCAGGCACTAAAAAGCGATCGATACGAGAGTACATATTGTGGCCAGCTGAGTAAAAAGTATAATCTCTTTCATTAGGATGTAGGAGACGCCACACATCATAGTAACATCTGGATTGCAACAATTTGGAGCACCTCTTTGCAGTGGACATATAAGAATTTGAATTGGGAGAGGAGTCCTCCCTTGAGACATCACTTTCAGGGTCCAATACGAAATTAGTATCACCACAAACAATCACTCTCCCCCTACATTCGTCAAGAGGTGTTTGCATAACGTTTTTCAAATATTGAAATTGGGAACTCGTTGGAAAATAAACATTGAAAATGGAATAATCTACGTTATTCACTTTACCCACCCATAACACATATCTACCGTCAGGATCAATAATAGTTGTCAAAGTCTTGATAGCCAATGATTTGTTAAAAAAAAATAGAAGTTCCCCTAGCCTTTGAAGAAAACCTAGAATGAAATTGAATGGGATAATACCTAGCAAAATGTGGGGATTAAAATCATTTTTAAAGTGGGACTCCTGTATGCACAAAACATCTACACGCTTCTTCCTAGCCTCCTTTAACAACAGCCTTCTTTTATGAAAAGAGCCCAATCCCTTAACATTAAAGGACATTATTTTCAATACCATTGATTATAAGGAACAGCAAAAATGAACACAAGACTGTAAATGGCTAAAACACAAAATAAAGGGATTGGGCCTAACACATCAAATTTTAAAAACATGAAAGGGTATTGTAAAGGAGGTACAAGCACGCACAGCGAGAGAACCAAAAGAAACAAAATATGAAGTATATGAAGAGCTTCCATTGATTACAAATGGGGAGGGGAAAAACAACAAAACTAAAAAAGAAATGAGTCCCTTCCTAATGGGGGAACCAACTAAATTTGGAACAAATAAAATATATACTAAAGATAAAAAAATAGGCCCAAAGAGAGAAGTAAAAAGAAATGAAAAATATACTCCTCTCCATTGATGGTAAAAAAAAAGGCCTTACTGTTGGGGGGGTAGCGAGATAACAGTGAGGACAGGGATAATGTAATAATCAATAACGTTGCATAAAAACGAATTAAAAAAATAAAAAATAAAAGAAATCTATTAAAGAAATCTATTAAATCTATTTTGTTTTTTATAAAAAATAAAAAACAAAATTAAAAAAGAATTAAAAAAAGAAACACAAAATAATAAGAAAAAAATAGAAACAAAAGAAAACAAATAAAAATGAAAATAAATAAATAATAAAAAAGAAACATTATCAACAAGTAGCCAGTTCGAATTAAGACAGTTGAAAAAGATCTCAAAAATATATGTATAGTTTTAAAACAATAGCTGGGCGGTGTCCCTGTAGCAGTGTTTCTTAACAACATATCCATGCTCCTGCAGAGATACTGCAATGTTTATTTAACAAAGAAGTTCCGGTTGTTTACTCCTGAGAACAATAGAGGAATTCCAGAGCTTTGAAATAGGTGTGGCACGCCCAGTCAGCGCCATCAACTTGCAAAAAGAAAACAAAAAATAGAAAAACACGGGAAAAAAACCCAATGTCTATATCTATAGAGCACATATGACTAAATCAAACCTATTACTTCGCAATAATGGCTTCTTCATCCAATATAGCTGCAGCTTCTGCAATTTTGGTATGCCTTCTGCGATCAAATCTTTGTCCCTTAGATTCGTGATGTCTTGGCGAAAATATTTGTAAAAAATCCTTTCCCTCTTCCGGTGATGTTATAACATAGTTCTGACCATCATGCCTAAATAAAACTTTAACAGGGAATCCCCATCTGTATCGGATATTCAGAGCTTGTAATTCCCTTGTTAGAAATTGAAAATCTTTTCTTCGTGACATAGTGGAAGCAGAAAAATCTTGAAAAAATTGGAGGTTTGTATACTCCTCACAGAGATTAGCACCCATTCTCACAGCAGTCAGGAACTCATCCTTAACATGGAAGAAATGTAATCGTGCTATAGTGTCCCTTGCAGCCTCCTTAGGAGCTCGGTGGGACTTCGGCAGCCTATGGCATCGGTCAATCAAAATCTCTGGTTCAGCACGATTTTTCAGAACCGAGCCAATAATCTTTTTAACATATGCGCCTAGATCTTGATTTTGTATGGATTCAGGTATATTTCTGATCCGTATATTATTGCGCCTACTACGATCTTCCAAATCAGCAATTTTTTGTTTACTTAGCTCGAGATGGTGTTCAAGCAGATCCACACGCTTTTCTAACTCTAAATGTGAGTTCCTCTGCAGACCAAGAGTCTGTTCAGTACGATCCACTCGAATGTCCAGTTCGTTTATATCCTTCTTAATAACGGAAATCTCTTTCATCAAATCATCACGAATCCCATTCCTGAGATCCGTAAGCAGCTTAATTAATCGAGGTTCCGTAATAGTCATACCTGATCTCTCAAACTCCTCACCCATCTTAGCCTGTTTCTTACGTGGGGATTCAGTGTCTTCAATCACAAGCTTTTCCACAGGTTTCGAGGCACCCGAAGTTTTGGTTGAAAACTTCTGCTTTTGCATCTTCCAATCAGTCCAATAGTGGTTCGATTCAGGAACGGGTCCACAGTTGAATGCTGTTTTTTTAATGAAAAAAGCCCAAATGCTGCCATCTCAGTCGATGGTCAAGCCACGCCCCATATTCATAATGTTTCTGCACCCAAAAGATTATCTGCTTTATGTTCACAATTTTTACACTCCCAGGATTTATATGATATCTGGAGAACGTTGGTGAGAGGGATTACTCATATTATTCCAAGGCATGTAATATGTATTCCAGACTTGACAGGTTCCTGACGGATGGGCCCACCGTTTCCGTTATAGAAAAGTGTGAGATACATGACATCTCTTGGTCTGATCATGCTCCTATTTCTTTACATGTCTCGGAAACTCAGTGATTATTTATTAGAAGGGGAAGAGAATCGTATTAAAGAGTATTTTGCTGATAACACGTCTCCTGAGGTGAGTTGCAGTACGATGTGGCATTTACGAAGGTGGTTTTACTATTTGAAGAAAGTTAGATCACATAATTTGGTGTCGTCGGAAAAAGAACTATATAATTTAACTCGGGCTAATAAATTTGGGCCTTCTGCTTCTGTGGCGGCTTTACTTGCTGACACGAACTCCGCGTGCAACATACTACTTTAGGGGACATACTAAAACGAATGACAAAATGGAATGCACATAGACTTTAATGGGGAGGAATGCCCATAGACATGGAAGGGAAATGAATAATTGATTTTGAAATAAAAGGTTAAGAAATAGCATTTAGACCTTTGGCACACATGTGATCTAAAACTCAGATTACGTTGGATTATAGCTGTTTTCTATGGAATGACAGGTGAATGACAGTTTTGAGGGAATGCCCATAGGATATAATGGGAGAAAAAATAAACTTGTTTATTAGAGAAAACCCTCTGACATATCATATAGATCTTTGGCACACATACTCCCCTAGTACAGTTATAGGTTCTAAACCTCATATTAAGTGGAATTATAGCTGTTTTCTATGGAATGACAGGTGAATGACAGTTTTGAGGGAATGCCCATAGGATATAATGGGAGAAAAAATAATAGTTTTTTTAGAGAAAACCATATGACATATCATATAGATGTTTGGCACACATACTCCCCTAGTACAGTTATAGGTTCTAAACCTCATATTAAGTGCAAGTATAGCTGTTTTCTATGGAATGACAGGTGAATGACAGTATTGATGGAATGCCCATAGGATATAATGGGAGAAAAAAATGTAACTTGTTTTTTAGAGAAAACCCTCCGACATATTATATAGATCTTTGTCATGTATACTCCCCTAGTACAGTTATAGGTTCTAAACCTCATATTAAGTAGAATTATAGCTGTTTTCTATGGAATGACAGGTGAATGACAGTATTGATGGAATGCCCATAGGATATAATGGGAGAAAAATGTAACTTGTTTTTTAGAGAAAACCCTCCGACATATTATATAGATCTTTGTCATGTATACTCCCCTAGTACAGTTATAGGTTCTAAACCTCATATTAAGTAGAATTATAGCTGTTTTCTATGGAATGACAGGTGAATGACAGTATTGATGGAATGCCCATAGGATATAATGGGAGAAAAAAATGTAACTTGTTTTTTAGAGAAAACCCTCCGACATATTATATAGATCTTTGTCATGTATACTCCCCTAGTACAGTTATAGGTTCTAAACCTCATATTAAGGGGAATTATAGCTGTATTCTATGGAATCACAGGTGAATGACAGTATTGACGGAATGCCCATAGGATATAATGGGAGAAAAATCAAACCGGTTTTCAGACAAAACCCTCTGAAATATCATAGAGATCTTTGGCACATATACTCCCCTAGTACAGAGACAGGATCTAACACTCATATTATGTGGGATTATAGCTGTTTTCTATGGAATGACAGGTGAATGACAGTTTTGAGGGAATGCCCATAGGCTATAATGGGAGAAATATCATATCGCTCTTTGTCATTTTGAACACTGGTGACACTTGTAATATGTTGGTCACCAGAATGAGGAATCTGCACACACACACCAAAGGAGTGGTGCTTAACAGGAAGGGCCAGCTCCCCAGTAGATCAAAATAAATAAAGGCTCCAGGCACTCAAGGGTTCCAGCTCAGGCAGATTTATTAAAGGAAGACAGCAACAACGTTTCATCCTCACAATGAGGTCTTTATCAAGTTGATAAAACTGTTATTTTGTTGAATTGAGTCCTCACACAAGTATGCCATCCACTCTTCTCTGATAAAACATAAGTTTGCCAGTTGGTAACAAGCAGCTGCAATAGACAATAATATGTCACAATTTTCTTTTGCTCTTTCTTTTTCCTTCATGGAATCTATGACTATCACCTCCCTGGTATTAAAAAGGTATTAAAACGGCCAGTATAACTGAGCTGCAAAAGCAAATTCTGCATTTCTCACCACTAACTAAAGTAAATCAGGCAATAGGAAGCAACTTCGAATAAAGTAAACATTGCCCTAGTAAATTAGATAAATGGTTTAAATGTTATAATGAGGCTTAAAGTGATATTTATTAACTAAAATAAACAGAGATAGTGGGTTCTATCCAATTATGTGAGAGAAACCAGTTATTGTTTTTTTTTACTAAATAGGTTGTATTTCCGTCTATGGTATTCAATGAGCTGAAATAGATTAATTTAAACCACTGAATAGAGCTGGATATTTCAATATGCTGATTCTGCTGTTAAAACATTTCAAAATTAGCCCAGCATAATACATAATTAAATTGGTAACATTTATTTAAAGAATGCTTTCCAAAAAAACTACCAGATACATTTCCATCTATAATTTCCTACCAACTCATTCAGTGCATCCCAAATCACAAATTATATATTGAGTTTTTAGAGGACAAGTAGGATCTTATATACACAAACCATTTAATATTGAAAACAAATTCTAAAAATGCGAAGAAAATACCGTTCTTTTCACAGTTGCTTCTATTAAAAAATATACATAGCCAGTGTAAAGTAAGTAGAATAAAAAATCTAACTTTATTTAGGTATTTACTTTGATTTTGGAAACACCTCCTATGCCTGGTATTTAAATTTATTTTGGTAGTTACGGGGCAAAATATGAAAGATGTGCATCACTGTTTTCAAACATATATATATATATAGTTTTGCCCCATATATTATATATATATTATATATTATATATTATATATTATATATTATAGTTGGGCCCCAAAAGTATAGAAAAAGCTATACTGCTGTATAAGGGTATTCAGTGCCCTTCACTAATATGGACACCCATTTGTAAATATGAGCAAAAAATGCTGTGAAAATTTGTCTTGACGTATGTTTCCATTGATAGTTTAAATTTTTTAGTACATTTGGGTGACTTGGAATAGGAAGTTGTTCAACCATGACTTCCTGTTTCACAGGTGTATAAATATTAGGTAACACATAGGCGAAATTCCCTTAGTCATTGATCATAATGGGTAAAACCAAAAAATATGGCAGTGATGTGGGGCAAAAGATTGTTGAGCTTCACAAAAAGGGAAATATTTTTTATTAGTGATATTGTGGATGGAAAGGTATGTCTTTTTGCAGATGACAAAAGTTTGCAACAGGGTCGATGTTCCTGGAGGGATACACCAAATGGCAAATGATTTAGATAAACAGAAAAAATGGTCAGAGCTGTGGCATTGATAAATGCAAAGTAATGCACCATGTGCAAAACAACCCAAGGGCAGAGTATAGAATATTTGATACGGTCCTAACCTCAACGTGTGAGAAAAGGGATTTAGGGGTAATTATTTCAGAGGATATGATTTAAGTTTTTAAATACTTAAAGGGAGTTTATTTAAAAGGAGAAACATCAGAAAATATTTCTTAACTGAAAGGGTAGTCACTTCATGGAAGAGCCTTCCATCAGAAGTGGTAGATGTTAATACAGAGAAGGTGTTTAAGAAAGCATAGGATAGGCATAAGGTTAAGCTAGATATAAGATAAGGCCAGGTACTAAGGAAAGTTTTAAGATGTTGGGCAGACTGGATGAGGCGAATGGTTGTTATCTGCCGTCACTTTCTATAAGTGGCTTTTGGCAAAAGCACTGAAAATGCCTACTTCCACCACCAGTGAAATAATTAAGGAGTTCTAGTCAACTGGAAATGTTATGAATTAACCTGGAAGGAAGAGTATGTGTGTCTATATTGTCTCAAAGCACTGTGAAGAGGATGGTTCTAGTTGCAAAAAAAATCTCAAAGAATTGCAGAAATAAATTGCGTTTTGGGGTCAGAAAATCTTCAAAACTACAATCCAATGTCACCTACATCACCACAAGTTGTTGAAGAAAAAAGTTTCTACTCTCATCCAAAACCAAACTCAACTGGCTTCAGTTCGCCGGACACTACTGCAACTTCAGATAGGACCGGGTTCTATGGTCGTGTGAAACCAAAGAAGAGTTTTCTTGCCAATAAACACCAGTAGTGGGTTTAGCGCACACAGAAGGTAGCCATATGGAAAAGGACCACATGCCCACAGTTAAATATGGTGGTAGCTTTTGTAATGTTTTGGGGCTGATAAAATCCAGGTCCTACTATGGCCATCGCTGTCCCCTGATTTGAACTCCATAAAAAACATGTGGACAGTCCACCAGCGTCGACCTTGAAATTTAACAGATGGGGAGAGATTTTGTATGGAGGAATCTGAGATCCCTCGCCATGTATTCTTCTATGACTCAGAGCTGTTATCTTGGCAAAGGGAGGTAAGCACAAAGTATTAACTAAAAGGGTGTCGATAATTATGCCACACATATATTTCATTTTTATTTATTTTTTTAAAAAAACCTGTTTGCAATTGTTTGATCTCCATGATAGCAGAGCATTTCTGTGTATTCTTTGAAGAAAAGATGAAAGGGTTAAACAATAAAGACAAATTTTCACAGCATTTTTAGCTCAGTATAAACTAAGGGTGCATATGTTCATGGAGGGCACTGTATACCTTTATACAGCAGTATAGCTTTTTCTGGCCACTTTTGTGGGTTAAATATTCTATATATCCCAGTAACCCAGTTTACCCTAGTAACTAACAAAATAAATACCAGCCATATGAGGTGTTTCCAAAATCAAGGCAAATGCATAAATTTTTTTCTTACTTTGCACTGGCTATAAACTGTGAAAAATTGAATTTTTCCTATTTTTAGAAATTTTTTTCATATTAAATAATGGTTTATGTATAAAATATTTTTTTCAAATGATTTAATTATGTATTATGCTGGGCAAATTTGGAAATGTTTTAACAGCAGAATAAGCCTAGTTTGGTCCAGTTTAACAAAAGAAAATTGTGACATATTATTGTCTATTGCAGCTGCTTGTTACCAACTGGCAAACGTATGTTTTATCAGAGAAGAGTGGATGGCATTCTTGTGCGAGGACTCAATTCAACAAAATTTTATCAACGTGATAAAGACCTCATTGTGAGGTTGAAACGTTGTTGCTGTCTTCCTTTAATAAATCTGCCTGAGCTGGAACCCTTGAGTGCCTGGAGCCTTTATTAATTTTGATCTACTGGGGAGCTGGCCCCTCCTGGCACAGTTAAGCACCAGAGTTCCTTTGGTGTGTGTGCAGATTCCTCATTCTGGTGACCAACATATTACAAGTGTCACCAGTGTTCAAAATGACAAAGATCGATATGATATTTCAGAGGGTTTTGTCTGAAAAACAGGTTTGATTTTTCTCCCATTATATCCTATGGGCATTCACTCAAAACTGTCATTCACCTGTCATTCCATAGAAAACAGCTATAATCCAACTTAAAATAAGTTTTAGATCCTGTCTCTGTAGTAGGGGAGTATATGTGCAAAAGATCTATATGATATTTCAGAGGGTTTTGTCTGAAAAACAGGTTTGATTTTTCTCCCATTATATCATATGGGCATTCTATCAATACTGTCATTCACCTGTCATTCCATAGAAAACAGCTATAATTCCACTTAATATGAGGTTTAGAACCTATACCTGTACTAGGGGAGTATGTGTGCAAAAGATCTATATGATATGTCAAATGGTTTTCTCTAAAAAAACAAGATTTTTTTTTTTCTCCCATTATATCCTATGGGCATTCCCTCAAAACTGTCATTCACCTCTCATTCCATAGAAAACAGCTATAATCCCACATAATATGAGTTTTAGATCCTGTCTCTGTACTAGGGGAGTATATGTACCAAAGATCTATAATGATATTTCAGAGGGTTTTGTCTGAAAAACAGGTTTGATTTTTCTCCCATTATATCCCACGGGCATTCCATCAATACTGCCATTCACCTGTCATTCCATAGAATACAGCTATAATTCCACATAATATGAGGTTTAGAACCTATAACTGTACTAGGGGAGTAAACATGACAAAGATCTATACAATATGTCAGAGGGTTTTCTCTAAAAAACAAATTTCATTTTTCTCTCATTATATCCTACAGGCATTCCCTCAAAACTTTCATTCACCTGTCATTCCATAGAAAACAGCTATAATCCCACATAATATGAGTGTTTGATCCTGTCTCTGTACTAGGGGAGTATATGTATCAAAGATCTATAATGATATTTCAGAGGGTTTTGTCTGAAAAACAGGTTTGATTTTTCTCCCATTATATCCTATGGGCATTCCATCAATACTGTCATTCACCTGTCATTCCATAGAAAACAGCTATAATCCCACTTAATATGAGTTTTAGAACCTATACCTGTACTAGGGGAGTATGTGTGCCAAAGATCTATATGATATGTCAGAGGGTTTTCTCTAATAAACAAGTTACATTTTTCTCCCATTATATCCTATGGGCATTCTATCAATACTGTCATTCACCTGTCATTCCATAGAAAACAGCTATAATCCCACTTAATATGTTTTAGAACCTATACCTGTACTAGGGGAGTATGTGTGCCAAAGATCTATATGAGATGTCAAATGGTTTTCTCTAAAAAAACAAGATTTTTTTTTTCTCCCATTATATCCTATGGGCATTCCATCAATACTGCCATTCACCTGTCATTCCATAGAACACAGCTATAATTCCACTTAATATGAGGTTTGGAACCTATAACTGTACTAGGGGAGTATACATGACAAAGATCGATATGATATGTCAGAGGGTTTTCTCTAAAAAACACATTTGATTTTTCTCCCATTATATCCTATGGGCATTCCATCAATACTGTCATTCACCTGTCATTCCATAGAAAACAGCTATAATTCCACTTAATATGAGGTTTAGAACCTATAACTGTACTAGGGGACTATGTGTGCCAAAAATCTATATGATATGTCAGAGGGTTTTCTCTAATAAACAAGTTTATTTTTTCTCCCATTATATCCTATGGGCATTCCATCAATACTGTCATTCACCTGTCATTCCATAGAAAACAGCTATAATTCCACTTAATATGAGGTTTAGAACCTGTCTCTGTACTAGGGGAGCATATGTACCAAGGATCTATATGATATTTCAGAGGGTTTTGTCTGAAAAACAGGTTTGATTTTTCTCCCATTATATCCTATGGGCATTCCATCAATACTGTCATTCACCTGTCATTCCATAGAAAACAGCTATAATCCCACATAATATGAGTGTTAGATCCTTTTTTCTTTTCCCTGTTTGCACATATTTGAGGTTGTTGGCTCCTCATCAGTCTGGTTGCAGCTTGCTGTCCAGGGGTTAATGGGGAGGAGGTTTAATTGCACCTCCCCCAACACATTAATAAGGTTTTGGTAGCAGTATAAACTGCTTTGTGTGTCCACTATGTAGGAAGTGAGAGTAGGTTCTCACCCTATTGAGAGTGTGCCTTGACGTGGCGGGTGAGCTTAATTATGCTTTGGCCAATTCATATAACCAAAACCTCTCATTTATATTATGTTTATATATTTGTTGCCAACTTTATTAGGGTAAGAAGCGCAGACAGTTTTTGTTTTTTGTATACATTGTACAGCCAATACACTGTTTCTTGCTGCATGCTTACACCTGTTTGGTAGGCCTCGTATTACATATTTGTAATATTTGAGCCTGTGACTAGCTTAGCGCACCGACATTTTTTCTTTTCCCTGTTTGCACATATTTGAGGTTGTTGGCTCCTCATCAGTCTGGTTGCAGCTTGCTGTCCAGGGGTTAATGGGGAGGAGGTTTAATTGCACCTCCCCCAACACATTAATAAGGTTTTGGTAGCAGTATAAACTGCTTTGTGTGTCCACTATGTAGGAAGTGAGAGTAGGTTCTCACCCTATTGAGAGTGTGCCTTGACGTGGCGGGTGAGATTAATTATGCTTTGGCCAATTCATATAACCAAAACCTCTCATTTATATTATGTTTATATATTTGTTGCCAACTTTATTAGGGTAAGAAGCGCAGACAGTTTTTGTTTTTTGTATACATTGTACAGCCAATACACTGTTTCTTGCTGCATGCTTACACCTGTTTGGTAGGCCTCGTATTACATATTTGTAATATTTGAGCCTGTGACTAGCTTAGCGCACCGACATTTTTTCTTTTCCCTGTTTGCACATATTTGAGGTTGTTGGCTCCTCATCAGTCTGGTTGCAGCTTGCTGTCCAGGGGTTAATGGGGAGGAGGTTTAATTGCACCTCCCCCAACACATTAATAAGGTTTTGGTAGCAGTATAAACTGCTTTGTGTGTCCACTATGTAGGAAGTGAGAGTAGGTTCTCACCCTATTGAGAGTGTGCCTTGACGTGGCGGGTGAGCTTAATTATGCTTTGGCCAATTCATATAACCAAAACCTCTCATTTATATTATGTTTATATATTTGTTGCCAACTTTATTAGGGTAAGAAGCGCAGACAGTTTTTGTTTTTTGTATACATTGTACAGCCAATACACTGTTTCTTGCTGCATGCTTACACCTGTTTGGTAGGCCTCGTATTACATATTTGTAATATTTGAGCCTGTGACTAGCTTAGCGCACCGACATTTTTTCTTTTCCCGGTTTTGTCTGAAAAACAGGTTTGATTTTTCTCCCATTATATCCTATGGGCATTCCATCAATACTGTCATTCACCTGTCATTACATAGAAAACAGCTATAATTCCACTTAATATGAGGTTTAGAACCTATAACTGTACTAGGGGAGTATATGTACGAAAGATCTATAATGATATTTCAGAGGGTTTTGTCTGAAAAACAGGTTTGATTTTTCTCCCATTATATCCTATGGGCATTCCATCAATACTGCCATTCACCTGTCATTCCGTAGAACACAGCTATAATTCCACTTAATATGAGGTTTGGAATTTATAACTGTACTAGGGGAGTATACATGACAAAGATCTATATGATATGTCAGAGGGTTTTCTCTAAAAAACAAGTTTCATTTTTCTCCCATTATATCCTACGGGCATTCCCTCAAAACTTTCATTCACCTGTCATTCCATAGAAAACAGCTATAATCCCACATAATATAGATAGATCCTGTCTCTGTACTAGGGGAATATATGTACCAAAGATCTATAATGACATTTCAAAGGGTTTTGTCTGAAAAACACGTTTGATTTTTCTCCCATTATATCCTATGGGCATTCCATCAATAGTGTCATTCACCTGTCATTCCATAGAAAACAGCTATAATTCCACTTAATATGAGGTTTAGAACCTGTCTCTGTACTAGGAGAGCATATGTACCAAAGATCTATATGATATTTCAGAGGGTTTTGTCTGAAAAACAGGTTTGATTTTTCTCCCATTATATCCTATGGGCATGCCATCAATACTGTCATTCACCTGTCATTCCATAGAAAACAGCTATAATCCCACATAATATGAGTGTTAGATCCTGTCTCTGTACTAGGGGAGTATATGTACGAAAGATCTATAATGATATTTCAGAGGGTTTTGTCTGAAAAACAGGTTTGATTTTTCTCCCATTATATCCTATGGGCATTGCATCAATACTGTCATTCACCTGTCATTCCATAGAAAACAGCTATAATTCCACTTAAAATTAGGTTTAGAACCTATACCTGTACTAGGGGACTATGTGTGCCAAAAATCTATATGATATGTCAGAGGGTTTTCTGTAATAAACAAGTTACATTTTTCTCCCATTATAGCCTATGGGCATTCCATCAATACTGCCATTCACCTGTCATTCCGTAGAACACAGCTATAATTCCACTTAATATGAGGTTTGGAACCTATAACTGTACTAGGGGAGTATACATGACAAAGATCTATATGATATGTCAGAGGGTTTTCTCTAAAAAACAAGTTTCATTTTTCTCCCATTATATCCTACGGGCATTCCCTCAAAACTTTCATTCACCTGTCATTCCATAGAAAACAGCTATAATCCCACATAATATAGATAGATCCTGTCTCTGTACTAGGGGAATATATGTACCAAAGATCTATAATGACATTTCAAAGGGTTTTGTCTGAAAAACACGTTTGATTTTTCTCCCATTATATCCTATGGGCATTCCATCAATAGTGTCATTCACCTGTCATTCCATAGAAAACAGCTATAATTCCACTTAATATGAGGTTTAGAACCTGTCTCTGTACTAGGAGAGCATATGTACCAAAGATCTATATGATATTTCAGAGGGTTTTGTCTGAAAAACAGGTTTGATTTTTCTCCCATTATATCCTATGGGCATGCCATCAATACTGTCATTCACCTGTCATTCCATAGAAAACAGCTATAATCCCACATAATATGAGTGTTAGATCCTGTCTCTGTACTAGGGGAGTATATGTACGAAAGATCTATAATGATATTTCAGAGGGTTTTGTCTGAAAAACAGGTTTGATTTTTCTCCCATTATATCCTATGGGCATTGCATCAATACTGTCATTCACCTGTCATTCCATAGAAAACAGCTATAATTCCACTTAAAATTAGGTTTAGAACCTATACCTGTACTAGGGGACTATGTGTGCCAAAAATCTATATGATATGTCAGAGGGTTTTCTGTAATAAACAAGTTACATTTTTCTCCCATTATAGCCTATGGGCATTCCATCAATACTGCCATTCACCTGTCATTCCATAGAACACAGCTATAATTCCACTTAATATGAGGTTTGGAACCTATAACTGTACTAGGGGAGTATACATGACAAAGATCTATATGATATGTCAGAGGGTTTTCTCTAAAAAACAAGTTTCATTTTTCTCCCATTATATCCTACGGGCATTCCCTCAAAACTTTCATTCACCTGTCATTCCATAGAAAACAGCTATAATCCCACATAATATAGATAGATCCTGTCTCTGTACTAGGGGAATATATGTACCAAAGATCTATAATGACATTTCAAAGGGTTTTGTCTGAAAAACACGTTTGATTTTTCTCCCATTATATCCTATGGGCATTCCATCAATAGTGTCATTCACCTGTCATTCCATAGAAAACAGCTATAATTCCACTTAATATGAGGTTTAGAACCTGTCTCTGTACTAGGAGAGCATATGTACCAAAGATCTATATGATATTTCAGAGGGTTTTGTCTGAAAAACAGGTTTGATTTTTCTCCCATTATATCCTATGGGCATGCCATCAATACTGTCATTCACCTGTCATTCCATAGAAAACAGCTATAATCCCACATAATATGAGTGTTAGATCCTGTCTCTGTACTAGGGGAGTATATGTACGAAAGATCTATAATGATATTTCAGAGGGTTTTGTCTGAAAAACAGGTTTGATTTTTCTCCCATTATATCCTATGGGCATTGCATCAATACTGTCATTCACCTGTCATTCCATAGAAAACAGCTATAATTCCACTTAAAATTAGGTTTAGAACCTATACCTGTACTAGGGGACTATGTGTGCCAAAAATCTATATGATATGTCAGAGGGTTTTCTGTAATAAACAAGTTACATTTTTCTCCCATTATAGCCTATGGGCATTCCATCAATACTGCCATTCACCTGTCATTCCATAGAACACAGCTATAATTCCACTTAATATGAGGTTTGGAACCTATAACTGTACTAGGGGAGTATACATGACAAAGATCTATATGATATGTCAGAGGGTTTTCTCTAAAAAACAAGTTTCATTTTTCTCCCATTATATCCTACGGGCATTCCCTCAAAACGTTCATTCACCTGTCATTCCATAGAAAACCGCTATAATCCCACATAATATAGATAGATCCTGTCTCTGTACTAGGGGAATATATGTACCAAAGATCTATAATGACATTTCAGAGGGTTTTGTCTGAAAAACACGTTTGATTTTTCTCCCATTATATCCTATGGGCATTCCATCAATACTGTCATTCACCTGTCATTCCATAGAAAACAGCTATAATCCCACATAATATGAGTGTTAGATCCTGTCTCTGTACTAGGGGAGTATATGTACGAAAGATCTATAATGATATTTCAGAGGGTTTTGTCTGAAAAACAGGTTTGATTTTTCTCCCATTATATCCTATGGGCATTCCATCAATACTGTCATTCACCTGTCATTCCATAGAAAACAGCTATAATTCCACTTAATATGAGGTTTAGAACCTATAACTGTACTAGGGGACTATGTGTGGCAAAAATCTATATGATATGTCAGAGGGTTTTCTCTAATAAACAAGTTACATTTTTCTCCCATTATATCCTATGGGCATTCCATCAATACTGTCATTCACCTGTCATTCCATAGAAAACAGCTATAATCCCACATAATATGAGTGTTAGGTCCTGTCTCTGTACTAGGGGAGTATATGTACGAAAGATCTATAATGATATTTCAGAGGGTTTTGTCTGAAAAACAGGTTTGATTTTTCTCCCATTATATCCTATGGGCATTCCATCAATACTGCCATTCACCTGTCATTCCATAGAACACAGCTATAATTCCACTTAATATGAGGTTTGGAACCTATAACTGTACTAGGGGAGTATACATGACAAAGATCTATATGATATGTCAGAGGGTTTTCTCTAAAAAACAAGTTTCATTTTTCTCCCATTATATCCTACGGGCATTCCCTCAAAACTTTCATTCACCTGTCATTCCATAGAAAACAGCTATAATCCCACATAATATAGATAGATCCTGTCTCTGTACTAGGGGAATATATGTACCAAAGATCTATAATGACATTTCAGAGGGTTTTGTCTGAAAAACACGTTTGATTTTTCTCCCATTATATCCTATGGGCATGCCATCAATACTGTCATTCACCTGTCATTCCATAGAAAACAGCTATAATTCCACTTAATATGAAGTTTAGAACCTATAACTGTACTAGGGGAGTATGTGTGCCAAAAATCTATATGATATGTCAGAGGGTTTTCTCTAAAAAACAAGTTTCATTTTTCTCCCATTATATCCTATTGGCATTCCATCAATACTGCCATTCACCTGTCATTCCATAGAACACAGCTATAATCCCACATAATATGAGTTTAGATCACATGTGTGTCCTAAGGGAGTATGTGTGCCAAAGGTCTAAATGCTTAAGCTTTTATTTCAAAATCAATTATTTCCCTTCCATTATAGTCTATGGGCATTCCTCTCCATTATAGTCTATGGGCATTCCTCCCCATTATAGTCTATGGGCATTCCATTTTGTCATTCGTTTTAGTATGTCCCCACTTTAGCCTTAAAGAGAATGAAACAAACTTTCTACGCCAAAGGTAATAAAGCCTCTTCTCTTTTGGCTACAGGAATAGAACACCTGTTAGATGAGAAAAATCAAAAAGTATCCCATCCAGTAAAGATTAGTAATTTATTTGCTAGTTATTATAAGCATTTATATAACCTTCATGATAATCCTGAGGAGTGTTATCCGAGTATCGAGCAAATCACTACAACTTTAAATTCAGTAACTTTACCATCTATGGCGAAAACCAGATTGAAGAGGGTCAAGCAGGAAGTTGGAGTCTAGAAACTTAGTTGTATATAAACAATTATTTCAAGACGCTTGGAGGTGAAAGGAGAGATGGGATGGTAGTTGGAGAGACCAGTCGGGTCGAGGGAGGACTTTTTCAAGATAGGAGTAAAGGTATGCTTCAAGGACGATGGGACAGATCCAGTAGTGAGGGAGAGGTTGAAGATATAAGTTAGAGTAGGGACAAGGGTAGATGAAAGAGACTGGGTGAGATGGGAAGGGATGGGGTCAAGGGGCATGTGGTTGGAAAGAAGAAGAGCATGTACATCCTCTTCAGAGACAGCAGAGAAATCGGTCAAAGCAGGGAATTGAAAGTATTAAAGAGTCGTTTAGGGTTGTGGGACAGGGAGGAGATGAGGGAGGTGAAATAGGTTTCTTTAGCAAGGTTAAGAGCAGAGTAGTAGGAACGTAGCATTCATTTATAGTACAGAAAGTCAGACATGGACTTTTGCCAACTATGTTCGTCAGTGCGGGAACATCGTCGTAGGTGTCGGGTTACAGTCGTGAGGAGCGAGTAGTAATTGGTGCTACATGCTCAAGAGCAGATATGAGAGTGGCGTTATAGGTAGCATTGTTAGGGCATGACATGTTTGAGATTGGAGAGAGGAGAGGAAGTAAATTGATTGAGAAGTCCTGAAGGTTAATAGAGCTGAAATCTCTGGTTTGGCGGGGTTGGTGTGCAAGGGGTGCAAGGGGGTGAGTATGAGGCAAGATTAGAGAGCAGGAAAGGAAGTGGTGGCCAGAGAGGGGGAAAGGGGAATTTGAAAGGTTAGTGAGAGAGCACATGCTAGAAAAAATAAGGTCCACCCTTCTTCTCATCAAGTCTGGGAGTGTGAGTGAGGTGTAGGTCACCATAGGAGAGAGCAGCAGGAGAAGCAGTGTTAGATGAGGTTAGCCAGGTTTCAGTTTGAGCAAGAAGGTCACTTATGGACACTTATAGTCCAGTTTCTCACCAACTAATTCAGCTGTATAATTTGACCTATGCCCTCTACCATAGATATCCTGTTCCTCTACAAAACAATACTACCTCCCAGAGCAGACTCTTATCACCAAAATGCAGAAAACA
The DNA here is from genome assembly GCA_029215755.1 of Spea hammondii. Taxonomy (NCBI): domain Eukaryota; kingdom Metazoa; phylum Chordata; class Amphibia; order Anura; family Pelobatidae; genus Spea; species Spea hammondii. Next base: position 22,619,091 of record JARDYJ010000009.1, on the reverse strand, counting down.
GTTAACCTCTTATTACTCTCCACATCCTAAGATTCCACAGTCCCACCTTTCATGCTCTAAAGATTCCATGAAGCACTTAAGCCCATTATGCTTAATCCATTTGTGGGCAGCCAAATCTTACTCAGCGTCATAAACATAGAAATTCTTGGTTTGTAATTTCTTGAGTATTCTTGGTTTTTATATTAGAATCTCCATTAGCACTAGGGTCCCATTCATGAAGGGTCTTATCAATTAGAACAGGGTAATGGGCAATAGACGAGATAGCAGAATTCCAACATTTAAGGAGTAAAAACTTCAACACTGCGGTGGAGGCAAATATGGTTGTGAGAAAAACAGCTACCAACTACCGTATTTGCTCGATTATTAGACGACCCTGATTATAAGACGACCCCCCCCCCCAAATCTTAATATTAATTTAGGGAAAAAAAGAAAAAGCCTGAATATAAGACGACCCTATAGGAAAAGTTTCATTTAAACTATTTTTTTAATAAAAGCTATGCTTGAGAAAAATATTTTGGTTTTATTTCCTTCTATTTTCCACCCTGCCCCCCAGTTATGCACATCTGCCCCAGAAATGCCTTATACCCCCTATATGCCACTGTGCCCCATGATATGCCTTTTAACCCTCTGAATGCCGCTGTGCCCCATGATATGCCTTTTAACTCTATATGCCACTCTGGCACTTAGAGGGTTAAAAGGCATATTATGGGGAAGAGTGGCATATAGGGAGGTTTAAGGCATTTCAGGAGGCAGAGTGGCGTATAGAGGGTTAAAAGGCATTTCACAGAGCACCCTGCCTCCAGAAATGCCTTATGCCCCCAATTTGCAGCTGCGGGGGATCTAGATCTTAGTCATCTCATAATCAGAATTATAAGACGAGGGGTATTTTTCAGAGCATTTGCTCTGAAAAAACCTCGTCTTATAATCGAGCAAATATGGTACTTATTCCCAGAATTAGTAGGGAATTTTGCATTTTGTGTACTTCTTGCCTAATCTCACTAACCGCTTTGAGAGAAATTTGGAACATAAGTACAATATTCAGAGCCCACGAGTGAGTATAATAGTTAAAATAAAATCAAGAGCCATACAATTCAGTATGGCGCATAATCGTAGTGCTTGCATTTCTGCTGTAATACTGAGAGCGTTTAATTGGCCACAGTTTCTAACATGGTTAAAGCTCGGATTCTTTCCCAATTATTTTAGACTCCAGTGGAAGGAATTATTATATTTATGAAATTATCCCAGCTACCCATAATTTCTGAAAATGTGGGTTCATCTTTATGGTGCCTTTTAGTTCTATGAACCCCAAATACAACTATTGCTCTTTCTTTAGTATGTCTTATTGCAGGGACACCTGATTCCTGCACTTACTTGTGACACTTACTAGTTCCTACAAAAATACCTCCCTGAATATTTTTACGTTCTAAACACAAACCCCCAATGGTCTGAACTACTGTTATTCTTCCTCATTTCTCTTTGAAGACTGAAAATACTCAATTTCGTTTTATGACATCCAAGGCCTATCAGAACGGGAGGATAAGGAGTTTTAGGGAGACCTTGAGTCTTATTTCGAAATCCTAATATTTCATCAATACAATACAATGAGGCATATGAATGAAACATAACACGGATAATCTTGTACATTCTCAACATAACTATTGGTAAGAGCAATATAAGAGTTCTGTTCATAACACTGAAATAGAATAATAGAAATAGAAAAGCAAACATATGTAAAATTAGACTTTTTTAAAACTTCCTCTTTTCTCTGTGTTAAAATACTTGTTAATTATACAATCTAAATCTAAATAAGCAACATAAAATAAAACAAAACAAGTATCTGAAATATAAAATTACTAGAAGAATATCAGTCTTTCAAATCTCTTGGGGGAGGAGCAAGCTTGCAATGGGAGATATGGATCCAAGAAACAAGTTCAGAAATTTTAAATGCAGTCTGTGTTGTACATAATACTTGATTGGCTCCTTTCTTGTGTGGTTCCTTTGGACACTGTTAATAAGGACCAAGTCTCTAGAATGGATATGGTGCACATTTTTCTTCATATATTGTTGGCTGTACAGCTTTGACCTGTAGATGTCAAGACTCCAAAGCTTTAATTAGTGGCATAACCACATTTATAAATTGTCCTCTTGTATGTAACATAGATTTTGATAGCAAATAAGAACCTTATTGTACTTTTACTTTCATAACAGTACAACTCACAAATACTCATAATAGCTTTGTGCACATCTTAGAAAGAAAAATATACATACATACACTCTTTACTTCTATTGCATTCTTATTCACACACATAGAAGGGTGACGTCATTTCTTCAGTTTTCTGTGCTTTTATTCTTAGAGAGGCATGCCAATAATTATAAACACTTTTATTTAATCATTTTTCTTAGCATTATGCATTATGTGCCAATTTCACTTTTCAAATAATTTTTATTACAGTTTTATAAAACACAAAACAAAAGTAAATGTAACTATAACATCAAACATATGAGACAAATAGTATCGCACATACAATATACAGTGTACAATAATAATTCAAATTGAAACCATAGAATTGGGAAATAGTAGTTACAACAATTATCACTCGAAAGAAAAAAAAAACAAGGGGGAAATAAACGGGGGGGGGGGGAATGGAAATTATTAAAATCTTCAACCCGGAAGTCTCTGTCTTCACTTTAACCAAAGTTATCGCGCTATATAAAAAAAATACATATGGATGAAAAATTAAGAAGAAGCGTGCAGAAATGTAAAATTAAAAATTTAAAATTTCTTTCTAATGTTCTCTTCCCAGGAGTCCCAAAAAAATAAAAGTTGTGTTTTAAAAGCTGAGGGTGGCCTAATGGAAGATTCATAAGATTTATTCTCCAAGGTCATATACAAGATTTCTTTTATAGGCGGAACAACTGCTTTTCAAAAAATTTTTATTACAGTTTTATAAAATACAAAACAAAAGTAAATGTAACTTTAACATCAAACATATGAGACTGTCAAATAGTATCGCACATACAATATACAGTGTACAATAATAATTCAAATTGAAACCATAAAATTGGGAAACATTAATTACAACAATTATCACTAGAAAGAGAAAAAAAACAACACAAAAACAAGGGGAACAAACAGGGGGGAAAAAATGGAAATGTAAATTATAAAATTCTTCAATCCGGAAGACTTCACTCTAACCAAAGTTATCTCGCTATATATAAAAAATACATATGGATGAAAAATTAAGAAGAAGCGTGCAGAAATGTAAAATTAAAAAAATAATAATCTAAAGGAATAAAAAGATAAACTAAAGGAAAAATATCTTTCTAATTTTCTCTTCCCAGGAGTCCCAGAAAAATAAAAGTTGTGTTTTAAAAGCTGAGGGTAGCCTAATGGAAGATTCATAAGATTTATTCTCCAAGGTCATATACAAGATTTCTTTTATAGTCGGAACAACTCCTGTTTTCCAATACTTAGGAATAAGGATAGTAGCTGCAATCAGCAAATGACCTATGATGATCTTATCTATTTTAGGTAAATCAGACGGAAAGTGTTTAAAAATACATAATTCTGGACCAAGCACTTCAATCTCGCAATTCACAAGCTTAATTATTGCTAATAAAGAGTCCCACATAGGTTTAATTAATGGACAGTCCCAGAAAATATGAAGGAGATTACCTGGGCCATTGCAGCCTCTCCAACATTTAAAACTTGTAGTCATCTTCATGCGAAAAAGTTTATCCGGGGTCAAATACCATCTGGAAATAATCTTAAAATGATTTTCAAAATGTTGTGCACATTGTGTTATGCCCCTTAGTCCCGAGAACATATCATTCCAGACAGCTAGATCGTATGTTTTACCTAATTCCTCTTCCCAGGCCGATAAAAATTTGTTTTTCTGAAATCTTCGAGGAGAGGGAAGAGTAACACAATGAGATAGTACCTCTCAGGTCCGGGGCATAATATAAACTGTCTCTATATCAGTCAAAGCTAAATGAGACTGAGCCACATCAAAATCGGATATATTAAATTGTTCTTGAATAATTTGAAGAATGAAGTCATAATCACATTGTCAGCATCTAAATTATATTTTTTTTTGTAATTTTGTAAATGATAGAGCCGAATTATTTTTAAAGAAATCATTAATAGAAAAAATATGTTTGCCATTCCAGTAATCTATATCTAGGTCTGGAAGAACATATCTCAAGGAACCAAGTTTCTCACCAACTAATTCAGCTGTATAATTTGACCTATGCCCTCTACCGTATATATCCTGTTCCTCTACAGAACAGTACTACCTCCCATCACTCTTATCACCAAAATGCAGAAAACAGTTAACCTCTTATTACTCTCCACATCCTAAGATTCCACAAACCTATTGTTAGAAAAATGTTCCTGACAACTAAATAAGCTTTAAAGGCTTGGGATATTTTATTTTTGAAGGCCCATTGGTCTAGAGCAATGCCTCTGTCCATATTAGAAAAACATTCTTTACAAATTTTCCCTAAAAATTGGCAATTTTTCTTTCTGGTAAATCTTTACTAACTTTTAGTTTGGCCTACCAGACGGTGTGGAATCTGAGCACTGATTGTGACTAAATTGCAGAACTGCTTTCAGATTCTTGTGTTGGACCAAAAAATGGGAGAATTGCAATTATCATCCTTGGAAAGAGTTTGCATCCATAGTCCTGATCAATGAAATGCCATTTCCCTCTGTTATCAGTCACTAATGGGCAATTTTGTAGCGAAATTAGATTTCATGCTTACGTGGGAGAGGGAACTTAATTTACAATTTGATTTGGAAGTATGGTTTTGTGACAGAACCCTCCATCACTGGGGTCCCTGAAGAGGCCTGAGAGCCAGCCTCCTCCCTATCGACTATGGGCCCAGGCCTTGTAGAGACTTCTGTGTGTGGATACAGGGGTTCAGTTTCTGCTGATGTACCCCATGTTTTAGCACTCAGAGTCTTAGAACTGTAACGTCAGCTGGACATCCTGTGGTAGGAAGAAGGCTGATTGTCTTAGCATTGTTAATTTTCTAGGTGTGAAGTGTTTCCCCTGTTTCCCCTGTTGACTATGTGTCACTGCAGCATACCTAATTATCAATTACATAACAGGTAGCTGGTGAGCTCCTGTTATCCCTGTGTCCTGGCCATTGTCTGTCTTAAGCCAATTTTATGTCTATCGTCATTCCACGTCTAACGTCCCCAATTAATGTAATTATTTATGTCTCATGTCATTCTGTCCTTGTGTTGCAGGATTTGATCTAATTACTTCCTTCCTGCCATGGTAATTAGATCATGTGGTATTTGTCTTGCCCCTTTTCTGACTTGTGTATATATAGCTCTGTATTTGGTTTTAATAAATGAGTCCTGTTTTCACCTCAACATGAGTGTTGCCTGATGTTTGGGGTGGGCTGTAGCTAAGCTTCGGACAGCCACAGTGCCAATGCAGCTACGGTGCAGCGACGTCCCCCCTTCTATCTACAACGCTGGTTCTGCCCGGCGCTGAAGGGGTTACTTGTTGGTGTCCCGTCAGGAGGAAGCAATGTCGGGGTACAGGTCGGTCCCGTCACAGGTTTTTAATAGTCCAAAATAAAGAAGCAAAGGCTCAGCACTCAAATGATAAGGTGAGTTTATTTCACACAGGCAACGTTTCGACGCACAGGTCTTTCTCAAGCCTAGAGAAAGAGTCACCGGTGTGGGGAACTCTGATCTCTGACAGTCGGGGAAGGTATCCGCGACGGACGCAGACAACCCCCGCTGTTAGCCACACCTCCTTCCGGCTGCAGCGGACGTTGTCTACGCGGATCGCGTAGACGGCAACCCGCTGCCCCGGCAATACAGCAGGAAGCACCGGTAAGTGTGTGTGTGTGTGTGTGTGGGGGGGGGGGGGGGTAGACAGGAGGATCCAGGTCCCCTGCAGCGGTGCGGGGGATCTGGATCTTAGTCTCATAATCAGACCTCTATTTGAGGTCTGATTAGAAGACGACCCCGATTAGAAGCATTTGCTCTGAAAATATCCCTCGTCTTATAATCGAGCAAATACGGTATATCCCCAGATTAATTCCAATTAATCCATTTCCAATCCACTTAGCAACCAGGCCTGGATCATGCTAGGGGGTCATGATCACCTATTGGGTAGTTTTCTATAGGTCAGGGTTATGGTGGGCGTGGGGTTAAAAGGGCTTAAATAGGGTCGTTGTTCTGGTCCTCTACCTTTTTTTTGATCAAAGAAGGAATGAGAGGCAGAACCTCACTTTGTTTTTTCTGCTGGTTTTGGTGTGGTGGGGAACTGAGGTTCCCTTCAGGTTTTTTATGGTTGGTTTATTCATGGTACGTGGTGAAATTGTCGCGGTTTTCATCCGAGGTATGGAATCCGTGGTTATTGGGAGTTCTGGTGGGCCTTTTTTCCATGGGCAGGGTCCAGTGTGGTTTTTACGGCTCGTGGTTGATGCACGCTGCAACATGTTTGTGTGAGTTTCCGGTGATGAGGTATCGATGTTATGTCATATAGTTGTCGCACGGTCGGTGGTTGTAACCTCCTTGGTTTTAAAAGGGTTAAATCTGGCGGTTTGTACATTAAGATTGGAGGTTACACAAGTTACAAGATATGTATGTTTTAAATTTTGAATAAAGTTTTACGTGTCACAGTACTTATCATAAATAAAACTGCGGCCTTTCAAAATTGACTTGGTGTCTGTCGTTATTTTTATTAATCTTACATTCTTACCATGACCCACAAATGTATCTAGTGCCTTGATTATGTCTAAAGAGTATTAGTAAAATTTCAAATAGATGCAAATAATGTCAAACTTCAGTTATAGGTAAAAATACCTTTTACATCGTTTGTCATTATTACGGGTTATAAGCAGTGTTCCCTCTAAGCTGTGCGCTTGTGCCCGCGCAAATAACTTTTCAAGAGAGCACATACGTCGTAAAATTGTGCGCACAGTACCTAACAAGGAGCTGGGGGGGCGGGCAGTCCATCCAGGGTGCCGTCCAGGGTGACGCTGGCACTCCTCCAGTAATGTCCGCCGCTGGAGGAGCAAGCTCCCTAGGGGAGATCAAGGATCTCCCTCCAACCGGCTTAAAATCAATCAAGGGAGCGGGAGGTCTGTTAATGCAGACCTCTGATCCTGCTCCCTTGCGATGCATGCGGCAGCTGATGCTGTGCGTCGGGATTTGAGGTCAGATCCCGGCGCACATCACTGAAGCCACACCCACCGCCTTCACTGCACCGGAAGGGCAGGACACAGAAGAAGAAGAGTCAAGAGGAAGAACGAAAAGGAAGAGGAAAAGTAACTAACAGAGGAAAGGTAGGAAAACATTAAGTGAGAGTGGATTAGTAAGTGTGTGAGAGTGAGAGCTTATGCTGAATGTTTGTGAATGAGTGTGTGTGTGTGTGATAGCATGGATGTGTAAGGGGGGGGATAGCATGGCATAGGGAGGCTGTAATCACATTCATATGATGCCCAGGTTCCAGCATATACTGGCTGCCTCGACATGTTGTTGGTTTTTTTTTTGTCCAATTTTGGTGTGTTATTTAAAGGGGGATCATTTTCGGTTTCGGTGAAGTGAATGCTGAATTTTCGGTTTCGGTCCAGAATTTTCATTTCGGTGCATCATTTTATACTAAGCCAGACACTGAAGTGATAGGGGTTATGCTACATTATTGGCAATGTCTGGCTCGATGTATAGTGATAGGTCTTGTGCTGTGCCTCAGTATATAGTGACAGGTGTTATGCTGCCCCACCGTCAATGAGTGCCTCAGTATATAAAAACAGTTATGCTGTACCACTGTCAATATTTGCCTCAGTATATAATGATAGCAGTTATGCTGCAACACCGTCAATGTGTGCCTCAGTATATAGTGATGGGTGTTATGCTGTAGGTGGTTGCCTAACGACAGAAGCTATGCAGTTTTTCCCAATAAAAAACACAGACACATATACATATATATATTGACCCGGAGAACCCGCTCGTGATTCGCTCATAATTAACTTTTGCAGTGAGAATTTCACCTTTAAAATAGACCATGGAGTCAAAAGAGTTGGAAATATATAGCTCCACCCCCCTTGCAATGTGATTTTTTTGCGCACAAAATTTTGGCTCTGGAAAAAATTTTGCACAACAGAAATTTTCTGCGCACGCCACCCAAGAAAAATTAGAGGGAACACTGGTTATAAGCTGCAGTCTCACAAGCAGCAATGTATCCCCCGTTCCAATTTACATTCCTATAGATAATCAGCTTCTACTCCTTAAATTTTCCCATAGAATATACACTAATATTTGCTTAAGCGGCTATATTCATAAATGCTTCTTTGTTCTCGATATAGAGAGAACAAGGACAAAAAAAAAAATCATTTATATGGTTAAGGAAAACAAAATGGTTCTGACCCCATTTTATGTTCATGTAAAATACAGAACTAAAAAATACTTGTTTTCCAGCCTACATAATGCCCCCTTTAGATTATGACAAAGCAAAATCCAGTTTGCTTTAGAATGATCTAAACATGCGGCCCGCGGGCCAAATGCAGCCCACGAGACCTCGAGCTGCGGCCCGCATAACATCGTCAGCCAGGGCAACCGATCTTACACGGGCCGCACCTCGAGCCCTGCTACAACAAGAACCTACTACTTACCTGTGGGAGGGTCTTTTTTACTGAAGAGAGGAAGCGGAACCCAGCAGTGTTCACGTGACATCACATGACTCTGCTCCAGTCCTGCTTCCTCTGTTCAGTACCAGAGAACGCAGAGGGAGGCCGCGCCCCTTGCTGAAGTCTGTGAGCGGCATCGAGGAGCTGCAGTGCAGGTAAGGGGAGTGTTTGAATGAGTATATGAATGAATGAGTGTGTGTGTGTGTGATAGTATGGATGTGTAAGTGCTGGAACCTAGGTATGATGGGACTGTGGGGCTGTTAGCAATCACACTCCTATCATGCCAAGTCAGCCAGCACATGCTGAAACCTGGCTAGCTGCCCCCTTGTGTATTGATACTGCCAGCAGTATGGGGTCTGCACATCACTTACAGCCACCTTGTACCAGCATGTACTGACTTGGCATGATAGGAGTGTGATTTCTCACAGCAAGCACAGTCCCATCATGCCTAGGTACCAGCATTCACACTCCTATCATGCCAAGTCATATTGCTAATTTTTTTGTCCAATTGTGGTGTGTTACTACTTTTATTAAAAATGTGAGTTTTTATTATTATTTTTAAAGGTGGGGGTCATTTTCGGTTTTGGCTAAGTGAACCGTGAATGTTTTGGTCCAGAATTTACATTTTGGCATAAATAGAACTATTTCATTTTTAATTATCCTGAATTTGTAGTCACAAAACTTTCTAGGCCCAGAAATCAGTGAGAGGAAAAGTAAAGGTTTTGTGTCATTTACTTTAGTTTAATCTGGATATTTTATCTCACAGTGAAAAATAAGTGCGGCCCGCGCACATATACAATTCTGATGTGTGTTTAGATCAGGGGTGTCCAAGTGGCCCTCTGCAGAAAAAACTTGGACACCCCTGATCTAAACACACGTCAGATGGCATATTAATGACTTCAAATCATTGTGTCCGAAATGGGACTTGCAGGGGTATACAGTGGCGGAACTACCGGGGTCACAGGGGTCGTCGCCGGGCCCTGTAGTTCTGCCAGTCAGGGGGCCCAAGGGGTGCCGAGCGGTTGTTCACCGCGCGCTCTTCTGTCTCCTCTGTTCCCTGCCGCCGCCTGCCTCAGCGCTGCACTGACTGCAGTGGTGGGAGCGTGAGGCGTCTGTCTCGGGTGCCGGCGCTTCATGCTGAGCACCAGCATATGACGTCAGAGCAGCGAGACAGAGGTCTTGCGCCCCCCCACCACAGGACTGCACAGTAAGTGACCTACAAAGGGGGGTAGGGAGAGGGTAGATAGTGTGAAGGGGTAGATAGTGAGAAGGGGCTACTGAGAGCATAGATAGGGAGAGGGGGGGTAGGGAGATAGTAGATAGTGAAAAGGGGGGTAGGGAGAGGGTAGATGGTGAGAATGGGGGTAGGGAGAGGGTAGATAGTGAGAAGGGAGAGGGGGTAGATAGCGTGAGAAGGGGGGTAGATGGTGTGAGAGGGGGGTAGATTGGGTTTGGGGGTGGGGGGGCCCTTAACAGATTCTCGCACGGGGGGCCTAGTTACGCCCCTGGGGGTATAATTTATGGATTTGAATACTTTTGCTCCTGTAAGAGAAGTCATTAATGAAAACTTTAGTAATCATTTTATGAACAATGTCTCTGACACAAAATATAAAGGAATGTGTCCTCTGGTCAAATCAGTCATTCTAGATTGCAGTTCATCCAAAAATGAACTGAAATGAATGAAAATGAATTTGCAGCAGACATACCTGTTGAAACGACTGCACCAAGGCAACAATTAAAGCAACAAGGAATCTTTTAGCTCAATTACGCATTGTAACGTAAAATTTCTTGTACACGTCTTTGTGCTCTTTCAAGATGCATCTGGTACTTGGCCTTTAGTTCAGTGAGTTGCATCGATGAAACGTTGTGCTCTTTTTCTATGGAGATCTTCGGGTCTAAGCTAACAAACACACATTGTGTTAGGGTCCTCTTTTCTGTAAGAATGAATCAAGGAGTTGATACCAGAGGTTGGTCCTGGCTCTGCAATCGGTTCCATCCGCATCTCGTGATGCCACATCCTTCTTGGGTATCTTTCAGCAAAGGAATCCAGAACTCGATTTGGAATCCTTATCTTAAAATTCAAAAAGAAGAGTATAAGTTGTATAAGAGTATAAGTTGCCCACGACAAGGAAATAATTCTACCACTGTACAAGTCACCAGTCAGACTACACATGGAATACTGTGTACAGTACTGGGCACCAATGTACAAGAAAGATATAGTGGAGCTGGAGATGGTTCAAAGACGGGCAACCAGAGTAATAAGGGGAATGGGAGGACTACAGTACCCAGAAAAATTATCAGAATTAGGGTTATTTAGTTTGGAAAAATGATGGCTTAGGGGGGACTTAATAACTATGTTTAAATATATAAGGGGGCATACAGAGATCACTCCCAGGACCTATTTATACCCAGGACTGTAACTAGGGGACATCCTCTACGGCTGGAGGAAAGAAGGTTTCTACACCAGCACCGACGGGGGTTCTTTTCAGTAAGAGCGGTGAGATTATGGAACTCTCTGCCAGAGGAAGTGGTAATGGTAAACTCAATAAAAGAGTTCAAAAGGAGCCTGGACGTGTTTCTTGAAAGCAATAATATTACAAGTTATGGATATTAGATTAATAGGGACAGAACGTTGATCCAGGGATTTATTCTGATTGCCATATTTGGAGTCGGGAAGGAATTTTCCGCCTGGTATGGGGAATTGGCATCTGATTCATAAGGGTTTTTTGCCTTCCTCTGGATCAACACAGTAGGGACACAATATGTATATAGGTTGAACTTGATGGACACTGTTACTGTTACTATGAACTATGTTATTTCAGATTGTATACGATACCACATTGTTGATTTGGATCTTCTGATTCCAGTTTTTCATTCTTCTATCTCATAATCATTATCTATAATTCTTTAACCAATTTTTCAACAAAATCACCTTGTTTAGGAATCTTGATCTTTTAAAATCAGACTTTATTAGTGTTTTCTATTTTGTAAAGTAAGGGGGTGTACAGAAAAATAAGAAGGGAGGGGGGGACAAAATAATTATACAGAAACAGAGAATCATATAGCAGCGTCTTACAAAAGTATTGTGCGTCAGGATCACAGCCCGACAAGGGCCCAGCGCGACCACGTAGGACCCGGGGCGAGGAGCCCACCAGGGCACAGGAAACGCAGGCTGCGGCAAGGAGACAAGGGTAGAAGGGGGAGGAGGGGCGACATGGCCGGACAGGATGGGGGAGACCAAGTGAGGGGGGGGGAAGAAGAGAAAAAAAAAGGAAGAATATAACAACAATAAAAGGAGGGGGAGGGGGAAAGGCAGCACAGGGAGATGGGAAAACACAACCGGGGCATACGCACGCATACAAAGACAAGGAGACAAGACAAAAAAAATCACTCAAGCAGTGGGCGGACAAGAGGGTCATGCACATAGGAGAGCCAATAGAACGACGTGGATAAGTATCGTTCGCTTGTCAGCGAAGAGGCATAATTCGTCTAGCACACGAATCTGTTCAACTCTAAGGACCCATTCCTTAAAAGTGGGGGGGCTGGGTCACCCCAATGTAGGGGGATCAGCGCCTTGGCCGCCACCAGGAGATGGCGGAGCACCGATTTCCAAAACCACTTAAGGGAGTGGGATGTGTGATGGAGGAGGAAGAATTCCGGGGTGAATGTATAGCTTTCCAATAAGAGGCGATGGAAGGGCAGTGCCACCACAGGTGGAGCAGAGAACCCGGGGTGGCGCCAAATCGCCAGCACCGGTTAGGTACTGGAGTCAAGCTATCAGACACTTTCAAATCAGTGGTCATGCCTTCAGATGCTTTTTCATTACATTAGCAAAAGCTGCATTAGACCTAGAAATGTGATAATAATCATATAATGTTACAATTTTTAGTGGATTTTGCAGAGTTCTCACACAAATATATCTCCCTGCAAAATTAGATACGTTTATTAAACAAATTAAAGGTAAATATCCGCTCATATCTAGCAAATTACCTTTTATAACATTTCTGCATATATTACAAAATTCCACCGTTGGACCAACACATTTACACTGCACATATCTCACACACACACACCCCTATATAATATCTTACAATATGGTGCATTTTTACTGTGGAAATTTAAAGATATAGCACCCCAATTACCAGCGCAGTACTTGATCATATATTTCAACATTCTACAGGGGGTTAAAAAAAATTTCTCCATTGGACCAATACAGTTACACTGTATATATCTCAAACACATAACCCTCTATTATTTCTGAGAATATGGTGCATTTTTACTGTGAAAATTTAAAGCTATAGGGCCCCACATATCAGCCCAGTAGACAGCAACCGTCATTTTTCAACATTCTACATGGGTTTAAAAAAAATTTCCCCAATGGACCAATACAGTTACACTGCAGATATCTCAAACACATGCCCCTCTATTATTTCTGAGAATATGGTGCATTTTTACTGTGGAAATTTAAAGCTATAGTGCCCCAAATATCAGCCCAGTACACAGCAAACGTCATTTTTCAACATTCTACAGGGGGTTAAAAAAAATTTCCCCATTGGACCAATACAGTTACACTGCAGATATCTCAAACACATGCCCCTCTATTATTTCTGAGAATATGGTGCATTTTTACTGTGGAATTTTAAAGCTATAGTGCCCCAAATATCAGCCCAGTACACAGCAACCGTCATTTTTCAACATTCTACATGGGGTTAAAAAAAATTCCCCCATTGGACCAATACAGTTACACTGTATATATCTCAAACACATAACCCTCTATTATTTCTGTGAATATGGTGCATTTTTACTGTGGAAATTTAAAGCTATAGGGCCCCAAATATCAGCCCAGTAGACAGCAACCGTCATTTTTCAACATTCTACAGGGGGTTAAAAAAAAATTCCCAATTGGACTAATACAGTTACACTGCAGATATCTCAAACACATGCCCCTCTATTATTTCTGAGAATATGGTGCATTTTTACTGTGGAAATTTAAAGCTATAGGGCCCCAAATATCAGCCCAGTAGACAGCAACCGTCATTTTTCAACATTCTACAGGGGGTTAAAAAAAATTCCCAATTGGACCAATACAGTTACACTGCAGATATCTCAAACACATGCCCCTCTATTATTTCTGAGAATATGGTGCATTTTTACTGTGGAAATTTAAAGCTATAGGGCCCCAAATATCAGCCCAGTAGACAGCAACCGTCATTTTTCAACATTCTACAGGAGGTTCAAAAAAATTTCCCCATTGGACCAATACAGTTACACTGCAGATATCTCAAACACATGCCCCTCTATTATTTCTGAGAATATGGTGCATTTTTACTGTGGAAATTTAAAGCTATAGTGCCCCAAATATCAGCCCAGTACACAGCAACCGTCATTTTTCAACATTCTACAGGGGGTTAAAAAAAAATTTCCCCATTGGACCAATACAGTTACACTGCAGATATCTCAAACACATGCTCCTCTATTATTTCTGAGAATGTGGTGCATTTTTACTGTGGAAATTTAAAGCTATAGCGCCCAAAATATTAGCCCAATACATAGCAAATGGGATTTTTCAAAAATCTACAGGGGTTAAAAAAAATTCCCCAATTGGACCAATACAGTTACACTGCAGATATCTCAAACACATGCCCCTCTATTATTTCTGAGAATATGGTGCATTTTTACTGTGGAAATATAAAGCTATAGCGCCCCAAATATTAGCCCAATACATAGCAAATGGGATTTTTCAAAAATCTACAGGGATTAAAAAAAATTCCCCAATTGGACCAATACAGTTACACTGCAGATATCTCAAACACATGCCCCTCTATTATTTCTGAGAATATGGTGCATTTTTACTGTGGAAATTTAAAGCTATAGGGCCCCAAATATCAGCCCAGTAGACAGCAACCGTCATTTTTCAACATTCTACAGGGGGTTAAAAAAAAATTCCCAATTGGACCAATACAGTTACACTGCAGATATCTCAAACACATGCCCCTCTATTATTTCTGAGAATATGGTGCATTTTTACTGTGGAAATTTAAAGCTATAGTGCCCCAAATATCAGCCCAGTACACAGCAACCCTCATTTTTCAACATTCTACAGAGGGTTAAAAAAAAATTCCCCATTGGACCAATACAGTTACACTGCAGATATCTCAAACACATGCCCCTCTATTATTTCTGAGAATATGGTGAATTTTTACTGTGGAAATTTAAAGCTATAGTGCCCCAAATATCAGCCCAGTACACAGCAACCGTCATTTTTCAACATTCTACAGGGGGTTAAAAAAAAAATTCCCCATTGGACCAATACAGTTACACTGCAGATATCTCAAACACATGCCCCTCTATTATTTCTGAGAATATGGTGCATTTTTACTGTGGAAATTTAAAGCTATAGTGCCCCAAATATCAGCCCAGTACACAGCAACCGTCATTTTTCAACATTCTACAGGGGGTTAAAAAAAAATTCCCAATTGGACCAATACAGTTACACTGCAGATATCTCAAACACATGCCCCTCTATTATTTCTGAGAATATGGTGCATTTTTACTGTGGAAATTTAAAGCTATAGTGCCCCAAATATCAGCCCAGTACACAGCAACCGTCATTTTTCAACATTCTACAGAGGGTTAAAAAAAAATTCCCCATTGGACCAATACAGTTACACTGCAGATATCTCAAACACATGCCCCTCTATTATTTCTGAGAATATGGTGAATTTTTACTGTGGAAATTTAAAGCTATAGTGCCCCAAATATCAGCCCAGTACACAGCAACCGTCATTTTTCAACATTCTACAGGGGGTTAAAAAAAAATTCCCCATTGGACCAATACAGTTACACTGCAGATATCTCAAACACATGCCCCTCTATTATTTCCAAGAATATGGTGCATTTTTACTGTGGAAATTTAAAGCTATAGTGCCCCAAATATCAGCCCAGTACACAGCAACCGTCATTTTTCAACATTCTACATGGGGTTAAAAAAAATTCCCCCATTGGACCAATACAGTTACACTGTATATATCTCAAACACATAACCCTCTATTATTTCTGAGAATATGGTGCATTTTTACTGTGGAAATTTAAAGCTATAGCGCCCAAAATATTAGCCCAATACATAGCAAATGGGATTTTTCAAAAATCTACAGGGGTTAAAAAAAATTCCCCCATTGGACCAATACAGTTACACTGCAGATATCTCAAACACATGCCCCTATATTATTTCCGAGAATATGGTGCATTTTTACTGTGGAAATATAAAGCTATAGCGCCCCAAATATTAGCCCAATACATAGCAAATGGGATTTTTCAAAAATCTACAGGGGTTAAAAAAAATTCCCCAATTGGACCAATACAGTTACACTGCAGATATCTCAAACACATGCCCCTCTATTATTTCCGAGAATATGGTGCATTTTTACTGTGGAAATATAAAGCTATAGCGCCCCAAATATTAGCCCAATACATAGCAAATGGGATTTTTCAAAAATCTACAGGGATTAAAAAAAATTCCCCAATTGGACCAATTCAGTTACAGTGCAAATATCTCAAACACACCATCCTCTATTATTTCTGAGAATATGGTGCATTTTTACTGTGGAAATTTAAAGCTATAGCGCCCCAAATATCAGCCCAGTAGACAGCAACTGGCATTTTTCAGCATTCTACAGAGGGTTAAAAAAAACTCCCCCCGGGGGGGCGTGGCCCGCCGCTCTGGAAGATGGCAGCTTGAAGTGCGAGCTCTGTCTCCCTCCCGCTATATTTGGCGCTTTCAGAAACCCTAATCCATCATGGGCAAGAACAAACGCGGTGAACGCGACCCCAAGACCCCGACTACCTCTGGGAAACGGGTTTCCTCGTCGCTGAAGGAATACTTCCAGACCCCTCGGGAGTTGGCCTCGCTGGGGCCTGAGGCCTCTGGTGCTTCCTCACCCTCGAGCTCTGAGGGTGCCGGTGATATGGCCTGTGTGGACTCTCATCTGCCGGGGCTGTCCGACGACCAGGACGCTGTCCTTCGCCTGTTTTCCTCTGCTCCGTGGAAGGCGGATTTTAGCACTCTGTTTACGGAGCTGAAGCAGACCGTGCGGGATGAGATTGCTATGCTGCGCTCCGACCTGTCGGGCCTAGAGCAACGTGTCTCAGCGCAGGAGCGTAACTTCACTCAGCAGGCCCAGACGCTTTCGCACATGTCTTCACTTACCGATCAACACACGAGATATCTGGCGGAGCTCCGTTGTCGTTTGGAGGATGTTGATAACCGTGGACGGAGGCATACTGTGAGAGTTCGAGGAGTTCCCGAGTCCACCTCTGCTGACTCGGAAGACGCCTTTGCTATACTCACCCGCATCTTTAACTCGCTGCTCGGCCGACCAGAGGACGCCCTTGTCGAGATGGATCACGCTCACAGGGCCCTGCGGCCTAGACGTCCTGCTCCTGCGCCCCCGAGGGATCTCCTGTGCCGTGTGGTGAACTTTCGGCTCAAGGAGGATATTATGCGTAAGGCCAGGGAAGCTGGCTCCTGGTTCTTTGAAGGTCAGGAGGTATCCTTTTACCAAGACCTATCGGATATCACCCTGCACACTTGTAGATGTCTGCGCCCTCTCACAGCCAAACTGCAACGCCGTGGTTTGCGCTATAGCTGGGGGTTCCCCTTTTGTCTCCGGGTACAAGTTGGTGGTTCCCTTGAGATCTTGCGCTTCCACCATGAGTTGCCGGCCTTCCTGGAGGCGCTGAATCTCCCCGCGATTGCTGTCACTGATTGGAGCCTGACGGATCCTTACCTTGAGCACGTTGCCGCGGCTGGGCCCTTGCGTCGAGGGAGCCGGGGTCGGGTCCCTTCGGGGCGCCCCCACGCTGTTCGAGACGTCCCTGGACGGATGCGGCCTGGTGGCAGGGGGAATCCTGGTGGGGTTCATGCAAGTGAGGAATAGTTCCTGCGCCTATGACTCCTTTTTCCTGCAGCAGCTACCTCAATGCTCAGATACCTGCGGGCATTTTTTGTTTTTGTTTTTTTTTTGTGTTCCTGTGCCTTGTTGCCTAAGCCGGTTGCTGTGCTTCAGGGGACCTTAGATCCACCGTTCACACTACATTTGTTCACGAGGACTTTAGGGCCTGCCTATAGCGTTTGCTGATGGCTTCCTCTGGACATCTGCACGTTGGTCATCAGTAAGGCATAAGCACAAAGTCTGAGCACGCCATTTTCCTAGTCTTAATGAGGATGTCCCCATCAGCATTAGATATGGTTTAGCTCAACAGTCTGTGGTTTAGGCCAAATACTACTGAGTTCTGCACACCTTTTTTTTTTTTTTTTAAGACAGTTCTCACACCACAAAACTGTAGGTCTTGTGACACGACATATCACTTGTACTTCCGTACTAGTTCACAGTTCTAAACTTAGGCACACTTCTTTTTAGATTTTACAGTCTTCAAAATAGAACCATTCTTGCTCATTTCAGGGGCTCTCCAGCCAGCATCTGTGGAGTGCCACATTTGAATACTTTTTTGCCATTGCACATACCTGTTGTGGTGACTCTGCATTTGTTAGCAAGGCCCCCCCCCCTTTTTTTTTTTTTTTCCCTTTCTTTCCTGACACGACTGTGGGTCTTGGGACATGACATAACACTTGTAGTTAAATACTAGTTCAAAGTTCTAAACGATACTACGATAGCGGTGTGTCTCATTTGAATACTTTTTTGCCATTACCCATAAGTGTTCTGGTGATCATACATTTGTTTTTGGTTTTTTTAATTGTGATTATTATTATTATTGGACGTGTGCTATGTACATTTATGGTTGCATTATGCATAACGATATGTTCGTAATGTGCTGGGATGCAGGCCTCTCCTTTGTCCGCTCTGAGTGCCGCAGCGGGTTTCGGGGTCTGATGTTCTTCTAGGTTCTTGGTTTCCTATTCTCTAACGCCCGTTATTGCCACTTGTGTTTCGTGGTTTCATGGGTTTCTGTTTCTATTTTCCTGTTTTTCATGCTTGGGGGGGAGCGGTCTCCTCTCTGACGTTTTTTCCCTTTTTTTTTTTTTTCTTCTACATGAAAAATGGCAGTTGCTGTCTACTAGGCTATTTGGGGCGCTATAGCTTTAAATTTCCACAGTAAAAATGCACCATATTCTCAGAAATAATAGAGGATGGTGTGTTTGAGGTATTTGCACTGTAACTGAATTGGTCCAATGGAGGAATTTTTTTTAACCCTCTGTAGAATGCTGAAAAATGCCAGTTGCTGTCTACTGGGCTGATATTTGGGGCGCTATAGCTTTAAATTTCCACAGTAAAAATGCACCATATTCTCAGAAATAATAGAGGATGGTGTGTTTGAGATATTTGCACTGTAACTGAATTGGTCCAATGGAGGAATTTTTTTTAACCCTCTGTAGAATGCTGAAAAATGCCAGTTGCTGTCTACTGGGCTGATATTTGGGGCGCTATAGCTTTAAATTTGCACAGTAAAAATGCACCATATTCTCAGAAATAATAGAGGGTTATGTGTTTGAGATATGTGACAATATGGTAAAAATTACACTGGCGTCAGGGTATAAAAAAAAAAACCTTGTCCTGACTGGGTTAAAGGGTAAGAATCTGATAATTTTGACTCTTGAACATTGGTTCAGCACAGCTTTACACAAAGCAAACATTTTACCATACAACCGTTAACACACCATGTTACTATCCGTCCAATACATTATTACAGTTACTCTGCTACTGGTTTTAATGTCTGTACCATTTTGAAACGGTAGCGGCTAGTTCCTACCCAGTAGAAGGACTCTGGTGATGTCAGCAGACCATGTGACTGTGTGGTCACATGGTACAAAGAACTACAGGAAGAAGAAGAAGCAGCAGTGTGGGACGTGCAAATGACTGCAAATGGGCTGTGCTGGGCTGCTGTTTCTTTTTCAATGACATGGGATGTGAGGATGAAGCTTTAACAGAACTCCTGAAAATACAGAATATTATGGAGGCAGAAGAAAACTTGAATCTGTGAAATAATTCACAGTGATTCTCTCTCTCTCTCTCTCTCTCTCTCTCTCTCTCTCTCTCTCTCTCTCTCTCTCTCCCTCTCTCCCAGTGAGTGTGTCTCGCTGTCTCTCTCTGTGCCAGTGAGTGCGTCTCTCGCGCCTCCGCTCAACTCTCCTGCACATCATTTTTTGGTGAATAGACTCATTTGTTATAGACTAAATGCCATGTCTGTAATTGAGACCTTCACAATGTATATGAGAATGTGATAAAATAAAGCAACAGCTGTATATGTTTCAAAATAATATTAATAATAATAATAATATATGTTGACGAATAATTAAATGAACATAACGCATGTAATATCTGGAATTGCAATTAAAAATCAGGTTTTTTTTGTTTTGTTGTTTTTTTTAATCTTTACCTAGATGTTTATACTGTTTTCTTCTTCTAAAGTCTATCTCAACCACTCACAAAACATTAACTTTTTAGCGACATGGATAGAGTAATAGATTACGTCCTCACGGTGGCGGCTTTTTGGAATAGGAGCCAGGCATAAGCTGTTGCCCACGGAGTATTGTGCAGCGGACAAGTGCAAAGGTAGTGGGAACAGCTCAGCTGTGTGCGTCGGACTGCCATACACAAGAGAGAATATCCAAGAAAGGCTCCATTGGTTGTCTTTCTCCTGCTCAGGTGATTAGGGACCACACAGGGTTAAGGTGTGAATCCAGGACAGATGGAAGACAATTATACAATTATTCTAGTCTTGATGTTCGAATAATTGGAATTTTAATAAAGACAGGAGGCGAATATTCGCTACAATACCGGTAAGTTCTCTTCATGTTTATCCTTCTTCCCTTCCACAAGTGGCTGGTCCAATTTTTCCCACTATTGGGAATTACCGTATTGGCTCGCATATAGGCCGCACTTTTTTCCCCCACTTTAAGTCTTTATTCGGGGTCTAGCGCCCGACGCCCGGGACACGCATCCTACTCTCTGATATGCTCAGACAGCCTCCCCTGCCAGCACTTTCCACGGGGGGGGGGGTGCCGGCACGGGAGGTTGTCTAAGCGCATCGTGCGGACGGTCATCGGCTGCGGAGGTTGTTTACCTGCATCGCCGCAGCCGGTGACCGTCCGCATCGTTTTACCTCTGCCCCCAAGACTTACCAGAGCAGACTCCCGGGTGTCTTGCGGGGCCGGCGGGGGACATCTACGCAATACGCGTATACAAGTTATACAGTGTATACAGTGCCGGCACCGGACGTTGTATACGCGTATTGCGTAGATGTCCCCCGCTGGCCCCGCAAGACACCTGGGAGTCTGCTCTGGTAAGTCGGGGGGGGGCAGAGTGGTAGCATATCTCGGGGGGGGAGGAGGAGGACAGTGGCAGCATATCTCGGGGGGGGGAGGAGGAGGACAGTGGCAGCATATCTCGGGGGGGGGAGGACAGTGGCAGCATATCTCGGGGGGGGGAGTGGCAGCATGTTTTTTTGGTGCTTTTTTTAAAGAAAAAATTTTTTTCTTTAAAAAAGCACCAAACTTTTAGGGTGCGGCCTATATACGGGTGCGGCCTATATACGGGGGCGGCCTATATCCGAGCCAATACGGTAATTACTTCCGACCCATGGATCCTCCATACGGTCATAATGGTACCTGACAAATTGGTTTAGAGCACGTAAATTGATGACAAGATGAAGATCTCCTGTTTTCAGGGTAAATCAATGTTTATTGAGATTTTCAAAATTTTCAAAATATGTGGGATACAGAAAAGAAAGGGTAGGGGAGCAAACAAACCGTGACATCCAAGTTGGTACACAGCAGAACAATGGCATCCCGACAATTACCCGCCTAGCGACAAGATATCATCAGAAGACCCCTGACAGACACAGGTCTTAAATAGCACACCTAAGAGAGGGAGTGAGGAGCCTCAAAGGTTGCCGACTCCAGCTCTGAATGGCCTTAGTGGCCTTAACTGCTAAATGAGCGCAACCACCAGCGTAGAGGCGCCAGGGATGGAGCAGCCTGTCAAGGGGGATCCTTGCACGGGCATACGGCCCATAGAACCGCAGAGGAGAGAACGGGGGTCGAGCGGGTAGAGTCAAGAGCGGCATGCGAAGGAAGGCAGGCCACGGGGGAAGGGAAAAAAAAAAAAAAAAAAAAAAAAAGGAAAGGGGGGGGTTAGAGGAGGGGCCAGGACTGGGGATGTGGACCAGAGCGCTACAATATCGTCGGGCAGGGGGTCAAGATATAAGGGCTGTAGGTAAGTCCGCAGGCGCCTGGGACAGTAAGGAACGGGCGAGGGGACCAGAGGCATATGCCAGCCAGTGGTACCAGGTGCGTTGGTATCTCTCAACCGCATTCGAAGCCGACAGGGCCAATTCCTCCAATGAGCGCTTATTGTCCACCCGGAGGAACCACTCCCTAAAAGAGGGAGGGGAGGGGTCACCCCAGTGGAGAGGTATGAGGGCCTTAGCGGCCGTGATCAGGTGCCTAACAACCGTCCGTTTGTACCAGGAGAAGGAGAACGTCATATGTTGTAGGAGGTAGAACTCCGGGGTGAAGGGGAGGACCCTGTCAGTGAGGGACTGAGCACAATCGTGTACGGCGGACCAGAAGGGGGCGATACGAGGGCAGTTCCACCAGAGGTGAAGGAGAGAGCCCGGGGACTCCCCGCACCTCCAGCACTCGTCTGTCGACCCAGGCCGGTAGCGAGACAACACCGAAGGCGGGCGGTACCAGTGGGCTAGCAGTTTATAAGACATCTCCTGGTCTTTAGCGCTGAGAGAGCAGCGATGTGCGAAGATGCACATCTTGCTCCACTGTTCCTCAGTAAGGACGACCTGCAGCGCCGTCTCCCACCTCCCCATGAACGCAGGGGGTGAGGGGGTCAAGGCGGACAGGAGGAGGCTGTAAAGTTTGGAGATACCATGGGATAGAGGGGCATCCATCACACACAGGGACTCAAAAGGGGAGAGGTCACGCAGCACGTTATGTTTCCGAGCCAAAGAGCGGTAAAAATTTTGCAGTTGCAGGTAGCGAAGCCTAACCATCAGGGAGGTCGTCCCCTGGCCGACAAGGTGATCCAAGGGCTTAAGCCCCGCAGGGGTCACAAAAGATCGTAATCTCGGGACACCCTCCGGAGTCGCTGCAGGGAAAAGATTGAGTCCCAGCCCAGGCGGAAAGTCGGGGTTATCTCTGAGTGGGGTGAGCGGGGAAGGGACAGAAGAAAGCCGTGTAGTGCGGAGCAAGGAGTGCCAGACCCGTAGCGTAGCACACATGAAGGGGTGAGGGGAGGCAAGACGACGCGCCGTATCCACAGCGAGCCAGGGGAGAGAGGAGATCGGGAGGCCCAGCAGCGCGCTCTCCACTCCCACCCACTGTTTATGGGCCGGAGAGCGGGTCCACTCCACAATGCGCAGCAAATGACAGGCGCGATAATACGTTCGCGGGCAGGGCAGGGCGAGGCCACCCCTAGACTTAGGGAGGATCAGCGTAGCGAAACTGATGCGTCGCGATCGAGGGCCCCACAGGAAACTGAGAAAGGCGGAGCGGACAGAGGAAAAGAAAGAGGGTGGGATGGAAATCGGCAAGGTTTGAAACAGGTAGAGGAGGCGAGGCATAACATTCATTTTGATGGTGTTAACCCTACCCAACCAGGAGACCCTAAGTCTCGACCACTTAAGCAGGTCAGATCGAATCGATGACAAGAGGGGAGGGAAGTTAAGGCTAAAGAGGCGAGAGGAGTCATCCGTCAGCCAAACACCCAGATATCTCAGCTGGGAAGGGCACCACTTAAAAGGAAAGGAAGCAGCCAGGGAGTCCCTGTCCGCCGGGGGTAAGTTGACATTGAGAATCTCCGACTTAGACATGTTAATTTTAAAATTAGAAAGTTTCCCGTAATCGGAAAGCTCCTTCAGGACGACGGGCAAGGAAAGATGGGGCCGGGTGATAGCGAACAGAAGGTCGTCAGCATAGCCCAGGACCTTGTGGCTGGACCCCCCCGCCGTCAGACCATGAATGTCCGGGTTTAAACGAACGGCCTGGAGCAGGGGTTCCAAGGAGAGCACAAACAGCAGGGGCGACAGGGGGCACCCGTGCCTCGTGCCGTTAGATATAGGAAAAGGGTCCGAGAGGGATCCGTTGATACAGAGGCGAGCCGTAGGAGATGCATAGAGTGACTGGATCCAAGTCAGCAGGCCGGGGCCGAAGCCCATGCGCCGGAGAGTAGCAAACATGAAGGTCCAGTCGACCCTATCAAAGGCCTTCTCGGCATCCGTGGAAAGGAGGATAGTGGGAAGGTTGGAACGCTTGGCCAACTGAAGGAGGTTCACAGCACGAATAGTGCTGTCCCTAGCCTCGCGGCCCGGAACAAACCCCGTCTGGTCAGGGTGCACAAGTTTTGGCATTAAAGGGTTGAGTCGGGTGGCTAGAATTTTGGCAAAAAGCTTGAGGTCCGAATTAAGGAGGGAAATCGGCCGATAGCTGCCACAGTTCTCGGGATCCTTACCGGCTTTGGGGAGGAGAGTCACAGAGGCGGATAGGGTGTGGGCATGGATGTGGCCACCCCGTAGTAGAGAGTTGAAGGCCTCAACATACCGCGGGCCCAGTTGGTCGCAGAACCGCGAATAATACTTAAGGGGAAACCCATCAGGGCCGGGGCATTTCCCACTCGGAGACGACCGGATGGCGAAAAGTAACTCCGGGAGGGTAATAGGGGCGTCTAGTCCGGCCGCGTCTTCAGCAGAAATGCGCACACGGATCATGCGTTGCAGATAGTCCGCAATTTGCGATTCCCGGTCTCCAGTGGAGTGGGGGCCTGACGGAGGAACGATGTTATACAGTTTTGTGAAGAACTGGACAAAACCATCCGCGATATCAGAGTGAAGAAGACACACCCTGCCGGCGTCGGAGCGGATTTTAGGGATGTAGGTCAGAGTACGAGAGGCCCGGAGGGCCCTCGCCAAATATTTCCCAGGCTTATCTCCATGTTCATGGAACAACGCCCTGGAGCGTTGGTAGGCACGTTGGTGTCTGGCGTTCAAGATCGAAGCCAGTTCCCCCCGCAACGACACAAGCAGCTGCAGGTCGTCCCCCGAGAGAGAGTCCTTGTGGGCCCTCTCCGCGTCCGCAATGCGCAGGCAGAGAGAGGCTATCTTTTCCGTGTCGAGTTTCTTGCGCTGTGAGCAGATGCGGATAAAGTGACCCCGAAGCACACTCTTGTGGGCCTCCCACACCGTAAGGCTGGGGACATCACCCGTGAGATTCTCGTCAAAATAACTGGTGATAGCCTGAATTGTATCGGCACACACCGAATCATCAGACAACAGAGATTCATTGAGGCGCCAAGAGCGCCGGGAAGGCCGAACGAGAGGTGAATCAAGCGATAGGAGCACCGGGGCATGGTCCGACCAAGTGGTGATGCCGATGCGGGCACGACAGACGAGAGCCGTATAGTGGTAGGGGAGGAAAAAGTAGTCGATACGAGAGTAGGAGCCGTGCGGCGTCGAGTAGAAAGTGTAGTCCCTAGTCGTGGGGTGGAAGGCACGCCAACAGTCTACCAGGCGGTGGGAGGTCAGCAAGGAAGAGACCTTTCCCAGTACATGTCGAGGGATATGGGAAAGTCCCGTAGAGGTGTCCAGAGCAGGGTGTAGAGGGATGTTAAAGTCTCCGCCGAGGACCAGGACGCCCTCCTGAAAGTCTCGTAATTTAGCAAGCACCTGTCGGAGGAAAACGTGTTGTCGTCTGTTGGGGAGGTATAGGTTAGCGAAGGTGTATTTTTGATTGGCGATAACCCCTTTTAACAGAAGGTAGCGCCCCTCGGGGTCGGAACAGACGCCAACCTCCGAGAAGGGAAGATATTTGGAGAGGAGAATAGCCACGCCCCTAGTTTTGGTGGAGGGATTGCTGCTGAAATAGCCGGTAGGGTAGAAGCGATCTGAGAGCCTAGGGGACCTGCCGGAGAGGAAGTGGGTCTCTTGAAGGAACGCTACGTCCACTCTGTCGCGACGTAGATCCCGGAGTAGGTGAGAGCGCTTCTCAGGGATATTAAGTCCACGGGCGTTAAGGGACAGGAAGGTGAGGGGGGAAGCGCGTGATGGGGGCGACATGCCCGAGGGGAGGAAGGGTGGAGGAGAGAGAAGAGGAAAGAGAGAGAAGGAAAAAAAAAAAAAAAAAAAAAAAAAAAAAAAAAGGGGGGGGGACAGACAGAGGGGAGGGGGAGGAGTACGAGGGAAGGGAAACCTGAAGGGTTCGAGGACCGGGAACAAAACGGTCAGTAAAGACCGCGAGACGCACTAGACACGCCAGCCAATAGGGCAACACTAGGCTGCCCGAAACGACCCTAACGGACAGGGAGGTCGATGGCAGAACGAAGGCGTGAGCGTGAGGGAGCCGAGGCAACCGAACAAGGAAGAACAGAAAAAATAGAACAAGGTATGAGAGATCAAAAATATATTGGTAGGAACAGCGAGAACAACTGCGCGCCGCCGCCCGCAGCAAAAACAGTAATAGAGTAACACAAACTAGCCAGCTAAACTAGGTCGAAGGAGAGGGAGGAACGGCATGAGGCATCAACAGGCCTCAACCACCAACCCAAACAACAAAGGTACATCAACACATATCCGCCCCGGAAAAAAAAAAAAAAAAAAAAAAAAAAAAAAAACAATAATCAACACGGACAAAACAAGCCCCAGGCCCTGGCGCCGAGGCGCCATGGGAACGGAGGTATGGTACGGAACATAGAGAGAGGGCAGAGGCCCCCGGCACCGTACACTCAGAGCGGTGAGGAGTAGGCCACCCCAGGC
Organism: Spea hammondii; assembly: GCA_029215755.1. Taxonomy (NCBI): domain Eukaryota; kingdom Metazoa; phylum Chordata; class Amphibia; order Anura; family Pelobatidae; genus Spea; species Spea hammondii. Next base: position 22,592,661 of record JARDYJ010000009.1, on the reverse strand, counting down.
CGCGCATCTAAGGCAAAAGTAGCCACAATGCAACCGGTGGGCGAACGGAGTACAAAGACAACGCGTGACATTATACACACTTGTTAAGAACAAACCCCGGGCCCAGGCACCGCGGCGTCGCGTGAACAAATGTGTGGTAGGAAACATATAGAAAGGGCAGATACACCCGGTACCGCAGGTTCAAGGCGGGGAGGAGCAGGTAGCCCCTAAAAGCGCAACAAAGGCAAAGTGTGCAGCAATGCAACCCAAGACAGAAACACCGGGGAGGGCGAACGGGCTGCAGAGACATGGCAAAAGATAAGGCGAGCAAAGTACGGACCTACTGACCCACAGGAAAGTTGGCAGCAATGGAGTAAGAGACCAGGGAGAGCGATTATAGTGCACAAACATTGCAATAGATAAGGCGAACAATATAAAGGCATAGGGACATAGAGAAACAGAAATAAACCTGCAGACGTTCACGGAGGAATATGGCGAGGAGTGGAGCCCTACAGGGGTGATAAAAAAAAAAAAAAAAAAAAAAAAAAAAAAAAATAATTAATTAATAATCAAAACAGGCAAACAAACAAGCCCCAGGCCCCGGCGCCGTGTCGCCACGTGAACAGAGGTATGGTATGAAACATAGGTAGAGGGCAGAGGCCCCCGGCGCCGTACACACAGAGCGGTGGGGAGTAGGCCACCCCAGGTCGCGCGACAAAGGCAAAAGTAGCCACAAAGCAACCTGTGGGCGAACGAAGTACAGAGACAATGCAATAGACAAGGCGAACAATATTTAGATCCATTGACACAAAATATATATATATAATAAAAAAAAAATAAATAAATAAAAAAAAAAAAAAAAAATAAAATAAAAAAAAAATAATAAATAAATAAATAAATAAATAAATAAATAAATTAATTAATTAATAATCAAAACGGGCAAACAAACAAGCCCCAGGCCCCGGCGCCGTGTCGCCACGTGAACAGAGGTATGGTATGAAACATAGGTAGAGGGCAGAGGCCCCCGGCGCCGTACACACAGAGCGGTGGGGAGTAGGCCACCCCAGGTCGCGCGACAAAGGCAAAAGTAGCCACAAAGCAACCTGTGGGCGAACGAAGTACAGAGACAATGCAATAGACAAGGCGAACAATATATAGATCCATTGACACAAAATATATATATATAATAAAAAAAGAAAAAAAAGAAAAAAAAAAAAAAAAAAAAAAAAAGGGTGACATTATACACATTTGTTAAGAACAAACCCCGGGCCCAGGTACCGCGGCGCCGCGTGAACAAATGTATGGTAGGGAACATATATAAACACCCGGTACCGCAGGTTCAAAGCAGAGAGGAGCAGGTAACCCCTGGAAGCGCAACAAAGGCAAAGTGAGCACCCATGCAACCCAGGACAGAAGCACCGGGGAGGGCGAATGGGCTGCAGAGACATTGCAAAAGATAAGGCGAACAAAGTACGGACCTACTGACCCACAGGAAAGTGGGCAGCAATGGAGTAAGAGACCAGAGAGAGCGAATATGGTGCATAAACATTGCAATAGATAAGGCGAACAATATACAGGCATAGGGACATGTAGATACAGAAGCAAACCTGCAGACGTCCATGGAGAAATACGGCGAGGAGTAAAAAAAAAAAAAAAAAAAAAAAAAAAAAAAAAAAAAAAAAAAAGAAATAATAGTCACAATTCCGTATAGTGGCGGAGTGAGCATCGAGGGTGGTGGTCAACAGGGGTGCAGAGGGTGATCATTCCTCAATCTCCAGATGGCGCGAGAAAGGTTGTGGTGCTAGTGGGTCGCGCCGGGTAGGCTGCTCAGGCAATCCACGCCTGGTGCGCCGAGAGAGTGGCTGCCTCGCCGGCCCGTCGTCTGCGTCAAGGCCAGACAGAGCCCAGTCGGCCACGGTCAAGGCAGGGAGGCCCAGGGCACTCAGCAAGCGGGGGAGTTCGTGGTGGTGCCGCAGCGTCAGCGACGTGTTGTTGTGCCGGATCAGGAGCGCAAACGGGTGACCCCAGCGATAGGGGATGTGAAGGCGCTGAAGCTCCAGGGTCAGGGGCCTCAGGGCGCGACGGGCCTGCAGGGTGAGGTCAGAGAGGTCATGGAACAGGGTGACAACCGCGCCATTAAGCGGCCACGTGCGCACTTCCCGCGCGCGGGACATTATGGCCTCTTTGAGGCGGAAGTCCGTCAGGTGACAGATAATGTCCCTGGGAGGACTAGATGGGTCACCACGGGGCCTCAGGGCACGATGCACCCTGTCTACCACCGCCGAGGCGTCCACTGCCCTTCCCAGGAGGCCGGAGAACAGGGCAGTGAGAAGGGCCAGCAGGTCTTCAGAGGCCTCAGATTCAGGAACACCCCGGACTCTAATATTTTGCCTGCGTCCCCTGTTGTCCAGGTCCTCCAGCCGCCTCCTCACAGCACGGAGGCAGCGCAGGTGGTGTTCAGCAGACCGAGTCACGGCCTGGCCTACCTGTTGCTGCGAGGCCGAGGCCTCCTCCAGGACCGTCACCCTGTGCTCCAGTGAGGAGAGGTCAGTGCGGAGGGTCGCCACTTCGTCCCGGACCACCTGCCGGAGCTCCGCGATGAGGGTGGAGAAGTCCGAGCGCCAAGGCGCCGAGGAAAACAGCCGGAGCACCTCAGGTGAGTGGTGAGGCAGCGCGGGAGCAGGAACGGACGTCGCCTCCTCCAGGGAGGATGAGCTGGCCGGCGAGTCCGCCGCGTGGTCCGCCAAGGCCTGCGAGGCCAAGTCCGCAGGCGTCCTGAAATACTCCCGAAGGGAGTTAGCGGCTTCTCTGGTGCGACCGCTCGGGGTTGGGGGTTCGGCGGGAGCTTTTTTATTTCGCCCCATCGCGTCTGGCAGCCGGATGACAGCAGATGAAGGTGCGGGCGGCAGCGGAGCACAGAGCTCAGACGTCCATCTTCCTTGGCGGCTGGACACGCCCTCCTGTTTTCTTTTTTACCAAAAATATGGAATTTACCAACACTGGGGGCCCGGATGCCCTCTCTATTGCACCTTTCTCTAGAAGAGAAGATAACTCTTCTTCTATCAAATCTGCGGTCCTGGAAGCCCTGAAAACTGGACGGTACAAACGCTGAACTGGTGGAACAACAAAATCTATGCAATACCCCTGGACCGTATGGAGGATCCATGGGTTGGAAGTAATTAATTCCCAATAGTGGGAAAAATTGGATATTCGACCAGCCACTTGTGGAAGGGAAGAAGGATAAACATGAAGAGAACTTACCGGTATTGTAGCGAACATGAGCCTCCTGTCTTGCCTTAAAATTGGAGTCATAAAAAGGACACGTCGGTACCCATTAACAGAACAATTATTATTAGGAATATCTATGGGAATGTTATGAAACCGCGTTAGATTAAATAAAATCTAATAGACAATGTTTCTGCCTTTTTGTTTCTTGCCTTTTTGACCATGGCAAGACCATGGAAACAAGATTTCTCACTATGAACTGTCTAGTTCCTATTCCTGTAAGGGACCTGTGTGAGCTGGAGGTATGAAAGTCCTTTAGCTGGATAGAAACTAGATTTTTTTTTCAATTCACCGTTTATTGCAAAACAAATATGTCAGAACACAAAATCACAACAGCAGCATCGTAAAAACAAGATACACATAGTACATAGTCAGGAGGGCGCGCCTCCCACATGGTACAGGCCAATAAATTGTCAGCACGGACATAGGGGTACATCGTCTATAAAAGGCAAAGAGATCTGTGCGTCGTATCAACCGTATGCGACAAACAGTGACTGTAGGCAAAACGTCATTAGAGACAACAACAACAAAAGTACCTGGAGGAAAAGGACACCGTAAGTAGGGGAGGAAGTCATGGCCGGAATACCGGCAATCCCACCCCGCAGGTAAGTTAGGTACAGAACATTTCGTGTAAAAACATACACAACATTAGTGGTAATCAAAAGGAAAATCAAGAACAAAAAAAATAATTAAATGGACTGAAATCAGAGATCCGAAGCGGAGTAAAAAAAAACCCCAAAAAAACAGTGAAGGGCTCAAGGCACCAAGGAGGGCAGGCGATCAGCAAGGGAGGCAACGTAGGTGCGCCAGTGGAACCACTGGAGTTCGACCGAGTGCTCTTGGCCCCTAACGGCCCCTGTGAGGACCTCCATTTGATAGAGAAATTCAACGCGTCGGAACCAGGCCGACATAGAGGGAGTACTGGCGGACTTCCAGGATCTGGGAATTGTGGTGAGGGCAGCATTTATTAAATGGAATTTGATGGAGCCTTTATAGGACTTGTAAGGGATAGCGGTATGGTGCAGAAGGACGGATGCCGGGGTAGCTATGAAAGACTGGTCAGCCACCTCCCGGATAACCGCAGACACCGCGTCCCAAAATGGTTGGATTGCCGGGCACGACCACCATATATGGAAGAGGGAACCAGGGAGGGAATTGCAGCGCCAGCAGGTAGGAGAGATCTGGGGCAAAAACCTATTCAGGTCCAGGGGAACCTTGTACCATCGGGTGACAAGTTTAAAGAGCGTTTCCTGCACTCTGCTGGATACGGTCCCCTTGTGCACAATCCTAAGCATCCTCTCCCACTCCTCCAGGGAAAAAGAGATCCCCAGGTCTCCCTCCCAGAGGCTAAAGTAATACGGTTTAGTAAGTACCACCGGGGCGAGCTGAATAGCGTACAAGGCAGAGAGGAGGCGGGGAGGTACTCTGTCAGCCAAACAAAGCTTTTCAAACTCGGTAAGGGCACGAGTCCCACCAGCGAGGGCGCCGGAGGATTTGAGGAAATCTACCTGGTGGTAGAGGAAGACAATCGGGAAGGGGTTGATCGGTTCACCGGTCAGTTCCATCAGCGGTTTACACGTAGGGCCATGAGAGACATGGTAAACCCGAAGTACGGAAACGTTAGGAGGCGTAAGAGACGCCATCCGAGCGGCATCTCCCCCAGGAGCAAAGTCAGGATGCCCTGAGATAGGAAATAGGGGAGAGGGTTCCAGCACGACACCTCCAGCACGCCCTTAGTGTGGACGTAATCAGGAGATGAGGTGTATGAACAACACCCCTCTGCGGTTCAGAGATCCAGGGAAGGACACCGAGGGGGCAGGAAACGGCCGCGGCCTCAACCTGAAGCCAAGGCCTGTTGGAGCCAACAGACCACTCCACTACGCGTCGGAGGTGGGCGGCCCGCCAGTACAGCTCCAAATTAGGGAGACCCATTCCTCCCGACGTCTTTGGCCTGGTCAAGTAAGAAAAGGAAAGCCTAGGGGGCTTGCCCTTCCAGATATACCGAAGAAAGGCACTGACACTTACGAAAGTAGGATCAGGGTAGGAAGACGGGTAATGTCTGGAAAAGATAAAGAAAACGGGGTAAAACATTCATTTTCAGGACACTAACCCTGCCAAACCAGGACACATGGGGGAAGGCCCACTTAGTCTGAGACAAGTCCGAGGGAATGAGGACGCCCAGGTATTTGATATAGTCATCCTTCCAGCGAAATGGCATCGTGGAACGGATATGATGGGAAAGGTCCGATGGAAGATGGAACCCCATCACCTCAGACTTGGACAGGTTAATTTTATAATTGGATAGATAATGGAAATGCTCAAGCAGGGACAACAAAGCAGGGAGAGAGCGGCACGTTTCTATCCCTGTAAGGGACCTGTGTGAGCAAGAGATATGAGTTCCTTTGCAGTATAAGAACTAGGGATTGTTATCCTTGTAAAGGACCATTGTTACTTGATGGTATAAAAGTCCTTTAGCTGGATGGAAACTAGATTTCTCACTATGAAGCGTCTAGTTCCTATCCCTGTAAGGGACCTGTGTGAGCTGGAGGTATAATTGTCTCTTAGTTGTATAAGGACCTGTGTGAGCTGAAGGTATAAATGTTCTTTAGCTGGATGGAAACTAGATTTCTCACTATGAACCGTCTAGTTCCTATCAATGTAAGGGACCTGTGTGAGCTGGAGAGATAAGGGTCCTTAAGCTGGATGGTAACTAGATTTCTCACCATGAACCATCTAGTTCCTATCCGTTAATAGGACCTGGCCACGATGGAGCAAAAGGTCCTTTACAGGGATAGAAACTAGCTCTCTTTACATGAGTTGGATAGTTCCTATCCCTGTACAGGACCTGACCACTAGAGGGCAAAAGGTAATTTTGCTGGATAGAAAATAGCTCACACAGACACTGAGCAAGCTATTTCCTATCCCTGTAAAGGACATGGTCCTTCTACCGGATAGGAACTAGCCTTAACCATTTTGAAACCATTCCTTTTTGTTTATGGAATATTTTTGGAAATTTAGGACATTGAACCAATTTCGAGATACTTGTGCGAGTAACGTTATAAAAAGGGTTTTCGAAAAACTTAACACATCAACTCCAGTAACGAGAGCCCATGCGCAAAGTGAACACCAAGCGATTGAGACGCATGTGCACAGTGAATACCCGTAATGCTCTGGTCGTTCTTCCTTATACTGGGACGCCACGACTGGCGCACATGCGCAAAGTAAATACCCAGCATTCGTTGCGCGTTCTGCCCTATATAAATCTTCCTATTGGCCTTGTTCGTTCATTTGCATCGTGGAAGTTTGTATGAATGCTTTGCCTAGGCTTGTATGTTTTACAGGTTTTTACTTTAATTAGTTCTGTAACTGTACCTTTACTGCACTATGATGAGACTTCACAGACCTGTTCTGAGTACTATGAGGACAGTTAATGTCTCTGAGTCTTTAGGTAGTACTGACATTTCTTGTGCACTAAATGTAGCCAATGGATTGTTTTACACTTTTTTCTTTTCTTTATAGTTGACATACTATGGAGCCTGATTTTGGTGAGCTTGCTAAATTTCTTTTCACTGTGATTTACTTGTGGCAATACAGTCACTTACAATTAAGTAGTGGGATGTCATGACATTAATGTCGTATGCATGTTTCCAGAGTCTCCTGCTAAATTTCTGAGCAGCTAAAGCTCCCTTGCAGGGGTCTTATTCTTGCACATGCATTGCTCGAGGTCCCATAAAACTGGGACTGGTCTCCGGAATACTCGTTCATTAAATCATTGATCGGTGTCACAATTTACTGGTGTCCATACACTGCCCAGAAGGGTGTGCTAAGGTAAGCTAAATACATCAATATGTTCTCTTGTCAGGCTGCAGTCAGTAGCAAGGACATCCCTCAATGCTTTTTGCTGTCTCACAGTAGTGCCCTATAGAACCCCTTCTGCGTTTACTCTTGTATACCACATGTGGAACACATTTTGCAAGACAAATAGAGGGATATGGGGAAAAAAGTAAATCCTCATGGGGCATATTGAAAGGAAGCTGCATAAACTTTAGGGTTCACTAAACTATCATGTGCATATGACATTAGTACTTACAGAACCTTTACATATTCACCACTAGTAATTAAACATCTTTGATCTGGGGCCTCTTTACTTTTCTATATGTATTATGCTGATATCCTGTTGTCAAAATTCTGCATGTGACATGATTGACCAACATTTAGTACATTGGTTTATGTGCATGTCTTCTAGGTACATATGATTGCCTTTAGCTTCTGTATATTTAAAATACTCCTGTGTCGTATGTATGAGCTATGGCTGTTGTAACCGTTAAGATCTATTTCTGCGAGCACACACTGCCACATTATAAAGTGTGGCTAGGTATTGGTATGACTTGGACAGCCCAATAGTTGATGCATGGTAGATCTAGGAACTTGTGCCACAAGGATGATATGTTAGTACTCTCTCTTACTGAGTTAACAGTGAGGGGTACTCTATTCTTTCTTGCTCTAGCGATCTGTTGTGCTGTTTGACATGTTTTACTAGAGGTATAGTCAATGAAGTGTTGGTGCTAATTTATTTTATATAGCGCCTTCAAGTTATGTAGCGCTGTACAATGGTGTAATATCAACTTTTAATATTTTAAACTACTCTGATTACATGTGCTGCCAAAAATCTTCCTGCATGAAGATCTTGTGGTTCTTTTTGTCATGTATTTGTCAAAACAGTTTTGGTATATTTGGTTCCCATAAATTTTAGATTTTGAAGCTACAGTTCCTGCTCTCTGGGCTAATCTTAGGGTGCCCCCTGGCTGCACATGCTGCCCCCATGCTAGGCACCAAGCTACAAAACTGGTAACTCAGCTGGTTTTTGTATTTTAACCCCTTGCTGCTTGCAGTAGGCTACAGAAGCTGGGTGCTTCTATCAAATTACTACCTGATTAACTGTGTACTGCTAGAAACTAGATGAGATGCCTTTTGTGCTGCAGGTAAAACTGCATTTGATCAGAACTCGTTTTCATCTGTGATTAATAACAGACAAGCATGTTTTTTTATGTAAATAGAAATTCTGAGAAAATGCTACGTAATAAACACGTGCCTTGTTTGCTTTTTAGGATTCTTTCTGAAGATGAATGAACCGTTGTTTTGCAGGTAAAATGTCTCATTAAATGATATGTAGTTTCTCGATTGTCTGATGAATATAATAGACAAGCATATGGCTGAATATATTGATGCAAATCTAAATTCTGAGAAAATGGACTTTATTTCTTAAGATTATGGAAGCCCTTGGTTCTTGTATTAATGTATGTTATTTTCTACATAGGGTTATGCCTGCTGGCTAGATCATGGAGCAATGAATCTTAATCAGGTAAACTGACTAAATCAATGTTAGCATCTCTTGTTCTCAGTCTGGTTACCCAAATAACTGTTCTTTGCATATGCTTCGTTAGTAAATGTATTATAATGAAGGGCTTTGGCTGGTTGTTGCTGTAACGCAAACAAGCACATTTAGTCCCGTTTACACGTCTACCTTATGTAGCATGACTGTGAGCAAAGCTTTAAAGTTGCATTCTACATGACTGTTTTGACTGGGCAATACAGAATTCAGCAGCAGATAGTTTCGTTCAGCCCTTCTAATATTCAAACTGTCTAAATGCTCAAAACCAAAATTGGCCTTTGTTCCAGTTTTGTGTTTAGGAACTAACGGTTCCTTCATACAGACAGCTCCTGAAATATTTTACTATTGCTGAATTGTCTTGTGTTGGTGTCTGTTTTAAAATAAGGCTTTTGTAATGTTGGAACTAAGCTCCATGTGATGACGTAAGTCTCGTTCGTCTGAAACCCATTGAAGAATAACCGCATGGTGGAGTTCTGATGGAGCTGCTTTACTGTGCAGGCATTGCAGAAACTAGCTTTGCTTTTTTGACTAATTTGTCTTATCTCACCTTCTAGGTTAAAAGTAAACCCAAATAACAGGTATGTTATGATACAAGCCAGCCTCTCAAAATATCTAGTTTCTAGCTCAGAGGATGAATAACACAATCTGGACGGCACTAGTCAAATGGCATTGTGACCAAAGCCCTGATCAGACTTCTAGCAACATACTGACCTCAGTGACACTATTTTATCCCATTGCAGAAGCACACTCATTACTCTGGCTATATAGCACCACGACTAGCCTTATAACATGGGTACAAGTATTTTCATATGTGCCTTGATGATGACACTCTCACACGTCCGACTTACTAATGTGTACCAGAGCCTGTAAAGGTGAACCCACTGGTCCTGTTAGTAGGAAGAGAAGGATGTACTGTTCCAGCTGGAACTGTCTGAAAGGGCACTTCACATCTTGAAAAGGCACATGTCAAGTTTATAGATGAGCCAAAACTTCTAAATTAGAGTTAAGAAAAGCGTGCCATGTTCATATTATGGCTTTTGTTCATGAGACGTTCTAGGCATACTGTTGAATGTTCTGGGCCTAGTTCTATAGTGCTAATTGGTCTTTATGATCTGTCCATGCACAGGTATAAAAGCCAGCCTATCAAGAATGGCGTGCTCAACGCCAGGTAAGAAAAAAAACCATGAAGCTGAAATTCAAAAGACTTCTTGCCATGATGAGAAAAACCTAGCTCACTTTGAAATGAAATGAAAAGCTACGAAACTTCTGAGCAGAACCTACAGTTGTAGGATTTCTCCTTTATGCTTAAGAATGTGTAACATTTCCTACTTCTTTACAGGGCGGTATGCTGCAAAAGCAAAACTGAGACAGGTGGGTTTTCTTTGCCTCATGCTCTCAGCATTTAGCAACCTTTAACTCTTTGCGGTCCAGTAAATTTTCACCAAGTGCACCGAGCAGGTCCAATTTAATTTTCAGAAGACGCTTAACTTTTATACTACATGGTTATCTTTTAACTACAAAGCAATTAAATACTATTCTAAAACCTTAGTCTTTTTTTCCATTGTATGACGCTTTTTATAATCCATCTGCAGAATCACACTAATATGGGTAATTCTGCCTTATAATAGCAACATCTAGTGGTCACTAGAAAATCCAACATTGAGCCACAATCTGTAAAATATATTTTTTTCTTATAATAGGCACTCCTAGCGGTCAACTAGTGACTGGCGTTGGACCGCAAACGTTAAAATTATGTTTGATATATTCCGACATGGGACCACAAAGGGTTAATATACTTCTGCACAAGTGTTGATAAAAAAAAAAAAAAAAAAAATCACTGACATGATGATTACTCATGGAATCTCGTTCGTCTGAGTTCCTCTGAAGAAACTTCTAATAACTGACGGTGAACTTGTTATGTGATGTAATTGGGCACATTAATCTGATACACTAACAATGTGAATATGTTCTTAGGCACCACAACAATGATGGCTACAACTCCTGGTAACTGGATTAGAGAAGGCGTTTGAAGGTAATATTTCATAATGCTCAGCGTATCTAAAACATCCCTGAGCTTGCTGCCTCATCTTGTTGCTATACTGTACAAACATCTTAATGGTTTAAGTTGGCAGTATAGGTGTTTGCTTGGTTTGGAAATGCATGTGAAGGGAAGGAGAAGTTGGGACCTGCTATGCAATGTTTGCTTCATGCACAAATTAGGGTGTAGAATAGTCCTGCAGATACAAACTACAGTGACGGTACCAAATGTAAATGCTGTCCATATACACTTGGTGGCTCTCAAGTACAGTTCAGAGATGTGTTGCCTGGGTCTCTAGTGATGAATCATCCACTATACCCTGAGCTAACATGTAGTTGTAAGGGATAATGTACACTTTAAAACCGCAATCTGTTAGTAAATAAAACAAACACATATTTCTTTGGAATAAACAGGCCGTGGACTTTTATTTAGTTTAACCAAATCACGTATTTCACAATAACCAACTTTAACAAAAAACTCTTGGCCCAAACCCAGAGTTTAACCTCCATATATAATTTACACAACATAAATATATATAAAATGCCTACCGCCCTAAAAGCCAGCAGACAACCACCACATAACCAGTTCATCCCAATGCGGGACAACTTTAACCACAATAAAAGCACATTACTTTTTTTTTTTTTTTTTTTTTTTTTTTGTGTGTGTATGTATGTGTGTATGTATGTATGTATGTATGTGTGTATATATATATATATATATATATATATATATATATATATATATATATATATATATATATATATATATTTTATACACACTTTTTTGTTTTGTTTTTAATATAAACGGGATGGGGGGTGGGAGTTTTTCCAAAAGAGCTTCCATTTTCGCCCGCGGCTCTCCTGCACAGCTGCTATTACCAGCCTAAAAGGTCAGTAGCACAGCCAGCAGTTCGCCTTGTGGCATGAAGAAAACGGCCCCCTCAGTCCCTCTATTTATAGCGCAAATTCGCGCCCTTTGCCCAGCGCGAGGCGTCCTCGAGACGCCTCGAGACCAAGGCAGCAAATCACTAAACGGCACGCGCGCACCCCGAAATTTCTAACATATAACACAGCTTTTTTTTTTTTTTTTTTTTTTTTTTTGAAGACTTCCTAGCCTGAACTTTTGAATCCTCCTATCTAACTAATAGGTGACCTTTCTGTGAACCCTAGCGCCTATCCCCACAACTACATGCCGCCCTGTGCTATTTAGGCAGCAGGGCTTTACACTTGTGTTGGCTGTGACAAGGATTGTCGCTATACTGAAGAGATCGCTTCCCTTATTTTGACGTAAAGCTGGTTTTTGGAATTGTCTAATTAAAACTCTTGTCTTCATAGCTCCTGTGAATATATCATGGCGATAAAGGTGAGCTTTCTGCTGGTTTCAATCTTTTGCATCTACCTGCAAAACACAAAGGCCTAGTGCTTGAAATGGGACGCGTAGAGCTATAATTATACCGCCGCAGTCTAAACAATGACTGAGTGGTATGCATGTTTTACATGAGCTCAGAACATATCTGGCGAAGTCCCTCTTTCATTTCTAGTACAAAGGTTTGCATGCGGCATTCAAAACTTTTGTACTGTGGCTAAAAAGGAAACATTCATAATCAGATTATACAATCAAATGCCTACAGTAACTAATTCTGGCAGTGGGTAGCATACTCTTTAGGGTATGAAATTACTTGGTCATGAAGTGTGTTAAAAGGAACGTACTTGTGGCCCTCTTGGCACAATCTAGACAACGTCATTTTACAAATGTGGTAAAAAATAGAATGTCCTTAATCCAGGGCTCGACAAATCCCAGGTGCCATGACAACAGAATTTTGTCCCGACGCCTAGGTGTTTGTCAGCCTGCTACATCGCCCAAAAAAGCCCCCACGTCACCATAATCAGGGTGATTGCGGGGGCGCAGCTGCTGCTGTCTGCAGACCAGCACAGCCACTCAGAGCCTGTGATCACTCCCACGGAGTGATTCTGTAAACTGAAAACGTGTGGGGACCTGACTCAACATCCCCCTGCTGTCTGATCGCTCGTTAACCCCTTCAATGCTGTGATCGTGGCATTTTAGGGGTTCATTCCCATTTTGTATAGGGCTCTGCTGCTGGTGGTCTGCCTGGAAGCCCAGGCAGACCAGCAAAAACAAACCCCTGGAAGCCTACAGGAGTCAGACTCCTCCCTGCAGAAGCTGAGGATGATCAGTTCACTCCTGACCAACTGTTTAACCCCTTCGAGACAAAGGCTGATTTTACTTTTTGTACCCTTTGTGACAATGGCCTTTTTAACATTTCTGCGCTGCTTGTGTTTAGCTGTAATTTTCTTCTTTCCCGTTTACTGAACCCACACACATTAGATATTGTTTTTTTCAGGACAAGAAGGGCTTTCTTTAGATGACATTGTTTTGATTGTATCATATTATTTACTATTAAAAAAAATTATAAAATATGGTGAAAAATTTAGAAAAAAATGACTGTTTCTAACTTTTAGTTGAAAAATCTTTTACTCATCTATAAAAGGTAATGAAAAAACCTGCTAAATAGATTCTACTATTTGTCCTGAGTTTAGAAATACCCAATGTTTTTATGTTTTTTTGCTTTTTTCTACCCATTATGGGGCAATAAGTACAGGTAGCGTTTTGACAGGTAGTGTTCAGCAACATCTCCTGAGTACAGCGATACCTCACATGAATGATTTTGCCTGGCTGTTTTGGGGCAAAAGGGCCACATTTGGGGCATGCGCTTTTTTTCAATGTTGAACTTTGGCATTTGGGATCCACTGCCCATGCCCTATTTGGTACATCTTTGAGCCAGGCCATTTCAGTGTGCCCAACAAAACCATATATTTTTCAAAACTAGACACCACAGGGTATTTTAAATGCTGGTATTTTAACTCTTTGCATGCACATATTTTACCACCAGCATTTTTTCAAAGTTTGCAGTAATATTTTTGTGTGTGTATTTTTCCCACACACACCTACTTTATGTATGAATTTACAGCTCCTGGTATATGCCGCTGTCACACGACACCCCATAATGTGTTCAGCAACATCTCCTGAGTGCAGTGATACCCCACATGCATGGGTGTGTTATTTTTTGGGGGAACTAAAAGGCCACATTTGGTACGTGTGCATTTTTCTAATTGGAAATTAGATGTGTGGCCATCCTTCCCCCCCTTGTTAATTGGGACGTTGTTGAACCTGGCCCATTCAATTTACCCCATCAAATCATACATTTTTTAAAAGTAGACACCCCACGGGCATTTAATATGCCAGTATTTTAACTCTTTCCATGCGAGAATTGTTTTAAGCTAATATGCTAATTTTAGGACTTGCTCACAAAAATATATTTTTTATATATATATATATTTATATCCCATCAGTGGGAAATGATTTTTACATTTTACTGTTTTTTTACTATTTTTTTCTAATTATTATTAATTTTATTTTATTTTTTTATTTATTTTTACTAATCACACTGTGATTAGAAAGCTGGGCTCCATTGACTTGCATGGTGAATGCAGTACCTGTATTCAACCTGCAAGTGGAGCCAAAGTTCTCTAGATGGTCTGGACCATCTAGCGAACTTTTAAAATTTGTGGTTCCTGTTACAGGACGGCGGCCATCTTCCTTGATGGCGAAGATTGCCGGCAGCTGCGGCTGTGACCGCTCTCCGGAGCGGTCACAGCCCATCAAAAGGTTAGTGTTTGGTGTCGCTGGATGCCTCCTGATCGAGGCATTCCAGCGACACCATTTAAGTTTAGGAGGCGATCGTCGATCGCCTCCTAAACGCTTTTAAAACGGGCGTCCGCCGCCATACAAAGTATGGCGGATGTTGACGCCCCGTGGAGGGGCCAGAGATGGCCCCTTCGTGCCGATCGCGGCGTTGCTGAATGCCTCGAGGTCGAGGCATTCAGCAACGCTTTTTGGGTGCAGAAAGCGATAGTAGATCGCTTTCTGCACCCGTTTAAAGACGTGCCGGTCCTGGCACGTCAATTGTCGTAAAGCACATGCTTTTCCGTGTCGTGCCAGGACCGGCAATTGTCGTTAAGGGGTTAAACAAAAAAATATCCTGGCTCCTAGATTCACAAATTTGTCAAGCCCTGTCTTAATCTGTTTTAAGGCGGGTTATTGGAGCAAAAGTAAACCCAGTTTGTGCCCCCAGTAAATCACCCACCGCTAGATTTAATGTGGAGGGAATTTCTCGGGTAGACCTCTTCATTTGGGCTATGCCTTCTGAATAATTTGCCTTATTTCATTTACTCAATGTCAATGGCTTTTAAAATGGTAGATGTAGTGTGGGGTAAAATCTATTAAGAATTAACTAGTGTATGTGGGAACACTAAACTCACTCTGGATCCTTTCCTAATAACATTTTGACTGTTGCCAAACAAGCATTACCAAGTATGCAATTTCAAATTGGCTATGCTGGGACTATAGCCTTAATGGGTAAAATGGCTTCTAAAATGGGCAATCTTTAGTAAATCACTACCTGGTGTCCTACTTGGTTAAATCTGCTGTCAGGTGACCAAAGCTGCAGTACTGAGCATTCTAGTATCTCTTGCCATTTAGAACTACTGCTTGAAACTGTTGCAGGTGTTGATCAGTGAATGTCTGAAGAGTGCATAAATCCAGGAATGATGCACTTTTTAAAGGAAGAAAGTGCTCTGTGGCTTTGACACTTGAGCCCTTGCCTGTGTAAACCTTTGACATGAAAGTTCATTGTGTTGAACAGGTGAGTGATTACTCTTCATATAAACCTGTTAAGGTACCTGTTCTAAACAGACTGTTAACCCCTGCAGTGCAGGCTGTTTTCCAATCAAACCTTTCTACAGGGCCTCATTGCAAATTAAATTAATTCAAAATGGGTTTCAGGGCTATGATGATCAGTTCTACCGCCCCAGTCTGACATACAGTGACTGAGTGGTATTTTCTGAGCTTCTGAACCTACTCACAATAAAAGGACAGCTTAACATTTATTCTAGTTAAATAGCTGTATTCATGGAACTACATACTGAATAACTAATGTTAACTTTAACACTTTTAGCTATTACAAAATAGTGTACTAAACTGGCTCACACATTTTTAAATATCTCTACAGCTCTTTGAAGCATCACTCTGTGGCTGAAAAGGAGAATTCCTCTTCAAAATACTTCAAGATGACTTGGTTTGAGTGGGAAGACTCTTGGCTTTTGCAAATAAAGCTTTTATATTCATTTCTGGCCTGTGTTCTACTTTCCCAGTTGCCCTTTTCTGTGATCTGTGTAATTGTACTTGAGTTTGAGCTGTTGCCTCATTACAAGTGGTATCAGTCTTGGGAGGGCTTGCACTGTGATTTCACATTACCAAAGTAACATGCAGGTTGTGGATAATTTGACAAAATTATCAGGCACCTTCTAAGCAAACTCCAAATTTCCCCATGAAATGCACACAATGTGTAATTTTAGGTAAATCTGTTTATTGTAGTTTTCAATAAATCAAGGGAAGGAGGGGGAAAATAACCAAAGGGAGACATAATCATATCGTGATATAGGTCGTAGAACTGCACTGACACGTTAACTGTTAGTAGGTACAGTAATCAAAAAATTACTCTACTGGGAGAAGAAAAAGAGGGGAAGAGAGCAAAGCTAAAACAGAAGTGGAAAGGGGGGGGATACAGGATGAGGGAAAGAAAAGGACCACCTAGGGGTGGTGGAGGAACAAGCCCGCTCCTAAGCCCACTGGAGATATTCAAGTTTCTGAGAGAAGACGCCATAGGGTGGCAGATGAGAGAAAGGAAAGCCAGCATGACCTGTTTTTTGTTTTTTTTTTTCAATCTTATCAGAGGATAATTGTAGGAGCTCCTCCATCACATCTCTTCCACTTGAGGTACCCATAAGTGCAATGAGGCGACATCAATGCGTTTCCAAAACAATGGTATCGGACAGCTGCGTTGAGAAGGTGCCGCAATACTATATGTATAATTGAAATGCTAGATGACCCACAACTCCATCATAAATGTAGATGCGTACCAGGTTCTGCACCATGCCTCCAGCAATTAGTGTCAGTGCAACGGAAAAGCCATTCAAGTGACACAGGAGTCCTGTACCACAATGTCAACAGCTTATATGCCGTTTCTTGTACCTTGGCTGCTATTGAGCACTCGTGCGCTCATTCAGAAACCTTGTCCTACTGTTGGTCAGTCAAAGTGTCACCCAAGGCTTCCTTCCAGTAGCCAATAAATGCCGGCGGCATAGAAAGATCAGTTGCTATCGGCATGTGATAAAGGATAGAGACTCCTTCCCTGAGCAGCAATTGGCACCTAGTAAACGTTTCAAAGGGCGTCAATTGTCTAGAAAGATGTCCGCCCAGGAAGAGGGGTCCCATACCGAGTAATCTGAATGTACCGAAAGTGCCGCAGCAGAGTAAGCTCAGCAACAGGAAGTGCGTGCTCAATCAGCAGGGGCGCATTCCTGTTCCGTACTGCAGATAAAGGTAAGTCTCCCAAGCGATTCGCGGAATCCCCATTCCAATCCTGGGGCAAAGTCCGCGGTACCCTCTATGGGGTCCAGTGGGAAAGTAAATGAGGAAAGAGTCCCGCCAAATATATCTCAGCTGCCAAATCAACAACGTAGCTCGGACAAAGGGATTCTCGGTGCTTGGAGAACACCAGGACAGAGCCCCAAACAATTTGATTAAGGAACCGATGTGGTGGCCTGCTCTAGCGATATCCATAACTTGTGAAAAGAAAAGAGTGATATTCAGCGCTTAAAATAAGATGCCAGATATGGTGCAGAACCAACACAGTGACCGCAAGTGTGTAAAAGATAATACACAAAACAAAAATAAAGTGCGCAAAATTTACAACACCACAATATGTGCAGAAATTAAATACTTAAATTCATTAAAGTGGATTCTTCAATAGGTTCCTCTGTTGGGAAGCCCATAGATCCCCTTCTGGGGAATGGAGTTTCTTCTTTGTACCGGTGTACCAGAAAAGACCGGAGGAGAAAGAGTTAAAATAAAGTAGTAGCTTTAATATGAATAAAAAAAGTATCTTACATATAAGAATACTTTAACGCTCCCGTGGAGTGGACCGTAATAATGCTGTGTTGTAGCAATAACAGCTTGGTTCTCACAGGATTCCTCTGTGTCCACTTCCTCGATGGGCGTATTCAGCACAACGCGTTTCACCAATCGGCTTCCTCAGGTGCATCCATATCCATAACTTGGCAGATGGATTGACGCGCCATTCCAGCATACGCAACAGGTGAGTTGCACGATAATAACCCCGGAAGTCTGGCAGGGCGAGTCCACCCTTCTCTTTGGGCCTGATGAGAACTGAGTAACGAATCCTAGGACGTTTCCCCAACCAGACATATCTGGCAACCAACGAACGAAGCTCAGTGAAGAACTCTTTCAGAATGGGGACAGGAAGTGTCTGGAAAAGATAAAGGATCCAAGGGAGCACGTTCATCTTGATCACGCTAACCCTTCCATGCCAGGAGATGTGGGGGAAGGACCAGCGTCGCAGATCACTATGCATCCGCTCCATGAGTCTAGGGAAGTTCTCGCGAAACACCATGTGTAAATGAGTGAGAATCCAGGTCCCCACGTACCGTATGCTACCATGGCACCACCTGTAACCGAATCTAACCGCGCATGCCTCATCTGGAGTCAGAGAGACATCCAGGATCTCAGACTTGTCTGTATTGACTTTAAAGTTGGAGAGGGAGCCGTATTGCCGGAGTTCTTCCTGTAGAACCAGCAGAGAAATCCAGGGTTGCTATAACGTGAATAGTAAGTCGTCCACATAAGCAGACGCTTTATAA